>JAPFRF010000019.1:7237805-7837805 GCA_029282475.1 Phrynocephalus forsythii
CAAATAAATAACCTCCCCACATCTTTCCTTTGAACAAAGCATCCCGTGAGGGCTAATAGTGTAGAGAAAGTGGCCACCAAGCGTCAATTCAACCCCGTTTTCACCAGCCATGCACCAGTTTGTAGAGGCAAGGGCCTTCCATGGGTGCAGGAAGGGGTTGTGGGTTCTCTGAGGTCCACTTCCAACTGTTTTTGAGTCTCTGTGCCCCCCTGGATCGCACCCCTCTGTGGACCGGATCCTGAGCCCCTCCCACTATCGGTCTGGAGGGTTAAACGCACTGAGCTGCCGAAGGTTAAAAGTAAAGATCCCACACACACACACTTGTGTGCTAGTCGTGTCCGACACTAGGGGCGGTGCTCATCTCTGTTCTCAAGCCGAAGAGCCAGTGTTGTGCAAGTCTGTGACTGTGTGGCCGGCGTGGCTGTACGGAACACTGTTTACCTTCCCATTGTTTTTTGTATGTCGGTACCTATTTATCTACTTGCATTGACTGGCTTTCGAACGGCTAGGTTGGCAGGAGCTGGGGCGAACAGCGGGAGCTCGCTCCGCTACGAGGCGCCTGGGATTCGAATCGCCGAGCTGCCAGCTTTGCAGCCGACTGTTTCAACACTCTAGCCCGCTGAGATGAAGGCAGCCGACGATTTCAGCGCTCTAGTCCACTGAGCCGCCACGCCAAGGCCAACGGGTTATCCTGGGAG
The DNA here is from genome assembly GCA_029282475.1 of Phrynocephalus forsythii. Taxonomy (NCBI): domain Eukaryota; kingdom Metazoa; phylum Chordata; class Lepidosauria; order Squamata; family Agamidae; genus Phrynocephalus; species Phrynocephalus forsythii. Next base: position 7,238,504 of record JAPFRF010000019.1, read on the forward strand.
TGAGCGGGACTCGGTTTGCTGGGTGTTTAATGCCAAACCTAAATAAATACTGGGTCCATTTTCAAGATGGTAGGGTGTCTTTTTCAGAAGCCAGCTGGTATTCTCAACGTCCTGGTTTTCCCAGGGGGTGGGGATGGGGTGGGGGGTCTTGAACCGGTTTTTAGAATTTCAACTTCATGGCAAAGGAGAGGAAGGAGAAACAGCCTCCACCGGTCCAGGCCTTCTCTGCAGGGTCACAATGGCTTCTGGGCTCCTCCACACACACACACACACACACACACACACACACACACACACACACACACACACTGTCCCGAGGCATAAGGAGAGGCGTTGTCCGAGCCCGACGGTGTCCGACCGGTTGTCGTCATGAACATCGCCCCCACAGGTACGTCTGTATGGAGTTGGCCCGGGCCATGTCTTCAATATAGCCTACCTGGTCGTCAGAGATGCTGAAGGAGATGTCCCAGAAGCATCTGAAGGCGAAGAGGGAGGGGAAAAATGGTTTAGGGGAGGAGGCAACCAAGAACGAAAGAAACAGACGCCTCTTCCAAGTAAGGATTAGGAAAGGCATTGCAACTCGGGAGAGGAGCATCCTTGATTTCCCCCATAAACACAAGGCAGCCCCGTTCGAAGACATCCCCATGTCCCCTACAAGGGCGTGCTCTTCACCCCCCAGTGCATTTCAGACTCAAGGCCCACCCGGCCTTCCCAGCCCGTAGACTTACTCGTTCAGCACCACCACCACGGCGGCACCATCTGGGCTCAGGAAGCCGGCGCTCTGGAGCTGGCAGCTGCCGAGTAAACAGTCTGTGGTGAGCGCGACCCGGAACGAGCCTTCGGGGATAAACTTGCTGGAAAGGAAAGGGATTGTTCGTGAGGGTGCAGAGGAGCATCTATGGGGCGGACAGTCTTAAGAAACCACATTGCCCTCCCCTCTCTCTCAAGGTTGATGGAACCAATGCCTTGACTCCTGTTTTCGAAATTTCGAAATGCAGCAGTCAAAAGACAAAAAAAAGAAAGGATTGCAACACCGCAACGAGCAAAAAACGGCACTTGTTCTGCGACGACCCTTATTTCATGGGCTCTCGTCTCAGAACAAGAACCGAGACAAGCAGATTCCCGAGCCCAGGGAGAGGTATGGCTCATCACACTTTAATCCCAGTTCAAAGGGCATGGTCGGGACGAACTCCCGTCGTCACACAATGGTCGTGCGGTAACATTTCTTCATACTGGTCCCTAGCGGGATGGCGAACAGCGATGAGAGGGACATGAAGTAACGGCCTCCCCCCCCTTTTTTTGCTGAATGGCCGCCCCCATTGCTTGTGGAACTCCCTGCCACAAGAAGTTCCCGCCTGGTAAGAAGCACCATTGCTGGAGCTTTGAGCTTACACGGCGGTGTACATCTTTCCTCTGCACTCACACACACACACACACACACACAAGGGGGTGTTATTGGGGGTATAGGAGGAGGGTCTTTCGAAGATCCAGGACATTCCAGGTTACCTGAAGTGGGCTAAGTGATAGAACATCGGCTGTTTATAGAACTCATCGCGGCCCGGGTTCACAATGATTGGGCTGTCCACGTAATTCTGGACGAAGTTGGGGCCCCCTCCCATGTCGAGAACCAGGTTCCAGTCGATCCAGCCAACCACAAAGCTGTTGAGGTTCTGCAGGGGGTCAGAGGGCAGACATGCTGGGGTTGCCTCACCTTGTGGGAGGGAGGTGTCCCTCCATCTCCCAGGCTGGGCCTTCTTGGCAAGGAAGAGGCCCCCAAACACACAAGGATAAAGTATGGGTACAGCTTGGGCTTTTAGAAGGTGGAAGCGGTGGCCTTTCCAGATGGCGCCTGACTACAACTCCCATCCTCCTTCCTGGCCTGCTCAGTGGGATTATCTGGAATGTGGCAGCTGCCCAAGCTTGGCCTAGCAAGGTCGGATGAAAACCAGGGGTGGATTTGTTGGTCACCCTAGACCAGGGGTCCTCAAACTACAGCCCAGGGACTGGATACGGCCCCCCAGGGTCCTGAATCTGGCCCGCGGGACCTATTGCAGACTCCTCACTCACCGCCTGCCACAGGAGTTGGGGAGAAGGTGCACCAGAGGGATCCCAGTGGCGGCACCTGAGAGTGGCGATCTGGAGCAGGAGGCATCCCTGGAGCCCCGGAGATGTGCCGATCATGGGTCAATTGTGGGGGAATGACTCTGCCCACTTGCCTCTCCCTCCCCCCTTTTCCATGCCGGCCTCTTTTTGGACTGTGGTCCGGCCCCCAGCGGTGTCTGGGGGGGGCAGTGGACTGGCCCGCTGTTTGAAATCTTTGAGGACCCCTGCCCTAGACGGTTTCTGCACGACCCCCCCCCCTTTAAAGGCCAACTCGTAGCTTTACCTTGAGGATGTTCCGGCTGTATCGGTTGCCCCGTTCCCAACTTCCGAGGTCCACCTTGGGCTCCCAGCTCCGGAAGCCGTTGCAAGATTCGGTGTAGAGGAGAAAGAATTGCGGGTAGAGGAGGTAGGTTGCCTCCAGGGTGGGTTCCGGAGGGATCACGCTGTCCAGGTACCAGTGGACCCCAATGCCGGACACATACTGGGCGGCACTGCTATTGCCGATGATCTGCCGATGAAGACACGAGAGAAAGAGGAGGAAGGCGGATGTAACAGAAGGTCGAAGACAGATTGACTCCAGGTATTAAAATCAGTGTTTTCCCCCTGGTCAAGATGAAGTGTGCAGACGGTGCCAGCAGAGGGCAGAAGGAGGTCTTTCCAAAGCCGCAATCCACCTGTTCAGCCATAAGATGGCGACGTCGTGATGCGGTATTATTTATTTTTCGGAGAGGGTAGCCCTGTTAGTCTTTTCAAGAATTCCAGGCAAAAAAAAAAAAAAACAAACAAACAAAAAACAAAACAAAACAAAAAAAGATACAAACGACACAAAACATGTGGCACCTTAAAGACTCACTTTCGTATTTCAATGTAACGATTCGTGGACACGTCCACTTCTTCAGACATAGAGCAGCCGAATGAGGTGTGCAATAGAATGTGTAATGCAATATATGCTTCATACCAAATATTCATTGGCTGTTGTATGTAGTCGGCGTATTTGCATGCAAGCCCGGTGGTAAATTCCTATAGAGACAGAGCTTGGGGTGGGGGTGGATAGAGGAGGTGGGGGAGAGGAAGAGGGGAGTGGGCTTTGATGGAAGTTGGTTGATTTGTAGGTGTTGTTTATTTATTTTTTTACCTGACATTGTTGGCCCCAGAGGTTTTGTCTATTATCAAGAGTACATGGTTTTGTTAATGTTTTAAGATTGTTTTGGCGTTGCTGCTTTTAAAAATTAGATTGTGCTATGTTTTGTTTATTTTATTGCTGTTTGCTGCCCAGAGTTGGCCTCGGACAAGACGGGCAGTGTATAAAACAAACAAACAAACAAACAAACAAACAAATAAATAAATAAATAAATAAATAAATAAATACATAAATAAATAAATACTGCATTACAATTCACTACTGGTTGGTAGCTAGCTCGTTCAAAGTAGCTTCTCACTAACTGTCCTTTAGTCATTGGAAAGGGGGAATTTTTAACTATGTAATTTTTCGTTTGTCATAGCGTCATGAAGCCAGAAGGAGCCTATAACTTACTGCCTTTGAAGCTTGAACTTTTGTACAGGTGTACAGGCCTCATATACAAAGTCCTGCAACAAAGCAAGAATTTAACCGGGAAATATTGCCGGCTGCATCTTAAGACGTTTTGGGAACGTACCACTTTGGCCCAGTGGGGGAGGTTGATCCTTTGATCGTCATGGATGATGAGTTGGACCTTTCTGTGGGCGCTGGCGGCCAAGGCAGGGCCCAGATCCCGTATGATGAAGTCACGCTGCTCCTCTGGTGTGAACTGAATGGTGGGGAAATCCTTTTGAGCTATATAAACAGACATGACAGGCTCATTCTGAGCCGTAACAGCCCAGAAGCTGATGTTCTCTTTCGCGTATTCATCCAGGAACCTGGGGGGGGGATACAGAATGGAAAGGAGATAGAGGGTAGCCCTTACAAACCAAGTAATGATAGGACCAAGTCCGTAAAAGTAACTAGTTATTATTACAGTTACTAATTTTAACTAAAGTTATTTATAGTTATAGTAACTAAAGTTAAAGTTATAGTAACTATAGTTGTTGTTGCAAATTTTACTTTTCTCCATGGAGTGGATGAGGCCCTCATCAGAAATTAAAGCCTCAAAAACAGATGAACATCCCACTCCCCACAGGAGTCCTCAGCCATCCCTTGTGGGCCTCCCCTTACCTGATGAAGTACCGGGCCCATGTCTTTTGGTATCTATCGCCAGCCTTCCCCTTCAACCGTCCTTTCCCCTTCACTTGGTTGTTGGTCCGGAGCCAGGCGGGGGCCGTCCACGGGCTGGCCACGAGGGAGAGCGGCCGCTTAGAGACAGCCCAAAAGCGTTGGAGGAGAGGGATCTATGGGGAGAGGTGAGTAGGGAGGGGTCCCCCCCCAGTGAGTGGATCCAGGCCCTAGAGGTCTCACTCCTTCCCAACCACCTCCATCCCATAATAAATAAAACCCTTGCATGATAATCCTACCCAGATAATGATTTTTATTTTTGGAAATTGGAGCTTCCATGGTGTGAAGATGCATGGGTTGTTTCGATTAACACACCCCAAATTTCCCTGTGTTGGGGAGTTGCCACCCAACTCCCCTCCTCCTAAATCTCCATACCTCTCAGGAGGGTGACACTACTTCAAATCTGCTCCGGTTTGGGGCCAAACTCAGAAACAGAACCATGATTCAACCAGGGTGGCGGCAGCGGCGGCGAAACTCACTAGAAGGGCAGAGTTCAGTACCATGGATAGCTCCCCATAAGGTTAGGCTCCCTAAAGGGCCTTAAAGGGGTAGCGAACCTTTGGCCCTCCAGATGTTCTGGACCACAACTCCCACAGTCCTTTTGTCATTGGCAGTAGAAGCTTGGAACTCTGGGAGTTGCGGTCCAAAACATCTGGAGTGTTGAAGATTTTAAAAACCCCTTCATTCGGTCATTGGGCGGGGACTTTTCAGGGGCTGCTCCCAGCCTGTGGAACTCCCTCCCACCAGAGGTTAGGTTTTGTCCATGGCCAGGCCAAGACTTCCTTTTCAGGCGGGCTTTTAATACATTTGAACTGTTGCGTGTGTGTGTGTGTGTGTGTGTGTGTGTGTGTGTGTGTGTTTTTAAAATGGTTTTATTGGGTCTCTCTTAGCCCACTCCATTGTTTTGCAATAACACTATCTTTAAAATATTTGCAATTTACACACACACACACACACACACACACACACACACACACACACACAGAAGATGCCTCTGTTTTAAGTAACTAATTCATTCTCCAGGCCATGTTGTGTTGCGGAAAAAAATCGTAAACCAAAACATGGTTTATTCCCATACGAATGCATCAAAAACCAATTATTAATCTGTTCCAGAGGTCGGAGGGGGAGGCAAACCAAGACATTCCATTTAAATTTTTCTTAAACCGAAGCATCCCTGTTCTTTCCAGCATGCGAACATTACACGTCAAATTTGCCACTCCCTTCGGTGGGCTCGGATTTCTGGGAGTTGCGGTCCAAGAACATCTGGGGATGTTTGAGAAGCGCTGGTCTAAGAAACACACCTTACCTGCACTCGGGCGGTGCTGTTTTGGCTACAGGAGGGACCCTATTTGGAGAAGGCACTCACAAAATGTATTGATATAAAATAACCACTGGGGGCGGTATCGAGACTCCTTTTTTAAAAAAACAACCAGTTTCTCCCACTCACTCTCAACTCCGTGTCCTCCGGGGCCAGGCTGAAGCACCTCAGTTCATAATCCTCCGGACAGGCGTCATCATAGCTGTACGCCCGCGTGGAGAAATCGGAGCAGCCCATGGGCAACCGCAAAAGGTTATACTCGATCCCTGTGTAGGTGGAAACACAAGGAAAAACTAGATCATTGGACATGCAGCATTGCCCTGTGTTTCCTTCCTCGGGAATTCCAGCTCTAAACTTGGAGAAATTTCAGAATTTAGACCCGCAAAAATAGGTAGTTTCTTGTTGTGTGACTTCTAATGATAACTGGTGGAATTGCGCACACATGCAAAATTGACCACTAGGGTCAGCAACCAACAGCCTGCGTGTCATGTACAGGCCTGCTTGACTTTTTGCCCTCGCCCTGCCAGAATCAATCAATAACTGCATTTGAGGCTTTGGCTTGGATCGCCTGTCCTTGGGCTGGAAGGTGTGGAGCTTGTCACGGAATGGCTGCCAGGATCAAAGTTTCAGACTGTGGGGAAAGCTTGCAGCCCAATCTCTCTTTTTTTCCTATCTGCAATATTGATAGAGCTCTATCCCAGTTTGGAAGAAAGACAAAACAAAACACATATTTAAAAGAAGACCAGCAGCAGTGAGGGGCCATGAGAGGCAGCCAGCGTGAGGGCAGCAGGCACTAGACAAAGCCTTAAGTGTAATTGGCTTGCTTTCTCTCCTCCTGCAGAATATTGTGTACGACAAAAATATTGTGTAGGACAATATTTTTCGCAACAACATCACTTCTTTTTTTCCAAACCAGTCCCCTCACTGTTTCATCCTTAAACATAGCACAACATCCAAGCGCTATCCCATCCCAAAAGGCGTTCCTCTAACCAAGACCATGTTATGACTTCAACCTCATTCTGATGTTTGCTTTCACCTTGCAGGCAGAAAGCTAAGTCATCAGGCTAGGTTTATACAGTTGCTTCCCTTGCAGGGTCCCTGCCTCCTGTCCTCCAAGGCTGGTTTTTGGCTTTCCTTCCCCATCCCCTCCCCACAAAAAAAAAAACCCTCACCTTCTTCGGAGAAGTAGGATCGCAGCAAGCGCTCTTGGGCCTCTGGAGACAATCTCATGATGTTGATGGCAGTAGCATCAGTGTGGGATCCGCCGAAACCTTTGATGGTCTGGTAGCGGACGAAGGGGTTGTACCCATACCGCACGCCTTCCGTGCGAAGAGCCAACAAAGAAGGTGGATGTAGAGAATGGAGCCCCAAGGCAGAAAAAGGAGAAGGGCACAGAAGATGTTTCAAAACCATTTCATAAGAACATAAGAACATAAGAAGAGCCCTGCTGGATCAGGCCAAAGGCCCATCGTGTCCAGCTTCTTGTATCTCCCAGTGGCCCCACCAGATGCCTCTGGGAGCGCACGAGACTCGATCTCTGTCTCCTGATCCCACTCCCCTGCCTTTGATCCTTGAAGCACCCTGGTTTTAAGCCTGGAGATGACACATCTCCATCATGGTTTGTCACCTGGGATGGACTTTTCCTCCAGGAATCTGTCCAATCCCCTTTGGAAGGCATCCAGGCAAGGATGCCATCACCACCTCCTGTGGCAGGGAGTTCCACAGACTAACAACGCGCTGGGCCAAAGTTTGGCCATGCCTGCCCTAAAACAACAACAACGACCCCCAAAACCCCAGGGGCTTACCTGGACGTGTGGGACTAGGGCGAACCGTCCCGTGGATCAGCTCCAAGCGCCGGCCGTCCCGGGTGGTCTCGTACTTGGCAAAGGTGCCGAGGGGTGGCAGGGAGACCGGATCCAGGGTGTCGCAGTAGGTGGCATTGCAGACACACACCATGGCGTTGCGGCCGGTGACCATGGGGACGCAGGGGAAGCCGGCTTGGAGGTGGGTGGGAGGGGAGAGAGAGAGAGAAAGGAAGGCGAGTGTAGGCAAGGAGGAGGAGGAGAAATGGAACATTAGTTATACATAACTCCTGGTGGCTGCAAAACGCTCTGTGTAATCATGCTTAATCCCTTGGTTTTGGGGTTATCCCCGGAGTAAGGATGTTGACGCCGACTCTGTCTGACTTTGGGGCCCATCACGAGAGGAGAACACGCCACCATAGCCCATAAGCCACGGTGGCGCACCTTCGGCCTTCCAGATGTTTTGGACCCCCCACCTCCCACAGCCCTTTGCCCCTGGCAGTCTAGGCTTGGAATTCTGGGAGTGGTGGTCCAAAACATCTGGAGGGCCGAAGGTTCGACACCACCGACCTGTGGGGTTTCTCGAGGAGAGGACATTTTCTGGTCCGTAGGGTCACCATGAGTCGGAGGCAGCGTGTGAACGCATAACAACACCGGGAGTGCGACAACACATAACCACACCAAGCTGCGATTGTTCTAAGCTAGGCGTTGTCCAAACTTCGGCCCTCCTGATGTTTTGGACCACAACTCCCAGAATTCTAAGCTGAGATTGCCAATGAGAAAGGACTCGTGGGAGTTGTGGCCCAAAACATCTGGAGGGCTGAAGTTTAGACATGCCTTTTCTAAGCCTCTGAGATGAGAAAATCCACGCCTCTCACCAATGTTTGAGGAAAGGGACCGATCCACCAGCAATCCCGGCCACAGGACCTCCTCCGACAGACTCACCTGTCACCTCTGGGACCATCCGGTTGAGGATCCAGAAGGCCACGATCCAACGGCTTCGGATCATGGCCACAGCTCAGGAAGAGATGACGCCAGACACCTGCATCCAGAAGGGAGACCATGCCGGGTGAGTAATCGGAGCCCTTTGCCTCGATGATGTGCCATCTCAATGCCCAGCCATGGCCCTGCAGCGTGCTCGGTTTTGAAAGCAAGCTGGGAGATCAGAACGTTTGGGTTCAGAGGGCGCCCGTGTCCCAAGACGCCGACCCCAGCTGCAATTGACATAAGACCAATTTCTACGATTTTTCTGGTGTCTTGTACAGCCTTTTTTCTCCACCCAGCATGACAGCTTTCACCCCCACTTTGCTGTTCCGGTGCCAGAAACTAGAGGTCCTCAGCTAGTCATTACCTCTTTTTTTCACTCCCTGTTTATATATTTTTAAAGGTGATTCATTTGAAATGGAGGAGAGTTTTGGAGATCCCCACCCCCACCCGGACGGCCCAAAATACAAACGAGGGGTTCCTAAGTCAGATCAAGCCTGAACTCTTTCTGGAGGCAAACGTGACAAAACGGAAGCTGTCCTGTTTTGGGGTGCCTTGAAAGGAAAGCCGGCCGGATTGCCCAGAAAAAGTCCTTTATTATCGGGGCTTTATTGGAAGGCAACAGGGAAAGAGGAAGATACAACTACGAGATAGACTCATTCTCTGAAATAATCCATGGGATTGAGTTTGGAAGAGCCCTGTAGGGCCGTGGAGAAGAGGGCGATTCAGAGATTGCTCATCCACTGGGCTGCCGGACAGGAAAAGCTAAGGAAAACGCAATTAATTTTAAGCTGTCTCTAATGAGGTCCATACTGCATGGTGTTTTTCATCTGTTCCAAGCAGATCGGGCATTGGGTTTAAAAATCCCAAAGTAAGTTTCTAGTCCTCCTGGATACAGGAGAAACCTTTTAAAAAAATGAATGCGGTGGACAAAGTATTGGCCGCTCCAGATTTGAAAACCCAGAGCGGTTACGTTGGCCCAGCTGTGTGCCAGCATTGTAGGCAAGGGGCAATGCGCCTTCCAGTCCGTTCCAGTGGCAGTGAGTTCCACCGTCTCCTGGTGCGGCAATTCCTGCAGAGACCTCTGTCCGGGCCTCGTCGTGGGATAAGAGGTCTGATTCAACCTGCCTCCTGTTAATGCAGTAAAAGGCTCGACAGCTCCTTTTGCGGAGTCCCTGAGGCACGGTTCTGGTGTTATGCTAATCTGAGGTTCGTTTATCAAGACGAGAGGGGGTGAAAGATGAACCAGATAGACTTGACGGATGGCGGAGGGCCAGCTCAAGATGGGGTGACATTATTTTAAGGTCCCCCCCCCTTCGTTAAAGTATGCAAGGGTTTTGTTTTAATCTCCCACAGAACTCAAGATGATATTCCATGCAAATCTCTTTCACCGTCCCGGAAACTGGAACCCAGCTCCCTGTGTGTGCCTCCTGCCCCTCTTCGCCTGGGGTGTTCTTGGGGTGGGGGTAGATTGTCTAAAGCAGCCATGTCCAAACTTCGGCCCTCCCGATATTTTGAACCACAACTCCCAGAACTCCAAGCCTGTATTTCCAATGGCAAAGGACTGTGGGAGCTGGTGTCCAAAACATCTGGAGGGCCAAAGTTTGGGCATGCCTGGTCTAAAGGAACTTTCGCCATTTCCTCCAGCTTTTGCACAGGGAAAAAAAGAAGCTCCTTCTCCTGCCCTCCTGATGGCTGGAATTCATCGATTGATTTCCACTGGCCGGGGATGCTCCTCCGTTCCTTGCACGGATGTTCAATGGACCTCGGAGAGGTAGAGTGGTCATGAATAAGGAGGCTCTTTTCCTAGCAATCGCAGCTGTCAGGGTAAGCATGCTGTTTGATTAGATTGTGACCTGGCAGGGCAAGGAAGCCCAAATAGACTCTCCGGCACGTCCCTGTTACTTATTCTTAAAATCTAGTATATAGAGATAGATTGCTTTTTAATACAGAGTCTCCATTCCTAATTCAGACTGTGACGAACACAAAACCCTTTCTCGATTAGGTATGGGGGAATCTCTGGCCTAAAGATGCTCTCTCCCAACAGGAGGGAAGGACTCAGGGGAAAAAGTCACAATTAGGCCCCTGTTTTCTCTCCCCAGGTCCTCATAAATGGAGGGAATCTGGAACTTGGAAGTCACTTGTTACAAATTGCAATTGTAATTGTCACTTGTTGCAAATTGAAATTGTAATTGTCACTTGTAACTAAGTCCTTTTCTTTCTTTCTTAAATTCAGCAGATTTTATTATGATTTGACATGAAGCATAACTCATATAAGTGTAGGGCCCAATGGTAATAGCTTTTCTCGTACCTTTGGTCGTTACTTGCTAAACTTGGGAAATTTACGTCTTTTGCCGCCTCGGGGAGGGGGGCTTGCAGTTCCTTTTCTATTTACAGGGCGTGCATAGGACTTCCCTTTTTCAATGGGGTTGTACACCGCTGGCCAGCAGCACATAGCGTGCTGCAGCTTGCTTAACAGTAACTAAATGTAACTAGTTACTTTTGAAACGTAAGGAACCAGAAATTTCAACATGGCAACGCCGTTGCCGCCTCAAGGGCCGTAGCATTGTAACCAAGCTTAACAGTTCCTTTAAAATAACATTTCCAGTGCAGCAGATCCAGTTTGCTGCTGTGGTTCCTAGCGGGGAATGGCATTCGGCTCCAATACACTTATTTAATCCTCTTTTAAAGCAGCCAAAATCGCCACACCTTGTGGTGTAGAGACAAGTGCTTTTTAAAAATACTAGGGAATCACACACACACACAAACGGTCCTACATGCGTCAAGGCTGAGAAACATTCCTTCTGGGTGGACTACAATAGCCAGAATCCACTACAAAATGCCTGCTAGGAGGGCAGGGCCGAGTGGTAATTCCACCCACCATCCACCCCGTAAAGAAAACTACAAGCGATGGTTGATGCACCCGTAACTAATAAGATTTCACAGCAAGTGTTTTGCTATTGTTGTACACTATGGTTTAAGAGTACAACTCAGGAAATTCAGGTTCAAATCTCCACAATGCCATGGTTTGTTTATTTATTTATTTATTTATTTATTTATTTATTTAGATTATTTAGATTATTTAGATTATTTTTACCCCACCATTCTCCTTGGAAAAGGAACCAAGGCGGCTTACAAGAATGAGGGCAATATACAGTCCAGAACATGCATTTGACTTCTCTCTGTGGGTCTCTCCAACCTCACATGATTGTTGTGAGCCATAAAGCAAAGAGAGAGACAGACCCGTTCATCACCCTGAACTTTTTAGTTGAACAGCAGGACAGAAAAAAATAGCTAGTAAATATTTTTAAATGCCTTGGGCACAGCACAGTCTCCGGCTAGCTCAGGCCAGGCTGTAAGGACTTGGGTTCGAAGCCATTTCTTGGTTTTATGGCGACAATGGAATAAGATCTATTGGAGGTAAACAAAACCTCCAGATTCAGAAGCAGTCTATCTCAGCATTCCTGAAGAACGGGGAGAAGGCATTGCCTTCACGGCCCACCGTGGACGCTTGGAAAATGTACGGCTCCTTGTCGCTTGAGAGACAATATAAAGTGAGCTTGTTGGGCCCAGAACGGGGAACAGAACCTCCATCTGTCAAGAGAGTCTACCTTAGAGCAAGAAAATACCAGCTCCAATGGTCAGGACAGCTGGACATTTGATTTGATCAAACCAGGCTGTTTTTTAAAATCAAAGACCTTCATTGACAATAAAGGTCATCCGATGGCCTTGTTTCCTCCGTCCAAGTCAGCTCAAGCGGCCCTCCCACCTTCTTCCCTTCTGAACGTTAGTGGTTCTCCATTGGTGGGGTCCCCAGATGTTCCTAGACTGCAACTCCCAGAAGTCTTCATCACTCGCTGAGCTGGCCAGGATTTCTGGGAGTTGCAGTCCAGGCACATCTGGGGACCTCACCGGTGGAGAACCATTGGTTTACGCCAACCTTGCAAGGTCGAAGATGGTGTGCCCCTTGCACAGAATACCAATGCCTGACACCGATCTAACCCAGACTGGTTGGCACCGTTCACCGCCCGCTCATCCTTCCAAAATCCTCAACTCATCCTTTCTCCCTGCTGAGCCCGGCGATTCCCACATTTTATTGCTGAACGGCTGATGGGGGGGGGGAATAGCATATTTTACTTACTTGGATATAAATAGGTGCACCCTCGATGCTAGTCCAATCTACTCCACGAGGCAGACGACGCCGTCTCCCTGGCTAAGGAGGACATCTGGGGAGGAGGGGGGGGATGGGCCCGTTTGGAAGGATGCTCTTTATAGACGAAATTGCTTGTGGAGTTTTTCCCTTTGACAGACTGGCAGCAGAAGGACATAAAATTTGGGAGGCCTTTGTTTGTGGTGAGAAAGAGAGTGGAAATTCCAGATCAGCCAGACAGGTGGCATTGGGAAGAAGTTTTTCCGGAGCAATGCTACCCATTTCAAATGCATTTAAAGGCTGATTAAGAAAGGCATTTTTAAAAAATAAATAAATAAATAAATTAGGGACTCACCCCTGCCAAAGAGCTCATTGTGGGCTGGTGACTTGCCAGAGGAGATGACGTCATTCTAAAAAGTTTGGGATGCCGGGCGCCTGTTGAACATTCAGAAGGAGAAACAGGAGGCAGAGTCAAAGGCAAGTAAGACAGTTGAGCAAACGGGAGAAAAATAAAGATAAAATTCATCTATCTTCTTTTTTTTTTTTTTCCCTCTCTGCTTTTCCGGAACAGGCGGTTTGCTCCCAAATGCACCGTGTCTTCTCAAACGCCGAACGTGTTTTCCTGTAAGGCTCCCTGTGAGAATTGAGATTGTAACTAAACAGGCAGGTTTATGAGCAAACATCCTCCCACTCCCAACAGCCCAAAGTCCCTTGACTTAATTTAATGTGCCTCACTTCAGGCCTGATGGCTTGGATTTTAGCTTAATTGGATTTTACTGTACACCTTTGCCGCTCGTCCTCTTTAACTGCCGTCAACCGCCGAATGCAGACGTGCTGCCAAATGGGCAGTATAAACACTAAATGAATGAATGAATGAATGAATGAATGAATGAATGAATGAATGAATGAATGAATGAATGAATGAATAAGGAGTAACTGTGGGGTTGCAGGATTGCTCCATTCCAATCGCCCAAATATTTTTGAGGCTCGGTTGGTTTCGTTGCGTGGCATCAGGGAACAGCTAGGCAGACGGAAGGAGGCGGACAGACAGATCGCCATCATTTCTGACTTTGGAAGGTGACCAGAAACCAAAAGATCAGGGCTGTTTTTGTTCCTTAACAGTATGCACAATGACTAACTCACACAGCGCAGGGAACCTTTTTTTTTTTTTTTTAAATAGCAAAGCCCGCAAGGTGGAAATGACCTTTGGGAGAGGCATGAATACAGCACCTTTATTAAGCCTGGCTTTTTAATATTCCTAATGACACCCGAAGGAATGTGCTTTGCTGGCCACCCAGGAAGGAGGGAGGTCCCGGAAAAGAGACCAAAAAAACAAGCAAGGATCGCTTCAAAATGAAGGAGGAAGCAAAGAACAGATTCCTCGTAATCCCCGACCTGTACTTCCTTCGGTGTCTGGATGCCGGTGGGGACTCACATTTCCTTGCGAAGGGCCCGTGGCTTGGACCCACTCCGTGGCTGATGCTGGGGGGAGGGAGGGGTCAGTAAGATGGAACTGGGGTGCCTTCCCTCAAAAAAAGTAACTCATTGTGGAAGAGAAGGAAGGAGCTAATGATGGATGGATGGATGGATGGATGGATGGATGGATGGATGGATGGATGGATGGATGGATGGATGGAAGGAGCTGATGATGGATGGATGGACAGACAGACAGATGGTCAGATGGAGTGGATGACAGAAAAAAGGAAGGAGCTGTGGATGGATGGATGGATGGATGGAGCTGATGATGGAAGGAAGGACAGAAGCAGGGAAGGAAGGTAGGAGCTGCTGATGGATGGGTGGGTGGATGTAACCGAGGAAGGAAGGAAGGAAGGAAGGAAGGAAGGAAGGAAGGAAGGAAGGAAGGAAATGATGATGGATGGATGGATTTCCACTGCAGTACGTTGTTCCATTTGCTGCATAGGTGATCCTGATGGTGAAGGGACCACGTCAAAGCCTCTTCACATAATTCTCTCTGTTTTCAAACGAGACGAAAAAGCCCTTTAATTAGCACTCAGAAGCCAAATGAGAAGTAAACAAAACCAGAGGCGAGTCAGAAAGGAAACTCCAGGAAGTGCTGCTCTTCCTTTAGAGATGGAAAGATTTCTTAAAGATCTCCGAAGTGAGAACAGTTTTTCTTCCAGAGCACTGGCTCTAGAAAGCAAAGTTCGGACACAAACCCAACCCAGTCCTCTTCTGTATTATTCATCCATCCATTCATTTGGAAGAGCGTTAATACGTCACAAAGAACGGTCATCTAGAAGACCAGGAAATCCGACCCATCGGATCCCAGGAGATTTAATGCACAAAAAAGCATTTTTCGTATGGTTGCGTGAGATCGTTTCTTCAGTTGCCATACACCCCCAACACGATTTGAATGGCTTACAATTCGAGACCAGAGTCCATAACCCACAATGTAAGCGGAGAAACCGAGGGAGTTCCTGGCTAGAAATCCAGATGTAAGCCAATTAACAAATAATTTATTTATTTATTTATTTTAAAGGCCCAACCTGGCATCACAGGAACCATGGCTTGTCATTATGACTTCCATGTGATGAAGGAATGGTGGCGTTCTTTCCTGACAGGACCTTTTTCAGGCCAATAAAACCCTTTTCCTAATTAAATGTCCATCATTACGGAGGCGGGACAAGAGAGGAAATGAGTTATGAGGGTTTTTTTCCTGTCAGGTGCACCCTCACCAATTAGACTTATAAAAAGGGAATCATAGGCTTGTAAACATTCTGGATAAATTAGGCCACGACCAATTTCCTCAATGAAGGCTTGCCTCGTGGCTGAAATGAAATTCGTTAAAGCTACACTGCACTTCGATTCGTCCAAAATGTGGTGGTTAAGGGCTGGGTGACCAGAAAGACAAACAAGGGAAATCCTTGATCAAATCAAGTCCATACTCTTTCTGGAGGTCAAAAGGATGAAGCTGTGAAGCCATCCTAACTTAGGCAGCATCCTGAGAAGGCCAGTTTGACCCGGAACAGACCATCCTGCTGGGAAAATGTGGAAGGGAGCAGGGAAAGAGGAAGGCAAAACCCAAGATGGACTAACTCCCTCAAGGAAACCATGAGGCTGCGTTTGCAAGAGCTGAGGCAGTGGATTCAGGGGACAGGGTCGTTTTGGACTCCACCACCCTCCTTTGGGGCAGCATCGTCCACTGCCGGACAGCTCTAACTGTCATGAAGTTCTTCCTCACGTTCAAATGGAATCTCTCTTCCTGTCATTTGAAACCATTGCCCTATTCTCTGAAGCCATGGAAAACAAACCAGCCCCCTCTTTGATATGACATCCTTTCAAATATTTAAACATGGCTATCATATCTCTAATCGGCCTTCTTTTCATAAGGCTGAACATTCCCAGCTCCCTAAGGCAGTGGTTCTCAACCTGTGGGTCCCCAGATGTTCCTGGACTGCAGCTCCCAGAAATCCCTTCCAGCACAGCAAGTGGTGGAGGCTTCTGGGAGGTGCAGTCCAGGAACATCTGGGGACCCACAGGTTGAGAACCACTGCCCTAAGGCACTCCTCCTAAGACGAGCATGTCCAAACTTCAGCGCTCCTGATGTTTTGGACTACAACTCCCAGAATCCCAAGCCTATTATTTCCAATGGCAAAGGACTGTGGGAGTTGTGTTCCAAAACATCTGGAGGGCCGAAGTTCGGACCTGCCTGAGTCCTAAGCCTTCAACAAGAAGACCCGTCCAAAGGAATACGGAGTAGTCAGATCTCTTCAACCAACGGCCTGCAAGACTTAAAATGTGTGTTTCAGAAGAGGACGGGCGAATGAGTGGTGAAATCGGGCTTCGGGGAAAACCAGCCAGCCAGCCAGCGAACACGGCAGGACTTACGTAAGACTGCTTAACATGCTCAGTATGCAAAACAGAACTGTTTATCTGACGGACTGCAATGGAAGCGCAGAAATGCAAATGCTGCCGCCTGTTATCTATGGTAAGTGTGTGTCGTTCGTTTCATAACACGTGCACTGATAAAACAAGGAGACTACGCAATCAGGTCCGGGTGGGTGGGTGCCTCCCTCAGAGCCTAACGCCAATGAAACACGGGACACCTAAACGTCACACAAATATTAAAAAGTCCTTGTGGGTCGTCGTCGTAGGGTTAGGTGGCCAAACTTCGGCCCTCCAGATGGTTTGGACCACAACTCCCACAGTCCTTTGTACTGGCAATACAAGCTTGGAGTTCTGGGAATTGTGGTCCAAAACATCTAGAGGGCTGAAGTTTGGATGGATTTAATTTAAGATTTCAAAAAAAAAAAATTAATTGTAAACTGTTGTACCATTTTCAGCCACTAGGTGGGGGACCTGCTCTAAGCAGAGAAGAGCAAGCTGGACCAAAGTAGGGATATTTGCACCTCCAAAAGCACCTTTGGGATGTTTTTCTCTGCAATGGCCCAACTCTTCCGTCCGTTTATAAAAACGATACAAGAGACACTTACAGGTTGAAACTGTGGAAGCAGAAGAGCAAGTACTAGGAAGGAAGGAAGGAAGGAGAGAAAGAAGAGCATGAAAGGAGAACATTGCATGCAGGGATCGAAAGCGAAGAGGGGGTGGGAAATAGCATCGATAAAGGGTTTTTCCATTCAGTGGTGGCTATGTCGACCAGGATAACAGATGGCTCCAGAGCCAGAGGTCGGGAGTTCAATTCCCACCACCACCACCAGTGTCTCCTTGGCAGGGGCTACACTGGATGACCTCTAAGGTCCCTTTCAGCTCTGCAGTTCTGAGTATTACTATTATTATTGGTTTTGCCCATTTGTTTCATGACTAATTGTTTTGCGTGGGCAACAGGACTCTGTTTTATTATTATTATTATTATTATTATTATTATTATTATTATTATTATTATTATTATTATTATTATTATTATTATTAACCACACAGCTAACTACGCTGGATTTTGTATTACAAATCACTAGTCGAACGCTTCCCAAGCGTTTAGGACTACGTGATGTATCCGGGAATTATGCCAGCAGATCCCAGTAAGGGGGCTTTCTGCAGCTGACTGATGGTGACTTTTGTCAACTCCCAATCTCTTCTCAATACTTGCTTAGCTCTTTCGGCACCGCACCCAGCGTGCCGATGACCACTGGGACCACCTGTACCGGTTTATTCCAGAGTCTCTGAAGTTCAGTTTTCAGATCCCAATATCGGGTCATTTTTTAAAAGTTGTTTCTCAGTGACTCTACTATCACCTGGATCCCCTCCGTAAGGGAGGGCTCCTCGTGGCCCGTTCGGCAAACCGGCGGGTAGAGAAAAGACACACACAAAAACAGACGGAGTGAGATTCCTTTTAATGGCTGAGTTCTCGCGAGGAACCACGTAAACATTCCACTCCCCACTGGCAAGGCAAAGAGAACGTCTTATATTCCTTCCGGATCCAGGCACCCCATCCAATAGGGGCTCCTTCATTTTTCGGGATGCATTTGGCCTCAAGCGTGTTCCTCTCACAGGAAGTAAAGAAGTCTTCCCAGCACGGCAGCTCAGGCCAAGCGCACCGAAGGCCCCTTCGGCTCCGTTCTGGAAGCTCTTGGCTTCGTCACCCGAAGAAAAACAAATGAGGTAGTCCTCGAAAATCAGGTAGAGGTTTCTCAAGAGCAGGGCCAAACTCAGAAGCAGCTCAGACATTTTTATATATCTCTCTGTCCATAGCACAGGGGCCTTGTCCCGGTTGGGCCCTCCCTTCAATGGCGCCTCCACAGGTACGTCTGGATGGAGTTGGCTGGAATTTCGGTCACGATCAGGCGCCCGGCGTCAGAAATGGCAAGCGAGATGTTGGCCCCAGACCTGGAGAAGAATGCAGCATTACAAACGTGAAGGATCAGAGGAGTAAGGGCGCAAGATCTTGCTGCAAGACACAAATGCGCCCAAACACAGCCATGGGGTTGTGAAGCTGTCTGTGTCTCACATCTGCAGAAGATGTCCCTGGAGGAAGGGGTTCAGTGAAAGGAGGGCTCCAAACCAAACCATCTCGAAGGACACAAAACCTATGAGATTGAATGACACACACCCAACAACCCTGAAGGGCACAAACCCAACCACCTTGAAGGCCACAAACCCAACCACCTTGAAGGCCACAAACCCAACCATCTCGAAGACCACAAACCCAAACACCTTGAAGACTGCAAACCCAACCATGTTGATGGGCTCAAACCCAACCATCTTGAAGACCACAAACCCAAACACCTTGAAGACTGCAAACCCAACCATGTTGAAGGGCTCAAACCTAACCATCTTGAAGACCACAAACCCAACCAACTTGGAGGCCACAAGCCCAACTATTTTGAAGACCACAAACCCAACCATCTTGAAGGCCGCAAACCCAACTGTCTTGAAGGCCGCATACCCAACCACCTTGAAGACCACAAACCCAACCACCTTGGAGGCAACAAACCCAACCACCTTGAAGGCCACAAAACCAATGAGATTGAATGACACACACCCAACTACCTTGAACAACACACACTCAACCACCTTGAAGAGCTCTAACCCAGCCACCTTAAAGGCCACAACCCCAACCATCTTGAAGACCACAAACCCAACCATCTTGGAGGGCACAAACCCAATCACCTTGGAGGCCGCAAAACCAACCACCCTGAAGGGCTCAAACCTAACCACCTTGAAGGCCACAAAACCAACCATCTCAAGAACTTCTATCACCTCCTGCCATTCCTCCCCAGGCAGAAGGAACTACAAAACCAGGGAAGCTCTCTATTCCTTGTGTTCTCTCCATACGCTACGGAGAATGTGACCCAAGCTTAGCTAACAGGGTTGCAGAACTCTGTGCACCGAGACAGGAAACCACTCTGTGCCACCCCCTTCCACCTGTTTCTCTCCGCTCTGACCAGCAGGGTCTTCTCCCCACCACCAGCCTGGCTGGGGGACCAAGCGATAGACAAGATGCTCACCGATTCAGGACGACCACCACGGCGGATCCGTCGGGCCGAAGGGCGGCCACGTGCTCCAAGCTGCAGGTGAAACACTTCTGCTTGACTCCCAGGCCGATGCGCTGAGACCCTTCAGGGATGAACTTGCTGTGGAGGAAACGAGAGACCCGTCAACGGCTCCGAGTTCAAATCCCGACAGCCCCAGTTGGCAAAAAGGAAGGACCGAGCCAGGAAACGAAAGGAAAGGAGGAACGTAGCAGGAGAAGAGGAGGAGTCAGCATGAGACCGGCCGAATCAATAAAGGAAACCACCGCTTTTAGTTTCACAAGAGCTGTTCATGAGAGCGCAGCTGTTCATGAGAGGAGTTTTCGGAGGTCCTTCATTCAAGAGGCTATCAAAGCAACTCATCATCATAAAACTAAAGCTGGTGAGAGGAGAACCTAGACCCACTTGGGGTTGGGGTGTTGCAGGGCAGGGGAGGAACCAACAGCAGCCCACAAGGGATGGACTGAGAAACGCATATGAAAAAATAAGGAAAATGAAAAGATGGGAAACAGTTTCCACATAAGTGATTGTTGCAAAGCCAGTGTAAATGATTTAAAGGAGGAAAAGGAGAATTATATTTTTCATCCACCTTTGCTACTGGAAACAGAATAACGATCTAATAACCTTTAAAGTGCAAAACTACAGGGGATCCTATAGATCAGGGGTGGCGAACCTTTGGCATTCCAGATGTTTCCGACTGCAACCCCCCGACTCTGATGCCATTGGCAATCTAGGTTTGGAATTCTGGGCGTTGTGGTCCAAAACATCTGGAGTGCCAAAGGAGGCACAGCGGGGAACTGAACTCCCGAACTTAGAAGTAAACCAATGATCTGTCTAGCAGTTCATAATCTTAGAAGTGCAGAGCTGGAGGGGGGACCTGAGTCTAGAATCTAGATCCGTGGTGGTGGGCCCTTGGCATTCCAGATGTTTTGGACCACAACTCCCAGATTTCCAAGCCTGTACTACCAGCGACAAAGGACTGTGGGAGTTGTCGTCCAAAACATCTGGAGGGCCGAACGGGAAGGAGCTTGGATCCGAACTCCCGGTGCGGCATGCCAGCAGCATCCCGGCTGCACCGTGCATCGCCCTGCGTGTCCCTTCGTCTCTCCTTGACGGGGGCCCCCCACGAGGACATCACCTGAAGTGCCCCATGTGGTAAAACATGGGCTGCTTATAGAACACGTCATTGGCCACGTCCACGATGACCGGGCTGTCCACGTAGTTCTTGACCCAGTTGGGACCGCCTTCGAGATCCAGGGCCAGGTTCCAGTCGATCCAGCCCGCCACATAGTTGTTGAGGTTCTGCGGGGACGGAGGGGACAGCCGGAGGTGAGACGCCCGGGATCGGCCAGGTTTGCTGGGGAGGACAGCAACTAGACACCCCCCCCTTTCCTGTGCTGCTCGCCTGCCCCATCTCCGTACCGCCAAAATGCTCCGGCTGTATTGGTTCCCCCGGTCCCAGGACCCGAGGATGACGTCTCTCTCCCAGAAGTGGGACCCGGCGCAAGCCTCGGTGGAGATCAGGAAGTAGTCGGGGAAAATCTGGTGGGTGATGCCCACCGTGTCGGCAATTGGGGCGATGAAGTCGAGGTACCAGTGGGTGGCGATGCCGTGGACGTAGCGGTGGGCCGGGCTCTCCCCGCTCAGCACCTTGGCCGTCGGAAAGGAGGAAGGGGAAAAGCGTAAGACGGGCTCAAATTACAGGGAGCCAGACCGGGGCTGATTATCAGGGGGAAAACTTCCTGACTGTTAGAGGAGTGCGACGACGGAACACGTGACCTCGGGAGCTCATTGTTGTACGTCCTGCCTCTAGGATGATTAAGGACAGGTCCTGTCCCTCCTCTGTAGGAGAGCCTTTCGAGTCTTTGAAAAAGGCTCCACTTTTCCCCCAAGGCTAAACACCCCCCTTTCCTTTCGCCTTTCCCCTCTCGGGAATCTTCAGGACTAGAGAACACAACATAAGAACATAAGAACATAAGAAGAGCCCTGCTGGATCAGGCCAAAGGCCCATTTAGTCCAGCTTCCTGTATCTCACAGTGGCCCCACCAGATGCCTCTGGGAGCGCACGAGACTAGATATCTGTCTCCTGATACCACTCCCCTGCATCTGGCCCTTGAAGGACCCCGGTTTTAAGCCTGGAGATGACACACATCTCCATCGTGGTTTGTAACCCGTGATGGACTTTTCCTCCAGGAATCTGTCCAGCCCCCTTTGGAAGGCATCCAGGCCAGATGCCATCACCACATCCTGTGGCAGGGAGTTCCACAGGCTAACAACGCGCTGGGTGAAAAAACATTTTATTTGGTCTGTTCTCACTCTCCCAACCGTCAGTTTGAGAGGATGTCCCCTAGTTTTGGTATTTTGTGGGAGGGAGAAGAGTGTCCCTCTATGCACTTGAGCCCCAAATGTCTTCGCCTTTCCTCATAAGGGAGGTGTCCCAGCCCAGTCATCATTTTAGTTACTCTCTTCTGCACCTTTTCCACTTCCACTATGTCTTTTTTGAGATGTGGGGACCAGAATTGTACACAATAATCCAGGTGCGGCCTTACTATCGTTGTGTACAATGGCATTATAAGGTTGGCTGTTTTATTTTCAATCCCCTTTTGTATCATCCCTAGCATGGAATTGGCCTCCTTCACTGCTGGCATACATTGAGTAGACACCTTCATGGAGCTGCCCACCAATACGCCTTGATTTCGAAGCAAAACGGAGGAAGCCAAGATCCCCAAAAAAGGTGGGTCTCAACCCGCAGCGCCGCTCACCTCTTGAAAACCTTGCCGCCCCCGGGTGGGTGGGTGGGTGGTTGTGGGGAACTCACCACTTTGGCCCAGTAGGGCAAATGGATACGGTTGTCGTCCAGGATGATGAGACGGATCTCCTTGTGGGCGCTGCCAGCCAGGGCCGGTCCCAGATCCAGCGCAATGAAGTCCCGCTGCTGCTCGGCCGTAAAGCCCAGCGTCTGGAAGGGGTAGTTGTCGACCAGCCCCGCCGAGGGCTCGTTCTCCGCTGTCACGGCCCAGAACGTCACGTTGTGCTTTGCGTATTCATCTAGAAACCTGGGGGTGGGGGTGGGGAGAGATATCAGTCATTTTTAGTGAGACAGAAAGGAAGTGGGGGTCTAAAACCTCAAATTCTGGTTTCCTGCACCAAGCATCTTGTGTTAGAACATAAGGACATAAGAAGAGCCCTTGCTGGATCAGGCCAAAGGCCCATCTAGTCCAGCTTCCTGTATTTCACAGTCGCCCCACCAGATGCCTCTGGGAGCCCACGAGACTAGATCTCTGTCTCCTGATGATACCACTCCCCTGCATCTGGCCCTTGAAGGACCCCGGTTTTAAGCCTGGAGATGACACATCTCCATCCTGGTTTGTCACCTGGGATGGACTTCTCCTCCAGGAATCTGTCCAATCCCCTTTGGAAGGCATCCAGGCCAGATGCCATCACCATCTCCTGTGGCAGGGAGTTCCACAGACTAACAACGCGCTGGGTGAAAAAATATTTTCTTTTGTCTGTTCTCCCTCTCCCAGCCCTCACTTTGAGTGGATGTCCCCTAGTTCTGGTATTTTGTGAGAGGGAGAAGAGCATCCCTCTATCCACTTTACTCATGCCCTACATTATTTTGTACGTCTCCATCATACCCCACCCCCAGGCGCCTTTTTGCCATACTAAAGAGCCCCAAATGTTTTAGCCTTTCCTCATAAGGGAGGTGCCCCGGTCCAGTAATCATTTTAGTCACTCTCTTCTGCACCTTTTCCAGTTCCACTATGTCTCTCTTGAGAGAAAGAGATCAGTCTTTTTAAGCGAGACAGTAAGGAAGGGGGGGGGGCATTAAACCTCAAATTCTGGTTTCTTGCACCAAGTATCTTACGTTGTTCACTTATAATTAACTGTATCTATCTATTTAATCACTGCATCACACTTTGTAAGAGAATATAACAAGCCCTTTGCGTGACTTTTTAAAAGTACTGCATTGAGGAATTTGCATTCCTCTTCAAAGTACATGCATGTTTTTCCCCGACAAGACAGGCAGGCCCAGTCTAGATTCTTGAAGTCTGGCGGCAGGAACCAAAAAACTGGAATGAAAAATATGACCCTAAATATTCTGGTCTCAGGGCTGGGCACTGCTGAAATCCACAAGACACATCTATTTGCAAGCTAAAAGCAAAAATAATGTGTTCTCTGGTCCACTTTTTCATACATATATGAATATACGGTTAACGGCTGTCCTTCAGGAAATTGACTCCCTGATTCCAACTGGATTTCTCCATTTTGGATCTTTTAAAGAAAAATAATAACTAGGGGGAATGAACGAGAATGTTGAGGAGAAATGGGTTCGAGGCATAAAGCCAAGGTGATGTAGTGTTGTCCTCCGTGGTGACAAAAATATAGATAAAAATAAAAGAAATTTATAAAAGCCAGGCGAGATACTTCTTTCGGCCCAGGGTCAACTTCGAAGCTTCCTTCCAGTGGCAGGTAGTTCCGGAGGACAATAAAAGAAGAGGAGGAGAAATGGGGAAACGTTGGCAGAACGTTCGCTTAATGGCCGTTCGTCGATCAGAAACGCCGCTTCACAAGAAGCAAGTCTGTTTTCGGAGGGTACAAAACCCAGACGCAACACGGGGAAAGCCACCTCCGGTGATCGTGTCTTGGGATGAGAAAAGGGTCATTTTCCCAGAAGCCTTTGCCACCTGCCAGGGTCTCTGGGCTTTGTAGTCCAAGAACAACGGGAGAACCGACAATTGAAAACCCCTAATCCTCCACCCTTCCTGCCCCTCCCACTACCGCTACCACCACCGCTGCCTCTACGTCCCCCATTTTACCTCACAAAGTACTTGGCCCACGTTTTGTGGTACCGGTCGCCCGCCTGTCCCAGGAGGGACCCTTTCCCCTTCCATTCCTTGTTGGTCCGCATCCAGAGCGGAGACGTCCACGGACTAGCACACAGGGAGATGTTCTTTTTTGACATAGCCTGAGCTCGGTGAACCAGTGGGATCTAAAGAGAAAAAGAGAGAGAGAGAGAGAGAAACTCTAAATTTGTAAGGACGCTCAGACAATGGAGGCTTAGGGAGCGCAGAATTCCCCTACCGCCATCTTTCTGGAACCATCACCAAGGGAAGAAAAGTTGGTTAAGAACATACAAACATCAGAAGAGCCCTGCTGGATCAGGCCAAAGGCCCATCTAGTCCAGCTTCCTGTATGTGTGGCCCCACCAAATGCCTCTGGGAGCGCATGAGACTAGATCTCTGTCTCCTGCTGCCCCATCTGATCCTTGAGTACCCCAGTTTTAAACCTAGAGATTACACATCTCCATCGTGGTTTGTAACCCGTGATGGACTTTTCCCTCCAGGAATCTGCCCAATCCCCTTTGGAAGGCGTCCAGGCCAGATGCCATCACCACCTCCTGTGGCAGGGAGTTCCACAGACTAACAACGCGCTGGGTTCAAAAATGTATACAGCAGGATCCCTGCTGCTTTTTGGAGGAAGGGGGGGAAGAGGATGAGAGAGGGACCCCCTCGAACTCCCGCCCTCCCGCCCTTCCCCAGCGCGGGCACCTTCAGTTTGACGTCCTCGTCCACCAAGCTGAAATTCTTCAGCTCAAAGTCATAGGGCCAGTCGTCGTAGGTATAAAGCCGGATGGAAAAGTCACAGCTGGCCATCGGCAGGCGGAGAAGATTGTACTCGATCCCTGCGGAAACCAGGAACAGCGGAAATGCACACAAGGGCGTGCCACATTTCCCCCCCAAACGCACAAAGTGGGCTTTCAGAACATTAAGAAAAAGGTATGTCTTTGTTTCCCCATTCTATGTTGTTGTGTTTTGTTGGTTGGTTGGTTCTGGCCTCGTTTTTCTCGAATCGAAAAGCGGGCCTTTTGTACGGTTAACGGCTCTTTGTTGCCTGTTGCCAAACCTTTGTTTGTCACCATATGCTGCGGTCAGACAAATCCGTTTCCCCTGCCAGCGATTGTTAACGATTTCAAGGGTGGCGGGGAGGCACCATTTCTGTCGACATAGAAAACCCCACCGCATCTGCTGCCCTACCTGGACCGGACACTCACCATGGTCGGAGAAATAGGAGCGCAGCAGCTGGTTCTGCGTATCTGGCGTGAGAGAGAGGATGTTGATGGCCACCGCGTCAGTGATGGAGCCCCCGAAGCCCTTGATCACCTGATACCGCCGGGCTGCCTCCAGGACCAAAAGAATATCTGAGAAGCGAGAAATGTGGAATGTCCGAACCCGGGGGAAAACCGGCGGGGCACCAGGCTGCAAAAGCTACAAACCTACCGGTGTTTCCCCGGCTGTTTGGCCTGCTAAGAGAAAGTGGGCAAAGCAGGAGAAAGATCGACCGCCACTGCCACCCCAGCTTACAGCTGCTATGAAAACGGCCAAACCCCACATCGGGGAGACAGAGCCAGGACGATGGGCTCCGGAGTCTCGAGGTCGGATTCTGACTCTGCTCCAATGCTCGCTGGCTGGCCCATCAGGGCTGGTGGGCAGAGGACACGGGAAAGGGAAGCCACCCGTGAGCTGGTTGGCGGGGAAGGCGGGAGAGAAACGGGAAAGGCAAGCAAACAAAAAGAAATTGAGTAGGAAATTCAAAATACAGTCCCAGCAGCCACAGAAGGAGGCCTCTGGATTCATCTATGGTAGGCATGTCCAAACTTCGGCCCTCCAGATGTTTTGGACCACAACTCCCACAGTCCTTTGCCATTGGGAATACAGGCTTGGAATTCTGGGATCTGTGGTCCACAACATCAGGAGGGCCGAAGTCTGGTCATGCCTGATCTATGGGGACCCTGGACTAGGTTGCTTGCTTGCTTAGTTAGTTAGCAGATGATTTGTTTGATTCCTTGCTTAGTTAGTTAGTTAGTTAGTTTGGTTGTATTTTAATTTAATTTAGCCTAATTTAACTCAATTAAATTTAGAATATCTTTGCCCCGTTTTTCTCCTTGGAAAGCACCCAAGGTGGCTTACGATGCTGAAGGATCACCGACAACGCTGGAGTCCACAAGCACACAGCGGTTGTCAAGAGACACTGGAGGCGACATTCAAAGTGCAGAAAAAATGTGTGGGAAGGGATTAGAATCATAGAATCATAGAGTTGGACGAGCCAGGGGGAGGCATCGTACATCATTAAGAAGAGCAATATCAAAGCTATGACGAATAAGTGAGCAAATATAAAGGCAGGGTTAAAGAAACTGCCCAAGTGGAAAAAAAACGGGGAAAAAACATAAGTCGCTTTGAGGGTCTATAGCAAGTTCTGAATGCCCCACAATGTTCTATTTTAGTTCACTCAGATCGCTCGGACGGGGGGGGGGGAGTGAACAGAAATAACCTTGTTTTTAAAAACGGGAAGATTGGATTCGAAGCTGTGGAGTCCCTCCCCAAGACGCGGGTTGGTCTAGATGACCTCTAGGGTTCCCCCTCCGAATGCAAAGGTGCTGTATTCCCGTGTCTCACGCCCACAGAGAGAAAGAAGAGACAGCCTCTACTGTATACCTGGGGCGGCGGTCCCGTTTTGGAAGGTCCCTTCGCTCTTCTCCATCCGGCCGCCGGCTTGGCTGCTCTCGTACCGGACGAAGGAGCCGAACGGCGGGAGGGAGACGGGGTCCTGCGTGTCGCAGTAGGTGCGGTTGCAAACGCAGACGACGGCGTCACGACCGAAATATTTCTTTTCGCAGGGGCGGACGCCTGGGGGGGTGGGAAGCGAAAGGCGAGATAATTTTTTCAGGATGAACCGAGGTTCAAAACGAGGAGAGAGGGCCCGCTCGCCAGCAAATCATGGTGGCTCAAATGTTGCGCATTTAACGAACGGGCATCTAATTGGTGTAACGGAAGGCCAAGGTCATACACACACACACATAAGGACATAAGAACTTAAGAGGAGCCCTGCTGGATCAGGCCAAAGGCCCATCTAGTCCAGCTTCCTGTATCTCACAGTGGCCCCACCAGATGCCTCTGGGAGCGCACGAGACTAGATCTCTGTCTCCTGATCCAACTCCCCTGCATCTGGTCCTTGAAGTACCCCGGTTTTAAGTCTGGAGATGACACATCTACATCATGGTTTGCCACCTGGGATGGACTTTCCTCCAGGAATCTGTCCAATCCCCTTTTGAAGGCCTCCAGGCCAGATGCCATCACCACCTCCTGTGGCATGGAGTTCCACAGACTAACCACGCGCTGGGTGAAAAAAAATATTTTCTTTTGTCTGTTCTTACTCTCCCAGCCCACAATTTGAGTGTATGTCCCCTAGTTCTGGTATTTTGTGAGAGGGAGAAGAGCATCCCTCTATCCACTTGACTCATGCCCTGCCTTATTTTGTACGTCTCAATCCTATCCCCCCACCTCAGGCGCCTTTTTTTCCAGACTAAAGAGCCCCAAATGTTTTAGCCTTTCCTCAAGATCAGTGCTGGCGAACCTATGACACGGTTGCCAAAGGTGGCACTCAGAGCCCTTTCTGTGGGCACCTGACATCGCCCATTCACAGCCACCTGGATTCAGGTTAAATTGCTGTATTGGCACTTTGTGAAAAAGGAGTGGGTTTTCAATCGTATTTTGGGCACTGAGTCTCTAAAAGGTTCACCGTCACTGCTCAACGTCATAAGAACCTAAGAACCTAAGAAGAGCCGTGCTGGATCAGGCCAAGGGCCCATCTAGTCCAGCCTCCTGTATCTCACAGTGGCTGTTCTCCGATCTCAGCTTCTTCTTTTTTAAATACCCAGTCACCCAAGGACACCTCCTCCCAGAATTTCTTAATGCTTCAAGAGCAGATTATCAATGGCGTTGATCTCGCTGGTCTCGATTGACAGGTTTTTCTGCCCACGGCCCGGATGAGAGGTGGGTGGGATGGGTTTGTCACAGGCACACGTTGGACACCGGAGGGCATGGCGAAGAGCAAGCCAGGCACAGCAGAAAAGGGCAATGCGGCAAGGACAGTAGGAGAAGAGGAAGACCCAACGGGAGAGGGACAAGCGCCGTCACGGAAGCCACGGGGTCGCGCTTCCAAAACCGCGCCACAGGAGGCAGGGCTTTTCGGAGGCCGTTCCCACGCGGGACATGACGTGACCTGCGGGCAGCGACAATAGATAATTGCTCGCCGCAATTATCGCCAGGAGCTTGTCGCTTACACAATTGCATCGGGGCCAGTTGGATCCTGTTTCCACCCGCCAGCGACAGGCTCCCTCCATGTGCCTGGTCAGGGCATGGTACAGATGTGTTAATTTAATCAACAGTGATATCAAAATGAACCACGGTTGCTTCCGTCTCATCATTGTCAGTGCCGTCGTAGGACTGCAGAGATGGAAGGGGCCCTAAGGATCATCTAGACCAGCCCCTGACAAGAAGGCACAGGGGGGAATCGAACTCTTAACAGCTAGACCCATAGCTAAGGCTCTCAACCGCTGAGCTACCCAGCAGTTCTTAGATCAGCAAAATGGTGCCACCTTCATATAGGAATGGGATTCTAGATGGCATTGGGGGGGGGGTAAGGCAACAGAACCGACTCCCTCGAATCTTTGAAGAAATGCGCCCTCCCAAGAGGCCTCAAAGTTGTCTGCAGATGGAACAGACACGGAATTCTGAATTAAAACCCAAACCACCGTGCAAACGGTACCCCCGTAGTCTCGTGTGGCGGGGGATGCTTACGTTTGGGGGGGGTGAAGGGCACCCGCGGCCCGCTCAGATTATGGCCGGCCCACCCAAGGGCAGGCATGAGTCCCACTGTCTGCTGCCGACCCCTCCTTGTCCCTGGCTTACAAATCCAAACAGGGCACAACACAAGAGGAAAAACAGGAAGAGGAGGGAAGAGGAAACAAGGTGCATCTGAAAAGTGTTGTGGTATTTTCATCGCACCAAGAGAAGCGGAGTTCAGGGAGGGGGACCTGAAGAACTGTGGCTTCTCAGTATAAGGGGGAAGAGAGGTTCTCATTGTTCCAGGTTCGAATCCCCACCACCACCCTATATAAATGTTGTCCCAGGTCTACTCACTCATCACGCCGACCGCCGCCAGCAGGAGATAAAAGGAATGCCAAAGGATGAACCCCATCATCGCCACAGTTTATGGGGGGGTGACACTGTTACCTAATAGGGGGGCCTCAAGTGTGGCTCACATCTGCAAGAAAAATGAGGGGGGGGCAGAGATTAAGGCACCCAAATAAGACATCCAAATCCCTTTAGAGAATTCTCTTTTTCCTAAGAGCTGCGTAGGCAGCCTCCCACCACCAGCTGGAGGCAGGACCCATCGTCCCCAGGTTGCTAGCGCCCAGGGGATGATGGGGCCTGCCACCCAGTCTCTGTGGCACAAGCATGGAGAAGGGGTGATTAAAGGTGGGCCAAAAGCCTGAGGTCCAAATGAAGTCGCTTTCAACATTATTTTTAACACACACACACACCCCAAGGCAATTCCAATAGGATCTCCGATTTTCTCGGCCTCAGATGGGAAAATCCCTGGTCTACCTAGCCCAGTGATGGTGAACCTTTTAGAGACCGAGTGCCCAAAATATGATTCAAAACCCACTAATTTTTTGCAAAGTGCCAATACGGCAATTTAACCTGAATACAGGTGGCTGTGAAGGGGTGATGTTGGGTGCCCACAGAAAGGGCTCGGAGGGCCAACTTTGGCACCCGTGCCATCGGTTCGCCAACACTGGCCTAGCCAAATTAAATAAATATTAAAATAAAATGAGTAATGGTTAATGATGGACTACCTAGTGTGTCTTTATATGAATCTACCATACATGGCTATACAGACTTTGTGTTTATAACCACTTATAACTTTGTGTTTAAATCTCTCCTTGTGTGATGGTACTGACACTATGTTATCAATGGTGAGTTTTAATGTTGCCTTTCTAATGCTGTAAAAGATACCCCCTCAATTCATTCATTCATTCATTCACGCCTTGTATCTTTGAACAACGGTAAACACAATGCAACACCGGTAGGAACCCCGTGCTGGTCGCTGCAACCAAGTCATCTTTGTCATTGTCATAATCATCAAATAAATAAACTATATTGTGCCTCTCAATGGTTTTTTAAATCATGTTGATTGCCTGTGCCTGGCATTTGGAAGGAGGAGGAGGAGGAGGAGGAGGAAGAGGAAGAAGGAGGAGGAGGAGGAGGAGGAGGAGGAGGAGGAGGAGGAGGAGGAGAAGAAGAAGAAGAAGAAGAAGAAGAAGAAGAAGAAGAAGAAGTCTATGCCAGTGCAAGTGACCTCTTTAAGGGACTCGAACCCAGCTCTTCCAAGCTCCACCCCTCCACTCTAACCACTACACTGCACTGCCCCCCCTCCTTGGCAACCCAGAATTCTTCCACCGACGTAGGACCCAAGAATGTCTGCTCAGGTTCCCCACCCCACCCTCCCCACACCATTTCTGCAGAGAACCGACCTGGGCAAGACTTGAACCCAGCACTCCCTGTGTCCGGAAACCGCTCCTTCCAATCCGCGGGCCTCGAATTTCCACCTACCTGCCACAGGTTTGTGAGGGCCGCCATTGTCGGTGACCCCAGTCATTCGCCTCTGCTGACTCTTGGGGACATTTGCCAACCCGGCTGCCTCTCCCGCCCGAGTCCACACCTTCCAAGAAAGTACAATGTGATTAGTAACTCCTTATAGACACGTCCTTGTGCCGGCTGACTAATCTCGCCACCTCTTATCATTTCGAGCTCCTAATCGTCTTTTCCCCCCTCCCATTTTTTTTTCTGGGGCGAAATTCTGCCCTTCCCTGTGAGGCAAACAAGGGCCGAGGCCATATCCAGGAGTTGGCTGAAATTATGATTTTTTCTTAACCCCTTATAAATGCAAATGCTTCAAAACATTACAGGAAACCTTGATCGCCATCGGGGACAGCCATTGTGAAATCAAATTTAGTCCTTATCTCCCTATCTGACTGCTTATGAAACAGGAACAGCCTGGATGAGAAATTCCAGATTTTCACCACTGAGGCGGCTTTCTCAGCTCGGCCTACCTCACAGGGCTGTGCTGAAGATATGAAGTGCTACGCTCTTTGGAAAATTTTGTGGGCAAGGAGTCTAAAGACGATGTAATTAATGAGCTAAGAGCTCTATAACCACCCTGGAGTACACGACTGTTGGACTGCAGTAACTGAAGCTCAAAGTTTTGTGGCTTTGGGATGGTATTTAGGGGGAAAGGACTACAAAGCCCAGATCCCCCCTGCTGGTTGGGGGATTCTGGGAGTTGTGGTCCAACACATTTTCCTTCCTAAGCTCTGCTCCAGGCCACACAGCACTGGCCAGCCACATGCAAACCAAGCTCACCCACCCCTGGATTCATCTCACCTAGTGGTTAGAGATTTTTTAAAAATCACAAGTACAACACCGAGAAAGGATTCATTTCATTTAAGGAACTGTTGCGTACAAATACCATTTGCAATGATAAAATTTAGCTACAGACAAAGTACATTTCCTCCTAGGAGTTGCAAACAACAGGTTTTTATGAAGATCCGGTTTGTAGAACGGAGCAAAAGGGAAAAAATGCAACTCCAGTAATTATATACTTGAGTTGCAGGAAAATGACAGAGGGCACCCTATAAATATTTATTTATTATGGATTTTGAAAGAATAAATGTTTGAACTCCCTCGTGCTACGTGCAGTATTGCAAAACATTTTTTTTTAACAACGCAGGGCGGTGAATGGAATGCCACGAATTGTGAACAGCAAATTATATACTATATGATTTGCTTTAAAATATGTATTTAAGAACATTCAAAAAGTGGAGGATTCCCAAATGTACATCCCATAGAAGGCCTCTTATTTATTTTTAATTTTGGGGGGTGCTTTTCCCAGAATCCTGTGCGGTGCTACGGTAAAAAAAAAAAAAAAAAGCATTGGTTTAAGGTCAAATTCAGCCAAATAGCCCTCTGGCCTACCCAGCAGGAGTGTTGTGATATAGCTTTATTGTCCCCCTGAGAAGGGACATGAGGAGCATGGAATGAACAAATCAATAAGGATGCGCACCACACACTTCAGTTGGCGTGTAGAACCAAGCTGGGACACCCACCTGATCCCATAGCAAGTACAGTGGTATCTTGTATAAAGCAAGTAATTTGTTCCAAATGAAATTATGTTAAGCAAATTTTCCTTTATACAAATTTCCCATAGGAATGCATTGAAAACAGAGTAATCCCATTTTTATGTTGTATGGATTCGCCCCATAGGCGATTCTGTTAAGCAAATTTCCCCTATCTCCGGAATTTTTTATGTTGTACCGATTTTATGTTATACAAGCTGTTTGTTATACAAGGGTCTGCTGCAATTCCACCGCCCATCCAATCGGCATTCACGGAACAGAAAGGGGCGCCATCTTGTCCTCAGGCGGCAATATTGCTTGGGATGGCCCCGGCGAAAGACACACCCACACCCACACACCCAACCTTGCCATAAATGCTAATCCTTAGCACCCTTTCAATGCCATACACTCAAGTTTGGGGTTCAAAATTCCCCTCATGAACTATCAGGATCGCAGGCGGCCATTTTAACACATTCCGAGGGGCTCCCTGTCTCCCACCTAAAAATACTGTTTTATCTATGGGTCTCTTAATATTGTATTTGTTTAATTCTCTTAATAGTGTCATGATTTAGTGTTTCCTGTTTTTAATACTGTCGTTCCTTTAACACTGGAAACTGCGTTGCATCCTTTTTAAGAGAAAAGCAGAGCCCAAATATTTTAAATAAATAAATAAATAAATAAATAAATAAATAAATAAATAAATAAATAAATAAATAAAGCAACTTCCCCCTTAAAAATGTCTTGGCCACCAGAGGGCACAAGGAAGCTTTTCTAGTTTTAAACAAAAAAATTTGTTTAAAAATGTTTGTTTAAACAAAAAATAATTTTTTTAAATTTAAAAATCCATTCCACACACACCCATTTACCAAAACCCACTGTCACGACACAGTATAATGTAGCAGGTTTTTAAATTTCAAAAATAACAATAAAACTGAATACAGAGGCAAGTTGGGAAGGCATTCAGTGAAACGGAAAAGCCCCGCCAAGGGTCTACCCACTTTCTCTACCCACTAGATCACACTGCTTTTCTGTTACCAGCACAGGGGCCCTGTGTGGTGACGTATAATTTGATTTCGCTGTGCCATTTTAAAAAAATGGTACCTAAAGCTTTTTCCAAAAATGTGCTCCAAAGAGACGCCGCAAAAGTTTCTTTGCTCCAGGCTCCGGGAAAAACCAAGATAGCCAGATAAAAATTACAGGGAATTTGTTTATTCCTTTTTTGTTGTTGTTGTTGCTACCACTAAGGGCAGATAGGCACCTTAATTAAAACCCGCAGCGAGCCCCCGCACACGGATGCCATGGGAGCCAACACTGCAGGCCTTAAAATAAAACACAGCTCCAAACCTCACCTTGGATCCTGGGGAAGACAAGGTGATGTTGTTATTCAGCTACACCTCTTGACTTCCAGGGACAAACGTGGGGCTTGGATGAGGGGGAAAAAAGGAACGAGCAACCAGTAATACACCCAAGGCTGAAAAGGTACAACCCAAGTTCTTTTGGCAAACGTATTTAAACGGAAACGGGAAACCACCAACCAGCCCAGCAAATTGGCACAGCGCAAGGAAATCCCTCCCAGGAATTTTGGAAGGACGGGATATTTTATTTCACTTCATTTGTTCCACTTTATCCAAGGAAGGCTCTTCACGGACAGGACGGCGAAAGGGTGAAAGGTTCCATGTTTAGGAAAGGGGTTTTCCTCACCCCCTTTTCTTCTTCAGAACATAAGAACCTAAGAACCTAAGAAGAGCCATGCTGGATCAGGCCAAAGGCCCGTCTAGTCCAGCTTCCTGTGTCTCACAGGGGCCCAACCAGATACGTCTGGGAGTTTAACTGAGAGAAATGGACTATGAACAATATACAGTAGGAACCCTGTATCTGCTGGGGATTGGTTCCAGGCCTTCCTGATGATAATGAAAACTGTGGATAAGAGAAAATGCAAAAAAAAAACTGCTATTTAGTGATAGTAGCTTGCTTTACGACTGCTGTTTTGTGGCAGTAGCTTGCTTTGCAGCTGCTGATTTATTTATTTATTTATTTATTTCCTCTGCCAACCGTGGATAACTGAATCAGTGGTTAATGTATCAGTGGATATGGGGGTCCTACTGTACATATCTTCCAAACTACTTCTGTTGTCATGTAAATGATTTTAGCCAGGCCGGGGGGGGGAGCAATGAAGAGCCATTGGCCTTACAAAAGCCCCACTCCTCATCCACGGCTCTGCCCTGGTCCGACCTTTTAAATTTTGGAGTTTTCCTTCCAGGATGGAGGTCAGTTAGGGGACACACGTAGCTCGGAGTGGAGCCAAATTTGGGGGATATAGGCGGGGGAGAGGGGAGCAGTTAAAATGGGCACCCCCTGAGCAGAGGGGGGGAAAAACACACAGAGAAGAAAAAACAGCCTAGATACACAGAAATAACACACACACAAAACTGGCTTTTCAAAAGCTCTCAAAAGGCTGAGACCGACCTGCTCTTACGAGTGACACTTAACAAAATAAGCCTGGAATCTTGATGTGTGTGTGTTTTTAAAGGACCCACTTAAATCCAGCAAGAAGTTCTGAGCACTGTTCTGAAATTTAAGTTGGTCAGGTTATAAAAATCCAGTTTTCCAAGTTTGCAACAGCTGCCATTGTTTCTGGGGGGGGGGAGCCAAGCCCCATGACAGGAGATAATGAAATATTTTAGAGCACAGCAGAGGGCTGCTTACACTTCACCCTACCCTCCAGGAATCTACGGGCTGCCTTGGCTGGGGTTCATTAAAAACTCGTTAGCCGCCCACATACAGTATATGGCTTTGCTTACATTTACGAGGCTGGATCCTTGAAGTGGAGGAGGAACGCAGTTTCTGCAAGGGAGAAATTCTAAATGGACAGGACCATTTCCCCCGCTGTTCATGGACAATCTTTTTTGGGGAATCCTTCCCTGGGCTTGGTACAATCGCCCGTCCCAAGGAGAAAAGCTGGTGGTGGGTAATGGAATCTGTAGTCCCCACCCCATACACCGCCCCCAAGGCCACCAGGTTGGAGAAAGCTGCCTCGAAAGGAACTAAGCTACATTTAGATGTTGGGAGTTCAAATCCCCACTGGGACTCTTGATTTGGGCTGCATTGGATAATCCACGGGGACCCTTGCAACAGTCATGACAAGATCGTGATTATTTTAATTGTCTGAATTGTTTATTTTTGATTGTGAGCCGCCCAGAGACCTTTGGGTAGTGGGTGGCACACAAGCTAAATAAATAAATAAATAAATAAATAAATAAATAAATAAATAAATAAATAAATAAATAAATAAACACACAGATCTCCCTTGTGGGGGGGCATCTGTTGAGAAGTAAATTCCCAGGAATTCAACAATTCTCAAATCAGTCTGTCGTTTACAACCACCTCAAACCGATCTGGTTTTTTGCCCCTTCTTTCGTTATTTCTTTTCTGCCTCTCTTCTTTCTTTTCCGCAGATTTCAGACTGTAGTCTCCTCGGGGCAGAGAAGCAAATAGGTTTTTTTTGGGGGGGGATGAGTTTCGTCCTCTTTCAAGAACAGCCCGAGTGTTCATCACCCAACCTCGTTGGGATCCTTCCCTTGCACCCAACGAGGGGGTGAGGATGATGGGATGGGGTCCGGGGAGAACCGCGGGCTTTCAAAAGGGGTGGGAAAAGTTGGCGGGGATTTAATACAGGGGGAGAGACACACGCATCCCAGCCTGTTCTTTACCCCTCCAAATCCACCCCACAAAAATAATAATAACCCAATTAATTCTCTTTCCTTACCCGACCAGGAAGTAACACCAGCGTCCTTTGCAACCGGTAAGGAAATAAAACATCCAGCTGCAGCAAACTCGTGCCTCCTACTGCCAAAAGCCAGCGGGTCACATGATCCGAGGTCACATGACTCCCCAAGAAGGCGATCCCCCTAATTCATATTATATGCACACAGTACTTGATTTTGCACACCACAAGTTTCGGCGATCTGCCACCGTCTTTTCTCTCCAGTGAAGAGTTATGTTGATTAATTCTGATTTTTTATTCGTTGGTCTGCATACCTCAGTCATTCCTGACGGAGCCCAAAACCCGCAGAATCCTGCCACGATAATAATAATAAAACAAACCCAACCCATCTCTAAAGGTAAAAAAAAAATAAATCCCTTTTTGTTTGTGTGTTTTTGTTTTTTAAATTTAAATTTAGTGTTGTCATCTTCTGGTGAAACCTTTGGAGTGATCCAGTTTACTTCCGAGTAAACCATACTCAGAACATACTCCAAACAGAACTGCCCCATCTCTGCTGCCTTTCCGGAAACAGGCAAAGATCTTTCTCTTCAGGCAAGCTTTCCTGGAATTATGTATCTTTTATGCATCTACTGTACATGGCTACATAGACTTTGTGTTTATAAACACTTATAACTTTGTGTTTATCTCTCTCCTTGCGTGATTGCATTGACACTCTGTTATCAATGGTTAGTTTCAATGTTGCCTTCTAATGCTGTAAGGTACCCCCTCAATTCCCTTTCTCAAACTGTGTGTGGTTGTGTGAGATTGCACTGCCACTATGGGCGCTTTTACACGACCCCTAATTATTAATTGTTAGTTTTAATGTTGCCTTCTAATGTTATAAAATACGCCCTCAGTTCCCTGTTTCTCAAACTGAATGTGTCTTAATTGGAATGGACTGTGTGTTGTCTCTCCTTACTTTAAGCCGCCTTCGGTCCTTTTCCAAGGAGAAATTACCCCAAAATAAATAAATAAATAAATAAATACCTGGTGGAAAAGCCATTTTATGCAGGGGCAGAAGTAGACTTCAACAAACTCAAACTCAACTCAAATATCTAAACCCCCTCCCACTAGTCTAAAATGTATTTCCTCCCCCCCACACACAAAATTGGAAGGCAGTGGCACCAACGTGAAATGCAGGGCACAAATCCATTCCGGCTTTTAGTCCAAACTTTTAAAAGCCCTCTCCAGTGTGCTGGGAATAATCAATGGGGTTCAATGCCTGGAAGATTGTTCTTGCTGACCTTCCTTCTTGCATATGTCCCCCTGACACTGACTATAACGTCTCCTAAGCTGTGAAATCTCACAGAGGGGAGTCAGGATGAGACCTCTGCCACTTTTCCTAGCAAGGAAATGCAGCAGAAAAGGAAATATAATCTTAAAAATAAAATAAAATAAAATAAAATAAAATAAAATAAAATAAAATAATAATATTATTAATATCACAAATAAATTGGAAAATCCTATGGGGGTACTTTTAGAAATGGACTCAAGGCGAATGGATCTCCTTGGATCTAGCAGTGTGTGTGTGTGTTTAATGAAGAGACAAAGCATAAAGCTTGGTGTATACAGATAGATATGGCTTTATTTGGTTTTTCTCAGGTAAGTATTCGTCCATCACACTCAGTGGCCAGCATGATCCAAAGCTGCCACATTCCCAAGGCCCAGTGCTCCTCCGCCTTTAGCAGCTCTGCATAGCAGGTAGAAATATGGCCGGCATGCACCTCCCCCTTTCTCCCCCCCCATTGAATTACTCCCTGCTCGGCATGCAGTGAGGAAGAAGCGTCGGCGCCGGGCCGAGGAAAAAAGTTGGCAACCCTCCGTTCCCCCGCCGATTCCTAACGTTTGGCAAAAGAAACATCACCCCGTCGTCCCCTGGACTGGGGGAAAAAAACCACAACAATACCACAAGCACAGCAGTGTGCGAAAGAGGCCACGGGGTCCCGCAGCAGGCCGCAGGGGAGGAGGGAGGTGGTGTGAGATACACAGAGACGCACACAGTCAGTTTTAGAGGATGACTACCTGTTGCTATGGGAAATCGCCATGCAAAGGGAAAAATGCTTCCTTTTTTTAAAAAAAGGAATGAGAGATAGGAGATCTCATTGTTCCGTTTAGGTTTTCATTGAGGCCTCAAAAGCAGCCACCGAAGGAGAGAGAATCAAGTGGAAGACAAACAGAACCCATCATCCTCAAGCCACGGTCGTGATGCCACCAAGCCGTGTCCCAAGTTGGCATTGATACCTGGCACCCTGCCTGCCTGCCTGCCTCCCCCCCTTCCGTACTTTGCCCGTAGAGCTGACTGCAGCTTTTAAATTACCCACCATGCCCTGGGTACTCCCCTCTCCTGGGGATTCTGGGAAATGTCATTCCCCTGGCCAAGGACCATCTCTATAGGGATTGAGAATCAAGAAACTGCCCCCAAATCTGGATCATTCTCCGGTGTCCCGACACAAAAGCGGAATGATCAGCTCTCCGCTACCATGATATTCCACGCTCGGAGTCCTTGGGGTTCCGGGCGGTGTCATTCTCTCGCATGGCTCCGAAAGGGACTAATTAGAAGAAATGAAGGAACAGGCCAGGGAGATTTAGTGTTGGCAGTTCGCCTGCAGGGCTAAGAGGAGCCTCCAGATTCAGCCGCAGTCTGCCTGAGTAAGATCTGGTGGAGAGAAGTTCTCAAAAGAGTGGGATCCAGCATGCCGGACCAAACAAAGTAATCACACGGGCCTCGGCAGATATTAAATCTTCCTGGTGACCTGTCACCCCCGCGCTTTAGTCTCAGTCGATAGACTGCGCCTGGACCTGGAGGGTGCATAAAGCCCTAAACTGGTCCTAAATTCCTGGGCTCCAGCCCTTTTTAGAGCCACTGAAAAGGTTGTGAGAATGATATTGGGAAAACTTCCTCCCTTCTTCACCCTGCAAGGATGTGGGGGGGAT
Source organism: Phrynocephalus forsythii (assembly GCA_029282475.1). Taxonomy (NCBI): domain Eukaryota; kingdom Metazoa; phylum Chordata; class Lepidosauria; order Squamata; family Agamidae; genus Phrynocephalus; species Phrynocephalus forsythii. The sequence continues at coordinate 7,277,774 of JAPFRF010000019.1, forward strand.
TTATCGGGCTCCATCTTGTTCCCCTCGTTTCTCCCCAGCTAGAGAAAACAAGCAACCAAGGGCAAGGCAGAAACACGGCCCCACAAGTCAGCAGCCCCACAAACACAGCCCCACAAACCAAGGCATGGAAAAGGCCTCTCCCAGCAGGGCGTCTACACCGCTGTTTGATCAAACCACTTTGACTCCACTTCCCGTTCGTTGCCCTCTTGTTCGTTTTCGGCGCTCCGGGTGGAAACGACCACGCCCATCTTGGGTGCCCTTCGCCACGGATCCCGAGCCCGGCCCCAAACTACCGCTCCCATCATCCACCAAAGTGGCATCAACCCGCAGTACTTGTGCCATTGTGTGGATGCAAGTCAGGATGAAGGGTCGTCCCTTAACCGGGGTGGGGGGCGCGAGAACTGAGACGCCACACACACACCTCCTGGTTACCGAGGCTCCCGACAAAAAGGACCCCCTTGGCTTGGGGCCCTCAAAGCCGCCATGCCACCGTCGTTCACCATCGTGCACAAGAACTGCCGGCGTGCTCAAGAGTCACCATCCGGCACCAATGCCCTAGACCATCGCACGAGACGGGCCCACAGAGGTGGAGGGTGGGGTGGAGAGAATCCCCACCAGACCTTATCTTTGGTTTTTAATCAGCCCCACCCCGAGGGAGCTAGGATCATTCCTCCTTTGTTCGGCCGAAAACCAGGAGCGGACCAGGGTTCGTTGCCCTCGATGTGGTGTAACCTGGGGGGGGGGATGGTGGTTCAGAAGGGTGCCTCCAAACCTGGAGAAGCGCCTCGCTCGCAACGGGTCTTGTAGGAAGGGGATGGAAAAAGCCCTAAACGCCGGGAATCCCAGGACGGGTTGTCCGAATCCCAGGTCGAGAACCCCTCTTAGAAAAGGCAGCGGAAAGCACATCCGAAGCGTCCCCCTCACATGTGGCTTTCTCGGACGAGCCCGCTAAGGCTGCGAGGGCGTCGCCGCTCGAGTCGCCGGGCCGAGAAGAGACGGCGCAAAGATGAGGTAGAGCTGAGGTCGCCGCAACTCTGCAGGTGGATGCCCTCCGGGGAACAGCGTTCGGACCGCCATCGGGACACCTGAAACGGAACAGCCATCAGCAAACCAGCCTCGGTTCACCTCTCTCTCTCTCTCTCTCTCATCCATCCCTCTACAATAAAACAACCAAACTGGGAAAGCACCGTCTCCGTGACCCAGCAAGCTTTTCCCAGCCTGAAACAACCACGGAGTGTCCTCATAGGGACTAGAAACTTGAGCCGACTTTAGATTGTCGATGCTGTTAACTAGGTCTTCTTAAAAGAACTGAGGGTTTTTTTGTAGTATAATAATAATAATAATAATAATAATAATAATAATAATAATAATAATAATAATAATAATAATAATAATAATAATAATAATAATAATAATAGAAAATTGAACTTCAGAGACTCAGGATCTGAAAATTGAACTTCAGAGACTCTGGCATAAACTGGTACAGGTGATCCCAGTGGTCATCGGTACGCTGGGTGCGGTGCCTAAAGAGCTAAGCAAGTATTTAGAAGAAATTGGAGTTGACAAAGTCACCATCAGTCAGCTGCAGAAAGCCGCCTTACTGGGATCTGCTCGCATAATTCGCCAATACATCACGTAGTCCTAAACGCTTGGAATAGCGTTTGACTAGTGAATTGTAATACAAAACCCAGCGTAGTTAGATGTGTAATAATAATAATAATAATAATAATAATAATAATAATAATAATAATAATAATAATAATAATAATAATAATAATAATAATAATAATAGCTTCCAAATGGACTCTGTTTTGGACAAGAGCTTGCAAGGTTCTGTTATGGTCAGATTCAGGGAACGACAGGCCAAAACCCGGAACTTCACATCCAGAGCAAAGCAATTTTTTTTTTAAAAGCCCATCTTTTATTGACGGGGATTATTCAAGTTATTCAAATGAATACTTGCTTCATTGGCTGGTTTGCTGACGGCAGAGGGCTCGTTCTTTGTGGCTTTAAACTGGATCTTTCTTTCATCTTGGGTTTTTTTTTTTTTTATTTGTTGGAATGTACTGCGGCAAAACCACCCCAAGAGTGCATGGCAGTATGGAAGTGAAACAGGGATGGAACAGCCTTTTAAAACCCAGTTCATTAAAATAAACGAGGGAGCCAGCAGTCAATTCCACAACAACCTCCCTCGAATTTCAGCTTAGGCAGAAATTCCTTGCTAAATCAAGTAGGCGCCTCTTAAAATTTCTTGTCATCATCTTTTATGGGTCTTTCTTTCTCCTCAGCCCAAGTAATTAGGGTGTTTTAACTCTCTACTTAGCCAGCAGCATCCAGCGGTTTTGTGAGGTTGAGGGATTTCCTTGCAAGAAATCGCGCCTGTCCAAAATTCAAAAGCAGTCCTTCATTTGTGGTCGTGGGATAGAGCTCTTAGTCGCATTTTGAGACAATACTTGTTTCATTCTTTTTTAAAATATATATATATGTGTGAATAGCTCTTGTTTTTAAACATCAAAATTTCTGTTGAGGACGCAAGGCACCTTGGGTCCTTTCAGGGAGAAAGGCGCGACAGAAACATTTCAAATAAATAAATAAACAAAATTATTTATTTTCTGCTCCGCGTCCGTACATTTCTGCATAAAGATTTTCATTTATGCATTTCCCCCTGAGCTTTAAAAACCTGGGGCTTAATAAAATCAAGAGGCCTGCAGCTTGACAGCTGGGGTGTGATTTGGCGAGTCAACACGTCCCCTGAACTCAGAGTTCAAATCCCGGCACCGGCAACCTTAACTTTAATCAAAAACGAAGCCTGAGCAATCGTTAATTCCCTGGATGTCATCGACTTCACAGGATCTTGAAGAGCAGGCATGTCCAAACTTCGGCCCTCCAGATGTTTTGGAACACAGCTCCCACAGTCCTTTGCCATTGGAAATACAGGCTTGGAATTCTGGGAGTGGTGGTCCAAAACATCAGGTGGGCCGAAGCTCAGACATGCCTGCTTAAGAGAAAAGAGAACCAGGCATGGCGGCTTAAGCTCCCCTGGAATTAATCAATTAATTATCTGAAGCGTCACCGGCTCTTTCCGGGGCAACTGGTTGACCCTCAGGAGTTATTGAGCCACAAGAATCAAAGAATGGAGCCTCTCTTTTTAGAGGCAGTCTACCTGATCATCCACACATTTTGCTCTGGCCAGCTTTTTTACCCCAGTTACCTGCTTGCGGCCTTGGGTGCCCCCACGGCCGGCCGTGTCGCTGCCCACCGCCCCCGCCGCCAGGTTGCGCTTTGACCGCTGCAGGAAACGAGCCACCAGCCCACGGCTGCCACGGCACACTTTCAGGTCCCCCAGGGAGCGTGCGGCAGTCTTGGAGAGGTGGAGAGGCACTTTCCGTGGCACCTCTAGCTTAGCTTTTCCGGACGAGCGAGGCTGGGGTGGCAGATCCGGGAAAGATGGGTGCAGAAAGTAACCCTGCGAACACGGCCCTGGGAGGGAATAAGGTGCAGGAAATTCAAATCAGCCTTCAATAATAATAATAATAATAATAATAATAATAATAATAATAATAATAATAATAATAATAATAATAATAATAATAATAATAATAATAATAATAAATTTTTTAGAATGGCAGGTCCCTGCCACTCCAAAGCTTATAAAGTAACTTCACCAAGACTTGCTTTTTTATTTCTTAACCACCTTGGAAAGCTGTTGTTGTTCTTTATTATGCAACATTTTTTAAAAAAAAATCCTTTCCCTATTACGATAGAATCTGGCCACAGAGATGAAATTATGAGCAGTGCTTTCAAAGATGATTTCTTTTTTTTAAAAAAGTTGTTAAAATGGGCACATGCCTTCCTTTACTTGTAGAGCAAATAAATCAGAAGCTTGTTCCCTTCTCCCCCCCAAACCCAAATAATGTAATTAGTAATTTTGAATTGGTAACTTCTGCATCCTTGTAACTAGTTACTTCTGCACAAGTAACTACTTGTAACTAGTTACTTCTTCACCCCTGTAACTAGTTACTTCTACAAAAGTAACAAGTTTTTTTTCTGGGATAGTAAATGCAGCTTCCTAATACGAATGATGACCGCTGTCACTTAATGAAGGCGATTAGTTAATGAAACGAGAGAGCGGCATGCCATCAGTGGAGACACGTGGTGCTTTGACCTTGGAATCATTTGGCCAGCTGAAGCAGTGGAGGGATTAGGGTAACCAGCCACGGTCCAAAAGAAATCTCCCAGCTGGCACTGGGGAAGAAAGGGAAGCTTGGATGGAGCCAAATTTTTAGGTGTGTGCGAGCCTCCGAGTCACTGCCCCCATCAGATGCAAAGGCGGCAACCCTGTTGCTTCTTGAGGGGTCCCTCTCCTTACCTGGACCTCCTGAGGACCCGGAGCCATCCTCCTCTGAAGCCTTGGTGCAGAATACTTCCTGGAAGTCAACATCTGCACATGGGGATGGGGGAAGGAACGCCGGGAGAAAAAAAATGTTTAAGAACAGGGCAATTTTTGGAAAGCAAATGTGGGAAAATATAAGAACATACTGTAAGAACCTAGAAAGAGCCCTGCTGGATCCGGCCAAAGACCCATCTTGTCCAGCTTCCTGTATCTCACAGTGGCCCCACCAGATGCATCCGGGAGCGCATGAGACTAGATCTCTGTCTCCTGATACCACTCCCCTGCATCTGGCCCTCGAAGTACCCCGGTTTTAAGCCTGGAGATTACACATCTCCACCCTGGTTTGTCACCTGGGATGGACTTTTCCTCCAGGAATCTGTCCAATCCCCTTTGGATGGCATCCAGGCCAGATGCCATCACCACCTCCTGGGGCAGGGAGTTCCAAAGACTAACAACACGCTGGGTGAAAAAAATATTTTCTTTTGTCTGTTCTTATTCTCCCAGCCCTCAGTTTGAGTGGATATCCCCTAGCTCTGGAATTTTGTGAGAGGGAGAAGAGTTTCCCTCTATCCACTTGACTCATGCCCTGCATTATTTTGTACGTTTCCATCATATTCCCCTCTCAGGTGCCTTTTTTCCAGACTAAAGAGCCCCCAATGTTTTAGCCTTTCCTCAAGATCAGTGCTGGCGAACCTATGACATGGGTGCCCATGTATAATATATAGTATAATATACAGTATAATACAGTATAATATATATACAGTGGACCCTCGTATAACAAACAGTTTGTATAACATAAAATCTGTACAACATAAAAAAATTCCAGAGATAGGGGAAATGTGCTTAACATAATTGTCTATGGGGCAAATCTGTACAACATAAAATGGTTAATCTGTTTTCAATGCATCTCCGTGGGAAATTTGTATAAAGGAAAATTTGCTTAACATAATTTCATTGGGAACGAATTAATTCCTTTATACAAGGTCCCACTGTATACTTCCAAGCAAACGGCGATGGGAGTTGTAGTCCAGAAACACCCCCCCCAAAAAAAAACCCCAAATCCCTCTGCTGTTGTTGCCCTCTCCTATCCTCTGCCTACTCACCAGCACCGCCGGCGCCGGTAAGGCCCGGATCGCTGTGCGACCTCACGAGGAGACCCTGCACCGAAGGCAGCCGGGAGGAGGATTCGCTGCTCCGGCGGTGCCGCTGCTGCTGCTGCTGCCGCCCGGGTCCCTTGCGTCCCAGCAACGAGGCCTTGGCTTTGACCCGAACTTCGGGGAAACAAGGCCCCATGCTGTGGCCCAAGCCTTCCAAGCGGTGGCAGCTGTGGGTGAGGGCACTGCCCACCTCCAGCAACCCCTCGTGGCCCGTGCCCGGGGTGGAACAGGAATAGGAGCGCTCCCCTCGCAGCCGGGCCGGGGGCCCTTCCTCGAAGGGTCCCAGCGGGTGCAAGCCACACCGGCCACAGTCCACGCTCAGGCAGTAGTCCGCCCGGCTGCGCTGGATGGAGCGGAAGAGGACGTAGTCCACGGAGCAAGCGGAACCGCTGGCTTCGAGGAGGCACGAGTCCTCGGACGGGCTGCTGTCGCCGGCCAGGTCCACGATTTCCGATATGGCCAGGGAGCCACTGTCCACGGAGACCCCTTTGGAGAAAGAGGGAGAGAGAGAGAGAATGGCCCAACTGAAGACAACCACAGGCCCCCCCATGGACCACGGACCTTGTGCCACCGTGGCCCCCTTGGCTCAGCTTTCGGGGCCCGTCCAAAAATTCAGACCAGAACTTCAGCAAATCAGGACATTTCTAAGCGGTTGACCCTCGAACCGGGTGTCCAGGCTCCTGGCTTTAGGAAATGCTCTTTTCTTAGGGATAAGGGGGCCCTTTCCCAGTAATTTCATGGCACCCCTTCCGTCATCCAGCACCCCTACCTTCTCCGCTGAGTACAACAGACGGGACCCGGTTGCAAGAGCACGGCCCGTGCGAGGTGTCGGTGAACTGCGAGTCAAACAACGTCACCTGCCCAAGAGAGGCACCGCGGGTTAGTAGGCACCCTACACCGGAAACGGGGTGCAGAAGTAACTAGTTACATGTAGTTACTTGTGTAGAAGTAACTAGTTACAAGGGTGCAGAAGTAACTAGTTACAAATTACTATTTACATTGCTTGGGGCGGGGAGAGAAGGGAACAAACTCCCGCTGCAAATGAAAACACACCCTGCAGGGCAAAGTTATCTCCATTTGGGAGCAAGAATAACAATTATTCCTAGTTCCTATCAGAAGTTACTTTTGGCGGTCATTTCAGAATTCCATTCTGGTGGGCATTCCCTTGGGTTCATTCCGATTTCTTTGCAAGCCCAAGGAACGGAAAGGAAGAGCAAAGGAACAAGAAACGTAACAAGTAAGTGCAGCGGTTACTTCTTGTGTATGGTTGACGGTGGGTTTGTACGCTGCCCAGAGTAGCGATTTTGATGGATGGGGTGGCATAGAAGTTTGATAAACAAACAATAAAAAGAACAAGTGTTTCAACAATGTTGCACATAGCAGAAGTTATGTCCCTCTTTTTGTAGCTTTCTTGTTACCTTTTCATGTTCTAAGATGCCTCTTCTAATTCCCTGTTATTAACTTGAATAGGTCTTAAATGCTCTAGGGCTAGGCTGTAGAAGATTATCCCTCGTTATTGTAAACCACCTTGGGTCCTTTTCCAAGGAGAAAGGTAAGGTAAAAAATATTCAAAATAAAATAAATAAATAAATCCTCCTTTCTCCCATACCTGGCTGTCACCGTGGAGACCCATGACAGCTTCGTAGCTGGGGGGGAAATCTGTGGGGTACAGGGGTACGGGGCTGTCCATTGATCCGTTATAGGTAATGCTAAAAGAGGAAGAAAAAAGGGGATTAACCACGAACACCGGCCCTCTTCCTCCTTTCCAGCTGGCTACGGCACACATCCACAGCCAATTTTCTCAACTTTCCTCATAGAGGTTTATTTTCTGCATGGTTTAAGCAGGCATTTCGTCAAATACAACATCAATCTAGCGTCCACCCTGTGAAACCTGTGTTTAGCTGATTTGCCCGCCGATCATATTATAGGTTTGTGGAAATTGGATGTCAAGTCATGTTCTTTTAATTTTATTTTCTTTATCTTTACTGCATTTTTCTGCTTAGTTTAAGTTTACTGTATAAATCATATGTGCTTTTCTTGCACTGTATTGTATCGCTTTGATTAACTGTTATCTGCCCTCGCTGCTAGATGGGTGGCGTAAAAATCCAATAAATAAATAAATAAATATTGATCTCCTCCTCTACCTTCGATGGCCTCGAAATCACGCACAGAGAGCTGGTTTTTGCCACGAAAGCCTGCACTGATTTCTTCATTGAAGGCAGAGCACAGCTGGAAATGGTGTATCTGGTGAGCCTTCAGCCCTCCAGATGTTTTGAACCACAACTCTCTGAGTCCTTCGTCCCGGGCAATACACCTACAGGCTTGGAATTCTGGGAGTTGCGGTCCAAAACATCTGGAGGGCCGCAGGTTCGCCACCACTAGGCTCTTCTCTAGGTCAGCCCTGTTGAGGAGTCTGAAAGGTGGATGCTGGTCAAGGAGAATTCGCAGAATGGAGAATAATAGCATTTGTAGTCCAGAAAAAAAAAATACACCAAACAAGTTGAAAGTTCCCATGGCCAGCCACCAGCTGTTCTTATTTGCCTCTGCTTTTCTTATTTGCCAGAACTAGGGGACATCCACTCAAACTGAGGGCTGGGTGAGTAAGAACAGACCAAAGAAAATCTTTTTTCACCCAGCGCGTTGTGAGTCTGTGGAACTTCCTACCACAGGAGGTGGCGATGGCATCTGGCCTGGATGCCTTCAAAAGGGGATTGGACAGATTCCTGGAGGAAAAGTCCATCACATGTTACAAACCACGATGGAGATATGTGTCATCTCCAGGCTTAAAACCGGGGTCCTTCAAGGGCCAGATGCAGGAGAGTGGTCTCAGGAGACAGAGATCTAGTCTCATACCCTCCCAGATGCATCTGGTGGGGCCACTGTGAGATACAGGAAGCTGGGCTAGATGGGCCTTTGGCCTGATCCAGCATGGCTCTTCCTTTGTTCTTATGTTCTCCTGTGCCTTCAGCAGCCAGGAAAGCAAAACAGGATGGAAGATATTAATTCCTTGTTTCATTAAAATGAATGAGATTGACTCTTCCTCAGTCCTCATCCGGCATGTGGCACACCCAAGCACTCCGGGGCTCCCTCCCTTCTTTTGAGCCACCCTCCTTGGTCCCCTCACCTTTGAGCGTCCGTCTCTGAACTGCAGGTATACTCGGGCGGATAATAGGGTGGCGGGGGGATGGGAGGGACAAACTCATCCAGATCCAGCATGTGGGGCAAGTAGGTGTCCGGAGGAGAGGTACAATCCAGCGTCACCGAGCTGGAACGTGGTGGAGAAAGCTGGGTGGGAAGACAGAAACCAACAAAGGGAAAAGGAATAGGGTAGGGTAAGAGTGCTGTCAATAACAGGGCAGGCATCTTTCTTATGTGGTCTAGTCAGTAGTTCTCAACCGGTGGGTCCCCAGATGTTTCTGAACTGCAACTCCCAGAAACCCCTTCCAGCACAGCGAGTGGTAGAGGCTTCTGGGAGTCCATGAACATCTGGGGACCTACAGGTTGAGAACTACATGATCCCTTCTTGGTTTTGGCCATCCTGACCAATGTTCTGTAGATGATTCCCCCTCTTGGTTGCCACCATCCTAACCAATGTTCTCTAGATGATCCCTTCTTGGTTGCCACTATCCTGACCAATGTTCTCTAGATCATCCCTTCTTGGTTGCCACCATCCTGACCAACGTTCTCTAGATGACCCCTTCTTGGTTGCCACCATTATGACCTAGATCATCCCACCCCCTCTTGGTTGCCACCATCCTGATCAATGTTCTCTAGATGGTCCCCTCTTGGTTGCCACCATCCTGACCAACGTTCTCTAGATGACCCCTTCTTGGTTGCCACCATTATGACCTATGTTCTCTAGGTCACCCCCTCTTGGTTGCCACCATCCTGATCAATGTTCTCTAGATGGTCCCCTCTTGGTTGCCACCATCCTGACCAACGTTCTCTAGACAATCCCCTCTTGGTTGCCACCATCCTGACCTACGTTCTCTAGATCATCCCCTCTTGATTGCCACCATCTGAACAACGTTCTCTAGATGACCTCTTCTTGATTGCCACCATCCTGACCTCCTTTCTCCAGATGATCCCCTCTTGGTTGTCATCCTTCTGACCCCCTTGGTTGCTCCCACTCTCACCACCATCTTAGAATAGCAGAGCAGGAAGGGATCCCATCAATCATCTAGTCCACCCCTTGCCAAGGAGGCCCAGTGGAGGGATCGAACTCACAATCTCTGGCTATAAAGCCAGAGACCTCAACCATGGAGCTATGCCACAGCTGAGAGCTGCTAGGAATTAAGGAGCTGCGTTAGGAATGGAAGAACAGCCTTCTATGGAGGAGAAATCAAATATTGCTTCCAATGCAGGTCCTGGAGGACAGCTTTCTGGATGGAGGAAATGTAAATCAAATTCCCCTCCTCTCTCCCCCATGGTGGATAAAGCACTCTGAAGTCAAGTACCAATGAAAGATGTAGCCTCCTGCTATCTTGTTTTCCCAGAAGGCACTGACGGGAATTCTGGGGAAATGAAAATAGTGGACCACTGCCCACGCATCCTGGATGTCGGGTTCTCTGGGTTTGGGGTCGAGCTTAGCAGATCTCACAAAAAAAATGTGTCTGGACTGCAAAGCCCATCAGTCTTGGCCAATAGGAGAAGGCTGATGGGAGTTGCAGTCCAGCAACATCTGACGGCCCACACATTTCCCCTCTCAACTTTGTGGTGAAAAACAAAGGAGGGATGTCAACAAAACACACAGATGTCCGTTCCGGATGCTGATGGCAGTCTCAAGGTATGCCTATAAATTGCCCCTAAGGAGACAAAAATTGCCAGCCAAGTGAAACATGGCTGGGTTTTGCCTTCATGGTACCTGTGACCCTGGAGCACCTGGCCGCGCCCACGGGGATGACGCCAGAGCCTCCCCGATTCAACACAAGGACTTGCTGATATGGGGCGTGCTTGTAAAACTACATCCCAAAAGCCGGAGCGGGCGGGAGGTCACTGGTGAGAGAACCGTTGGGTGCATGGAGGCACCAGGGGTTTTGGTCCGAACTTCACAGAAGCGGTCCAGGCCAGTGGTTCTCCACCTGTGGGTCCCCAGATGTTCCTGGACTGCAACTCCCAGAAGCCTCCACCACGTGCTGCTGCTGGAAGGGGTTTCTGGGAGTTGCAGTCCAGGAACATCTGGGGACCCACCGGTTGAGAACCACTGGTCCAGGGTATGGGGATTTTGCCCTATGCAAGAGTAGCCTGCGGGAACGTCCCTGGGAACTTCAGAATCATACCCGGAGCACCTGCGCTGCGTATGGCCAACGTGGAGTTCGCAGCCGGCTCGGCGGTTTTGCAAAGCGTGGGTGGGGCATGGAGCAAGCACACCGTGAGTTGTGGGCGTTTGTGGCTATTGCTGTGCAATATGCCACTTCACTGTTGTGGCACAAAGGGCCCTTGCAGATGCCCCCTCTCTCGGTTCCATTGCCAGCATGTCCAGCGAAACGAACTGGTATTGTAATGAACGTGCCCCCCCCAGCCCCCCCCAGCCCCATCCCTGTGGACCTAAGCCCGCGGGAAGCTCCGACCGGAGCCCTGCCTTTCTGGAGAACTCACCACATGGAGCAGATCCACGGAAAAGATGTGGATGCAGCACATAATGGCCGAGAGGGTGCAGACCACGATGGCGAAGATCGTCAGGCCACAGACGCTGAAAAGGAGGTCCTATGGTGGGAGAGAAAATTGTAGCTGTCACAAGCGCCAGGGAGGCCTCACAACGAGGTGTGTGTGCGTGCGTGTGTTTTCTGACTTTTTAAAAGACTCCAAACCCCATCGTCCTCCTTTCCAAGAGACCCACCTGCTGGGCCCAGAGCTCACCAGTGACAAACTTGTGTTCCCCTGGAGGCAAGGCTGAGCGGCCAGGTCCCCTGCCTTGGATCGGCCTTACTTCTTGTACAAAAAAAGGGAAGTGTTTATTTGCTCATTTCACTGGTTTATTCCACTGTTTATTTCAGGCATGTCCAAACTTCACCCCAAACTTCACCAACTCCCAGAATTCTAAGCTTAGATTGCCAATGGCAAAGGACTGTGGGAGCTGCAGTCCAAAACATCTGGAGGGCCAAAGTTTGGACATGCCTGGTTTATTTAATTTGCATTGTTGTTTGTTTCTTATTTGCATTAATGTAAACTGCCCAGAGTCCCTTCTGGGAAATCGGTGCGGTATAAAAATGCAATCAATCAATCAATCAATCAATCAATAAGTGGACCCAATGGGTGTCTGAACATCCTTTCCTGTTGATACCGTTGAATTTGATTGCCAATCAGAGTATCATTTTTTCCCTTTTCTTTTAATGAAGTTTTTAAAAGCCTACTCCATGGACTGGCACGTCACTGCCTTAGGTCAAACACAGAAAAGCAGCCCATCCTTTGAACCTGGTACCCGGCAACAATTTTTCCAAGCAGAGGTCCGGTTTCGACATGCCGAGGTCTCCCCAGGCCAGCTCACCTTAAGAACCACGAGGATTTGGGTACAGCCCGAATTCGGCTCGCTGCTGGCCATACAAGGGATCCCGTGGTCCCTGGAGTAATGGAAGCATTTTGGGAAATTACTCTGCGGGAGAGAGAAAAAGAGAAATCCAGATAGGTGCCGCATCCTCACATACAGCAGTTCACACTCCTCACGGTTCCTGCATGAGCAAACACCCTATCTTCCCTCGTGCCCACGGAGGCCGGTCGGGCCGTTTTTCGTGGCTTAGCGGCTCTGCTCCGGATTCCGGGCGAACTTGACAGACCCCCCCCCAAAGGGGCCGAAGCCTTGTAAGGGGTGTACAATTTGGCAAGGAGTCAAAAGGATGGTCCGGGGGGGGGCGGAACGGCATGGCCTCCTCAGGAAACCAATGGGGCAAGAGACGAGCCGGATTCCACCCACCGGCCGGAGGGGGCTCACCCCTGCTTTGAGAGGCCCCCTTCCCCATTCGGAAAAGCTTCGGTCTCAAAGTTTAACCCACTCAGACACCAGCTTTTATAAACGGGTGAGGGGTTTGCAGGGCGCGGCTCTAACCCCAATACTCACCTTTAAGGTTCGCCTCCACCCCTCTTCCTTCAAGAGCGGGGGAAGGTCTCGTTGGCGGGCGCGTTCGCAAACTTCCCAGGTTTTCACCTTTTGGGCATGCTGACAGGAGAGGATGGACCCGGCCAAGCTAAGCATCACCCCGAGGACGGAGAGAAGGGTGAAGAAAGTGATCTAAGCAGGAAGAGAGGAAGGAAACGCCATTTAAAAGGGTGGGGTGAGCCGCAAGGCCGTCACAAAACACAGTTGCAAAAATAGGTTACAGGCGATCCCTTTAGAGGCCACTATTAAAAATTGAAAAAAAAAAGGAACATTGCAAGCTTTCGAGTGTAAATCACCCTTCTTCAAAGCAGGTCCCAGAAGTTCAGGTGTGGTAAAAGATGTGCTTTACCAGGAGGTTACTTTTAAAGTCCTTGGTGAGAGGATGTTCTTAAAGTTTAAAAAAAGAGGAGGCGGTGGTAGAAATTGGCAGCAGCAGCAGCCCGAGTTCACGAAGGATGGGGTTAAAATTTTCATGCCCTCACCCTAGATGACTGCCCATGTCGTTTGATACACATTAAATTTGCGCCTGGAAAAATGTTTGCCAACTTTCGTCCGGCGATGACAAACAATCCTCCCAAAATTCTAAACACGGGCCACCGGTAGCTGCAACAGTGTTGCAACAGACGGCTAGCGGAGCTCAAATCCGGTATTGCCTTGGGAAGCTGTTTAAAGTGAACCGAAGGCAGCCCAGGTGACCACAAACATATCTTGGTTTTAAATAAGCCTTTTGGGGGCTTGGGGGGTAGGGGGTGTCAAGGTCTCATGAACAGCATGGCTGGTGGTGCAGTGGCCAGTTGCGTACAAAATGTGTTAGTTTTTCAAGGTGCCACTTTGTGGCTTCAGCTAATTAGATAGATAGATAGATAGATAGATAGATAGATAGATAGATAGATAGATAGATAGATAGATAGATAGATAGATAGATAGATAGATAGATAGAACCATCCTGGTTCGCCTGCAGTGGTTGCCCGTTGCCTCCCGAATAAGGTTCAAGGTGTTGGTTTTGGTTTACAAAACCCTCCATGGCTTGGCCCCTGTCTATCTGGCAGAGCGTATCTCCCGACGCTCAGATCTGGCCCGACCCACCCGTTCTTCCCAGGCCCTCTCGCTCCGGATTGCCATGCCGAGGGAAGCCCGTAAGACAACCACTCCTAACCGGTGGTTGGCCCGTCTGTTTGGAATGCCTTGCCAGTCGAGTTGCGGCAAGCTCCATCGCTGGCATCCTTTAAGAGAGCCTTAAAAACATGGCTATTTAAGGACGCCTTTGGTAACTTCCAGGAGTAACCTCCCCCCCCCCTTCGCTGCCCTTCCTACATTGGCTTGCCGTCCTGGACACCGCTGTTGATTGTTTTATTGTTTTTATCTGTTTTATTTGCTATGGTATTGTGTAAACCGCCCTGAGTCCCCTTTGGGGAAATAGGTGCGGTATATAAGTTTGAAAATAAATAAATAAAATAAATAAATAGATAGATAGATAGATAGATAGATAGATAGATAGATAGGAAGGAAGGAAGGAAGGAAGGAAGGAAGGAAGGAAGGATGGAAGGATGGATGGATGGATAGATAGATAGATAGATAGATAGATAGATAGATAGATAGATAGATAGATAGATAGATAGATAGATAGATAGATAGATAGATAGATAGATAGATAGATAGGAAGGAAGGAAGGAAGGAAGGATGGATGGATGGATGGATGGATGGATGGATGGATAGATAGATAGATAGATAGATAGATAGATAGATAGATAGATAGATAGATAGATAGATAGATAGATAGATAGATAGATGAGAGGGGAAAGAAGGAAGAGATAGATCATTGGAGAAAGCCAACTCCAGCTTAACACCAGGCAGCTGTGTTTTCCAGATAATAATAATAATAATAATAATAATAATAATAATAATAATAATAATAATAATAATAATAATAATAATAATAATAATAAAAAATAAGTTTCTGAGCTTACCACAGGAGTGAACGGGCGCCTCCAGGAAACATGCCAACCACACCAGAGAATGCCAGCTGGAGGGAAGGACAGAGAGAGAGAGAGACAAGGCAAGACACAGGCCGTGATGGAGACGCAACCTCAAAACCCACCACCTTCCTCTCGGGATCATTTCCAGACAGTCATAACCACCGGCTGTCCAGTTACTACCATCATCCTGCACGTTTTCCCCTACCCCAAACTTTGTAAGCTGCCTTGAGGCCCTTTGTTGTGGGGTATAAATCAACAGAATCCCCTCTCGTATGGGAAGGAAATTATTATAATCTCTGGGAAGAGACGAGTTTTGGAAGGGAGGTTAAATCCTCCTTCTTAATCGCTTTCGGAAGGCCTTGTGCACTGTCTATTTCTCTCTCCTCGGTCACCGAAATGAATATCCAAGGCCCGAAGAGGCAGCGTTTATTTCTTTCCTTTCCTCGTCTTTTCCTTAATGGAGTTCCTTTCTCCCTGAATTATTAATCGCTGCGTTTTCCCATCCGAGGCCATTCAGATGCCGCAGATGGAAACCCTTCAGCGATGGCAAAACTCTTGCCAGCCTTCGAGGGAGACACTCATGGGTTTTGAGGCCTCCGTCTTTCTGGAAACGGGACTCTCGGAGGTGTGTGTGTGTGTGTGTGTGTGTGTGTTATAGGGGTGGCAGGGAAGCCCTCCACTCCCATGTGTGCGATATGGACTTTAAGGCTTCTCAATTTCGACACTTCTCATGTTTAAATATCGTGTGCGCCATTATGTCTCGCTATCACCACCACCAGGGGCGGTCAAGTCAATTCTGACTTGGGGTGACCCCTTTTTTGGCAGCGGCGGGGGGGGGTTCTAGGTAGACACCTAGGATTTCAACCCCGTTTTGCCAAGTGACAAAGGACGGTGGGGGTTTGTGGTCTAAAACATCTGGAGGGCCAACGTTTGGCCACCACGGAGGGAGAAAGTACTCCAGGCATGTCCAAACGTCAGCCCTCCAGATGTTTTGGACCACAAATCCCACAGTCCTTTGTCATTGGCAGTTTAAGCTTAGAATTCTGGGAGTTGTGGTCCAAAACATCAGGAGGGCCGAAGTTTGGGCATGCCTGGAGTACTCCCAGATGGTTTTCCCGTTCCATTCTTCCGGGAGTGCCCTGAGACAGTGCACATTGTCCAAACCTGCCCAGGCTGGCTCTTTTTCCACAGTGGGGAATCGAACCTCCAACTTATGGAACTCCGGCCAGAGGCTTGCACTGCTGAGCTATGCAACCAGCTTAGCACTAACCCAAAGGTCAGCTGAGGGCAGGATGCATCTGAACGGAGAATGAAACGTTCCCCTCCAAATGCAAGGGCAGCCTCATCCGGCATCCCGTTTGTCTGCCAGCAATCTCTCCAAAGTACAACATCCAGCACAGAAGGGCTTGGTGTTTTATCCTCATGGCTCAACATTCAAAGGTGCACTGCCTCCGTACATGGAGGATCCATTAAACAAGCGCGGCTGTTAATGATATTCTCCAGGGGTGGGAACATCATCCTGTGCTCTTTGTGCTAGCCTTTAAGCATGCTGGTTAGGGCATTTGCTGGAAGTTAGGGCGTTTATACACGACCCCTAAACTCCGGGGCAAATGGCTCCCAGCTCCGGAGATTAAAAATGTTTACCCACCAGCTCCGGATTTTGCAGACAATTAAGTGCGACCCCGCCCACTTTAGCGCAACCAAACAGCAGTTTTCTTGTACCTGGTCTTTGATGGTGACAAATATTTGATCCGGTGTAAGGATAGTGAGTGCGGGGCTCTCCTGGCTTCCGTTTGTTCTTTTTTTGTGCCCCACCCCTTTAAGAGATCTGAATGCTGCCCGGAACAAAACGGAGGTAAACCGGCATTCTTTTCTTTCTCTTTTTCTCCCTCCCTCATGCAGCCAGCAACCAGGAAGTGCGGAGGGGGGTGGGGACAGAGGAAGAGCGACGAACCCCTAAGATCTCTGGTCCGAATTTAAGTGGCCAGTGGATCTTAGGGGTCGTGTAAAAAGGCCCTTAGAAGACCAAGGGTCTAGTCCTCAGTGAGCCACAGAACTCCCTAGGTGGTCTTGAACCAGCTGGCCGACCTTAGATGGTTGTTTTGGTGACACAGCCAGGGAGGAAGAAGGAGGATGTCAAGTTAACTTATACATCTAAGCATAAAGCTATTTCTGCGTTCAGTGGCAGGCTGATAAAATATGTGTCAAAATAGCTTATAAATGCATTTATAATAAACTTTTGAAGAAACCCTGTATTACTTCTTATAGTTAAGTAACTGGGTTATTATCCATGACACTTTGTATAGCAATTCTGTAACTATTGAAGCAGGCAACTACGTTACAGTACTTGTAACTAGTTACTTCCTAAAAGTGGGAGCTCAGAGCTCAGTAAGGTCTACGAGATGGATCCCTTAACTCTTAAGTGCGGCACCACGCTAGCTGTGGACCACAATTTCCCAGAATCCCACTGGCCTTCCCAGGGGATTCTGGGAAATGCACCCCATTCCAATTCCTTGCTTTAAGCTTTTCGGGGAATCGATGCCTCTCCGGAACCGATCCGCAGCTACCAGGAGAACGTGGCCACCTCCAGCCACCTCCGGCCACCACCACCCACCACCACCACGGTTTCGTACATGCCGCCCGGTCCCGACGCGTGCAAACTCACTGGAAACCCAGCCCAGATGGGGCAGGAGCTCCGGATGGCGTTCTGTGAGGGGATGTTGGTGGTGACCAGCAAGCTGAGCGTCACAATCAGGATACCCAGGATCATCTGGATGAAACCTAGGAGGAGGAGGATCTGGAGCCAAGCTCGACGGACGCGCAGGTGCGTGAAACTTCGGGAGGTGGGTCCGGTCAAAGAGTAGCTGGAATCGCTGCGGGAGGGCATGACGGTGACCCCGAAGGACGGAGGAACAGCGAGGTAGCCCAGAAGTGACTGAAGAAAACCAGGCTCAATTCTGTAGGACTCAGCCTTCGATGACAACGCTACTCAGAGACCCCGCTTGCGTCGAAGTGCGCTGCATTGGGACGCCCTTTTAGGGGGTAAAACAGAGGAATAGCGCAGATGTGTAAATGCATGCCAGTCCTTTCAGAGAAAAAAACGCCAAGGTTTCGATGTTTACGGGGCAACCGTGGCCTTGATCCCATCCGTGTCCATCTTTTCCCCTTCTTCTGCGTAAGGCACCAAATGCTCTCCGTTCTTTACGCCAATGGAAGCGGGGTCTCCGTACGGCAGGAAAAGCAGACGGGGTTTGGGGGGAGGCCCCCGGCTGGCATCACTAGGATGGGCCAGTGCCCTGGAAGGCCGAGGAGAGGGCACCTCTGAACGTGCACAGAGCGCCTTTCCTTGCATTGAAAGCAGGAGCGTGGACTAGGAAGGAGAGTGTAGCAGCCAGAGCACGGAGGAAGATTCAGAGAGCGGTTTTTTGATATTCCGGAATGTTGGCCGGCTGAGAAGGACCGGCCTGTATGTCAGCGTAGGATTCTGGGATGTCAACGAGGCCAAACGTTTTTGGCTCCTCCCTCTTCGAAGATGCTTTCCAGGTTCGCCAGGTCCAGCCCGCAAGAGGTCAGCGCTTGATCTCACAACGCAGCCATAGCAGCAGCAGGAGCCAAAGATGAGATGAACGGGGGCCTTGTTGGATCAACATTTTTTAAAAAGGGTGTCTTTCAGGAAATGATTTGAGGCAATTCTGGCCACCGGGGGCCGCCGCCCCATCTTCAGCTGAAAAAACACTTAAGAGCCAACCAACAGGAGGCAAGCTAGCTCTCACAGGCACAGGTGTGAAATACGTCTCCTGCCCACAAACAGAAGTCCCCCGAAAGCTGATGGCCATTAAAGGATCATGCTTGGAGATAGAGGCCCCCCTGAGCTTCAAAACCCACGCCGGAGGAAAGGAGGCAGGATATGATGCAATTAAAAAGGGTTCCCTGCTCTTGGAGCTGAGCCTCATTCTTCTTCAGGAACCAGGGGTCTGGGTGAGGGGGTTGATGGAGCAGCCATGGGTGCAACAGCAGGCCTCTTATGAGCGCGTCCTGGCTCCGAAGCAAGGAGCCGCCGCCGCCGCCGCCAGGGAATCGCAGCAGGAGAGAAGCCAGCCGAGCTGATCCTTTCTGGTGGAGAGAGAGAAGAAATCAAACCGTGGCCAGAAAAGAGAGGAGGGATTCTTAGCAGGCATGGCCCTGTCTGCCGCCGCCGCCGCCAGGCTCCACGGGTGTGCCCGGCGGCCGTCTTGGGCAGAGGGGAACAAGGAGAATGGAGGAAGAATCAGATACAGCTCCTCCGAAGTTGAGTCCAACCGCTGGACGCCAATTCCCCCAGGTCTGCAGCAAACCAACTGCCACCACTCTGAGCCGGGCGGCTGCAGGGATGGCAGGGCAGAGGTGCTGTTTCTCTACCTGGAGGAGGAGGAGGTGGTGATGGCCATGGTGCCCAAGTTAAAACCTTGTTTGGCAAAAGTTTGCCGCTCTTGGGGGAGGGGGTGTCTTGTGGCAGATGCTGGCGGCGGCTCACGGCCCAAGAGGCGGCAAGAGGTGATGCTATCAGGCCGGCTCTCTTTACCTCTGCAGGCAGACGCCTTCGGGACTCACGGAGGCCTTAAAACCCCAAACGATCTATTCAAGAAAAGGACCGGCGGCTTTTAGAGCCTGCGCACACGGTGAAGCCACAAGGGGCTGCTCCCCCAAACCACCCAGAGGTTTGTCACACACACACACACACACACACACACACACACACACACACACACACACACACACACACACACACACACACACACACACACACACACACACCAGTACTTTCACCCAGGAAAGTTTGGTTCGGGTTGCTCAAAATACAAATAGAGATGCTCCAACTTTTTAACCAGCTTTAGGGGAACCCAGAACCCCTGAGATCCCTTGAGCGCAGCACAGCAAAAAGGCTCCGTTTACACACTCACATTCTCTTTCTTTGCCCCCCCCCCAGAAGCGAATGTGGGCTTACCAGGGCTGGGAGGGGGCTCTTTGTGCCCTGCTGCAGCACCGATCTCTCCGGATACACCAGGCTCGGTCTATTTTTTGCTGGGTACCTGCATCTCTCGCTCCGCTCCCTCGCCCCCCTCTCTTTCTCCGAAGGATGCTGCCAGCTGGTGCTGATGCTGCAGGGAGGAAGGCCACGCCCGGCCCTGTTGCATCTTGGGAGATGCAGTTTCCCAATGCCTGGATCAACAAAGCTCACCCCCCCTTCCTCTCCCCCCCAAAGAGCACCTTTGGTACTCAGCCGGCAGAGAGAAAAGGTTGTGCTAACAATATCCGTCTCAGGGTGGCAGGAAGAGGAACAGAGCGAAGGAATGAGAGAGAGAGAGAGAGAGAGAGAGAGATAAAGGCAGGCATGACGGAACTTCGGCCCTCCTGATGTTTCAGACCACAACTCCCAGAATTCTAAGCTTAGATGGCCAATGGCAAAGGACTGTGGGAGTTGCAGTCCAAAACATCTGGAGGGCTGAAGTTTGGACATGCCTGCGTAAAGGCCTTGAAAACCCCAGACCAGTGGTTCTCCACCCATGGGGTCCCCAGATGTTCCTGGACTGCAACTCCCAGAAACCCCGGGCAGCTCAGCTCGTGGTGAAGACTCCTGGGAGTTGCAGTCCAGGAACATCTGGGGACCCCACCGGCTGAGGACCACTGCCCCAAACAATGTTTATGGGAAAATGTCTTCTCAAAGGCTTTCACGGATGGGATATGATTGCTGTTTTTCAGACTGTTTGGCCCACAGCTCCCCAGGGGGCTGCTTATAGGGCTGGGGTGTGTTTCCGTGCAAAATCTCAGCCCTTTTGTCTTCTCGGTCCTTTGGAGCAACAAGGAACTGCCTACAAAGCAGGTGCCAGCTACTAGTTACTCTTGAGGGTCATGGACGCTACACTTCAGAAGTCCGATTTTAGTTGAAGCGCCGAATGGAAGAGCACTCGTGAGACGGGGGGGAACACCCGAGAGAACAGTGAGAAGTTACTCCCCAAAACCAGGCTACCCAAGCCCTGAAGTTGTATTTGTGTGTGTGTGTGTGTGTGTGTGTGTGTGTGTGTGTGTGTGTAAAGAGTGGATGGGTCCGGCAAAAGTTACTTTTGGATGGGTCCAAAATACTCCCTAAAACCAGGCATCCAAGCCCTGAAGTTGTATTTGTGTGTGTGTGTGTGTGTGTGTGTGTGTGTGTGTGTGTGTGTGTGTGTGTGTGTGTGTGTGTGTGTGTGTGTAAACGCAGAATGAGGCGGGATGGTGGCAAAAGTGATGATGAGCCACCATTTTTTCCAACCACGACTCGGCGTCCTGAGGGGACAGGCAAGAAGCGGTGATTGTCATCATGGCCGTCCTCACTGCCAACATCCTGGCCCTTTCCCTAAGGGGCCTGGCTGCGTGTGTGTGTGTATTTGTGTGTGTGTGTGTCCGTGTCTGAGAAAACCAAGGGACTCTGAGATGAGACAGGCTGGGTTCCCCCAGCTCTGGCAGAAGGCACTTAGTGTGGGAAGGGGGGAAAGGAAGAGAGAGATGGGGTAGCAGCCACCGGCATCCATTAGCTGCTTCCAAAGGCCCCGGGAGAGCCATTTGCAGGCCGAGAAAGGAAGAGACAAGAGAAGCTGAAAGCTCAAATCCACCCGTGGCTCTTCTCTTTAGGATCAGGCCAGGGTCGAAGGATGGCCACCTTTTGTGGGCCGGAAGGCAGAAGGGGGTCCACTCGCCTGGGGCGCAGGCCGGCGGCTAAGGGTGGGGGCGAAGCAGAGGTGGGTGCATGAGCCAAAGCTGGCCAGCATCCCAAATGGGTAGCCCAAGGGGATTTCTTAGGGCAGGCATGTCCAAAATTTGGCCCTCCAGATGTTTTGGACCACAACTCCCACAGTCCTTTGTCATTGGCAATCTAAGCTTAGAATTCTGGGAGTTGTGGTCCAAAACATCAGGAGGACCGAAGTTTGGACATGTCTGTCTTAGGTCGATTGGAATAAAAATTCAATCCAGTCCATGTCCGTCGAATTATGGGATTTGTTGTCCAGGGTACCTGAAAAAAAAAAACATTTCTCCCTGTGAGTTCTCGGAGACAGGGCAGCAAGGATGGATTTTTGACGCCGCCAGATGCCTCGTGAATTCCAGACCTGGTCCTCCATTCCCTGCCCGTGTGGCAGACCACAGGTTTAAGACAACGGAAAAGCGGGGTGTAGATCCGTTCCTGAAACCAGGCCAGGATTTCCACGGGCCTGAGGTTCCTCACAGGGGAGTCTGTCCTAGTGGTCAGGAACGGCGCCGGTAGCCTCTGGAAAAAAAAATCCAGTTTGTGGGTTTTGGGCAAAGCAACAAAAACCCACCTCTGCATCTGGGGAGGGTTAGGCCCTAGGACAATCGGCGTGCCACCCGATCTGAACCTCATTTTACCTCATAACCCACCCATTCCTGCCTGCCCAGGCATGGAATTTAGAGGTCAGGGAAGACCAGTCGCTCCCAATTTCACGCCGGTAATTAAATCCACTGGTTTTTAGCCCGAATGTTGTTGTTTTTTGTTGATTTATGTATATTTTATTTTATTTTGTACCTTGTATTTTGGTTTTTAAAATGTATTCCTTTGTTTGTTGTTGCATGTTGTAAACCTCCCAGAGTAGCCCTTGGTCTAGATGGGCGCTATAAAAGTCAAATAAATAAATAAATAAATAAATGTTGGAGACGCGCCATCCTAACTGCTGGAATCCCACAACATTCAGTAGCTTCAGCACCATGGACAGCTGCTGTTCCCCTTCTATCCCCTATTTCTTCTCTTACACTAGTCAGTTTTTAACAAAAAGGCTGGAAACTCATTGCTGTGGCTCACGAGGCGAAGGATTTGGATCCAGAAGATCCGGGTTCGAATCCTTGCTCTACCACGGCAACTCACAGGAAGGGGAAACTGAAGGGGAAACACTCCATCAAGTCCTCAATTCCCTCGAAGATCCTACGAAGGTCACCGCCAGGCCGTCCCAGCGTTGCAAACCAACCAAGTCCTCAGTCGCAGAGTTTGGACTCAACCCGGAGTGGACTCACCTTCTCCCCCATGAAACTGGAGTGGGCCGTTTCCGGTCCTGGCGGCTCCACCCTTGTTCCTCCTCCTCCCGCTGCACGTATGAATCCATGCATCGGAAAGAGATCACAGGATTCTAAGCTTAGATTGCCCATGACAAAGGACTGTGGGAGTTGCATTTCCAAACATCTGGAGGGCTGAAGTGTGGACATGCCTGTTCTAAGGCCTAGTAGAGCCATGGAAGGCAAAACGGGGTTGATGGTGCAAACGCCCAAGAGCAGAATTTGCCATTCTGGATTTTTTTAAAAAAATAAAAACAACACTTCTTTTCCTCCCCCTCAGGGGGGCCGGAGGGAGGTATCAGAACAGCATCACCTCAGAACTGGAAAAGGGTAAAGTTATCTGAAGATCATCATCATCATCATCTCAGAACTGAAGAGTTAGAAGCCCCTGTCATGGAGGCACTGGAGGGGGGATTTGAACTCTCAGCCTCGGGTTCCGTAGCCAGAGATCTCGACCCCCGGACTATCCGCTAATTCTACTCCAACTTGATTCTATACAAAACCAATTACCCCCAAGTAGAACCCCAGACATTACACACACACAAACACACACACACACACCAGTATTAAAATATTAAAAGCCTGCCGCCCTCCTCATAAAGAATAAACCCACCGTGGTTATTATTATTAGTCCCATAGAGCTGTTGAGTTAAAACATCCTTTATTCCTTAAATAAAGTTCCAGAAGTCACCTGGCGTTTGGCACAGCAAAACGAAACGAAACAGAGCCGGGCAGAACCTCGGAATGAAATTAAAAAAAAAAATTAAGAAGTCCAACAGGTTCTGCTGGGAGGTGGTTTTTCTTTTTTGGGGTGGGGTGGGGGGAGCAAAACAGAAGCATCCAGTGAGTCCGGACAAAAGGCCGAAGGCGTGATATCGATCTCATTAACTCGTTAACATCGCGGCAAAAGGAACACAGATGTGGAGGGAGGGCAGCAGCAGCAGAGGAACCAGCTGAGGAAGTTGAGTCATGGCACTAGCCCTCAAGGATGGGGTAAAATCCAGAACCAGCAGGGAGACATGGGACCGGCCAAGAATACATCCATGCAACGTGGGTTACGGTCACTGGATACCCCTGGAAGGCAGGGGGTTCCCAACCTCGGGTCAGAACCTCTTGGACTACAGCTCCCAGAAGTCTTTGCCATTAGTGGTAGGATTTCTGGGAACCGTAGTCCATGAAGTTCTGGAGCCTTGAGGCTGAGAAACCAGGATCACTTCCCTATGGAATTCTGGGATTTGTAGTTTTAAAAAGACTCACCCCTAGGCAGCTCTCATGCCCTTCCCGGAGCTGCAGCAGAGAATCTGGACAACTACGAGCCCCAGAATCCACTGAAGCGGAGTCGCGGCCGGTCGGGCGGCCTCCAAACGTTTCCAGGGTGTTGAAGTCACACAAAAGCACCGGGAGGTGGAACAGAGATTGGGAGGAGGCGGTGCGTGGGGGGAAACGGCGAGCGCTTTCTTGGTAACCAGAGGGAGGTTAGGCAATGAAGATCCATTATCCCTCCAAAAGACCCGCTTCTAACAAAGATGAGAACAGGCAGACGTGGCTTTGATGAGACTGACTGCTTGGGGAGCTGGAATTTCAGGGCTCTCCCATTAAGGGGCAATTGGAATGACAGAACTCGTCTTGTTAAGCAACTGCGTATTAAATTCGAGGCCAGGCTGCTGCGCATTTTCCGAAGAAAACAAAACGATTTATCACTCTTCTTTTGGGCGTGAACCAAGTTCGAATCTCGGCTCCGCTCCACGGGATGTGGGCTGGCCGTGGCCTTCCCACAAAGCCGACCTCTGAGGGCGGTTGTGTGCGGCGACTTTAACAAGGCCTTTCCTGGGTGCCCTACGTGCACGCCTCCGAGAAAGAAAAGCGGCGGAACGAATAAGAATGGTTGGGTCCTTCTGGGAACCGAGACAAGAGGGTTTACCCCCTCAAAAAAACAAAACAAAACACTGAGTTTCCTTCTTCAAAGCAAGCTGTGCAAAAGACAACGCTGGCAATCAAAGGGCCGAGCCCTATATGGGGGGGGGGGGTTTGAGGTGGGGAGATACGGGGATCCAAGGCAGAGAACGTATCCCCCCCCCAAAAAAAAAACACCAGGATATAGGGCAGAGGAAACAGAAGTCTTGGGAAGCAGCTAAAGGAGGTGGTTCTGGTGTTGTATACAAAATAATAATAATACTAATAATAATCACAGCAAAAAATAAACTCCCCCAAACCACGACACAATCCAGGGTTCTGCCTGCCACCAAGGCGAAGGCGTAACTAAGCAAACACCCCCCCCTTTACGGCCCCCGTCTGCATGAAGCCCTCAAAAGCACCACGCCGGAAGACCAGGACGCAAATGGATTATTTGGGCCAGCGGAAACCCGACCCCAAAGGGATGCCACCAAACGCACCTGCCCGATGAGAAATCGGAAGCTGTCGCTGCTCCCTAGTCTGAAATCTTACGTTTTTGATTGAGGGTGGTCCAAAATCAACACACACACCCCGCCGCCGTGCAGGAATGAATCTCAGCGGCATACTAAGGAGGAACAGTGGGCCGCCAAGATTTATTCCTGCACCCGGGAAGGGGGGGTATTTTGGAACACTCTAAATCCAAAAGTTAAGGTTTTGGACTAGGGAGAAGGGACAGGAATAATAGGGCACACAGTCCCTCCCATCTTCTGACCTGCTGGCGAGAAACAGCCTCTAAAGTCATGCCGAGCTCAGCTCTCTGGATGAACGGGGAGGGTGGGTTTTAATTCCCATTCATCGCAGGCACAACAGGGTACGAGCTGTGGTGCGTGACAAGCGGACCGTCCCTCGTTCTCTAGAACGACGGCAAACCACTTCAGGATAACGGCGGGGGGCTGGTCGTCAGGCAAGTTTCACCGGGGTGGGGGTGGGTGAGTGTCCAAACGGAAAAGGGGAGCTTCGTGCAATGAACAGAACCAGCCGCACTCTCGATATAGGCATCGGAGAAAGGGGGGGGGGGAAGGACGCACACGGCAGACAAGACGAGAATTTGGGAAGACGGGGGTCTCAGTTACTCACAGGCGAGCCATGAAACAGAACCGGGTGGTACAGAAAATATAGAAGGGATCGGTGATAAGAGGGGAGCAGATTTCCCCATGTGGTTTTTTTTTTTTGGGGGGGGGTATTGGTCGGCAACACATGAGCAGCCAAGCAGAAACGGCCAGATCCGAGCCAAACACTGCACGGCCAAGGGCAGAGCTTTGGTGGTTTCCAACACTCCTTTTGTCCTTTTGTGGTGTGGGAGGGAGGGAAGAAATTCAGAAACGGGTGCTCCTTCCTGGCCACCACGGAGGGAAGAGGTTGTTCCTGGAGCCAGAAGGGGCGCGTCGAGCAAAACAACAGCGGCGATCCCACGCCGGGCGGTGAGACGGGCATGGCGAGGCTTTAAGGGGGCGGGAGGGGGGGTCGCGGCGGCCTTCGAACGTCAGCACGCAGGAGGGACGCCCAGCAAGAGCACGGGAGTGCAACGTGGTTCAGGTTGGTGGCGGTGGTGGTTGTTTGGTTGTTTTCCCGCCAAAACGGCATTCCGTTACGGGCCTCGGAAGGCACCGGCGGCCGCTCCAGTGGCTGCATTGGCGGCGGCGGTGCGGACGGTTGGGTTGGAGAAAACGCCAGCGGCGAACTCCTCCTGAGCCTTCTGAAAACTGGCACCCGTGTTGCGGTAGAGGGAGTGGATCTGAGGAGATGGGGGAGGAAAAAAATAATCATAGAATAATGAGGTCCGGAAGGGGCCTCAAAGGCCGTTAATTCCAACCTACTGCTTAAGGCAGAAATCTAAATCTAAGAACATAAGAACAGCCATGGTGGATCAGGCCAAAGGCCCATCTAGTCCAGCTTCCTGTATCTCACTGCGGCCCCACCAGATGTGTTTGGGAGCACATGAGACTAGATCTCTGTCTCCTGATACCACTCCCCTGCATCTGGCCCTTGAAGTCCCCTGGTTTTAAGCCTGGAGATTACACATCTCCATCATGGTTTGTCACCTGGGATGGAGTTTTCCTCCAGGAATCTGCCCAATCCCCTTTGGAAGGCCTCCAGGCCAGATGCCATCACCACCTCCTGGGGCAGGGAGTTCCACAGACTAACAGTGTGCTGGGTGAAAAATATTTTCTTTGGTCTGTTCTCACTCTCCCAGCACTCCATTTGAGTGGATGCCCCCTTGTTCTGGTATTTTGTGAGAGGGAGAAGAGGGTCCCTCGATCCACTTGACTCATGCCCAATCTGGCTTCCGGCAGCTATGGGTCATGCACCCTGGGGTGATTGAGGACACCTCTGTAGGGCAGCCTTGCCCAGATTTGAAGAGTTCTGTCTGGATCTTTTGGCCTCTGAGTTAAAAAGCCCCCGGTTCTTTGCATCTTCCTTTAAAGAGCTAAGTTTCTAGTCCCTAACCAAACATTTCCCATCCCAAGGAGGCCACAGAGGGCTGAATTTCAGACCCCCAGGGACAAACGGGAACAAACAAGCCAATAAGCCAAACAACACCTACAGGAGTTGGTCAAAAAACCCACATGGTTTTTTTTCCCCTTTGGTTCTGTCGTCACGGTACGCAAAACATAACATAAGAACATAAGACTGGATCTCTGTCTCCTGCAACCACTCCCTTGCATCTGGTCCTTGAAGTACCCCGGTTTTAAGCTTGGAGATGACACACATCTCCCTCATGGTTTGTCACCTGGGATGGACTTTCCCTCCAGGAATCTGCCCAGTCCCCTTTTGGAAGGCATCCAGGCCAGATGCCGTCCCCACCTCCTGTGGCAGGGAGTTCCACAGACTAACAACGCGCTGGGACCATTTATAAGGGGAGACGCGTTCTCTTACCCAGGTGAATTTGGGAGCGTATGTGACATGGTGAAGGCAATCGAACAAAGAGGGTGAAACCCCCCTCCCCCCCAGCTTGTGACTCCCCCAATACTCACGCGCTTCAGCATTATAATGCCCAGGCCGGCAATCGCTGTAAACGACATGGCCACTATCATCATGAGGATAGCCACGGCGGTGTTCTCCTTCAGCGCCATGAAGGCTACGATCCAACCGCTGTGACACAGAAGGGGAAAAACAGGGGAAGGAAAGCCATGAAAGACGGGAGACTTCTCGCCCGGAGAGCGGCAGGGCGTTCCTCGCAAAGGCAGCCGAGAGAGAGAGAGAGCGCATCGGAAACCCTCTTCGGACTACACATCCCAGGGTTCTATAGGAGGGAACGGTACGGAAGGGCTGGAGCAGCGATGCGCTCCAATTGGCCACCGAGCGATCGCCTCGGTATAATCAATCTGTCCATCAATCCAAACAGGAATCTGGAAACGGAGCACAAGATGCCGGCGGCCCAGCTGCAAACAGCTGGACACAAGAAGATGCTCCATAGAAGCGCGATGTTGAAAGGGACCTCTGAGGCCATCTATATCAACCCCCTGCCCAAGCCAGGAATCCAGATCATAGCATAGTCTCCAGTAGGCTAAATGTCTCTCAAATGCCACTTCAGCGCTCACCCCCTCTCGACGCCCATTCGTCCTGCTGCTCTAACAATCAGGAAGTATTTTATCCTCTGGGATATCAACCAATAATGGCCTTCCTTTCATGATATCCAGCCCTAATTATCTCAGCTAAACCGGCTCAAAATGCCTACCGAAAACATTTTGCCAGGGTTTTTTTTTTTTTTTTTTACACCGAAGGGGGAAAGGATGCATGAAAAAAGAAACTAATCAACCATCTTTCAAGGCCATTCGAAAGTCAGCCGAGAAGTCGCTGCCCTCGAGGGGATAAATGATTATCCCGCACGGCGACGTTTCGGCCACTCAGAAGGTGGAAAAAACAAATTGTGTGTCTAAGCAAGGCACTTTGCGGGCGATACAGTAGGACCCCAGTATCTGCTGGCGATTGGTTCCAGGCCTTCCCGTGGATAATGAAAACTGCGGATAAGAGAGAACGCCTGCCCACCCACCTCCCAAACTGCTGTTTTGAGACAGTAGCTTGCTTTACAGATGCTATTTGTGACAATAGCTTGCTTTGTGGCTGCTGATTTATTTAATCCCCCCCCGGCCATCCATGGATAACTGAATCAGTGGATAATGAATCAGTGGATATGGGGGTCCTACTGTACATGCTTTTAAAAACAAACGTGCTGAAACCTCCCTGTTCTTGGCCGCCTGGACAGCTAATTCAGCAATCTTGTAATATTTTTTTGGGGGAGAAAAATAAAAATAAAATCAATAAACTGCCCACTCTTGTCATACGACAGTAGCTTGCCCATCGCTGTGGCCAAGGTGCCTGCAGCCTCCAGCTTGGCACGGCTGCGCTCCTTGTTTGCCGTCTTAAAAACGGGATAAATGCATCTCTCCATTTATAAATCGAGGAAGGGAGGGGAGAGGTATTCAATATTTCATGCCCGGCCCCAGGCTCGCAAACCGCAGGGCCGCCTTAGACGTTGTTTACAACGCTGGGAGTTGTCGACAACGCTTCTCCCGCCCTCTGGGAAGCCTTCCACCCTTTCCAGGTTTTTTTTTCTCCGTCCGCTCAGTCCTCCTCCTCGAGGCCGAAAAAGCAGCTCCCCTAAATGCCGCTCCCCCCCTCCAAAAACCCACACAGCTTTTCAATCTTCCTTTCCCCAAAAATCATTAATGTGGGGATGGAGGCCCTGGGACCTCCAGAGATGGGTCTGCCATTCCCATCACCCTTAGCAAGATATTCCTGGACTACAAATCCAAGCCACTTGAGCCTACACACACACACACACACACACACACACACACACACACACACACACACACACACACACACACACACACACACACACACACACACACACACACACACACACACACACACACACACACACGGGGGGTCAAACTCCAGCTAGAACAGCCCATGGCCTAACAACCACCCCAGGTATGACACTCTCCCGTCAAAGCTGACTATGCATTTGCGTCTTAAGTCGCTTCCTGGGGCCCCTCTCAAGACTCCCCATAATCTGCACCCCCCCAAAAAAAGAAAACACCAAAACCAAGTTTAAAAATAACGCTTTGAATACAAAACCAATCTACACCTCCAGAGTGGCGGTTCCAAATCCTGGCTTTCCCCAAATGGTTCTTGGACTACAACTCCCAGAAGCCCTTTGCCACGAGCGGTGGTGGCCAGAACTTCTGGGGGTTTTCGTCCGAGAATATTTGGGGACCCCTCGCATGTCTATAGAGTTTATTCTTTCTTTGAGAGAGAGAGAGAGAGAGAGAGAGAGAGAGAGAGAGAGAGAGAGAGAGAGTTAGAAAGTTGATTTTAAAATCATAGAATCATCGAGTTGGAAGGGACCTCAAGGGGCCATCCAGTCCAACCCCCTGCCATGCAGGAACCCCCATCAAAGTACCCCCGACAGATAGCCACCCAGCCTTCACTTAAAACCCCCCAAAGAAGGAGACTCCACCACCCTCCTTCATGGCAGCATCTTCCACTGCCAGACAGCTCTAACTGTCAGAAAGTTCTTCCTAATGTTCAAATGGAATCTCTTTTCCTGTCATTTGAAACCATTGCCCCGAGTCCTAGTCTCTGAAGCCATGGAAAACAAACCTGTTCCCTCTTCGATATGACATCCTTTCAAATATTTAAACATAACTATCATATCCCCTCTCAGCCTTCTTTTTGAAAGGCTAAACATTCCCAGTTCCCTAAGCCGTTCCTCATATGACATTTCCTCCAGACCTTCAACCATCCTGGTCGCCCTCCTCTGGCACCCATTCAAGGTTGTCAACATCCTTTTTAAATTGAGGCGCACAGAACTGGACCCAGGACTCCACATCCAGTCACAGTCTTCCGGTTAAGGCAAAAAAGAATTAGGCGAACGTTCACACTTTAATGCTTGCCCCGTTGTTTCCAATAAGTGAGGAGAGGGACGCTCCCTACCTGAACCCCCAGCCGGGAATGCCAATGGCCTGGAGGACAAACACCACGGCTTGTGCAAAGAAAATGAAGAAGAAGACGAAAAAGTTGAAAGAGCTGTCACTCCTGCAAGAGAAAGCGGTCAGGGCGGCGTTTTTATATCCATATTTCTATAGCGTATATTTTGTATGTTGGATTTTTATTTTATTTAATCTCTATTATCTCTTTATCTTCTTCCTTCTCACCTTACACTTTTTGGGGCACTTATTCTTCTTTATTTTGTTCTTCGTATTGGGAGCTGCTTTAACAAGTAAATTTCCCCAATGTGGGATCAATAAAGGTTTATCTTATCTTATCTTATCTTATCTTATCTTATCTTATCTTATCTTTATCTTATCTTTAATATATAAATAAATGCCTTAAAATTCACTACCAGTTGGTAACTAATTCTTTCACAGTTGCTGCACTACACCGAAATGTGGACTTTGCAGGGTGTCGTGGTTTTGTGCCTTCTTCCGAACAACAGGAAAAGCTTCTAGGTCCAAAACCGTTGCAACACCACCAGCACCACCCCAAATTCCAAGGGACGTCACCAAGGCTGCAAAAGCGTTCCCCATCTGCCATTACGGCCAACCTCCTTAGCGCCCCCTGGCACTGCCGGAGGGTGGCTGGGACCTTACCGGAAGGCCTTGTACATAGGCCGGTACCAGCAGAGGAAAGAGCAGGGCGTGAAAATCAAGGCCCACAGGATGGAGAGGCCAAAGCCCGAACCGGAAGAGGAGTCCACGCAGAACCACGCCAGCGTCGCCAGGAAGTTGAAAAACAACGTGCCGGCGCTGGCTGAGGGGAAAAAGAAAGAGAAACGAGAGAGGAAATGTGGGTTGGGACATCACGGGGGGAAGGGATCAGGGTAGGTGTGTTTGCAAATCATGCTAGCAGTCAGTTTTAAAGACGGGCCTGCGTTTATCAAGGAACAAGGTTTAACCCGGGCATGTCCAAACTTCGGCCCTCCAGATGTTTTGGAGCACAACTCCCACCGTCCTTTGCCGGTGGAAACCCAGGCTTGGAATTCTGGGAGTTGAGGTCCAAAACATCAGGAGGGCTGAAGTTTGGACATGCCTGCTGTAACCCCTTCTGCCCAGAGCAGGTCTTTTGTAAGGCTAAGGGGTCTCAATGCCCCAATCTGAGACCGAGCGGCCTGGGGTTAGGCTCCATCCGAGATTCCTTTACCGGCACGCTGGGAGTTTTCGTTCTGAGCAGGAAACGATGCCCAGCAAGGCCTCAGAGCTTCTCAGTCAAGCACTCCCCCCCCCCGGGGGGAGAACCCGCCCATCAGGTGTCCTTAAAGGTAGACGAGCCCCGCAGAATCAAGGATGATGGTGCCTGTAGTCCTCAATCCTTGAAGAAAAACACCGGCAAAAACGAAAACGCCTTCTCCCACGAAATTATATCTCTCTCTCTCGTTTTAGTCCAAATACGTACCCATCCAGAGGTAATACATTGTGGTGACCGTTTTCTGGGACTCCACGGGGATTTCGACCGGGATATCTTGATAGAAGCACGGCTGGACAGGGCAGAAAGAGGGCAGCGGAGGCCAGTTGTTCGCTCGGGCTGCAAAGCACAAGATGAAGAGGAAAAGGGTGAACTTGGGGCGATGGGCTCCGGAGAAAGGAACTCGGGTGCCGGGTTCGAGGAGGCGGGGCCGCACCTGCGCCGCTTCCGAGGGCGGCGTTTTGCAGTTCCTTCTCTCTCCGGTCCAACTCTTCGGCTTTGCGGTTCAGCTCCTCTTGACGCTTCAGGAGTTCGGCTGTGGCCGCAGCGGCCGACTCCTGCGGGGGCGGAAGGAAAACAGAAAAAAGCTGAAGGGGAGAGAAAGCCGGCAGTCTGAGATTTCGCTTTGCTCCGGGTCTCGGGCGTCCCCGGCAGAAGCCACAGCTGCTCAACTAACTCCAAGGCCTCTCAACGGAGAACCCGAGGTCCTTTTACCGCCCGGAATTAAGACTCCTTTATTTATATATTTATTTTCCCCTCCCATAAAACAGGCATCGCGGTCGACCAAGGGCGATGAGCAAACGGTCAGCGCCCTTGGGACAAGACACGGCCGGTGGCCTCCAGGGAAGTTCAGCGGTTTAAGAAAATCTGGCCAAGGAGCCCCAAGTTCGATTCCTCTCCGTGGCCTCCTTGAGAAGGGCTGGACTCAAAGATTTATAGCATCCCTTCCAGCCTTGGTGTTCTAAGAAGATGGCAACAACAAGGAGGACTAGCACCTTGGGCTTTGATTACATTGAGTCCCACCCAGCAGGGATGGCGGAGAGGGCAGAGATGACAAGACATGGCAGTCAAATTATTCTAGATTTTCAAAGTTTCTTGAAGCCGCCGCCAGTCAGACCACAGAAGGGCCCTCAGATCGCCAACCGTGTAAAAACACAGCTTCGGGTGCCCACACAGCAACCAGGAAAAACAACAACCTCAGCTTCGCTCTTTTAAAGACCAAAACAAAACCAAGTTGCTAGCCCTCAGGATTAATGCAAACAAACAAAAGAAGGAACACCAAAGGAAACAGCTGAACGACACACAGACGGGAAGCTTTGTCACCTCAGGCTGCTGGCTAGCTCAGTGGTTGAGGTCCCTGGCTGAGGAGACGGAGGTTGAGAGTTTGATTCCCCTACTAGGACTCCTTATTATTATTATTATTATTATTATTATTATTATTATTATTATTATTATTATTATTATTATTATTATTACTACTACTACTACTACTACTACTACTACTACTACTACTACTACTACTACTACTACTACAGTGGACTCTCGTATAACAAACGGTTTGTATAACATAAAATCTGTACAACATAAAAAATTCTGGAGACGGGAAATATGCTTAACAGAATCGCCTGTGGGGCGAATCCGTACAACATAAAAATGGTCGCGATGAGGGAATACCACTGTGTAAAGGAATTAATTCGTTCCAAATGAAATTATGTGAAGCAAAATTTCCTTTATACACATTTCCCATAGGAATGCATTGAAAACGGAGTAATCCCATTTTTATGTTGTACAGATTCACCGAATAGACAATTATGTTAAGCAAATTTCCCCTATCTCTGGAATTTTTTATGTTGTACAGATGTTATGTTATACAAACTGTTCTACGAAGGTCCACTGTACAAGGTACCACTGTATTATTATGATGATGATAGATAAGGCACAGTTAATCAAAACGATAAAACCATTGACTGGCATTCTATACTGGCTGCAAGTTTTAACCCAAACCCAATTATGTGCCGAATATTGGCGAAATATGTACGCTATTCCTAATATCACCGGGGCGGGAGGTAGATTGTTTGTTTTGAAGCTGTGGCGGTGTCCTTTATGCTGATGACGACAACCGCTCGGAACCCAATGCCGGTAACATAAGTGCCCGTCAAGACGACCTGAATAATTGATCGGTCCCCAAACACCACTTTTCCCTGGCGCGGCCCTGAGGCAAGGCTCGGTCTGGTGACTTGGAAAAGAGGAACATTTAAAAGCGCCCACTTCGCTCACAAAACCAACCCCAGAACCCATCTCCCTGAACCCCGAGACATCCTCGCGCCATCGCACACTTCTTACCTGGGTGCCGTACG
This sequence comes from Phrynocephalus forsythii, assembly GCA_029282475.1. Taxonomy (NCBI): domain Eukaryota; kingdom Metazoa; phylum Chordata; class Lepidosauria; order Squamata; family Agamidae; genus Phrynocephalus; species Phrynocephalus forsythii. The sequence goes on from JAPFRF010000019.1 coordinate 7,311,970, forward strand.
AGCCGTAATTCCTGGCCTCCGAGGGGCTCACCTTTTTGTTCGGCTGGGGAGCCGGAGCGGACACCGGAGGGGCCACCGGAGCCGACGCTGGGGGCTCATAGCTGGGGGGTGGCACCTGCACCGGAGAAGAGAAATAAGGCTCAACAAATCAGCCCCCCGAGGAGACCGGGGCCATTTGAAAGGCACTCTTGCAAAACCTCCCATGAAGGAAGCCCACCCTTGCCTGAAGGGCAAACACGGGACAATGTATTTATTTATATTTATTTATTTATTTTAAATATTTATATACTGCCCGTCTTCCGAAGGAACTCCGGGCGGTTTACAAAAATAATAGTAATTTTTAAAAAGAGCAATAATGAAAATGGAAATTAAATAATAATATAAACATGAGAATGAAGTCACAATAATTTAAAAAGCGTTTGCCGCAGAAAACGTGAAACCCAAAATGCCGATCCTTCCTCCATTTAAAGCCCCCGCCTTGGCTGCTTTGCTGTCACACACACACACACACACACACACACACACACACACACACACACACACACACACACACACACACACACACACACACACACACACACACACAACTGCCGTAAGTTTTTGGAGAACAGCAAAAAGCCATTTCTATTGGATGGAAGTTCCACAGTCCAGGGATAAACCAAGCCAGAAAAGAAACAGCTTCGAGTTTAAATGTCTAAATCAGTGGCTCTCCACCGGTGGCGTCCCCAGATGTTCCTGGACTGCAACTCCCAGAAATTCCTTCCAGCAAAGCCAAGTGGTGGAGGCTTCTGGGAGTTGCAGTCCAAGAACATCTGGGGACCCACACAGGTGGAGAACCATTGGTGTAAATCAAATCCAGAGAATTGTAATTTCCGGCTTCCTCGCTCGCCTCCGGACCCACCCCGGCACGGTTCTGGGGAGCCCGCAGATTGATGCCTCTTACCCCCGATTTGTCGAACGGGTTGTAGATGTCCAAAGTGGCATACTCGGAAGTCGGCCGGTGCTGGGTGATCGCGGGGTCCTGAGGGAACAGGAAGTGGTGCTGAGAACCTCAAAGGCGGACGTGTCAACCCCTCCCTTCCCCGTCAGGCTTGCAGGAAACCGGGCTGAGCTAAGCCATCCGTTTTTATTGCATTATTTTTAAATTAAAAAAAAACATGCCCCAAATGACATTTTTCCGGCTGCAAAAGTCCACCCTTCGGAGGTTTCTCTCGGAAAGGAACTTTAAAGGAAATGCCTCTGTTGAATCAAGTTACTAGTCCACATGAAGGCACCGGGCGGGGAAAGATCTAAAGGTGGTGATGGGGGTCACCTCGCTCAGAAACCCACTTCGGACTGCCTCCGAGAAGCAAGTTTTACCAGCTAGGGCCTAAAAGGAGAGTGGGAGGAGAGAATAAGGCAGATCACAGCAGAGGGGCCAAAGCGCCCGACCAGCGGGGGGGGGGAATCCTGGCTTCATCGGGGCAAAACTGGGCACACCAATCACATCGTAACTTGGCCACAATGTCATCTGCTGAAGAAAGGTTTCTTTTTCAGCGCAGCCCCTTTCTTTGGAACCCTGAGGACTAGCACCTTGTGTTTTCTTTTTAAAGAAAGAGGCTTCCACGGCAGGCGGGCAGGAAAAACCTCTGTCACTTTCAGATGAGAAAACGTGCACAGAGGCCTGCTGACCGTGACCCGCAGGAGAATATAAATTTGTCAAATTTTTTTCCATTCCCGCCTTATCTCGGTCGCACCGAGGAACCCAGTCCTGGTTTTAAATGCCAGGGGTTGGGCAATGCAAATCAGGAGAGGCAAGAGGGCCTCTGAGCATGCACAGAGAGCACCCAAGGCCTGCACAAACAGGTAATCTACCCCTCCTTCCTCAAACCTGGGGAAAAAAAAGGCTCCGGATAATTTAAATTTCCTTCCTACGAGCTGCACCTTTTTATTGGAACCTGACGCATGCACGTGGATCGCAAAATAAACAAGATATCTGATCAGAGAGGCTGAATGGACTCCTTGCTAAATCACCGCCCAACGAAATCAGTAAATTGGTTTTTCCTTGGCAGGTCATGGGATTAAAAAAAAAGAGAGACATTTAAAAATTTTTAAAGAGACTTTTTAAAGAAAAACACAAAGGAAGGATGGCATTCCGGAAATATATATATATATATTTTCCAGAAAACAATGAGCCTCCATCCCACTCACCCACCCACAGGTTCAAACGTACCTTTTAACCATCAGAATTGACCTCAGCTGATCAAGAATGTTTTCAAGCAAGGGGGAAAAAGGCATTGTTTAAGTTTTGGGAAGAAGCGGCTGTCGGGTAGGGGGGGAGGACCTTATAAAATTTATGTATTTTATTTATTTATTGGATTTCTCTTCAAAACACTGAGACCTCCCCCCACACACACACACCATAACTGGGTGGAAAATGAGGCAGAAAAAAGAAGTGAAAAAAAATTAAGGACTTAACATTCTGGTAATTTAAAGCCGCATAGGTTTGTTTTGGCAGGGGCTTCTGCAGATCAAAATTCACTTTTTTTTCAGGCCTGGGGAGTCTTGCCTCGAAGATCTACAAAACGGGATCCAAACCATGTTCATGCAATTCTCCAATTGGCTGGAATCAAGAGAAACACACGCCCAATTCATCCAAGATTGAAATCAGGGCGAGGCCACTGTGGTTATCGGCACCGCTCTTTTTTTTATTTGGACTCTAGGTCCCATCATTCCCCCCTCCACAACGGCCAAGGCAGATGGGAAATGTCAGGTCAAAATAATAATAATAATAATAATAATATTTTTAAAAATCCAGAAGGCGATGTCTCCACGGGACCTACGGTGAGTTAAGGGTAAGAGACCTAATTTTTCTGTGGCTTGGTTCACAAGTAGACCACAGTTCCTGGGAGAAATTTATTTATTGTTAAAGTTTTGCACAGTTCCCTAAGGCTGCAAAAAGATATTCCTCAGGACGAGGCGAGTGCGGAACACGCCATGTTAGAAAAAGAGATCGGAGCAAGGCCTCATGACTCCTAAATGAACAATAATTGGGCATGCCCGAGGACACGGGACCCGAATAACGGCCCTCCAACTACATATTTTTTTTTTTCTGGAAAGAAAGATGGTACCTCGGTTGTGCAAGAGACACAAACAAGTCATTAGGATACAAATAAAGTAAATATTTACAGTTTTCTCTCTTTTTTCAAAACCCCTAGAATAAATAGGTGGCATGGGAGAAAAGCCAAGGTTTGAAGTCAGGTTTTTCGGGGAGAACGGTGCCAGTCCTCATGAAGTCCGGCCCGGACCTCCCCATCGTCCCGGGCCAGCAGCAGGAGAGTGGGAGTTGTAGTCCGACCCACCCCTTCCAGGAAAAAGGCCTGAAGGTGCATTCCCCACAAACCCAGGAAAGGGAAAGCATAGGAGAGGCAAGAAGAGGTGTGTGTGTGTGTGTGTGTGTGTGTGTGTGTGTGTGTGTGTGTGTGTGTGTGTGTGTGTGTGTGTGTTTGTGTACCCCCAGACAGGACAAGGATTGGGGTGGAGGGGTATTTTGGGGTCCAAGAGGGGCAAAATATGGCCATCTTAAGGACGCATCAGGGAGGCTCAGCTGAGGGGGTTATTTTTTTTTAAAAAGGGTGCCTTGGCTTGGCCAGAATGCCCCCTTTGTGTGGCTGGGGGGGATTATGGGCTCTGTAGTAGTCCTAAAGTGCTGCCTCGGCGTTTGCTGGGGGGAAAGGGCAGGGGTAGGTGGGTGGGTTTCCTCCAGGGAGTCCCCAAAAGGAGAGAGGGAGAGGGGCAAAGCAAGGCAGGGCAGGGGGGGGTCCCTCCTATAACCCCACCCGGGACTACAGTTCCCATCAGCCGCCCACCCGAGCCTGGAGCTGGGGATGGGGATTATGGGGGGAATGTGATATGCGGGGGAATCCCCCCGAAAACGAGAAGGAGAGGGAAAAGCAGGGCAGGGCAGGGGGCAGGTGGTCTTCCCCATATAGCCCACCCTCCCCGGGCCTGGCCGGGACTACAGTTCCCATCAGCCGCCCGGCCGGTGGATGATGGGAGCTGGAGTCCACCACCACCCCGAGCCTGGAGCTGGGGAGGGGGAGGGGGAAGGGGGGGAAATCCCTGTTCCCCCCACCCACCCACCGAAAGGGACCCCCCCCGAGGGTGGAACGCCCCGCCCCGCCCCTCCCTGCTGTGACGTACCTGGAAGGGGTTCCCCAGGTCCCCCTCGAAGGGGTTCTCCCCCCCGCCGCCGCTGCTGCTGCTGTTCCGAGCCATGCCCGGCTGTTCCGCCCTCCGACGCCGCCTCCCTCCGCTAAGGAAGGAAGGGCTCGACTGCGGCTGTCCTGCTTCTGCCGCCGCCGCCGACGACGACGACGACGACGACTTTCCGCGCCGATTGGTTGCCGGGGACCCCGCGCGTCATCACGGGGACGGGGTGGGTGGGTGGGGTGGGGATTCCTCCTCCTCCTCCTCCTCCTCCTCACGTGACGGGAGTGGGCGGGGCCTGAGGCGGGAGCGTCCCGCGGGGGCTGACGGGAGTTGGAGTTCTCGCGCCTTAGATAGAGCGCTCCTCTGGGACAGTTCTAGCCAGCGCATGCTGCGCTTTGTAGTCGCCCGTAGGAATCAGTGACAAATAAGAGTATACTACATTATTAGGCTCCATGAAAAAATTAAAAACTTTTATTGAATTTTAAAAATAGATAATATTTTATTGTTATTAAACGTTTGAGTATTAGCATTATTTATGGATAGCTATTTTATTTATTTATTTATTTATTTATTTATTTATTTATTTATTTATTTATTTCTATACAGCGCTAATTTCCCAAGAGAGAACTCTGGGCGGTTCACATAAAACCACAAGAGATCCACAAGATAATAGAAGTAAATGAGAAGACAATAATAATAAAATAAAGGGGAAAATGCCCAACAACAATTAAAAAAATAATAATTGGCAAGAGGCATAGGATAGCTAATGATAAGTACAAATCACACAAAAAAAATGTATTTTCGAGTATTTTTACCCCACCTTTCTCCTTGGAAAAGGACCCAAGGCGGCGTACAGTAATCAGGGATAATATAGAGTCCAGTACTATTAGCATTATTGTTTATTGATAGTTATATTAGCATTAGTATTAGCATTATTATTTATTGATAGCCATATTAGCATTAATATTAGCATTATTACATCTGGAAGTTGAGTCCAGGCTACTGGACTTCTTTGTCTTCTGTCTCAAGAAAAAAAGAAGTCCAGTTGCCATGACTCAACTTCCGGATATACTCACCCGGATGGATGAGAATCTTCACAGATATATAGCATTATTAAAGTATTTATTGGTCGCTGTTGTGTGAGTTTTTCAGGCTGCTTGGCTGTGCTGGGGAAGTTTTTTTCTTCCTGACGCTTCGCTCGTCTCTATCATTGAACAGTTAGTTATTGTCCAATTAAATAACATTTTAATGTTTTATTTATAATTTTATAATTCACGATTAAATGTAAATTTAAAAACATTGTTATTCCAGTGCAATATCCTAACAACTGATATTGACAATTAATCTCCTTTCTTATTCGTATATACCAGGGAGGCAAGACCAAGGGAGAAGAAAAAGCGGAAGGTTGAAATTTAGGAGGGCTCCACCAGCCAGAAGAAGGGGGTTCGATTCTCCTCCTGTGACTTCTTGACCGGGGGTGGGCTGGATGACCCCCAGGGTCCCTTCTGTCTCGAAACTTATTATATAAATGGGGAAGTCGCTTCTCTTGTTGAAGGCTTCCATTGCTGGAGGCCCCGTCGATCTGGTGTTTTAAATTGCTCTTTTAACCTTATTGTTAACCGCCCGGAGTTATAATAAATAAATAAATAAATACATAAACTTTTCTCATCAGAGGTAGTGAGCGCTGAGCAGAGTGTCGGTTTGTGTGTGTATGCAATTGAAATCGAGTTTATTTCTCCGTGGTGGTTTAGGGTTTTCAGTGGTTTTTTTTTTTTTTTGTTCGTGTTGCAAACGACCCAGAAGTGGCCTGTGGTGCCAGATTTCGGGGGTGTATAAAAACCAAAACTAATTAATTAAGAGTGTTGGATCTCTCTCTCCGCGTGTGTGCTTGCCTTGAAATGAGATGATCTTGGGAGAAAAAGACCCATACTTCTCTGGTTTCGAATGAGCCAGTTGGTTGAGTTCTACGGACCAAGCAGGGCCGAAGGGTTTCATTCACACCTCAAAATGCCACAAAGGGGCAAAAACAAAGCGAAACAAACACTTTTCTCTTATTTTGTCCTATGGAATTTTTATTTCTGTTAACCGCCTTGAGTTCCTTTGGGGAAAATCTGGCGGGATAGAAATATAAAAGTAAATAAATAAAATAAAGGATATTTTCTCTCTCTCCTGCCACCGTAGGGCAATCCACCAGAAAGATTCACAACACTGAGGGTGTCCTTTTTATTTTGAGGGAGGGTTGTCCTCTATTTGAAAACCAACACCGGCACCTTTCTTAAGGTCCATGTGGAGGGGAGTCCAAGGCCCATCGTCCACAGGAAGCCCCATCTGGGCAGAGGAGGGAGCAGGCACATGGGTCCCCTTGACCGCCACTGAAGGAGATGCACCCATGTCCTGTTTAGAGTTTCCCAACCCTAGGCGAACTAAAAGACTTGAGGACTAGCCACTTTTTTTGCATCTCTTGGGAGTTTTGTCCCCCAATCACAGACATCCACATATTTATATTTCGTGGCGCGCAAGAGGGTCTCGCCGTGGGATTGGCTCCTTTCACATAACAGGACACTGGCGGACGGGGCCTTGGAGGGACTGCATTGCGTTTTCGGCGGTGGCCCGCAAGGCGCTGAAGTCCAGGGTGCCCCAGCTGGAGAAGATGGAGCCGGAATCGGGGGCTGCCGTGGGTCTCACGATAGCCAAGAGGTCCGGAGGGAGCTTGGTCTTCGCCCCGGCCACTTCCAGGTCCTTCTTGTCTTTCCGGTTCTAGAAAAAGAAAGCAGAGCGGGTGGGGAAAGTTTGGACAAAAACACGCAGCGGAGGGTATTGTTTTAGGCAGGCCAAGGAGGCACCGCCAAACACCCCCCACCCCCACCCCCACACACAGGGAGACAAGGCTTCTTACTTTGGGCAACTGGTATTTCTCCCGGAGCTGAGCCCTCATGGAGGCGCGCTCGGCCTTCCGCCGTGCAAAAGCTGCGTCCCGTTTGTCCCTGGGAAAGGAAAGAGGAAAGAAGGAGTGGGGTGAGATGGGACAGGGTGGAGAACTGAGGAAGCAAGCGGTCCGTCCGCTCCGGGTTTTAATCCAAATCTTGTAAAAGCTGGGTGGGGAGGCAAACCCTCTGCAGCTATCCTCCAATTAAGCTCAGCCCCTGGGATGCATCCTTTCAAGTTCGGACCAAGAGACGGAGCAAACTCAATGCCCCTTTGATAACGGAAGCCAAGAACAGCGAGATTTCTCTCTCCCCCCCCCAGACTTTGGGGGTGTTGGTTCCCCAAATTCCTCTGCCTGGCATTGCCAAAACCCTTGTGCCAAATTAGTTCCATGCCATTTGCCAACAGTGAGGGCTAATCTCTCACCCATTGTGCGTCAAATTGCGCCGGGCATTTGCACGGGATGTTTAAAAATGATTTCAACACCGTTCCAGTAGATTTCACAGAAAGAAGGAAGACCAGGCAGCCCTGCAGCCAGATGCAATTAAGTGTGGTTGATGGGTTGAGTTCACTGCCCTGATCTCTCTGCTTCCTGTTCTTTCTCTTTCAACTCAACGCAGATCAGAAAGACTATCCCAAAGAGCACCCCTTCAATAAGAGGGCTGTCCTGCACCAACAAATCAGCCTTTTGGGATGCCCATGCAACTCCGGCCCGTAAAGCAGCAGAGGGGGCTTCTTACTTCTGTTTCTGGCTGGGCTGTTTCGGAGGCAGTGGCGGGAACGGACTCCGGTGAAGGCTTTTTGGGAGCCTCGGGTTGTTCTCTTTAGGAAAATCGGGCGAGACGCAACACAGCAGCTGCTTCGCCGGCACACCAAACACCGATTTCGCCATGGATCCCATGCCAGGAAAGGGGGCTGGTACGGAGGACCTGGAGGAGAGTTATGTTCGGGACTGGGGAAGGGCATTGCCAAAGTTCGGCAGAAAAACCACAGAGGATTCATCAAAACAGAAAGCGTGAAAAGTCCACTGCTTAGAAGTGGGAGGCTTAGAACCCTAAATCACCTCCATGGAGATTCCGTTTAGCCTTTCGGGACAACCTATGGTGGGCTTTAGGTGTGGGCCATCCACCCCCCCCCCAAGATTGCCCGGTTCTCTGTCATGTGGCAGGGAGTTCCACAGGCAAATCCTCTCCCCCACCACCAAAAAAAAATCCCTGCCCAAGCAAAATGATGGGTTCTGTTTAGAAGGCAAAATCCTCACAAAAATCAGTTTTCTGCTGGAAAAGATCAGAGGTTTCTTGTCTGAAACACTACATGGACAAATGATAGATAGATAGATAGATAGATAGATAGATAGATAGATAGATAGATAGATAGATAGATAGATAGATAGATAGATAGAGTATATCATGATATCATGATACAGTGATAGGTATAATAGATACAGTGAAACAATGATAGATATTGTATCATTTGGATGCACTTATACAGTGTATAAATTGTGTCATTTGTACACAACGATACAATTTGTGCCCCTTGTGATTCATTTGTTTTCCATTAGTATTTGTCTGTGCCTCTTGTCGGATTATTATCCATTTTTAAAAACTTCCTCTTGGTATGGTGCCTTTTAATTCACATTGGGGTGTTTCTAATTTTTGTTTGCTTTGTTTGTACACCACCCAGAGTTCCCTTGGGAAAATCAGTGCGGTTTATAAATCTAAAGATAGATAGATAGATAGATAGATAGATAGATAGATAGATAGATAGATAGATAGATAGATAGATGATAACTAATACAGTGAAACAATGATAGATAGATAGATAGATAGATAGATAGATAGATAGATAGATAGATAGAGTGATAACTAATACAGTGAAACAATGATAGATAGATAGATAGATAGATAGATAGATAGATAGATAGATAGATAGATAGATAGATAGATAGATAACTAATACAGTGAAACAATGATAGATAGATAGATAGATAGATAGATAGAGAGAGAGAGATAGATAAAACTTACCTGTGCAGGAATCCGGAGTCTTTGATCCTCTCCCTTCGAATGTCCAGGAGGAAAATTAAGAGCCCCTGACCAGCTCAAGAGCTTTAAACCAAGATCAGGAGCTGCGGAGCCTCCTTGGTGACGCCGGGTTTTCCCTGATCCGTCGGGGTGATCCTCACAAGCCAGATGGCCCTGTGTGTGTGTGTGTGTGTGTGTGTGTGTGTGTGTGTGTGTGTGTGTGTGTGTGTGTGTGTGTGTGTGTGTGTGTGTGTGTGTGTGTGTGTGTGTGTGTGTCAAGCTGAACGTACACCTGCTGCGAGGAACACCCAGCACATATTGGTGCCACTTACCGAGGACACATGGCTACGGGTCTCCCCAACATATGGGAATCCGTGCTGTCGAAAGTGGGCGTAAAGTCACTAGTCCTCATGGAGCAGAGACGCTCCGAACGAGATTTGGGCGGTTTGGTAGGGGGAATTTTCTTCCCTGGTTTCTCGCTCAGTGGCTCAGAGACACTTTCATTGTTGGGGCTCAAGCCCACATCCATCTATCTATCTATATCTATCACTGTATCACCACATCACTCTATCTATCTATCACTCTATCTATCTATCTATCACTGTATCGCAGTATCACTCTATCAGTCTATCTATCTATCTGTATTGCCGTATCACTCTATCAATCACTCTGTCACTCTCTCTCTCTCTCTCTCTCTCTCTCTCTCTGTATCTATCTATCACTGTATCACTCTATCTAATCACTGTATTTTCTCTGGTCTGTTCTCACTCTCCCAGCCCTCAATGTGAGTGTATGTCCCCTAGTTCTGGTATTTTGTGAGAGGGAGAAGAGCCTCCCTCTATCCACTTCACTCATGCCCTGCATTGTTTTGTACGTCTCAATCATATCCCCCCCCCAGGCGCCTTTTTTCCAGACTAAAGAGTCCCAAATGTTTTAGCCTTTCCTCCTAAGGGAAGTGCCCCCAGCCCAGGAATCATTTTAGTCGCTTCATAGACAGGGTGGTGGTTTAGCCCTTCGCCCCATATGTGGGGCAGAGGCTCTACGGCGGTGCAGAGCGCGCCACGATCCCACCCCCTCGCCGACCCACTTCTAATTCATCCCTGGCCGGCTGCCCTTCTTTAAGCAGCTTAAAGGCTGGGTCCCACCTGCCAGGCTGCCGCCCTCGGACCGACAGCCTCCTACCTCCTTCTCCAATCTCTTTGGGGCCAATTAAGCCACCTCTAAGCCCCTCTCAAGGTCGGCCAAGGACGGATCGTTTTTGACAGCGAAGCCCCACAGTCAGCGTACCTGTTTGCGTGAACCAGATTCAGGAGCTTATGAAGAGGGACGTTTATCGGAAGGCCATCCAAGGCCTTCCTTCACTGCAGGCCCCAAGCCCATGGCTTGCGTTTTTAAGAAAGGCATGGCGTGGTGCTCCGGACCAGGATTGACTCGGATGAACCCCCCGGAATTTTTTTCTCAGTGACCAGGAATACAAAAATAATGCAGGGCATGAGTCAAGTGGATAGAGGGACGCTCTTCTCCCTCTCACCAAATACCAGAACTAGGGGACATACACTCAAATTGAGGGCTGGGAGAGTGAGAACAGACCAGAGAAAATATCTTGTCGCCCAGCATGTTGTTAGTCTGTGGAACTCCCTGCCACAGGAGGTGGTGATGGCATCTGGCCTGGATGCCTTCCAAAGGGGATTGGACAGATCCCTGGAGGAAAAAGTCCATCCCCAGAGACAAACCATGATGGAGATGTGTGTCATCTCCAGGCTTAAAACCAGGGTACTTCAAGGACCAGATGGAGGGGAGTGGGATCAGGAGACAGAGATCTAGTCTTATGTGCTCCCAAACGCATCTGGTGGGGCCACTGTGAGATACAGGAAGCTGGACTAGATGGGCCTTTGGCCCTGATCCAGCAGGGCTCTTCTGAGGTTCTTAACCGCAATATAGCGGGCAACGACGGTCGTTCCGACGTTCCTGGGAAATGTAAGCTCCTCGGGGCACAGCACAGGACAACCCGTCCCCCCCCCCGCCGCAAATCTCTCCCCGCGGCTCGCATTCGGACGGAGACAGATCATGGAGCTGGCTGCCTCTCGGCGCATTTTACTTCACGACAGATTTTATTTCCCCTCACTAAGGCTGTACAAAATCCATACAAAAACTCTGCCATTGGAACGGGCTATTATCATCCCCCCACACCCCAAAAAAGAAATTCCCACCGGCCGTATAAATTACACAGGAAAGGGAGGGGGGATTGGTGGACGCGGAAGCAAAGCGGGGTGGGGGGGTTGGGAGGGAAAATATGTACAGGGGGGGAGAGGATGGATCTAGAGAAATTCTTTGTGTTTATACAAAGAAAGGGAGCACTCCAAGCTCCCCTGCATGTTTTATATATATATAGATATAGATATATATACATTATCTCACATATTAACAAGCTTTACATGATAAAAAACCCTGGAGTGTCAGGGGCCGAAACAAGGGTCCCGTCTGTTTTGTTGTTTGTTTGTTTGTTTGTTTTTAAAAGCACCAAATGGCAAATGAGGATCTGACCCACGAGCCTCCACAGGGGCCAAGAGTGTGGGCGAAAGAGGGGGGGGAGAGAAGGGAAAGTCCCTGCCGGTCATCGGCTGACGTCCCGACTGGTATCCCAAGGCTTCGGGCCGGGTGGCATCTGGAGAGCGCCGAAGAACGGATGCTTCAAGGCCTCGGCCAACGTAATCCGCTTGGCCGGCTCGTACTCCAGCATGACCTCGATCAGGTCAAAGAGTTGGTGGTGTTCTTCGGCCTCCGACGCCAGGTATCTCTACGGAGGGGAGGGGGGAGGAGGACACTCAGACCTCACCCCAAACCCTGCAAGGCTGACTCTCCTGGTGGCGCGGTGGTTCAAGGCCTGTCCGGCTGCTAAAACGGTGCTCACGACCTGGGGGTTCGATCCCAGGTAGTGCCGGCGCAAGGCTGACTCAGCCTTCCATCCTTCCGAGGTCGGTAAAATGAGGACTCAGCTTGCTTTTTTTTGGGGGGGGGGGGTGCTGCCTAAATTCCTCTAACAGTTAGGAAGTTTCCCCTGATATTCCACCCCAATCTGGCTTCCTATCACTTCCACCCAGTCCGGTAGGTGATTACGGGCTCAGGATGTGCCGCATCCAGTCCCTGGCGTTTCGAGTTTCTAGTTCTTCCTGCTTGGAAGAAGCCACCAGCCCCCTTTGGCAGGCCACTGCCGCAGGGGCCATAGAGATCTTCCCTCTATCTAGTGGCACCCTCAGCCAATCGCAGCCTCCGGTGCCAATTGACTGACATCCCCTCCAACCTGTCAAGCTGTAACTCACTCTCCCCCCCCCTCCTTCCTCCCCCCACTCCTCCAGACCTAAGCCATTTGTGCCTTTTTCTTCACTGGCTCATGGGGACCCCTGTGAAATGGCCGTTCGACACCCCCCCCAAAGGGGTCCCGACCCCCAGGTTGAGAACCACTGCCGTAACCTCTCCAAACGCTCTCCAATTTGAGGAAGGGGGATCTGCACACGCAAGGGCCTCGTTCTTTCAAACCTCGTGGACAACAACCACACAGCCCTGCCCGGCTCGCCCTCCTGTCTCCTCCTGAACCTTCAAATACAAATATCCCAGGAAACTCCCGTTCCCGCTGCCCATACCCGGAGCGGCTTGCAGTTCTCCCGAACGTAGCGCCCCGCGGAGGTGCTCTCGTCCCAATCCAGGCGGCCATGGTAGAAATATTTCTGCTTCCTGGAGGGAAGACGGGGGTAAGCAGAGACCTCGGCCCTGACACAGAGCTCCTTCTGTGTCACGAAACGCAGAGGGGAATCGGGGGACAGAGACACACAGGGAAACTTGCAAATTGCTTCCTTTGACTCTACCATCTGTTTCATTCGATTCTTTTCATCTCACCTTGCAAGACAGGGCTGGGTAGGTTTAGGGACCCCAGCTGGGGGGAGGAGGCAAGATTGGGAGTTTTGATCCCCTCCCCCTACACTGGGCTTCCAGGGAGAAGAGCCAACCTGGGTGGCCTGGGGCAAGCTGCGCCGTCCCAGGGCACCCCAGGAAGGAGGGAATAGGGCCCACCACTCCCGAATCGTCTCACCCTCGCGAGCCCAGAAATGACTCTCTGTAAGTCAGAAGTGACTCGGCAGCACTCTGTCATTCTTATGGGGGTTCCAGATATCTCCTGTTCTTTTGTGAGTTCTTATCCCGTTGTGGCTGCAGACCTAGGGTGCTGTTGCTTTGTCGCCCTTACGATTGTGTTGTTGCCACCGCTGTTGTGACTAACCTGTCCTTGCTGACCTCCAGCCAAAGGCCATCATCAGCGCCGTTAAACATTCGCACCCCCTGCCAGCGCGATACGGGTGCTGAGACCAAGACAACGGGACGAGCCACAGAACGGAGCTCGCCGACCACGGGCCTAGCTCGGTTCTTGTCTCCCTCTGTTTCGTTAGACGCCCAACTCTCTCGTCCTGCTCCTTCCCGATCCGGAAGCAAGAAAACCCGTTGATCGGACAAGTATTTCTTGCGCGGGGCCTCCTCAAAAGCACAGAAAAAGGACCTCACCTGGTTTTCCTCGTCATCCGAGAAGGGACGGGCCCCAGAATCCGCTCCATCATGGCCAAATGCTCCCGGTTATCGTGGGTCTAAAAGGGAAGCAAGTTCCGGGTGACGGCAAGGAAGGAGGAAACAGAACGAAACAACGACGGGCGCCCACTTCTATAATCCGGATCCCTTGGTTGTGAAGGCGTCGACACACATTTTTTTCAGGGCTCAGGGACGTTAGAAAGCAAATTAAGATCCAAGCAGTATTACCCGGGACTAACCAATCGTTCCTCCCCGTCTCCCAAGAGCCTTTCCCCCTCTCTGTTGGCTGCTGCTGGCAGCTAGTTAGTAATTATTTGGGGACTGTTGCTGAAAGCAGCCGCGTTTGTCCGTTTGACGTTGGATCGTTTCAACCGTGAGCAACAAAACCGTTTATCCTTTCTCTGACAAATGTCTCTGGGAGAGCTCTTGAGGCTGCAAGTGCCAGCGGATGAAAAAAAAAGGTTGGACTAAGGAGCTTGAAAACTCTTCCACTGGGTGAATCCCTACAGTTTTGCTGTGCATCTACAGGAATTTAATCCAACATTCAAAACTCAGCAACACCTCCCTCCACCTCTCTCCTCGTGGTCCGTCCTCGTCTCTCCTTCCCTCCTCTTCGTGCTCTCCTCCTCCTCTTCTCTTCCCTCCCTACTCTGCCTGCCTCTAAAGCTCTGGAGGGCATCGGCTCGCTGACTACGGCACTCGCCGTACCCACGGCCCACTCACCTGGAACAAGGTGAACCCCATGTAATATTCAAAGACGATACAGCCGATGCTCCACACATCACACGGCTGTGCCCAACCGAGCTCTGTAAGGTTGAGAGAAGACCATTGCCAACCGATCTCAGGGATGCTGCGATGCAACCCTGCCCCTCTTCCCTTCTCTCCAGTCCACAAACGCTAGACACCCAAGTGGCTTGGACCTCCGCTTGTGGACACAGAGGCTGGGAGTTCAATTCCCCTCCTGGGCCTGCTTGGCAGGGGTTGGACTAGATGCTCTCTAGAGGGACTCCTTCCAGCTTGGCTCTTCTAAGAGGACACAGCTCACCGAGAATGACCTCCGGCGCCCGGTAGTGCCGCGTGGAGACGATGGTGCTGTGGTGCTCGTGGTCGAAGGTGGCGCTGCCGAAGTCCACCACTCGGACGGCCGTGTTCTTGAGAGTCCGCTCGTCTCGCTTCTTGGAAGCAGGGGGAAGCAGAAAGCCACGGGAGGAGCAGTTGAGGCCACGGGGAAGCCTCTCTTGTCCACGGATTCCTCCCCACCCGGCACCCGTGTTCCCACCGAGGTCCAAAACGGGGCAGAGAAAATGACCCGCCGCCACCACGGCAACAGAACACGTGCCCCTCCAACCACGCCCCGGAAAGAAGCCAGGAGCGGACCCCGGAACGGACGGGGCTCACCTTTTCCACGTTGTAGGTCATCTCGTAATCCGAGCTGACAAACAGGATGTTTTCGGGCTTGAGGTCAGTGTGAGTGAGTTTATTGTCGTGTAGAACTGGGGGCAGGAGAGGGAGGGGAGAAAAGGGGGGCCGTTGTTTTGGGTGGAGGGGGAGGAATGGATCCTGCCAGCCAGCCTTGTGAGGGCCTTGCCACCCCCCGACCCCCAAGATCTCACCAAAAGAACATAAGAACATAAGAAGAGCCCTGCTGGATCAGGGCCAAAGGTCCATCTAGTCCAGCTTCCTGCTTCTCACAGTGGCCCCACCAGATGCGTTTGGGAGGGCATGAGACTAGATCTCTGTCTCCTGATACCACTCCCCTGCATCTGGCCCTTGAAGGACCTCGGTTTTAAGCCTGGAGGTAACACATCTCCATCGTGGTTTGTAATCTGGGATGGACTTTTCCTCCAGGAATCTGTCCAATCCCCTTTGGAAGACATTCAGGCCAGATGCCATCACCACCTCCTGTGGCAGGGAGTTCCACAGACTAACAATGCGCTGGGTGAAAAAAATATTTTCTTTGGTCTGTTCTTACTCTCCCAGCCCTCAGTTTGAGTGGATGTCCCCTAGTTCTGGTATTTTGTGGGAGGTAACCCAAACCGGTCTCCCCCCCCCCCCACCCCTCTCTCTCTCGCCCCGGGGCTGAGCTCCGCGTACTTGGCACTTACATCGGACCGCCTGGCAGACTTGGTAGGCCATGTGCCGGATGTGGTGCAGGGGGTACGGCAAGTAGTTATTGTCCTTCAGGAAGTCAAAGGTGCTGAGGCCAAGGAGTTCAAAGCTGATGCACATGTGCCCGTGGTAGTCGAACCAATCGTACATCTTCACGCACAAGCTGGGGAGGAAGAGCAGAAGAAGAAGAAGAAGAAAAGAAAAAGAGGCACCGGGGTTGGAAAACAGGAGGCAAGGGGGCTGGGCGGATGGACCGAGCGCCCGGACACCCCCGAGGGCACGATTCGGAAGGAGAGCGATGTGTTGGTGACAATCAACGCCATTAAAGGATCCCGTGTCTCCTTTGTACCCTGGTTATTTTCAGGAATGGGGATTCACGATCAAAGCGATCTGACCCCATATTTTCCCCATCTATAAGACACCCCCCATGGATAAGACGCCCCCCTCCACTTTCCCAGCCCGAAATTACAGTATCGCAACACCGCGGTTCTCTCTGGGGGCTCACCCCCACGGATAAGACGCCTCTCCTTTTTTTAAGTCTAGCCGTTTTAGACCAAAAAAAAAAAAAAAATAAAGTCTTAGACATGGAAAAATACCATCGGTCGGGCCAGGAATGGGATCCATCCTCCGCATAACCTAGTATGCCTTTCAGATGTCACAGAAAAGTCCTGCTTTTATCTCGGGGGTTTCTTCCGCCAGTTGGCCAAACAGCCGTTGCAAACCAACCGGGCGGAAATGGAGCCAAGAAAAAGCTCTCTTTTTCTAAAATGATAACCCCTCAATGGCGCTCCTGGGGGTGGGTTGCCCGTAGGCGCAAACAAGTGGGGGGGCTGTGTTACAGCCTACGTCGTTGATCTGAACCCGGAGAAAGGGGGGGCGTCTACTCACTTCTTGTTGTCCGGATCCTTCTCGTTAATCTTCTCCAGCACATTGATCTCCAAACGGGCCGCCTCTTTGTACTTCTCCACGTTCTTGATGATTTTCAGAGCCACGCGCGTGTTACCCCTGGGGAGCAAGGCGGGAGGAGGAGACCTCAGGGCCAAGGGACAGAAGCCGGCAAAACCTTCCTGATCGCGCTCCCAACTGGGCCCCTCTGAGCTTTGCAACGGGGACCTCACCAACAGCGCTGCTGTCTTACTGGATTGCTTTCCTATGCAGCCATAAATTTATCTGTGACAACTGGAAAAACTCACTTCTAGAACAGGGGGGAGGTTGGGAGTTCGAATCTCCCGCGGTGGACAAAAAAACCCAGCCTAGGTAGCCTTGGACTACCCTGTTTCCCTGAAAATAAGGCATCCCCTGAAAATAAGACCTACTTACAGGTTTGCCCTGCACTGAAATATAAGGCCTCCCCAATAATAAGATAACAGTAAATGTGTACCGTATTTTTCTTCATGGAAAAATAAGACATCCCCTGAAAATAAGACCTAGAGCAGCTTTGGGAGCAAAAATTAATATAAGACACTGTCTTGTTTTGGGGGAAACACGGTAGTAGCGCAGCCCCAGGGCGCCCCCTAGAGGACGGGGATGGTAAGACACCGAACGGAGAACCCTGAAAAGTGTTTACCCTAAGTCCGAATGGACCTGCTTTTTACTTAAGGCACACTTTCTCGGCAAGCTAGACTTGAACCCACAACCAACTCTGAACGTCCAAGTGGACCCTCGTATAACACGTAAAATCTGTACCATATAAAAAATTCCGGAGATAGGGGATATTTGCTCAACAGAAATCGCCTATGGGGCGGATCCGTACAACATAAAAATGGTCCCAATTAGGGATTACAGTAGGACCCCCGTATCCACTGATTCATTATCCACTGATTCAGTTATCCACGGTTGGCAGAGGGAAAAAAAAATTAAACAATTCAGCAGCCACAAAGCAAGCTGTTCTCACAAACAGCAGCCGTAAAGCAAGCTACTATCTCAAAACAGCAGTCATAAAGCAAGCTACTGTCAGGAAACAGCAGTTTTTTTGGGGGGGGATTGGGCGGTTAAGCGTTCTTTCTTATCCATGGTTTTCATTATCCACGGGAAGGCCTGGAACCAATCCCCGGCGGATACCGGGGTCCTACTGTACTCTGTTTTCAATGCATTCCTATGGGAAATTTGTATAAAGGAAAATTTGCTGAACAGAATTTCATTTGGAACAAATTGATTCCTTTCTACAAGGTGCCACTGTATTTATGTGTTGTCTGGCTTTTCTTTACCAGATGGTGCAGAAATACCTCCAAACTCATTGAGTAGTAAGGGGGAAAGGTGATCTGTCATAGCAATTTTCCCCCGATGAACAGGGCGACCTTTGGTCAGAATGGGTGGTATATAAGTCAAATAATAACTAACTAACTAACTAACTAACTAACTAACTAAATAAATAAATAAATACATGTATTGGAAGAGGTAAGGCCTTCGGGAGCTCAGAGACCGGGGAGTGGGGCGCCCCCTCACAGGACCCAAATCCGACACTCGGTTCCTCTCGGCATGGGGGCCAAACTTACCGGCGGTGATCCACGCACTGTACCACCCGGCCAAAAGTGCCTTCCCCAAGGGTGCTGATGATCTCATCTGCATAATGGGGGAGGGGGAGAGACAGACAGGGTGGGGTGGAGAACAGAGAGGGCATGAAGGGCGGCGAGCCTGGATGCCTTCAAAAGGGGATTGGACAGATTCCTGGAGGAAAAGTCCATCACAGGTTTAAAACCAGGGTCCTTCAAGGGCCAGATGCAGGGGAGTGGTATCAGGAGACAGATCTCTAGTCTCATGCGCTCCCAAACGCATCTGGTGGGGCCACTGGGAGATACAGGAAGCTGGACTAGATGGGCCTTTGGCCTGATCCAGCAGGGCTCTTCTTATGTTCTTATGTTCTTATGAACAGCACCCCCCCGACGAGGCATCAAATAACACATCGCAACAAAAGTCTAGCTTGACCAGCGCTAAGCACAGGCTAATGGTATGCTGGACAGCTCAGGGGGGGGTGCGTTTCTGGCTGCAGAGCCAGAGAGTTTGGGAGTTTGATTCCCGCACTTGGGACTCCTGGAAGAAACCTGGGCTTGACTATCTATGTAGGATCCTTTCTAGTTCTATGGGTTCTACAATGATGGGATGGCTCGGGGATTTAAGTCTCTGGCTGTAGCACCAGAGGAACTTCTCGATAGGGTCCGTTCCAGTTTTCTGCGGTTCTGTCATTCTTCTCCCACCCCTAGGTTTGCATATTTGAATAACAGGGGAAAAGAATAATAGAATCATGGAGTTGGAGGAGACCTCCAGGGGACATCTAGTCCAACCCCCTGCCATGCAGGAATCCCCATCACAGTATTTCCGACAGATGGCCATCCCGCCTCTGCTTAAAAACCTCCAAAGAAGGAGACTTCACCACCCTCCTTCGTGGCAGCATATTCCACTGCCGGACAGCTCTAACCGTCATGAAGTTCTTCCTGATGTTCAAATGCAATCTCTTTTCCTGTCGTTTGAAACCATTGCCCCGAGTCCTAGTCTCTGAAGCCATGGCAAACAAACCTGTATTTAAACATGGCTATCGTATCCCGCCTCAGCCTTCTCTGTGTAAGGCTAAACATTCCCAGTTCCCTAAGGTGTTCCTTGTAAGACATTTTTTGCAGACCTTCAACTACCCTGGTCGGCCTCCTCTGTACCCACGCGAGGTTGTCAACATCCTTTTTAAATGGGAGGCGCACAGAACTGGACACAGGACTCCAGGTGGCATCTGACCAGAGCAGAGATAAAGCAGGGAGGTGGTGAAAGGGGAAGGTTGCATCAAAGAGAAGTGAGGTGGGGGGGGCTGCTTTATTTATTTCAGTGGTGTCCAAACTTTGCCCAATCTCCAGATGTTATGGACCACCACTCCCACAGTCCTTTGTCATTGGCCATACAACCTTGGAATTCTGGGAGTGGTGGTCCAAAAATTCTGGAGGGCCGAAGTTTGGACGCTCCTGATTTATTTATTTCCTCCACTTTCTTAACAGTAAACGCCACGACGGCGAGCAAAGAGACCAGAACGAGAGAAAAGACCCGGGGGAAAAGGTGGCCAATTGGGCAGCCCTGTTGGACCACACGGAGGAAGCTTAGCTGGAGACTAAAATAGGAGGATGTACATCTTTCCTGAAGCCAATCGCCGAGGCAGTAGACGAGGTGCCCTTCGTGGTCGTCCTGCACGCTCTTAGCTTTCCTGCTGCTTTGGTGACTCTGGTTGGCCGGAAAAAAAAAGGGGGGGGGGGTGGTCCCCTCCCAAAAGCGCAGGCCCCCAGCGACGGAGCGGTGGGGAAGAAGAGGAGGAACAGGAGGAGGAGGAAGGGTTTTTTCCCCACGGCATTTCGTTCGTCGGCAGGGCCCCCCGTCGGCCGATTCGGAAGAGGAGGGAGGGAGGATTCCCAGGCCGGTTCGTAGGGCACGAGAGGTGCAGAGGCGTATGCGAAAACAATAAGGGAGACAGTGCAAGGGAGAGATAGAGGGAAAAACCCGTCAAGATAACAACACACTGGCTCGGGATTGCTATTTTTAAGTTAACGAGCACAGAAACACGATCCAAGGCAGTACAGTAAGACTCCCGTATCTCAAGGGGACTCGTTCTAAGCTCCACCACCACCACCCTGTGGATGTGTCAGTGAAGATTCTCAGTCATCCAGGTGAGTTTATCTGGAAGTTGGGTCATGGCTACTGGACTTCTTTTTTTTGAGAGAGAGAGAGATAGAAAGGTTTCGCTGCTCATCCAAACAGCTTCATCAGTCTGAGATGAAGACTGATGAAGCTGTTTGGATGAGCAGCGAAAGGTTTCTATCTCTCAAAAAAAGAAGTCCAGTAGCCATGACCCAACTTCCAGATACCCTGTGGATGCTGAAAACCACAGATAACAGCAAACACGACACATACCATGGTGGCTCCTTCTCGCGGGCGGCTCTGACAATTTCATCTTTAGAAATCTATAGATATACAGTGGTACCTTGTATAAAGGATTAATTCGTTCCAAATGAAATTATATTAAGCATATTTTCCTTTATACAAATTTTTCCATAGGAATGCATTGAAAACGGAGTAATCCCTCATCACAACCATTTTTATGTTGTACGGATTCGCCCCACAGGCGATTCTGTTAAGCAAATTTCCCCTATCTCAGGAATTTTTTTAAGTTGTACAGATTTTAGGTTATACCAACCGTTTGTTATACGAGGATCCACTGTATTTCTAAATTGTTATACCACTTCAAGCAGGCTCTGGACGGTTTACAGTTTAATTACAGTATGCAGGCTACACATTGCCCCACCCCCAGTAAGTTGGGTACTCATTTTACCGACCTCAGAAGGATGGAAGGCTGAGTCAACCAGGAGCCTGCTACCTGGGATTGAACCCCAGGTCGTGAGCACAGTTTTACCTGCAGTACGGGCATTTAACCACTGTGCCATGGGGCTCCACTTATTCTTCTAATCTTTTCAGATTATGAATAAGTGAATCAGCATGTTGTGATCCCGCAAATAAGGGAGTCCTACTGTATTTATCAGAAAAGCCAAAAGGGAGTAGGGGTGGGGGATGGGGAAGCTACCTGATCAAGGTTCTCACCCACGGACCCACCCACGCCAGAGCAAATGAACAGCGTAAATTAAAAAAAAAAACCCCCTGGTGTTCTATGGGATGCATTAGGAGGGGAAGTACACAAACACACACGCACAGGTAAACACCCGTTTGCACACTCCGGCGGAGGATCAATGGCCCACGCCGAGCGAGGCAAGCCAACTGCTTGATCGGGTGAGCTGCCCCGTTTTGAGGCCGGCCAGGGGACGTGGCTCAAAGCGGTGAGAGAGGGAGTGGGCTGGAACCGAGACGTGGGTTCGATTCCCACGCTCCCCGGGGTCAAGGTGGGAAAATTTCCCGGTCAAATTGCTCTCTGGCTGGGGTCTCCCACGGATCATCCTAAACCGCTTGGGCGGAGTTATTCCCATCGTCCACGTCAGAGCGTGGTCGAGAGCGTACTGTTGCCCCACACGGGGAAGGAAATGGGTTCGACACTGAGCCAGACAAGCCCACCTAGTATGATGAAATGTAAAGCAACATGTCCC
Organism: Phrynocephalus forsythii; assembly: GCA_029282475.1. Lineage (NCBI taxonomy): Eukaryota > Metazoa > Chordata > Lepidosauria > Squamata > Agamidae > Phrynocephalus > Phrynocephalus forsythii. The sequence goes on from JAPFRF010000019.1 coordinate 7,333,850, forward strand.
ATTGTTAGGGGCGCTCAACCAGCTCTCTGGCTCTCCCCATGTTCAGGGTGGCCTGTCTCAAAATCCACTTCTCTGCCTGACTCGGGGAACCCGGGAAAGTTCATCCAACGTCTCCGTCCAATTCAAGCACAGCCCTCCACCTTGTCCTCCCCCAGCAATCTGCCTCCCTGAACCAATGAAGGAAATATTCCACACCGGCGCCAGGAGAGACTCACCGAGGAGGAGGGGGTGAATGAACGGCTCCGTCGGCGCCTCCTCCGGCGCCTCCTCCGGCTGCTCCTGCAGCTGCCCTCTCGGGAACGCGGGTACTCGTAGGAGGGGGGGTATTCGGGCGGGTAGTAGGCGTGGCCGCGCTCGCGACTGTAGCCAGCTCGCCGGTAGCCGTCGTAGTAGTAGCGCCGGTCGAAGGCCCGCCGGTCGGACAAGTGGTTCTCGTAGCTGGAAGAAGGGCGGAGCCGAGCGGAACGCGTGAGTATATTCGGCAGCAAAAAAGGTTCGGATCCCCAGCTAAGGGATGCCAGCACTCCTGGACTCAAGCAAGGTTGACTTACAAACTGACTGACTGACTGACTGACTGACTGACTGACAGACAGACAGACAGACAGACAGACAGACAGACAGACAGACAGACAGACAGACAGACAGACAGACGGGCGGGCTGGCTCACTGACAGACTGATGGATGGACGGACTATCGGTCCTTTTAAAGGAGATGGATGGATGGATGGATGGATGGATGGATGGATGGATGGGTGGATGGATGGATGGATGGATGGATGGGTGGGTGGGTGGATACATGGATGCTTGCTTGGTTGGTTGGTTGGTTGGTTGGATGGATGGATGGATGGATGGATGCTTGGTTGTTTGGATGGATGGATGGATGGATGGGTGGGTGGGTGGGTTTGGATGGATGGATGGATGGGTGGGTGGATGCATGGATGCTTGGTTGGTTGGTTGGTTGGATGGATGGTTGGTTGGTTGGTTGGTTGGTTGGTTGGTTGGTTGGTTGGTTGGTTGGTTGGTTGGTTGGTTGGTTGGACGGTTGGACAGGTGGGTGGATGCTTGGTTGTTTGGATGGATGGATGGATTGACTGATTGATTGATTGATGCATGCATGCATGGATGGATACTTGGTTGGTTGGATGGATGGATGGATGGATGGACGCTGGGTTGGGTTAATTGGATTTGTAGTCTGAAAGAACCAGAGGCTCCCGCTTTACAAATTGTCCGTTTACAGCAAGGAATGACCTGCAAAAGGCCGCCCTTTTGGCCAAGCCCGGCTGCGGCAAAAGTTTTTAATTTTTAATTTATTGATTGAAAATATTTCTCTCCCACCTTTCTCCCCCAAAAGGCACCATGGCAGCTTCCCGTTTCGGCCGCCACTGGCAGGGGCCATCCCCTGCAATGTCGCCACCTTTCCCACAATTTCCGTGGCTGGGAAAGGCGCCTGTGCCGTGGCCTCGCTCGCTTACCTTCGGGACCGGACGTGGTAGCTGACTTCCCGGCGGTGGGGAGGGCGCCGTTCGCTGGTGGCGGACCGCGAGCGTCTCCGTCTCCGTTTGTGTTTGTGGCCCCGGTACCGGTCGTGAAAGCTGCTAAGGCTGCTAAGTTCGGAAGAGCGGAACCGTCTGGAATAGGGCATCTGGAACGGGGACGAGAAGGGGAGCGTTACCCACACGCCATTTCGGAGAGGCCGAGGACTCCCTCTGAGGTTCTCACACACACACACAAGAGCCTCCAGGGAGCTTTTGAAAGAACACTGGCCTACGCAGGAGAGATCCCTTTTAAAAAGAAAAAAAGAAAAAGGAAGAAGAATCTGGAAGATGGTTCCGTTTGGGGCTTTTAATAAAAGCCCCAGACGGCTGGATTAAATTCACATGACACAAGCTGCTGCAAACCCTTAGAGCAATTCTTATCAAATGTTACTTTTTGGGGCAAGTTTATTACTTCTAACTTTTAAGATTTATTTATTTATTTATTTATTTGTAGTATTTATAGACCGCCCATCTTCCAGACGGAACTCTGGGTGGTTTACAATTAGAATAAAACAACAGTATAAAACAGCAAGAGAACAAAACGAGAACAAGAAAAACTACTAAGCTGAAGTGAAGAGAACCTCCATAAAAAGGTGTCGTGGGTGGCAAGGGAAAAAAATAGGGGGGAAAATTTAAGTAAAGAAGTCGCCAAATGCCTCTTTAAAAAGGAGGGTTTTCAGAGCCTTTTTAGTGCCTGCTTCTTCTTTTAGATGACCTGGGTGTTATTTTATTGCAATCGTCGTTGGCTGCTGTTTTTTTTTTTTTTTGTGCACTGAGACATCCAGAGTGGCCTTGGTAGCCAGGCAGGCAGCATATAAAATAAATAAATAAATAAATAAATAAATAATAACTTTATAGCACTGCTGTGCTCTTATTTCTCTCGTCAGGAGACGGGAGACAGTGAGACGAAAGCAAAAACGTGATTCTAAGGTCACCTTGAGAACTCCCTCCCGAGTTAAAATTCGGACCAGGGACATCCTGCTATGTAGCCGTTGAGACAATCTGCTCTACCAATTCTTACCGTCTCTGGGCGAAAATGTATAAAGAAAGCTGCCATCGCTGCCTCCTTTTAGAATGTCACCAGGATTTTAAAAAAAAACTAACCACCCCCAAGTAAGTTCAATTCTGCCCCTCTACTTAGGAGAACCAACCATCTTAAGGGTACAAAATCACCCCTCTGCATCTTCTGTCTCTCCAGCTCTATTGCATCATGATGAGATTTTTTTAAATTTCAAGAGGGACACCTTGCTGCGTTTCGTTCCTTTTGAGTCCACAACGCACCCGGACGAACACACGCTTACGAGTTACTTGATACATTTTGCTTCTTTACTTATATTTAAATTGGGGTTTTGGGGTTGGGGGGACACCCCAATTTTTAAAATTAAAATCGTGACTGAAATCCATGTGATTTAAATCAAATTATACCCGGCTAAATAAATAAATGAATACATAATGACATGAGCAAGGAAAATCATCCACTCCTGGGCAAAAACCATCACCTTTATTATACTTCCCCATCCCACAAAAAACACAGCACTTATTATACTAAAGCAGGCATGCTTCCAGACTGCAAGTGGTGTCACCTATTACCCACTCCCAAAGGATGATGGGAACTGGGGTTGCAAAATCTGAAGAGCAAAGATGTTACTTACTCTTGTTAGCGTTATTAGCGCTGTTATACTGGTTAGTATTATTAGTACTGTTATATGAGTCATACTAGGAGGAATGGTAGGAGGCAGAAGCTGCCTGCTTCTCTTTCTACATCGACACTAAACATCCTATTCCAATCCCTCCCTAAAATAAAGTAGGATCCCCTTATTAGTGGGATAACTATCCGTTGATTCACTTATTCACAGTCTGAAAATATTACCAAACGTGTCTGTCTGTCTGTCCATCTGTGTGTGTGTGTGTGTTTAAAAGTCCTAGAAATATAACATACTCATACTATTTCATTTTGGCGAGGCAGACCGTACTGAGAAAGAACCCGACAAAAATCTAACACAGGCACAAGACAAATTAGCAACCTCAGCCACAAATCTAGCCCTCGCAAAAAAAAAAAAAAAAAACCTGAGTTGTGCTTGTACGCCGCCCAGAAAAACAAGAGCGAATGACAGTTTTATAGGCCACCAAAACCCTCACCAACAGGCATCCGCAGAGGAGTCCTGCCATATTCTTTGCCTGTTTGGGCATTGGAGGGTGTACAAGAAATGTGAAAAGGAATTACTTTACTGTAATGAGCATTGTTATTATGATAAGAACCCAAGGGAGGGGGGGTTACAATAGATTTATTCCAGACACAACGGTGAGCAAACACTTTTATTTGATGTTAAATCATCATCAGGTGTCATCAAGTCCATTCTGATTTATGCAACCCTTTTCTGGGGTTTTCCAGGTGGAGAATTCTCAAAATGGGTGGACCCTCCCTTTTTCTGGGGACGGCTGAGTCTTTCCCATGGGGGGGGGCTCGAACTCCCAACCTCTGGCTTCGCAGCTGGAGACCCACCCAAAAAAACTGACCTGACCTATAGTGAACCTAATGGAGCTTTCGAGAGCAGAGTATTTATTATTTATTTCTTTTAGTTGTTTATTTACAAAATTTTAGCCTCCCCAGTACCAAGCGGTCTATTTAAGGAGGGGGGGAGGGGGTTGAACACTTCCTTGGCGACCGTCTGTCTCTCCAGTGAATTAATCTCCCCTGCCCACTCCTAAAACCATCATCCCCATCGCTACCATCGAACCTCCAACAGAGAAGGGACCCTACGGCCCCCTCGGTTTCAGTCCCCCTCAGTGGAGGGTGCTGGTGGGGAGAACCCAAACCCCCAAGCTCCTCGTGCCACAGACCTCGACCCCTGAGCTATGCTAAGCAAGTTCACGGTCGTTACAACGACGTTACTTGGCGGCGAAGTAACGAGTAACGTAAGTACTCGATTTTTTTCCCTCTGCAAGCCTGGCTCCTGGGGGAGGAGGGGGAGGTGTCCCGCCGTGCCCATCTATCTGTCCTTTCCCTCCCCCACCCTTAGAAAGGGGGGGGGTTCTTTTCCCCCCCCCCCTCTCCAACCCCCAAAAAGGGCGCATGCGCACTTCCCCCGCACCCTTCTGGCCGCCAGCCCGGTGCGCTTGTCCCACAGGAAGTCCGTCTTGGCGGCGGCCACGACCCTCTTGCCGGCCCTTCGTCGGTCTCTGTTTCTCTTTCGCCGCCCCGCGAACGGAGGAAGACCGAGGCAGCCAGCTGCTCGCTCGCGGCGCACTGCGCCTGCGCCTGCGCCCGCGCCTGCGCCGACGTCGCTTCCGCCCGCTCCGGGCCCCCCGCCTACGTCAGGCACAGGGATGAGACGGCGGCGCGTGACGTCACAGGAAGACGGGAGGCCGCGGACTCGAGGAAGCGGACCGTAGAGATAAGAATAAAAGAAGACGATCCCCCCCCGTTTCCTGGAGTGAGAACTTCCGGGTTGATATTCATTCATTCATTCAGTCATTCATTCAGTCATTCATTCATTTTTTTTAATTTTTTTATTTATTTGTATACCGCAATCCGATTTTCCTCAAATGGGAACTCTGGGCGGTTAACAATAATAATTTATCCCAAAAATGTATTTATTTATTTATTTATTTATTTATTTATTTATTTATTTATTTGTTTGTTTGTTTGTTTGTTTGTTTTTTAAAGGGAGAGGAGGAAGATTTGCCAAGGGTGCAGCTCGCCAGGGCTTCTGACCACGGAGCATAATAGGTGTAGGCAATTGGTGAGGGCAATTTTTTTTTTGGGGGGGGGGTGGCTTCCATTAATGCAACAGGTTTATTTATTTGTTTATTTATTTATTTATTTATTTATTTATTTATTTATTTATCTATTGTCTGGTATTTATTTACCAGATTTCCCAAAAAGCGATCTCAAGGCGGTTAACAAGTGGAAAATTCCACAATACAAACAGAGTTCGAAGGAATAATAATTGGTTCCAAAAAAATAATGAACATAAAAATAATGAGGGACCCAACAATTAAAAAGAAAAGAAAAGAAAAACTATCAGAAAAACTAACAAAACAGCCAAAACAACCCGTCCACTTCTTCAGACCTAACACGGTTACCCTCTCTGGAACATTTAAGACAGATTCAAGTTAAGAGCTGGTTTTTACATTGCTATCGTGATATTATGCTGATGTTGATTTCTGTTCTATTGTTTGTTTGTTTTTCATTTGTATCCATGTTGTAAACCGCCCGGAGTTCCTTTGGGAAGATGGGCGGTATATAAGTAATAATAATAAATAAATAATAATAAATTAGAAGGGGCATTTGAGAACATAAAAAGGGTAACATTAAAGCTACCAGGAGCATGCCAAAAGAAAATGAAGAAGAAATCCATGATGAGGGGTGGAAAACCAGGAAAGCACTAGTCTCCTTGATCTTCTCCTTCCTGTCTCATCCTGGCTGCTCTCCAGAACCTTTTTACGGCTTCGTGGTCTCCAGCGTAGGCGCCCAGGACTGGACATCCTTCTCCACAGGAAGCCTTAATCAAAAGCACTGTTACATCCCTGGATCTGTCAGCTACTCAGCAGTTAAATAGTTCAGAATTGCATTGGCCCTTTTTGCCACTGCATCACACAACTGGCTCGTGTGGGTCAACGCTGAATCTCAGATCCTTCTTATGAGCATTCCTGCCAAAACAGGCACTTCCTATCTCTGTACGTCTGATTTTTCTTGCCTGAATATAGAACTTGAACTGGATCCCTCTTAAAATTAATGTTGTTTGTTTGGTTCCCTCTTCTCTTCTCTGTTAAGTCCACATCAACCTTGAAAACGGATTCTGTGATTTGAAAAAAAAACCTTTTCTTGATTTGGCATCATCTGCAGATTTGCTGATCATCCTCTCGGTCTCTTCCTCCAAGACACAGTTTGCTTCTCTTGTCCTTCTAAGAGCTTCAAATTGGCTTTTCATTCCATCCCTGTGCCCATGCCATCATCTGCTTTTTAAAATTATGTCATGAGCCGTCTCAGGTCCCCGTACAGTAGGACCCCCATATCCACTGATTCATTATCCAATGATTCAGTTATCCATGGTTGGCAGAGGAAAAAAATTAAATAATTCAGCAGCAATGGAGTAAGCTGTAAAGCAAGCTGTTGTCACAAACAGCAGCTGTAAAGCAAGCTATTGTCACAAACAGCAGCCATAAAGCAAGCTACTGTCTCAAAACAGCAGTCATAAAACAAGCTACTGTCAGGAGACAGCAGTTTGGGGGTGGGTGGGCAGGCATTCTCTCTTATCCACGGTTTTCTTTATCCACGGGAAGGCCTGGAACCAATCCCCAGCAGATACCGGGGTCCTATTGTATTCAAAGATGGTGGATTATCAAATATGATTTTATAGTGGGATGTAGGTCACAAGAGCTCAGACAATAACAAATCTGTTAATCTTCAAGGCAACACCGGATTCTTGATTATTTGTGCTGCGAAAGACGAGTCCGGAGACCTCTTTGGGAGCCGGTGCCTTGAATGAAACAGCAAAACTCGGCCGGAAGATCTGAGCTCCGGTGAGGAGGGGAGGGGAGGGCTTCAGATCAGGCAGATTATCTTGCTCCATTTCAATCTGGCTTCAAGCCGGGCTTTGATTAACTGCGTGTACGATAAACACCACAAGCTGCCCATAAGGATGGCATCTGCTTTCTTTCTGTTCCCTATCCTGTGATGACCCTACCATCATGGACCATGCTCAGGCATCTGGCTGGATCCTTACTTTGGGGGGGGGAGTGTTTCCAAGTTTTCCAATCTCTTGGTTACTTCACGTCCCTTTCATCCCTCTTTGCTGTCCCACAAGGATTGATTTAAGGGGAGAGACAATTAAAAGTAGAATCATAGAATCATATAGAGTTGGAAGAGACCTCCAGGGCCATCCACTCCAACCCCCTGCCATGCAGGAACCCCCATCACAATATATCCGACAGATGGCCATCCAGCCTGTGCTTAAAAAACTCCAAGGAAGGAGACTCCACCACCCTTCGTGGCAGCATCTTCCACTGCCAAACAGCTCTAATTGTCATGAAGTTCTTCCTGATGTTCAAATGGAATCTCTTCTCCTGTCGTTTGAAACCATTGCCCCTGTGTTCACATTATAAACGGCACAGAGAAAGCCAACGGCGAAACGAAGAGGATTCTTCTTGAGGAGAATATTAGGAAACCCCAGGCCCACATGAAAGGAAGGACTTATTTGCACCTACGGAATTCAGCCACGATGTTTGCCACAATAATAAATATCCTTAGAACTGCAGAGTTAAAAGGGACCCTAGAGATGGTCAAGTCCGACCTCTGTTCAAGGTGGGCCAGGATGGGGGGAATCGAACTCTTAAATTCTGGCTTCACAGCCAGAGAGCCAAACCCACAGGCTTTCCAGAAATTCTTGTTAATTCCTTCTTCCCAGTTTGTGGTTCCTTATTTGGGCAAGACTTCGAACCGCTGCTCGCTCCTTCCGCTAAAAAAAACCCACACAAATAAATGTGATGTTTATCTGCCCCCAACCCCAACTTAAGTTTATAACTAATTCGCATCGTTCTAACTGGGAAATCTACTCCTTCGAGTTAAAAGGACGCCGGCCTCCTAGGGGTATGGATTTGGGGTGGCCAATGGCATATTCTGGGATCCTAAGGGGATTTGAGGTGGCCAGTGGTATATTATGGGATGCCAGGGGCCGAAGTTTTATTCATGATCATGAGTAATCCTTATGGCTTTCCCCCAAAACGATTAGACATCCAAGAAAGCTCTCTCTCTCTCTCTCTCTCTCTCTCTCTCTCTCTCTGTGTGTGTGTGTGTGTGTGTGTGTGTGTGTTTTAAATTTTATAAAGGAGTGTTTCTCGATTGTTCACATCGATCTGCTATATCATTACCATCCTCCATCATCGTCTTAGAACGACAGCACTGTAAGGGACCCTCTGGATCAGGCAGTCCGGCCCCCCTGTTACGGAGACGTGCGATGTAGTTACGCGCTTAATTTAGGATTGAGGTCGCCTTTTCCAGCATCTAAATGTTTCACCCAAATAAGGACCGTTGTAGGGGATCAGAGACGGAGTCGCCCTCATGAATTGACTGGCCACAAGGCGTAGGGACGGCGGCCAACTTGCATGGATTTAAAGGGAGAGGAGGAAGATTTGCCAAGGGTGCAGCTTGCCAGGGCTTCTGACCACGGAGCATAATAGGTGTAGGCAATTGGTGAGGGCAATTTTTTTTTGGGGGGGGGTGGCTTCCATTAATGCAACAGGTTTATTTATTTATTTATTTATTTATTTATTTATTTATTTATTTATTTATTTTTTTGGTGCTTATATCCCCCCGTCTTCCCGAAGGAACTCCGGAGGTTTACAACATGAAAACAATAATACATCAATAATAGTAATAGGTTGGCAGCATTTTGGGGGGGGGGAATCCCCAGCTCCCCGGTTTTAGGAATAGAGCTTCCCTATTCTGAGGCAGTCTACCCCGAAATCCCAGTTTGCTGGGGGAGATGGCTGGGAAAGGAGATCATCACAGGACCCCCCTGAGGAAGGTGTGACCTCCAATTGGTATTGCTGGGACACTGCCCACTGAAAGACGTGGCTTCCTTGGCGGAGTCCCTCCATCTCACCTTTCCTTCTCCTCCTTCCCTACGGTCACATCTGGCGGAGCCACTCATCCCTCCAGGCCCGTTTCTCTTCCTCACTGTGAAAACTCACCAGGGGAAGTATGTCTGTGAAGATTCTCAGTCATCCAGGTGAGTTTATCTGGAGGTTGAGTCATGGCTACCGGACTTCTGTCTCTCAAAAAGAGGTCCAGTAGTCATGATGACTCAACTTCCAGACCACCAGGGGAAGATGCTCCGACGGGCGGAGAAAGGAGCCCTCCTTTTCTCCAAACACGGGGGGGGGGGTCCCCTAAGGAACCCGGATGCCTTCCCCTGCACCCCAAAAGAACACCCAGAGGTTCGAGTTCTGCCAGGAGGCGGTAGGGGGCGCCTTTGCCTTCGCCCCCCCTCCCTCCCGGCTCTTCTCGTTTTCACCCCCCCTCCCTCCGCCTCTTCGTGTCCAAATAGCGGACGCGCCCGGAGAGGTGGTGGTGGTGGGGTTGGGGGGCGGGGGGTCAGCTCTGTCCGAAGGAGGAGGAGGATGGCCCGTGATCTCCAACCGGGGGCTCCGGGTTGAAGTTGTATTTCTCTCCAATTTCTCAAGGCGCGCACCGGCTTGGCGCAACAGGCTGGGGCGCGCTCCTTTTTTTCCCAGCCTGGGGAGGGGAAGGGAGAGAAGGAAAGCCATGGGGGGGACGGACCCGCGCATCCCTCCTCCGCCCTCCCCGGACGACGAGGCAGCCGCTACGCCTCGCCCTTGATGCGCGCCCCGGGCGTCGCCGGGCACCGACCTGGGCGCGCCCCACCCGGGCCAGCCGCCGGCTTGACCGGCCCTAGGGCGGGGCTCTTTTTCCCCACGGGCAGGGCTTGGGGTAAAGCCCCGGGCCCGATCCACCACCTGCACCCCGCCCATCATCATCATCATCATCATCATCATCATCATCATCATCATCATCATCATCCTCATCCTCGGCGGCGCCGGTGGGGAGCGACCCCCCCTCTCCAGGGGCTTGGAGAGGGTGTCCAAAATGGGCCAGGGCGTTTGAAGGGAAGGAGCTGCCCGCCTCTAGAGGAGGCCCCATGGAGCCCCCCAAGACGGCGCCGCCGGGCCCCAAGGGCCCCCCGATTCTCCCTTTCCTCGACGGCGAGGCCCCCGGGGCGGCGAAAGCCCCCGACGGCGGCGCCCAGCTGCCTTCCAGCCGCCTCGGATCGTCCGACATGGGGCCGTCGCCGCCGCCGCCGCCGCCGCCGCCGCCGGGCCCCAGCGTGGCCGAACAGATCGTGGCCGCCGACTTGGCCTCGGCCGCCGCCGCCACGGCCGGCCCCGAAGAGCCCGGCGGCACCTTCGTCCAGCGCCAGCTGGGGGCCCTGCTCCAGCCCGCCATCAACAAGTTCTCCCTCCGCATGTTCGGGAGCCACAAGGCGGTGGAGATCGAGCAGCAGCGGGTGAAGTCCGCTGGGTTCTGGATCATCCACCCTTACAGCGATTTCAGGTAGGCACCGAGGGGTAGGGGTGGGGGTATGGGGGGGGGGGTCATCTCCAGGCTTAAAACCGGGGTCCTTCAAGAGCCAGATGCAAGGGAGTGGTATTAGGAGACAGAGATCGAGTCTCATGCGATCCTGGACGCATTTGGTGGGGCCACTGTGAGATACAAGAAGCTGGACTCGATGGGCCTTTGGCCTGATCCAGCAGGGCTCTTCTGATGATTGAGAGGTACAAAATAATGCAAGGCATGAGTCAAGTGGATAGAGGAACGCTCTTCTCCCTCTCACAAAAAAGTACCAGAACGAGGGGACATCCACTCAAACTGAGGGCTGGGAGAGTAAGAATAGACAAAAGAAAATATTTTTTCTTAGTCTGTGGAACTCCCCGCCACAGGATGTGGTGATGGCATCTAGCCTGGATGCCTTCCAAAGGGGATTGGACAGATTCCTGGAGGAAAAGTCCACCCCAGGTGGCAAACCATGATGGAGAGGTGTGTCACCTCCAGGCTTAAAACCGGGGTACTTCAAGGGCCAGAGGCAGGGGAGTGGTATCGGGAGACAGAGATCGAGTCTTGTGCGTTCCCATATGCATTTGGCGGGGCCACTGTGAGATCCAGGAAGCTGGACTCGATGGGCCTTTGGCCTGATCCAGCAATGGCTCTTCTTATGTTCACCCCATCCTTCCCTTGCTCCCACCCCATAGCTGGGAAGAAAAAGCCCCCTTTAACGCAGGGTGATTTAGGGTCTCCCAATTAAGTTCGGAGCCCCTACCTTCTGGCTGGATCAGGGGTGGCACGGGGTCACCTTGGGAGCTCCCTCCCTCTGCCCCCCGTTCCTCCTCCTACAGTGTCCCCCTTCTCCCACCTCGCCGGGCGGTTTTGCGCTTCCAGAAAGGTCGGTCTCTCGTCTTCCTCTTCTTTCCCACCCTGCCTACCTCGCCGGGCCGTTGTGCGCCAACCGGAGGGCATGGAGAGGCCAGCCCTGGCGGCCTGGGAGGGAAGGAGAGGCACAGGAGCGGCCCCATGAATGAGAGGAACAAGATACCAACAAGTCTCCCCAAAGAGGCTTCTAAATTTGAACCCAGGTCCAGGCTAAAAAGCACCCCCGCCCCAGCAAACGGAGCGAGGAAGCGGCGGGCGCTGGCCATGGTGCTGAATCCGGATTCTCGTAGACCCCCTATTTATTAGGAGTAAAAGCCACCCTGTCAAGGCCAGCTGTCTGGGCCTCCTGGCCCCTCTCTGCCAGGTTGGTTTGCCTCCTTGTGATCTTCCTTTGGACCCACCTCGGGGCAGAGACCGCCACTGCACAGCTGACACTGGCTGTCTTCAGAGAGGTGGGTGTTTGATAAACCAAAGGACCCTGCCTCCGCCCATTAACAGCCCTGCTTGGGCAAACCCGCTTTGTGGTGGGTTCCGTTACTGGATCCAACCCTCTCTCCTGCTCCGACGTCCTCTTTGCCTACTGCCTTCTTCCAAGCAAGGTTGAGCGCTGTTTTCTTCCTCCACCGCCTCCCAAACAACACCACCCCCGTCTCCATGCCCTCTGAAAAAAAGGCAGACTGGGTTTAATCATTTTTGACATGTGGTGGAAATTCAGGCTTGATGCGGCCTCCAACCGGCTAGTTTTAGCAGCAGCTTGTGGTCTCCATAAAGATCTCCACCACCTCCATCCTTATGACTCAATTTTATTTTCTTATAGATTTTCTTTTTCCATTTCTCTTTGCTATTTATAACCTGCCCTTCAAAACACTGAAAGGCCCTAAGACCTGGAGTCTGGCTGCTTCTCTCTTCCCCCTCATTTTTTTCTTTTCTTTTTCTACCTAAATCATATTCCCCACCCCGGCCTGATTCCTTCCATGCAGGTCTGCTCAAGTGGCCCATCATCCGCAGAAACCAAGGCCAGCGGGGATAATGGGATTTGCCACCCAGCCTATCTGGCGAGCATCTGGTTTGGGGAAGATTAACTCAGGCAGAATCCATAGGAGGAAGCCGCTCATCCAAGATTTGAGCCCAAGCTTTGGGAGAAGGCAGCCTTAGATCTGACACACACACACACACACACACACACACACACACACACACACACACACACACACACACACACACACACATGGGTATGTACCATGCCTGGAGCTTTAGGGTGTCAGAGGTACAGATCGCATGAGGCTTAATGGACCAGCGCTTGGGTTAAGCCGTTCCTCTGGGTTTCGGTTTAAACTTGTTCAACTGGACACCATGAGGACTAGAATTGTCGTTTAACCTGCGTTGAAGGAGGAAGGCTGCCAGTAGGTCCCATCCTTCGTTATCTGTATGTTTTTGGCATGGTGGAGAATTCCAGGTGCTTTCCCTCTAAAGACCCATGAAATTCCCTGGATGGTCCTACCTACCTTATAGGGTTGTTGTAAGAAACAGGAGAGCCACACCTACAACCTCTTGTCCCATTAACGACAATATTTGTACAGTACCAGTCATGAACTCTTGGAAAGGCAGGCTGTGTTTTCCGCCTGCCACAAGTATGGTCTGTCTGTGTGTCTATCTGTCTTTTATCCATCCCTGTATCCCTGTATCCCCCCTCTCCCTATATATCACTGCATCACTGTATCACTGCATCACTGCATCACTGTATCATCTATCTATCTATCTATCTATCTATCTATCTATCTATCTATCTATCTATCTATCTATCTATCTATCTATCTATCTATCTATCTATCTCATTTTTATCCCTCCCATCTGGCCAAAAGACCCCTCAGTTAACATCGACTTTGGGGAAGTTTGAAGTGCAGATCCAGGATGTTGCTTGCATCTTGCGGTGTATTATATTGTTCTCCTGAGTCGACTTCTGGATTCAGAATCAGACTCTTGATCCCTTCACTGGACTGGAAAGAAAAGTGTTCTCTGCTTCATATACCATGCCCTTGGAAACCTCTGTCTTGATTTAAGGCAGGCATGTCCAAACTTCATCCCGTCAGATGTTTTGGACCACAACTCCCACAGTCCTTTGTCATTGGCAATCTAAGCTTAGAATTCTGGGAGCTGTGGTCCAAAACATCAGGCGGGCCAAAGTTTGGACATGCCTGATTTAAGGCTTTCGGCGTACTCTGGAATTTGTTGCTGTAGCACACCCGTTCAGACATTCGTAAATTTAGGTCTGGGGAAGGGGCTTTTGTCCATGAAAGCTCACCTTAAAGGACAGCAATCTGTATCTAAGGTGCCCCGACGTTTGCTTCTTCTTTATTTCGCTTTGGTTTGGTCTGGAAGGAAAGGAGAGCCGGTCTTGGAATCAGTTACGATTGTGTGTTTTTAGCCACCAAGGTGACAAGGTTCTTGTGAGAAACTGGGGACGGAGCAGCATTTCGTGCTCTGTCTCAGGCGGCAGAATGGCTGGGGATGGCACTGCTTCAAATGCACGGAAATCTGGGAAATCGTCTCAGCACCTGAGTTAAATCTCTCTCTCTCTCTCTCTCTCTCTCTCTCTCTCTCTCTGTGTGTGTGTGTGTTTGTAAATTAGGTTTTCTTTCTTTTTCCTTTTGCGGATCTGGTTTTGATTAGTTGGCTTCTTCCTAGGAATGTCAGTTTCTCAGCCTGGGAATGTCAGGCTTTCCCCCACCCCCAGCAGAACACAAACCCGTCTTGTGTTTGCATAATAAATCTGTGGACATGTGCGTAGACACATGGCCCACTTCTGTGCCGCTCGCTCAAGTTCAATAGCTGTGAGATTTTTCTGTTTAAAAAAAAACCCCACACACAAGTTCATCACTTCCTGAACAACAGATGTTACTCGCACGTCGATGGAGTGTGGGAACCCCATTCGCACAGGCCAGCTCCTTCCTATCAACAATTTCTAATAAAGCATATCCTCGGAACAGCATGTGTTGAAGAAAAGTGTCATCCCCCCCTCCCCAACAAGGTGGATGGGTGACAATGATTGGCCAAAAAAATAATGCATTAGACTGGGAAAATGAATAAGGAGCAAACTGGGTGTCTGGGAGCAGACGGGAAAAGCTGTTGTGGGTTTTCATCCGAACTTGACAAACATGACCCAAAAGGGGCATATATTGGGAGAAACCATATGCAAAGCTGTCTTCTATGCCCATCTCCCTGGTTAGGGAAGAAAGAGATATGGTAAAGGTAAAGGTTCCTCCCGCACATGCGTGCTAGTCATGTCTGACTCTAGGAGGTGGTGCTCGTCTCCGTTTCTAAGCCAAAGAGCCAGTGTTGTGCCAGTCCGTGGCCCTGCAGATGGCATGGCTGAACACATTTCTGTGCCAAAGAGAAATTTGTCGGCACCTGGAAGGAACTGTCACAAAACTAATAATAATCTCACCAAGTGGCACATTTTACGAGCTGTTGAAACAAACAGAGCCATAGAAAACTCTGCCCTCACCTTTAGTGGCACAGAAGGGAGATCTTAAAATGAGCTTGTATTTTGCTGAAATTGGCTAGAAGTTGGGGGGTGTTTTGGTGGTTATCGATTCCAAATGACAATTTCCGGGGGTTGCGGTCTCTGATATCCTGGAATATGTTGTCCCTGAAGATTTATCACTTCTGCTTCTAGACGATCCTCAGTCTTGGCTCAGCAGGGGGTGGAGGGTTACGGTGACCTTCAAATGTCCTTGGACTTTTTAAGCCACGCTGCCTCCCCCCCCCCGATTTCAAAAGCGCCTCAGTGGAGGACCTGCGCCTTGAAGCACAACCCAGTTTCCCAGCCCTTGTTTCCACTGTTGGCACGGCGAAGTGCTTTTTGTCAAGTTCAAAGCGAAGTCTCTGTCCCACGTATGGACGTGGAACCATTTTGGAGAGGTCGCGCAGGTTTGCGACGTCACGGGCGCTAGCCAGTAGGTGCCTTTCTCTTGCCGGCTTTGGTTGAAAATGTGCCGATTTCTTGTCAGTGTTGTTGGCCTTCAGTGGGCATAAACGAGGGCGGTCCAGGTTCGAGTCCCCACCCTTCCTAGCCATTTCCCTCCGGACTGATCTACCTGGCAGAGTTGTTGTGAGAAAACACGGCCATTTAGGGAAGGCGTTCTCTGATCCCTAGGAAGGTGATTGGTGTGAATGTGACCAATGCGTTTTTTTGCCAAGGGCGCACCTTTTATCGCCCATGCTTGGGCTGGCCTTTCCCTATAGCCAGGGCTCCCAGCTCTCTAACCATTACGCCATACTTCCCTTACTCTTGGCTTCTTCAAAGTCTTATGTGCCATCATGTGGCGTCCAACTGTTCTAATAATGAATTGTTACGATAATATAATAATTGTTTTTATCTCTAGCCCATCTTGCTCCTGTTCTATGTTTTTGTTATATACCGTTTACTAGTTATTGCGTTTTTATCTATATACTTGTGCCTATCTATGATATTGTACTCTACTGTTTATGGTTTTGATTTCTGTTCAGTTTGTAAACCGCCCAGAGTAGCCATGTAGCTAGATGGAGCAGTATATAAATAAATAAATAAATAAATAAATAAATAAATAAATAAATAAATAAATAAATAAATAGACCCTACTCCGTGGGTGTTGAGAGTCAAAATTCCTCTACAAATCGTCCGTCCACCTACTTATCTCAGGGTAAGCTTAAGCAATCAAAGAAATCCGGTTTAGCTCAGGCCCCGCCTACTTTTCACAAGCCCCACCCACTGCTGGTTCCAATCCCCGCCCCTCTGGGCCACAGACCCCACCCACGCCCGCCTCTACCAAGTCATTCAATCCTTGGGGGAAAAGGATGTTCCCACCCAGAGAGGGCAGTGGGGGTGTGGAGGGAGAGATCGCTCTGTTTCCCAGAATCCTTTGCAGATTTTCCTCCATCCAGAGTCTTTTTTTTCATTTCATATTTAGGGCTTTTTTTTCATTGATCCCCAACAGATGGTCTGTTACAGTGCCATCGTCTTCTGACCTTCCCGTTAGGTTCAAACGTAAAATACGATTAAGCGCCCGTTGATCGCATAACCGTCTTGAGTCAATAAACCCATGGCCTCCCCGTGTATTAGATCTTTGAGTCCGGTATAATAATAACAATAATAAAAAGGCAAACAGCCAGATGTCAAGAGGGTTGGAAACACAGAAAACCCACTTTAATAAACGTCCCCGGGGGTGTCTCTTTATTTTCCACAACTTGTAGTATCAGGGCCTTCTTTTTCTCTCTATCCTTTTTTTTTTCTTTTTCTAAAGCCGTCTTCCTAAGGGTTATCTTAGTTTTCTGTCATGTCCAATCATGGCACTTCAGAAAAGATAACCCTTAATTAAAAAGGAAAGATGAACGCTGGCAAACAGGTCTGAATGAAATGGAAACTTTTCAGGTGGAGGCCTAGAAACCGGACCTTCGTGTGAAGGAAACGGTTTTAGAAACGTTGAGAGCCGTGACCTGCTCTTCTTAAGCTCAGAGTACCCGCAGCCTGTTGGACTACCACGCCCATCATTCCGTCTGGCCGACTGTTGATCATGGAGTTTGTAGTCTGGAGGGCACCAGATGCTCACAATCTGGGGAGGGGAGGGTGTGCTGCTCAGCGAAGGTTAAAAAAAAACCCGTTGCAACAAAATAAGAGAACGACTGCAAAACGAACGAATTTCCGTGTTAAGAGAAGAAGTTTGGCTGATGTTGCAATTTCAAATAACAACAACAATAATAAATGACACTGTTTTTAAAATTCACTTTGGTTTATGCATTTATCCCATCACTCTGAGATTTTCTCAACAGTTTGCTGTCACGCTGGTTGTGGTTTATGGCATTCTTGTTTGGTTTTTAGAACTGACGGCACAACGCCCTGCAACAGGTGTATCCAGAATGAAAAGAGAAACTAATTTAGCCACTTTTATGTCATTGTGTGACTTTTTAAGGATCAAACCAGCCAAACAAGTAATGCAAACACACTGAGTCGCTCAAAACCTTTTTGTCTGAAACCGTATCCTTTGACAAAGCAGTACACATACTGTAATTCATCCCTTCATATGGCTTGGATTATAACTTCAATCATCCCTTCCTAAGGGTTGTGTTGATTGATAGGGACTGTAGTCCAAAATACAGTAGTTGAAGTACAAGAGGTTACACTTGTCGTAGCTCCGTCTTTCCACTTAGGCCCATGGACTCGGCATCATTCTAGATCTCAATGAGGCCTGAAAATAATGAGTTGACCTTCAACTCTAGAATATATATATAGATATGTTGACGACACCTTTGTTATCTGGCCACACGGGAAAGATAAACTGAACAACTTCCTCACACATCTCAACAGCCTACACCCCAAAATACAATTCACTATGGAAATAGAAGCCAACAACCAACTTCCCTTCCTGGACGTCCTAATCTACAAAAAACCCGACGGCTCCTTAGGACATACCATCTACCAGAAAAAAACACATACAAACCGCTACTTAAATGCACAATCACACCACCACCCTGCACAGATCAACTCCGTAGCAAAAACCCTCATCTCCAGAACCAAACGCCTCGCTGACAAAGACCACCTAAAAACTGAATTACACTCTCTCTCGAATGTTTTAATTGCGAACGGATTCCAAAAAAAACACCATCACCAAACTAATCCAAAAGGAAACACCCCCAAGAACCAAGAAACAGAAGTGAACAACGGCACCGCCCTTCTCCCTTACATCAAAGGCACCACAGACAAAATCAGCAAAATTCTCCACAAACACAATATCAAGACAGCCTTTGCACCGACCAAAAAATAGCCAACATTTTAAGAAACCCCAAAGACAAGATTGAGCTAGAAAACCAAGGAGTCTACGAAATACCATGCAAAGTCTGTCCAGCCACATACATCGGACAGACAAACAGGAGAATAAGCATCCAAAAAGAAGAAAAATCTTCCTCTCTCTTCCAGCACATAAAAACAACAGGTCATGAAATTGACTTTGAAAGAACCAAACTCATCTCCAAAACTGAACACTTCAACAGTCGAATAATCATGGAAGCCATTGAAATAGAGAAACACCCAAACAACATGAATAAACGTGATGACACCTCCCGCTTGCCTGACATCTGGAAACTAGCCCTGGTCAACAGACGAGCCTCTGTCACAAAGACTGACACCAGGTCCAAAAGGACACAAGATGCCACCACCTTCCATCCACACCAAACACAAACCCAGACCCTTCCCACAGATGAAACGAAACCACCATCCAATAACAAAACCACGACTGCACCATCTACTGTGGCACCCCACTCCAGTCACCACATGGAGCACACTCACACACCCCAAAAAAACATTGGGAGACCACAGACACGTAGCCAGACCAAAATGAATTCACAAGACACAGGACCCCACTCCACCAAAGCCCAGGATACTGCCAGAACCCACCAGCCATCTAACCCACCAGCATCTAAACAGCCATCTAAACAGCCACCAGCAGTTAATCCCTTAACGATCGCCTCAGCCACACAGCAGATCACAAAAGAACAAAGGAACAAAGGAACCTACAATCAGCAACAGAGCAAGCAAACCACACCCCCCAGCAGTATTTATAGAAGGACTTCAACTGAGATCACACTTTGCTTCAAGAAGAAAGAAGCCAGAACACCAGCCTGAAGATGACGAGTGAGACCTCGTCGAAACGTCGCCAAAACAACCAGATTTCTACACGGGAAGAAACCCGAATCCACCCTAACATGCATACCTATACCCGTGAAAATCTACGAAAACATATATATATATATGCATGTTAGGGTGGATACTAATCTAATCCTTCTGCAAAACTCCTTTTTAAATACCCTGGCAAGGTAAGTAGGTGCCTCATTCGTGTCCAGAGCAACTGGGCCAGTCAAATATGTCTGGTGAAATTTTATCCCAGTGTTTTAGGGACAAATTTCCCAATGTTTGCAAAATTCATTGCAAATGTATAGGAACGATGTTGAAGGAGCTAGAAGGTCAGAGAAAATGAAGCCAGGCAACCAGCACAATGAGTGGCCTATAACGAGAACTATAGCAGCTGCTTGTGTCGGAGAGATGTGATTCAGGGAGAAAGCGTTCGGGTTTGTCAGGTCAGACTTCAGAGGCCCGCCGACCTTAAGTGCTGAAAGCTCGTGGCAAGCAAAGTAAAGCTAATTGGCCAACTTAGTGAGGTGAGGAAAGGGTCCTCCTCTGCACACAGACATTTCCCAGCAGTTAAGGATTTCCGTTTTCTAACGTTGGGTTGACTATAATGTCTGGGTTTGTTTTGTTTGTTTTTTTGCTTCGAAACAGAACGCGTCCACCCTAACCCTGACCTGCGTCTTCCTCCGCAGGTTCTACTGGGACCTGATCATGCTGCTCTTGATGGTGGGGAACCTAATCATCCTTCCCGTGGGCATCACCTTTTTCAAGGACGAGAACACGCCGCCTTGGATTGTCTTCAACGTCCTCTCGGACACTTTCTTCCTGGCTGACCTGGTCCTGAACTTCCGGACGGGCATTGTGGTGGAAGACAACACGGAGATCATCCTGGACCCACACGCCATCAAGATGAAGTATCTCAAGAGTTGGTTCTTGGTGGACTTCATCTCCTCCATCCCCGTCGATTACATATTCCTCATCGTCGACCTGGAGACCCAGATGGACCACGAAGTCTACAAAACGGCCCGGGCTTTGCGCATCGTCCGCTTCACCAAGATCTTAAGCCTCCTGCGCCTCTTGCGTCTCTCCCGGCTCATCCGTTACATCCACCAGTGGGAGGAGGTGGGTCCCCTTCAGCCACGGCTGGCCAAGGATGCCTGCCACCACAAAGGTCACCCAGAGAGCTCCATAGGCCTGGGATCAGTTACTTTGAGAGTTCGGAACTCACCCAGAGTAGTTTGTTACCTTTATAGTAGGAGTGTGGTATCCCCACAGCAGATACCAAAACCTGTTGATAACAGCAAACACTAGACAGACAGACAGACAGACAGACAGACAGACAGACAGACAGACAGAAACAAGTACAGCGATATAGCGATATAGCGATATAGCGATATAGCAATATAGCGATATAGCGATATAGCGATATAGCGATTGATCGATCGATCGATCTATAGATAGATAGATAGATAGATAGATAGATAGATAGATAGATAGATAGATAGATAGATAGATAGATAGATAGATAGATTACATAGAGCATGGTTTCCAGCTGTCTCTATTGGCTAGTTCTGGTAACTTCATCATTAGTACTATATATATTCGGGGAGGGGGGGTTTCTAATTTTGAGATTGTGGATATGTGAATCAGCGGATATTTATTTATTTATTTATTTTAGGGCATTTTTACCCTACCTTTCTCCTTGGAAAAGGACACAAGGTGGCTTACAGTAATGAGGGATGATAGAAAGTCCAGTACCATTAAGACATATTCAAGTAATGAGAGCTACAGCGCCCTACAGCATCAAAAGATGCCATTCCATTAAAGCTACCAGAGAACGCGGGCAGTTAAAAAGAGAGTAAAATTCCATGTTGAGTTATGAGTGAGGGGAAATAGCATTGAGAGCATAGTGCCAATGCAATCACAACTCTATGTGTTCTTGTGTGATAGATTCATATAAAAGCCGCATAAGAGGTACTCCACCACATGGATCCTGCAGATCTTGGGGGAGGACCTAGTAAAAGTTCCCGTGCTTGAATCCTGGTTTTCCTGTTGTGATCTGCCCAGAAATCTTAGGATAGATGTGTATTTTATATGAATTTATGGGTTCACATAGACTTTGTGTTTATGACTACTTATAACCGTGTTGCTTTAATGTAATGTTGTCTATTAATGCTGTAAGATGTCCCTCAAATACTTGAACATGTCTTAATTGTACTGGACTTTCTATTATCCCTCATTACTGTAAGCCGCCTTGGGGCCTTTTCCAAGGAGAAAGGTGGGGTAAAAATACTCTAAAATAAATAAATAATAGATAGATAGATAGATAGATATAGATAGATAGATAGATAGATAGATAGATAGATAGATAGATAGATAGATAGATAGATAGATAGATAAGGAAGGAGGAAAGGATTAGATGATAGATAGATAGATAGATAGATAGATAGATAGATAGATAGATAGATAGATAGATAGATAGATAGATAGATAGATAGATAGATAGATAGATGATGGACAGCAGCCGCCCAAGAGGAAGGGAGGGAAAGAGGGAAGTTGCTTAGGTGGGGAACCATTCTGGGTGATATCCTACCTCTTCACAGCCCCGTCTTGCATCCCATTGGTCCAGATTTTCCACATGACCTATGACCTGGCGAGTGCCGTGGTGCGGATCTTCAACCTCATCGGGATGATGCTTCTGCTGTGTCACTGGGACGGATGTTTGCAGTTCCTGGTCCCGATGCTGCAGGATTTCCCCGAAGACTGCTGGGTCTCCATCAACCACATGGTGGTGGGTGGCTGTTCTTTTCCGGGCAACCATTTACTGCAGGCCTGTCTTTGGGGGTGGGGGGGTTGCAACCTTTTTGGACTACAGAGCCCAGAATCCCCCAAGCTGCCCATCTCAAATGATAGCTACGGGGGGGAAATTGCTTTAGTCCGAATCAAGGTACCAATGTGTCAATGCACCAACGCTTTTAGATTGAATCGATGTGTCAATTCATAGTGCCTCCGCGCTTTAGATTAAATGAATGTGTCAATGCCTCATTTGTTTTAGGTTGAGCCAATGCATCAATGCGTCAATGCTTTTAGATTGAGTCGATGCATCGGTGCATCAATGCTTTAGACTATATCAATCCATCGGTGCTTTAGATTCAGCCAATTCATCAATGCATCAATTTTAGATTGAATCAATGCATCAATATTTTGGATTGAGTCAATGCATCAATGCATCAGTGTGTTAGATTCAGTCAATGCATCAATGCATCAATCTTTAGATTGAATCAATGTGTCAATACGTAATGCATCAATGCTTTCAACTGAATCAATACATCAATACTTTGGATTGAGTATTGCATCAGTACTTTAGATTGTATCAACACATCAATGCTTTAGATTCAGCCAATACATCAATGCATCAATTTTTAGATTGAATCAATGCATCAATGCATCAATTCTTTGGATTCAATCAATGCTTTCGTTTGAATCAATGCATCAATATTTTGGATTGAGTCAACGCATAAATGCATCAGTTCTTTAGATTGAATCAGTGCATCAGTGCATTAGATTCAGCCGATGCATCGATGCATCAATCTTTAGATTGAATCAAGGTGTCAATGCATAATGCATCAATGCATTCAACTGAATCGATGCATCAATGCTTTAGACTGAGTCAATGCACCAATGCATCCATGCTTAAGATTGAATCAAAGTGCCAATGCATCCTTCACTCACTGGATACCTCCTCAGTTGCTGAGGCTGGCCGCCATTGTTGTGTACCTCCATCTGTCTCTGCGGCGTGGATCCGTCGGAACAGTTAATTGATCGAGTCCTTTAGTTATGATTCCAACTGATCCACAAGCAGAGATGGGGAAGGGAACAGGTTTTTTAAAATTAAAGCTCCCAAAACAGTTGCTCCTTAGTCACCCAGAGGTGATTTTTATTCGCCATAGGTGATCGTACAAGCCTCGCTGGGGTGAATAGCTGGATACCTGGCGTTGTGGGAAGGAGGAAAGTGGGGTAAAAAATGTTTCAAACTAATTAATTAAGAAACTTAATTAAGAAACGTTGGAGTGACGTTCTGTCCCTCTTCTAGAACGATTCCTGGGGCAAGCAGTACTCCCACGCCTTGTTCAAGGCCATGAGTCACATGCTGTGTATCGGGTATGGGCAGCAGGCCCCCGAGGGCATGACCGACGTGTGGCTGACGATGCTGAGCATGATCGTGGGCGCCACCTGTTACGCCATGTTCATTGGCCACGCCACCGCCCTCATCCAGTCGCTGGACTCCTCTCGGCGCCAGTACCAGGAGAAGGTGGGAGAACGCAGAGGCTCAGCTAGTAATCAGAAAGCCCGGGAAAAACACTGTGGGTAACAGTAGGACCCACTTCCATAGTCCCTTTGCGGATGCTGAGAACCGTGGATTAGAGTGAACGCGAACCATAGCATGGTCTCTGTCTCTCTGTAGTGGCCCGTTCTGGTAATGACCTCATGGAAATATGCAGTGGTACCTCTAATGACAAAATTAATCTGTTCCAAATGCACGTTCACAACTCGAAACAGTTTCCCATAGAAATGCAGTGGAAACTGATTAATCTGTTCCAAGTGGGAAGTCACACACCCCCAGAAAGCAAAAAGCACAGTAACAGGAAAGCAAACAAGATAAGATTGGCAACCTACCTTATAAACACTTGAGATATTCACCAAAGGTCCCCCAAAGTCCCCAAAATGGGTGCCAAATATTTCCAAAAACAGGCAGTTTGAAAAGGTCATTGAAAAAAAAGAGATGCCCCAGTTGTCAGCTTTCCTTTTCAAAATGGCTCCTTATCCTTCCTAATTGCAGCACTGGAGTCGGGTGGCCACAAGGTGACAGTATTGGTATTGCAAACAAACAGGAGCCATTTTGAAAAGGAATCCTTACTTTCCTTTTTCCGTTTGTAAATATGACATGTGCTACAGAAAGCGGGGTCTGTGCACAATTGCAACGTGGCCAGAGATTTGGTTGGGGGTGGTTGTCAATGTACCACAAGGGCATAGGCAAGATGTTTCTTGGTGGGTAGAAGGGGTGCTTGGCATGCCAAAGAGCCATGGGTTCGAGTCCTACTCTCGCCTGTTAAAACCACCAGGCAATCTGGCTGAAAACAGAACCCAGCTTGGGTGGTTTTTCTCAATATTTCTGAAACTAGATTAGGACTAGAAACTTGCCAATGAAATAAAAGCTGAGAATTTGAGGGGAAAATCTCCCGGCCTTGACGAGAAGGATAAATCTCAATCTCTCTCCGTCCTCCCTTGCCTTTTATTTTCAGTACAAACAAGTGGAACAATACATGTCCTTTCATAAGCTGCCGGGAGATACCCGTCAACGGATCCACGAATATTATGAGCACCGTTACCAGGGCAAAATGTTTGACGAAGACAGCATCCTGGGGGAGCTGAGCGAACCCCTCAAAGAGGTACAAGAAACACTGATGTTATAAAACTGGTCCACCCAAAGGTTGAGTTATGGCCCGTCGTGAGAAGGAGATGCCCCCAGAGCATGTACAGAGGGCTTTTGTGTCCACGCTTCCAGGCGCTCCAGACTCTGCTGCTCCTTCTCCTTCATATTTTTTTAAAAGATTAAGATTATTCTGCCTCTTAAAAAGTAACTTTTCCAAACTTGAAGCTCATGAGCGTCTAAAGGGCCAGGAGCAAAACAGGGAGGCATCTGGAGGAGAAGGTGGATCTCTAATTCACTGCAGGGTGGATGTGATCCAAATTGATTTATATCACAATCTAAAATGTGATTTCAATATTAAAAAATTGGATTTATTTGGCTATTTAAAGGAAAAAGGTTTTTCTTAATTTAAATCTTGAAGGAAGGAAGGAAGGAAGGAAGGAAGGAAGGAAGGAAGGAAGGAAGGAAGGAACCTGTAAAGTTTGGACTAAAACCCAGAGAGAATTCAACCTCTGCCTTGCTGTCACGTCCTGGCTGCTAATCTTGACTCCCTGTTTTTTTCCCCCTGCAGGAAATAATCAATTACAACTGCCGCAACCTGGTGGCCAACATGCCCCTTTTCGCCAACGCCGACCCCAACTTTGTGACGGCCATGTTGACCAAGCTGCGCTTCGAGGTCTTCCAGCCGGGGGACTTTATCATCCGAGAAGGCACGGTGGGGAAGAAAATGTTCTTCATTCAACATGGCGTAGTCAGCATCCTCACCCGTGGATCCAAGGAAATGAAGCTCTCCGACGGATCCTACTTTGGAGGTAGGTTTTGTTGCCGAAATTTTGTACGCAGCAGAAGTGGATGGACTCACAGCGCAAGAATAGCTTTGACTCCGTCAGATTAGTCCACCCCTTGTTCCTTATTAACTGCCCCTTAGTGTCTCAGTAGCTCTCTCTGACACAGTTGGAGAAAGAATAAAGAGGTGCCATTATTTACAATTGGACATAGCAAACAGCAAACTGGTAAACATGACTGCTTTCAGCAACAGGCTTCAACAGACAAAAGCACAGAGTAGAGAGGCGGGGCTCTCTTTGAATTCAGAGGCAGGATGGGATGATTGGTTAGTACTGGAGAGATTGACAGCCACTCCCAGCCCAATCTACTAAAAGCAGCACGCGAGGGTGCACACTGAGCATGGCTGAGAGTCCGAACTCGTTCCTCCACGTCTGCCCACAGAGATCTGCCTCCTCACCCGTGGCCGGCGGACGGCCAGCGTCCGAGCCGATACCTACTGCCGCCTCTACTCGCTCTCGGTGGACCATTTCAACGAGGTCTTGGAGGAGTACCCCATGATGCGGCGAGCTTTCGAAACCGTGGCCATGGACCGGCTGGATCGGATAGGTAAGTGGAGGAGGTGGTGGAGGCGGCTGTTCCTCCCCGTTGGTTGTCTTCCTGTCTCCTCAACAGAGGTCAAGTCAGGAGGAAGGAAGGAAGGAAGGAAGGAAGGAAGGAAGGAAGGAAGGAAGGAAGGAGCTGATGATGGATGGATGGATGGATGGATGGATGGATGGATGGATGGATGGATGGAGCTTAGGGAGGGAGGGAGGGAGGAGATGATGATGGTTGGTTGGTTGGTTGGATGGATGGATGAATGGAGCCTATGGAGGAAGGAAGGAAGGAAGGAAGGAAGGAAGGAAGGAAGGAAGGAAGGAAGGAAGGAAGGAAGGAAGGAAGGAAGGAGCTGATGATGGATGGATCAATGGATGGAGCTTAGGAAGGAAGGGACGGAAGGAAGGAAGGACAGAAGGAAGGAAGGAAGGGAGGGAGGGAGGGAGGGAGGGAGGAAGGAAGGAAGGAAGGAAGGAAGGAGCTGATGATGGATGGATCAATGGATGGAGCTTAGGAAGGAAGGGACGGAAGGAAGGAAGGACAGAAGGAAGGAAGGAAGGGAGGATGAAAGGAAGGAAGGAAGGAACCGGTGATAGAAGGAATTCAGGGCAGGGATAGCAGGGGAAAGCTGTTCACAGGGAGTAATTAATTACTCCTTTGTAACCACCGGCAGACACATCTGGCTACCGCATTGTACTCGGAGGGTGATGATTAGTGGCTGCTTCGCAATCAGGGAGGAAGTAACAAGTGGGATACCCTAAAGATCAGTCCTGGGTCCATTAATTTTTATTAAATGACCTGGATCGGGGCGTGCAGAGAATGCTAATCAGATTTGCGGACGACCCAACATTGAGTAGAATAGCAAATGCCCTAGAAGACAGAAACAAAGATCTAGAGTGTCTTTAGCAAAGTTTAAAACAGCAGATGTTCTCTCTCATAAGAGGGCTCTCCCCTCATCTTATTATATTCTCCATCTTTCTCATCTCCCCCAGGGAAGAAAAACTCCATCCTGCTGCGTAAGAGGGCCGAGCACAGCTCCACCAACCTCAACAACGAGATCATCCAGCAGATTGTGAAACACGATCACGATACGGCCCACAATATCCAGGAGGTCCCGCCGGTGGTGGCCGGGCGGGAGCTGAGCAGCAAACCCGTCATTTGGGAGCCCCTGGTGCACGCCCCCTTGCAGACGGCGGCGGCCACCACGAACGTGGCCATCGCCTTGACCCACCAGCAGAACCTGGCGGCCCACCTCTTCCTGCCGCCTTCCTCCGTCGCCAGCCCGCTCTCTCTGGACGGCGTCCTGGTCCCTCGCCACCCCCGGCGCTCGCAGGCCAGCCTGGCCGGCTCGCGGCCTTCCTCGGCTGGCTCCCCAGCGTCCGGGGGCCCGTCCCATTTACAGACGCCCACGGCCGGCTCCCCGTGGTCTCCCGTCGGCCAGCCGGCATCGCCGTCGGAAAACACCGGCCCAGCGGGGCGGGCCGTCCCTCGGCCGGTCCCGAAAGCCGAAATGGGGCCGGGGGTGGGCCAGCCGCCGCTTTCAAAATGCCGGGCCACTTCGGTCTCCACCTTGCTCTTGCAACAGCCGAGGAGCGCCTCGTCGGCACCTTCGGGCCGGACTCTCCACTACAGCCTCTCCCGGGCGAGCGGCTCCCACATCTCTCTGTTTGTCCAGCCGCAGCAGCTGGTGAAACACCGCAGCACGCAGGGCCTTTCTGCCGGCCGCCTCACCCAGGAGGCTCGTCCGCTTTCGGCCTCTCAGCCCTCGCTGCCGCACCGGCTGGCCCAACCGGTGGACATGGGTTGTTCCTCGGGGCCAGGCCGGAAGTCCGCTGGGAACCTGACTTACCGCTCATTCCCATCTGTTCCTGGCGTCGTGACCAACCCCCCCTCAGGGCCATCCGGGCGCCCTCCTTCACCTCAGCCGGCGCCTTTGGGACCCAGCCACTCCCCGAGCGGTGCCAGCACCCCTCCGTCCCCGGCCTCCACCCCCCGACACACCACTCCATCCCGCAAAAGCTCGGTGGCTTTCAGCCCCGAGGTGGACGCCGGGAAAGCAAAGTTCTCGTCCAACATGTGAAGGCGACAACAACCGGAGCCGCACCTTCTGATCGCAGGGCGGGTGGGAAAGCCCCTTCTCAGAAAAGCAGGCCTCACCTCGGGGCTGACCCGGAGACGGCGTGTGGGGTGGGGTGGGGTTGGAGCATTCGCCACCATCAGGAGAGCTGTTCGCCCCAGGAGAGCATCAGAGGGGTCTGCAAGCAGCAGCAGCAGCAACAGCAGGAGGAGGAGACAGCTGCTCTCTCACAAAGCGCACCAGAGTCATCCATCAAAGGCTGAGATGAACCTCACGTTTGCAGCCGAAGGTGAAGGGAGACAGGCAGTGGGCTCCTGTGTCCACCTTTGTGTGAGGATACGCACCCGTCCGTTGTGTGAGGAAAGCTTTGTCCTATCTTTACCCCCTTCAGATCCTCTGCATTAGCACAAATGTAGCCTGGATGACCCCAGCGTGGGGTCGGCCCCACAGATCCCTCTGAAGGTCTCGGAAGATTGTAGGCTTTGGAGGGGGGGGACAGAAGGCAGCATAAAGGGTCTGCAATGTTGTATTCCGGGAGGATACAGTACAGAGCAGAGCATCGGGATGCAGCCTGGCAGAGGAGGAGGGCTAAGAGAAGAGTCCCACGGACCCACGGCGTGGACAAAGAAGCCGGTGTTCAACCACGCCAAAACAGCCTCTGGGTCCAGCTCGGGCCAAACAACTTGATAGATACACCTTGAGGAGCGCCACCCTCCCCTTCGTCACCTCCCCTCGCCTTTAGGATTTTTAAAAATGAGATGTTTTATCTAGCAACATATCCTTCTCTCTCCCTGCTTCGAATCTGTGCAATACGTCTCTCCAGATGCCTCATGCGAGTGCGTGTAGACGCCCTGGTTTCACGGGAGAAGGGTGGATCGTGGCCCTCTCTCTGCCTCCCCGATCCCAAGGATCGCGGGGTTGAGACCCCAAACTCTGATCTTGCTACGACTGCTATAAGCTCTGCGTCTGGGCTAGGCCTGGTGAGGGGGCCTCGGGAAAACTCCCCATCCCTCTGCTCCCCAAATCTCACCTGGTGTATGATCTGGCTCAGGTAAACCCCCTTACTTGAAGGTGCAGTGGTACCTCTTAAGACGAAGTTAATTCATTCTACGGGTTAATTCATTTTATGGAAAATTCATCCTACGAAACGCGGTTTAACACAGTTTCCCATAGGAATCCATTGAATCCGTCTTGCGAGTTTTGCCTATTCCTGGAAAATTCATTCATCTTATGAGTTTTTCATCTTATAGGGCATTCGTCTTAAGAGGTACCACTGTACACAAAAGCCTCTCTGGGAAGGTCTGTTAGACTTTGGCTTTTGCCGGTTTGACACCTCAAGCAAAGCCCATTCTTGTAATAGAAACACCCTTTGATTCGGACGAGCAGGGTTTGTGTGTCCCTTTCTTGGTTCTGTTTACCGGCATCCAACTTCCCCAGTCTTCACACCCATGGAATTTTAGCCGATTAACTCCAAGGGGGTCCAGTTAGTTCATGGAGGGATGCTTCTTAACTCTGCAGATACCTGATTGCAGGTGGGAAGCTACAGACACCGAGAAGCGTTAGGATTCGGATTTGAATTATTTAAAACGAAAGTCAGTCATAAGGTCCTAGCTAGTGCTCCACGTTAAGGCCTTCCCCTCTAGGTGAGTTCAGATTTCGGTGTCCATAAGGTGGCTGTCTCTCAGCCAGAAAATGCACTGTTGAGACACCAGATTTCAGGACAGGAGAGCAAAAATGGAAAACAGTGATGGACCTCCTTTTGGCTTTTCAAAGCAAGTCATTACAGCCGTGCATAGCCTGCTTGAAGCAGAATTATTCTTCCCTGAGTCTACTAGAAATGCCATCCTGTTCCCTGTGTGCCTTTAAAAAAATAGATGGGGTTGTTGCTTTTTCAAACCTGTCGTGGGCCACTGAAGTGTGGCTGGGGATATTACTTTCCAATGTTTTCTAGAAAGCAGGTTTGGAAAGGCTGATTTAACCATCCATCTGCCAAACTTGAGCCGTACTAAATAGAACCGGCAAACGTCCAAAGCAGCCTCGCACAGCATAACCGCTTTGGGGGTGTTGTGTGCATGTGTGTGAATGCTTCCCTGGAAAAAGCCCTTCTTGACCGAGAATACTCAAATGTTGTGAGAAATTTTAACTTCTCCTTCTGGCTTTCTCTGCAAGGAAAGGGGTTTTAAAAGCTCTCATCTTACCCATGGTGATTTCTGAGTACCGATGTGTGGTTAAAGTGTGTTAAGGATCATTTTGTCAACTGTTAACAATGTGCTCGGATCTTTGGAGTGTATCTTGTATAGTCCTGAGTCACTGCTCAGCATATGGACATAATTGTTCTGTAGAAATTGGCAGAGCAAGGGATGAGGGGGTTGGATCTCCTCCACATCTAGTGTATGTTTACGGGCATTGTGCAATTAGAGAGAAGCATTAACGAAATGCAAGTGACCCTAGAATTAGCTACGGGATATCTAGAGGTATCCCTAGATATGGCCTCCCGATTTTGTTTGAATCAGATAACGGTCTTCATTTTGAAGGGGATCTCTCTTAAATGCAGCAGGTGTCCAAATCTCGAGGGGGGGGACACCATTTTGGGGCTATCAAGCTATCCTTTAACTAGCCAGGCATTGGTGAGGGATTGGGGAAGTCTTTTTCTTATATTCCACATATTCTTCTGGTTCCAATAACTGTTTGTGGGGTCCGTCCACCCTGCCCACTCTGAGCATGATAAGACAGGAGAGAGCATTGAGTCCGCCTCACTGCTTCCATGGCGGGTGGTTTGGGAGCCTACCAGAGATGCCCATCACCAGCAATGAACAGTCACAACAGGGTAGCCTAGTGGTGTCTGCTTAGTCCTCTCTTGTGCCTAAACACTGCCTGGGTTTGCAGCCCATCCTCCCTGGGACCACCTTCTGTACAGAACCCCTGCACCCTGTCTCTCCCCTGTAGGAACCAAGGCACAGCAGGTCAACCCCATATAGGAACCACTAGTCTCCCATGTGTGTTCCATGTGACCTGAGTGGCCAAAATTTGTGTGAAAAAGACGTTGCTTCCTTGTCTCTGGCTGATGTCAGGTAGACTAGCTGCTCCCAGAGCCTTTTAGGGATCGCCTTTCTCAAACCCCGCCTGGATTTTAGGACAACCTTTCCTCCAGTGCCCTCAAATATACACATACACACACGTGTAACTAGTTCTGTGACTGCACTGTACATTGCTTTCTTTTCCCTTTCTAGGCCCTAATGCAGGGCGTGAGCCGGGAAGAGGCATCCAGAGCCATTTTACTCATCATCCACAGAAACACAAGAGCAAAGAAGGACATTTCCTACCCCGCTCCGCCAATAGCAGACCAACCTCCTTCCTCTCTAGGGCATCCCACATAACTCTGCCAGGTATAGGGGTGCTCAGTCCTTCAAGAGAGTCTGCCCGAGCCCGCCTGGATAACGGTTGTGCAACCTGGCGGGTCCTACCGGTCAGTGCACAACGGGCATCACAAAACATTACAGGCAACGATGGCCAACCGCGCCTGGCTACTCAGAGAATTTGCCAGCCCGTTAAACATGGCCAGGGTCTGTCCTCCTGGGAGACGATGTCTGCTTCTATGGAGCTCACGAATTCTGGGAGTTATCATCTGAAATACAAAAAGCAGGGGGGGGAAGCATTTTTGGGATTGGGTGGAGAGATGCTCCCCTACCTGATGGAGCTGCCGACAGCTTATCAACCAACCTGTTACCGCATCTCTGGCAGATGCCTTTGAGTAAAGACCAGCCCACACGGCCTTCTAGTTCTTCCCAATCCTACCTGTCTGCCACGCCCTGGCCTAAACCCGTGATGATGCTTCTCAGGTAGGAGCTCCTCGCTTGAACACGTAGCTTCGACACATTCCAAAGCGTCTTCTTGTTTACACTCGATCCAGGTAGAGCCAACTGTAGCTGCCGCTATTCCCCACAGACAACGGAGTCAACAGGTTTTTTTCTTTTCTCAGATTAGAGAGGGGCAAACCCTTCCTTTGGCTGGCCGGCCCGCATATTGGTCTGATTGGGTCTGGGGCAAACCGCCCTGCCTGTATCCTGACTAGAACTGTTTTCCCCCTCTAGCTGGGAAGCCTCCGTGGGTAAACAGACCATCTTTTGCAGGGATTCATGGCACCTCTATAACATGGACATCCCCTGCTGTGTCAACCACACCGGGGGAGGTCTCTAAACCCTTTTTGTGGTGGCGTGTGTGCAACACACACACACATATCACCTATTTGTGGTGTCACGTGTGCCGAACACACATTATACATATCAAAGGATCAAGCATCTGTCCACCATGGATGCTTGCATCAGTGAGGATATTTAGAGTGTGTGTTCCACACAGCACCGTGATGGCCACCTTAGGGTCCATTAGATGCACAGGAGGGGATTTTCCGGTTTCCAGGACAACAGATGCCATATTTCTCCCTTCTGGGAGTTGTCTCTACTTTCCAGGCACTGTATAAACGTCTAAGTCGGGCCCACCTAGGAGAAAGGCTTTGACTAGAAGGCTTTCAGTCTGGCCTAGCGCCATCTTGGATCCCTATTCCCACCCCGGTGCTACCCAGGACCTTTGTATCTGATCTGGAAATTAGTCAGAATTAGGCCTAGCTAAGCCTAGCTCAACCTCAAAGCCTTCTCATTTAAGCCTTTCTCCCTGGGGGAGCGACCGACAGGTGTTTGTCAGGGACATGCCAGGTAGGAAGAAGGTCTCAGGATGGGGAATGATGGTCTTTGTAGTCCAAACAAAAAAAAGTATCTGAAAATCCCCACCCTTAGCTATGAATCCATCCAATAGAATGGTAGGGTTTGGAGTTTGGTAAAGCCCTCGTTAGAGGTCTGGAGTGTAGTCCTGTATTTCAGCGGAGGGCATCATACCATCTCCAGCACGCCTCTCCAAACTACAAATCCCATGGTTCCACACAGGGCAGCCCCACAGCCATCAAAGAGGTATCAAACGGTTCGCTGACCTAGATCCAGTCTCCGGCGCAGCCAGATGGTGGCCCCTCACAGTGCAGTTGTCTGTTTTGGGTTGCACCCCCCATCTCCCAGGAGAGGTGGGTGGCTGCGGGTGCGAAACGAGTCACCAAAGACCATGCCTCGCCACCTTTGCACTCGCCGTAGCTCAGTGTATGGCGCTTGTAGAGTTCATATCACGAGGATATTTCTAACTATATTCTCTTTTGGGGTCTCTCTCTCTCTCTCTCTCTCTCTCTTTTTTTTTTTTTTTAAAGATAATTTTAATTTCAGTTTATTTTGGTTGTTGTACCTAAGAGATTTCAATAATAAAGACAAACTCGGAGCCACTGTTGTCTAACTCTGATGACTTTTTTTCGCCCATAACGGCATAAAAAGAGCCCTGCTGGATCAGGCCAAAGGCCCATCTAGTCCAGCTTCCTGGATCTCACAGTGGCCCCACCAGATGCCTCTGGGAGCACAAGAGACTAGATCTCTGTCTCCTGATACCACTCCCCTGCATCTGGCCCTTGAAGTCCCCTGGTTTTAAGTACCTCAAAGGTCTCGTCCACCCCTGCGCACACTGGGTGCTACCAGTTCCCCACCCTGGTCCCCATTTCAGTGGGACTCTCCTCTCTGGTTGTTTTTTTAAGGACGACATTTATAGGAGTTTACAAAGTACAGACACACCAAACAGTGATGAGGCTGGCGGGCTGGCGGGCGAGCGGGTGAGAGGAGGAGACCTCGGATTAAAATCCGGACCGAACCAACCAGGACATGCTCCTTTTGAAATGAAAAAGACCAGCTCCCTTATCTGCCGTTGGCCAAACCCAGCAAAACTGGGCCTCTTTCATATCCCCCCCCTTCACGTCCGGCTGGATTATCACTCAATCTATATTGTCCACCTTCCCCCTTTTCTTTTTAATCAGGAGGCCAGAGAGCCAAAGTCCCGGCCAGCCGCCCTTGATTGAGTTCAGGACTTCCGGCATTGAATCGATGATTAAACCAAGGTGGAGCCATGCGCGACAGGTGGCCCAGGTAACCCCCCCCCACCCTTGATATCTATCATGTGTCTCAAAAAAATCTTTCCAGGATAGCTGCAAGATGGAGTGGATTGGATGGCGCGCATGCCAAAATTTTTTAGCTCCCATGAGACATTTTCCATATCTGAAAGAGAGAAAAAACCCAACCATCTCCTTTGAAGGTGGCAACTTGGTTCTGAATTAAGTAAATGGATATGTGGGGTTTGAAGGGGGATGGCAGAGCAGTCCCCATTAAACACCCCCCCATGTTTTGGGACAGCAAAACCCCGTTTCCAGGACGGTCCACTCTCGCCTTCTGATGACAGGTCGCTTTTAGCACTGGTTGAAGCCACTGACCTGCCCCCACACACACACACTCACAAACACACAAACACTCCTCGAAGGCCAGTTGAAGAGAAAAGATTATGGTCTGCACTTGTGGGGTTGATTAAAGAAGGTTTAGATAGGATTATAGGATCATGGCGGATCTGGGGCAGATTGGCAATCAAGTGAGGGAAGAAAAGGAAGGAGTCTGTGTGTGAGTGTGTGTGTGTGTGTGTGTGTGTGTGAGACTGTCCCATCTCCAGCTCAAGGGAGGAAGGGTGGATGGATGGAGTGGATGATGGATGGATGGATGGATGGATGGATGGATGGATGGAAGGGAGGGAGGGAGGGAGGGAGGAAGGAAGGAAGGAAAGAAGGAAGGAAGGAACAGATGATGGATAGAAGGAAGGAAGGAAGGAAGGAAGGAAGGAAGGAAGGAAGGAAGGAAGGAAGGAAGGAAGCAGATGATGGATAGAAGGAAGGAAGGAACGGAGGAAGGGTGGATGTATGGAGTGGATGATGGATAGATGGAAGGAAGGAAGGAAGGAAGGAAGGAAGGAAGGAAGGAAGGAAGAGGCAGATGATGGATAGAGTGAAGGAAGGAATGGAGGAAGGGTGGATGGATGGAGTGGATGATGGATGGATGGATGGATGGATGGAAGGAAGGAAAGAAGGAAGGAAGGAAGGAAGGAAGGAAGGAAAGAAGAAGCAAATGATGGATAGAGTGAAGGAAGGAACAAAGGAAGGAAGGAAGGAAAGAGCAGATGGATAGAGTGAAGGAAGGAAGGAAGGAAGGAAGCAGCAGATGATGGATAGAGTGAAGGAAGGAAGGAAGGAAGGAAGGAAGGAAGGAAGGAAGGAAGGAAGGAAGCTGATGCTAAAGGAAAGAGCTGAGAAAGGAAGGAAGGAGCTGGATGATGGAGAGAAGAAAGGAAGGAATAATGACAAATAGGACAATGATGCGATTTCCCCCCCCCCCCATTAGAATAGATGTTTAACCACAGGCAGCCCATATACAGCACTACTTGGATATATTTTCAAACCATGAGATAAAAAAGAGGGCCAGGAGTGGCCGAAAAACAGAGCAGGCGGAGTGAACCGTTCAGCCGTACATTCCAAGGAGTCAAGGCCCAAGTTTGGGTAGGTGAGTGGGGGTTGCTACCCAAGAGTCCCCGCGTTCAGCCACAAACTCTAGGGAGGAGCCTGGGTCCTCTCTTTCAGACGCGGGCGGCTTTCTCGCTTCCTTTAGGGGACCTGCTGGACCCTCATGATGTTGGTGTAGCCGGCGCCGGGTCTCCATCCGGTCACCACAATGACCACATCCCCGGAGCGTAGAAATCCTCGCATCCTCCCTGTGGAGAGGGAAGGGAAACATAAGCGGGAAGGAGAGACAGGAAGAGAAGAAAGAAAAAAGAAACCCAAGGGTTTGGAAAGTTACTTTTTTAAAAAAAGTAACTAGTTCCCCTAACTCTTTGCCATCTTCAGAAAGTAACTCCGTGACACTACTCACTGCAGGAAAAAGGCAACACATTGCACCCTGATTATTATTTTTTTATTTTAAAAAATCCTGTTATTGTCATTTTCTGGAAAAAAACATTCAGGACAGGAACAAAAACCACATCAAATTCAAAAAATTCCACTTTATAACTTAGATGTCCTTTGAAAGCAACTTTGTTAGAGACCCAGAAAGAGGTTGGTTTTTTTTTTGCATTCACATAGTAATTTCTAGCCTTTATATGTAACTTTTGAAACTCAGTAAGCAATGTGATACATTAGGACTGCAAAATAAGTTTGTATCGACTCTGTTATTTTGGAAAAGTAAATTTGTTTACATCCACAAAGTTTGTGTCCACAAAGTAACTAGTTACAGGTAACTATGTTACTGTTCATTTGCTTCTTTTCAAGACTGGAGGAATCAAGGAATGACAATGTATCTTTGTAAAACTTTCAGAGAAGTAAAGTACATTCAGAAACAGGCCTACTTCTCATGGCTGATATGCATACCATTTTAAAGAATCTACTTATACGGTGGTGAAAATGCTGGCACCAAAATATATTTAGGAAAACAGATCCCAAAGCATGTATAATAAGAAACACATGGAGGTAGGTTCCCAAAATGCTTTAAAGAGCATCTTACTTTTTTTTGGGGGGGGGGGACCGGAAAGCGATTACCAGCATCTTAATTTGAAGTGGAGGGAAAAAAACCCCAGCCTATCATGTCTGAATCAAAAGAAAAGCGAAGGGTGGGATGCCAAAAGGATTTGGAGAAATGAAACCGAGGATCGGACTAGACACGCTGAGCATGTGTTTAGAAGCAGTGCTCCGTTTATTGCAGAAAGGCATCTGGATGTGATGCTCCCCGCACTTGTATTTTGCATCCGGTAGGGTACACAGGGGCTTCATTAGCAGGTCTGTTAAATGGCAGAGCATTAGAAGGGAGCAAAAGAATTGGATATTATGGGCGTTTATACACAACCCCTAAACTCCGGGGCAAATGGCTCCCAGCTCCAGAGCTTAAAAATGTTTCCCCACCAGCTCCGGAGTTTACAGGAAATTAGTGCGACCACGCCCACTTTAGTGCGTCCCAGCGCACCTTTCAAGTACCTGCTCTCTGGAGGTGAAAATTCTTTGATGTGGTGTAACGATAGTGAGTGCGGGGCTCTCCTCGCTTCTGTTTGTTGTTTTTTGGCTCCCGCCCCTTTAAGAGCTACTTAAGAGACTGGAATGTTGCCGCGGCAAGAGCGAGAGGCAGAATGGAGGTGAGCCAGGTCTCTTTTCTTCCTGTTTTTTCTCCCTCCCCTCACGCAGCCAGCAGCCAGGAGTGCAGAGGGGGTGGGAACGCAGGAACAGCGACAAACCCCTAAGATCTCTGGTCCGAACTTAAGTGGCCAGCGGATCTTAGGGGTCGTGTGAAAAGGCCCTAAGAGTTCCTAGAACAGAAGGACAAATATTTTGGAAACTCACCCACTTCCATGCCGAAATGTACCCTGCGGTCTACGTCGTCAGCCCACACCTCCTGCCTGGCATCGCGCCACAGGACGGGGAAGACCCCCCGGCTGAGGTGCACCTGGCGGGCTACCTGCTCGTTGCGGGTGATGGCAATGATGAGAGCCCGGGGCCGGTAGCGGGACAGCAGTTGGGCCGACCTGAATGCAAAAGGAAAGCGTGTGCAAAATTTATATGTTTTTTTTTTTAAACCACTGTACGAGGCCCTCGCGTGGCTGCTCCCAAAATGCAAGCAGCTCCACTGATCTGTCTCAAGTAACATTAGGCCCACGTTTTGTTTTGGCATCACAGCGGGTCTTTTGTAAAGCTAACGGCTCTTAAGGGTCCCCTCTGCCAAACCGAGCTGCCCCACTTTGCTAGCATTTCCCTCCGCTCAGCTCTGAACATTCATTCCTTCTCCAGGGGAGATATTGCAAGACAGGATTAAAAAGGTAAAGGTAAAGGTTCCCCCTGACTCTAGGGGCAGTGCTCATCTCCACATTCAAGCCAAAGAGCCAGTGTTGTGCAAGCCTGTGGCCATGTGGCTGGCACGGTTGCAAGGAAACTCAGGATTAATAGAGTAGCAAATGAAAAACCCAGGCTCCATTCTATCATTTCAGGGAATATCTGCAAAACAAAATCTATACCAGAGAATAAAGGGAAGCAGAGGTTTGGGCTCCCCCCCATACTTATAGATGTGGCAAGAGAGACAGAATCCATCTGAGTGCTTTCCACTCATCGGATAATACTGTATACAAATATGAATGGGCGGGTGGGTGGTCGGGTGGATGGATGGATGGATGGATGGATGGATCGATCGATCGATCGATGGGTGGATGGGTGGGTGGATGGATAAATGGGTGGATGGATGGATGGATGGATAAATGGGTGGATGGACGGATGGACGGACGGACAGACAGACGGACGGCTGGATGAGGTTTGCTTTGTGAAGGCTGGATTATCCATCTTAAACTCCCAGGGAAGAATGTCGTTGAATCAAGCTGAAGATCACCGGGAGAGCTCAGAGCTCAGGCATCATTAAAACTCAGGGCCTCTGTTTTATACCCTTAGCAGAAAAGCTGGGGAGCCTGGACCCCTACAGGTATCTCTGAACACCAGGCCCACCCTCTCAGCCACCATGCTCAGTCTTTGGGGGAGATGGGAGGGTTAGTTTAGCCACATCAGAAAGTCCACATTATAAAATGGTTTTAAAGGAGTAAAAGAGACAAGCTGGTTGGATATCTCACTGGTTGAGATCTCCAGCTTGTGGAAACCAGAGGTCATAAGTTCAGTTCCCACACTGGACCTCCTTCGCAGGGGATGGACTAGGTGACCTCTCGGGGTCCCTCCCAGATCTGCAGTTCTGCGGTTTCTACCATCACCGTGTTGTCCTTTACCGTGGACTTTTCCTCCTATAATAAAGGGGGAAAGAGAGCAAAAAAATTCAACCCCCCCCAACCACAAAAATATATTTAGCCAGGCTCCTCACCGGCCAGACGTGGTCAGGACGATGATGGCGGCCGCGCAGCACTTGAACGAGGCCTCCACCGCCCCGATGGCCGTCACCTCGGTTGGATCCTGGCTCAGTGGAGTCAGGCGGCGCAATTCTTGGAAGAGCTGGTGGTGATACATGGCGGCCTCCGCTTCTCGCGCAATCTGGAGAGGATAAGGGGGACGTCAGGTTGGATTGTCAGCAACCGCTGGGCAGCTTAGTGGTTTCGTTTCTGGCTCTGGGGCCAGAGTTCGGGAGTTCGATTCCCGCTCTGGGCCTACTTCCCCCTAGGGTCCCCTACCAGCCCAGCAGATCTAAGGTGGTTACTTCACATCCTATCATCTTCCGCAATTACGTTTGTACCGTGACAGCGTTGTTTGCAGTCATGTGGCTTTGTTCCTATTCAGTCCCTGTTTCCGTTGACTCATGGGCGTCTCGTGACAAGTGTTACTTCCCGGCCTTGTTTCATAAGAACATAAGAAGAACCATCCTGGATCAGGCCAAGGGCCCATCTAGTCCAGCTTCCTGTATCTCACAGTGGCCCCACCAGATGCCTCTGGAAGCGCACGAGACTAGATCTCTGTCTCCTGCTACCACTCCCTGCCTCTGGCCCTTGAAGGGCCCCGGTTTTAAACCTGGAGATGATACATCTCTATCATGGTTTGTCACCTGGGATGGACGTTTCCTCCAGGAATCTGTCCAACCCCTTTTTGAAGGCATCTAGGCCAGATGCCATCACCACATCCTGTGGCAGGGAGTTCCACAGGCTAACAACGCGCTGGGTGAAAAAATATTTTCTTTTGTCTGTTCTTATTCTCCCAGCCCTCAATTTGGGTGGATGTCCGCTAGTTCTGGTATTTTGTGAGAGGGAGAAGAGCGTCCCTCTATCCACTTGACTCATGCCCTGCATTATTTTGTACGTCTCAATCGTATCCCCTCTCAGGTGCCGTTTTTCCAGACTAAAGAGCCCCAAATGTGGGGCTTTTTTGAAAAAAAACCCCATAAAAATAAAGAGCGCACCACACCCCCTGTGCTTCGTCTATTTGAAATGTCGATCCGCAGCGCTCAAAAGTACGAGAGAAATGGACGGACGCAAGTTCATGAGTGGAAGATTGCCTCCGTTGTGTGACAGTTGTTACCTCGTGGGACCTTGTCCCGGAATAGGAACCAAGACAAGAGAATTCCCCAGTTCAGGGGCAGGTACATCTTGTCACGCTCTGATCCCGGTTCTGGGGGTGTGGTCAAGACAACTTTTTGCTGTCACGCTATGGATGTTAAATAAGGGCGTTTATACACGACCCCTAAGCTCCGCTGCAAATGGCTCCCAGCTCCGGAGCTTAAAAATGTTTCCCCACCAGCTCTGGAGCTAACAGAAAATTAAGTGCGACCCCGCCCACCTAAGCGCGACCCAGCGCAGCTTTCAAGTACCTGCTCTGGGAGAGTGAAAAATTTTGATGCAGAGAGTGTTGGGCTCTCCTCGCTTCTTTTTGTTGTTGTTTTTTTTGCCCCCCGCCCCTTTAAGAGAAACCAGGAAGTGACGGGGGGTCGGAGCAACTCCGGAGGTAAGAGTGCATTCTTTTCTCCCTTTTTTTCTCCCTCCCCTCACGCAGACAGAACAAGGAAGTGTGGAGGGGGTGGGAATGCAGGGAGAGCGACAACCCCTCAAGATCTCTGGTCCAAATTTAAGGGACCAGCGGATCTTAGGGGTCATGTAAAAAGGCCATTAGTGGGTTTTTTTGTACCGGTCCCAAGCGGGACAGCAAAGAGGGAAGAACGGGATGTGAAGCAACCGCCTAAGACTATTAACGGTAAGGATTTCAGCAGTCCACCTCTGTAACCGGAAAAGACGCATCCTTATGCGCCTCTCGTCTCTCGTTCCACCGCTAAAACGACTGGAAAACCTTCACTTCGTCAGCGGGCGTTAGATTAAGAAAATAAAATGCCCACCGCATGTTGCATCCGCACGGCTTCCACCGGATAGGAGCCCTTGGCCGTCTCTCCAGACAGCATGATACAATCCGCTCCGTCCAGGACGGCGTTTGCCACGTCACTGCTCTCAGCTCTCGTCGGTCGTGGTTTTTTGATCATGCTCTCCAGCATCTAGCCAAGAGACACAGAGAGAGAGAGAGAGAGAGAGAGAGAGAGAGAGAGGGGTGTGGGGTGTGGGTGGGACGTGCCTGTAAGCTCCTTGGGGCAGGGACCTTGTCTTCAGACTTCTTCTCCTACCCCTCCAATTAAAGCCGCCATGTACACTATTAATTCTGTGTCTCTCTTACTCAAAGAGTGAGGCATCCAGCTGCCGCCTTTGACTACACTTCCCATCAAATTGGCTGGCTGGGATTTGTAGTCCCAAATGTCCCAGATGAGGGCCGGATTGGGGGCAGAACTTGTGGATGAAAGACTGTAGCCGCGTTGGAAGGAAGGAAGGAAGGAAGGAAGGAAGGAAGGAAGGAAGGAAGGAAGGAAGGAAGGAAGGAAGGAGCTGATGAAGAAAGAAAGAAAGAAAGAAAGAAAGAAAGAAAGAAAGAAAGCTGAGGAAGGAAGGAAGGAAGGAAGGAAGGAAGGAAGGAAGGAAGGAAGGAAGGAAGGAAGGAAGGAGCTGATGAAGAAAGAAAGAAAGAAAGAAAGAAAGAAAGAAAGAAAGAAAGAAAGAAAGAAAGAAAGAAAGAAAGAAAGAAAGAAAGAAGCTGAAGGAAGGAAGGAAGGAAGGAAGGAAGATGGCGCTTTATTTGG
The DNA here is from genome assembly GCA_029282475.1 of Phrynocephalus forsythii. NCBI lineage: Eukaryota > Metazoa > Chordata > Lepidosauria > Squamata > Agamidae > Phrynocephalus > Phrynocephalus forsythii. The sequence continues at coordinate 7,375,404 of JAPFRF010000019.1, forward strand.
GCTCCTATTGCTAAAAATTGAGATATGGGAAGGAAATCATGGTGGCACCGGCAGACTCGTCTCCTGCTCAACTGATTTTCATGCTCACAACCCTGCGGGGCAGGCCATGAACTGGATATCCCAAAGACCCAGTCTGAGGCTCGCACCACCACACCGGGCTGCCTCAATGGACGATGCAGCTGACCTGCGTGGCACATATCACCGGCTTCCCAGCTCGGTTACACCGGCCGATCATCATCTTCTGAGCCAAGAAAACCTTTTCGGCTGGAATCTCAATCCCTAAATCTCCCCGGGCCACCATGATGCCGTCACTGGCTTCAAGAATCTCATCGAACCTGCAGAAGAAGGCAAGAGAGCTTACGAAGGAGAACCCTCTGCAAATGGCATAAACACTGAGAACAACAAACGGGCAGATTTAGACCCACCATCCACTTCTATATTTGTCTCCGTTAATTAAAAGAGGTGCAGAATACTGTAAATGAAGTGCAGAATTTCTGAAATTCCTTCTAATCACTTTCCTCATGTCCCCAGCCAGCAATTTCTAACGTTATTTCAGTTAGTTCTCCCGCCTCTTGTAAGTCATTTGGAAGCCGTTCTGTGAGTCTGCTGAAGCCTGTTGCTGAAAGCAGTCAAGTCTACCAGTTTGCTGTTGGATCCGTTCAATTGTAAGTAAAAGACACTTGCTATCATTTCCCCAAATAATGTTTCAGAGTGAGTTCACGAGACTGTAAGTGCCAGTTGATGAGGGAAAAAAAGGGGGGAATGGACTATTCTGGGGAACTTGAAGCTATTTTGCTCAGCAAATCCCAGTGCTTCTGCGGCACATCTAGAGGAGTGCTTTACAAGCCGCACAATCCCAGAATGAGATGGAGGCAGCGCATAAAATAAATGGAGAGAAAAAGCAATTACTTTTTCACGCCCTCGTGGTTCTCAATCTTGCTGATGATCTTTATCGCCCGACCACGTTCTCCCAGCACTTCCCGGATGGCGGCCACGTCGCTGGCCTTGCGGATGAAGGAGGCGAAGACGATGTCGACCCCCTGCTCCAGGCCAAACTGTAGGTCTCGGATGTCCCGCTCAGAAACAGCCGGCAAGTCCACCTGGGCCCCCGGCAGGTTCACCCCCTTGCGGCTGCATAGCATCCCACCATTTTCCACCTCTACCACGCAGCTGTCAGGGCCTGCCGGAGAAATAGGGGGTGGGGGAGAGAGACACAGATAGGACCAGACTGTGAGTTTCTCTAGCCTCGTCAAAACTAGACATTATAGGTAGCCCGTAATTAGCAAGCCAGTGTGCTGAAGGATATGTGATTGTCGCAACATACGAGGTGGCTTTACTTTGTGATTGGTTGTCCAGGAGATAAGGCCAGCTTCATTCGGCAATAAAATTGTCCAGGCCTGATGACTGATAGTCACACGGACATGGCTTCAGTTTCTAACAACATGCTCAGTTGTGAAAGATACATCCAACATATTTTATTGGCCGCTGTTGGCCATGTACAACAATGAGATCCTACACCTGAGGTCCCAAACAGGATTGACAGGTAAAGAAAACAGAGGGCACCTTTATGGAGAGTGGGCGAAATATGCGGAGCTTCTCCGGGTTGGGGGGGAAGGGGGGGGTTGCTGAATCCGCTCCGAGTTTTCGTCCAAACCTTACAAGGATTAAAGGTCTCCGCTGGCTTTACGGTATCGGGAGTGGTACGTACGGATTTCCTTGACCAGTAAGGAGATGAGACCATCGTCCACGAAGATCCGTCCACCGACTTTCACCACCTTCGGTAAGTTGGCGTAGTCCACCCAGATGGTCTTCTGGTCACAAAGCTCCTTGAACGCCGGGTCGGTGGTCACGATCAGCTCCGATCCTTTGGCCAGCTCCACCTCTTTGTTCTCCCCCTGTAAGCGCAGGATCAGACCCACCCCAACCCCAAGAGTTGCGTTAGTTGGGGCTTTTTTTTTTTTTTTACTGGGCAGGAACACCCCCTCCCGCAATAAAAGAAGAACTGGTAAATATTTGTGGAATGGTAACCAGTTTGGAGCAACAGGGGATTTGGCCACAGGCACTAACATTTAGAAAGCACCCAAAATCGAGAATTTCAATCTCATGCACAATGGTGGCAGGGAAGGATCGTGGCCACAAATCACGCCAGGTGTGGATGAGAGACAGTGCCAGGTGCCAAAACCTCTAGAAACAACTGGGGTTTCATTTACAACCTTGCATGCATTTAGTTAGAATGGGAGGGACTTTTCTGGGCTGAGTGACTGTTCATCTCTCCAATCGTTACCCATCCTGCCTGCCTGCCTTGGAGACAGCCCCGCTTCTCTTCTGAGGGTTTCCTTTCCCTCTGCTGAAGTCAGTCGTTTGTTTGCTGTTGATCTGTCCCCAACGGCGAGCAACGAAATGGTTTTTTTTTAAAAAAATCTTTCTCCTACAAATGTACTGAGGTGTTTAAGTGCCAGTTAAATGAGACAGGGGTGGACTATCTGAAGAACATTGAGCTGTTCTCTTCTGCGAGTCTCTGCGCTTCTACCATGTCGGAAAAGGCATCGTGCTAGAAATTCATCCATCAGCAACAGCAACGGGCTTGAAAAACAGCTATCTTGGGCTTACCCCTTTGACCAGACCGGTACGGATTTCCGGGCCTTTGGTGTCCAGGGCGATGGCCACCGGTCGGTAGAAAAGAGGGTTGGAGGCAAAACTTTCGGTGGCTTTTCGGATGTTGACGATGGACCCGGCATGATACTGAAACGGAAGGAAAACAGTCATTGGCTGGACCAAGGGGTGACGCCTGGAGATGACACATCCCCATCATGGCTTGCAACCTGGGATGGGACTTTTCCTCCAGGAATCGGTCCAATCCCCTTTGGAAGGCATCCAGGCCAGATGCCATCACCACCTCCTGTGGCAGGGAGTTCCACAGACTAACCACGCGTTGGTTTTCAAAAAATTGTTTTTCTTTGGTCTGTTCTCACTCTCCCAACCCTCCATTTGAGTGGATGTCCCCTAGCTCTGGTATTTTGTGAGAGGGAGAAGAGCGTCCCTCTATCCACTTGACGACACCCACTGGCTTGTGTTTCCCCAAAGCACTGGTATTTAAGGGTAGACTGCCTCTGATAAGGAGGTTCCATTTTTTTTTGGCTTGCAGTGCGTAGGAAAGATCTGGAGGCCTTAAAGGGCCCAAAGAAGAACCGCCATTCAGGATCGGACCCAAATGAGAGCTTTGACCCATCTTCCCCCTTCTCCTAGCAAAAGCCACTTTCTAAGAGAGAAGGTCAGACTGGCCAGTGCCTGTGTCACAAAACACCCAAAAGCTTCCAAAGCTCGGGACCCCCGACTTCTTGTCACTTTTCTTAGCATTATTTGCGCGCCTCCTGCTCTGAAATCCCCCTGATTTCTTCCTGCAGGGTATCTCCAGCTTCCTAGCCCTCCGCTTGGCACAGATCCTGCTGGCTTCCGTACCTCGTGCGAGCCGTGCGAGAAATTCAGCCGTGCGATGTTCATCCCGGCCTTGATCATCTCGCGTAGCATCTCCACGGAATGGGAAGCTGGTCCTAAAAGAGGGGAAAGGGCCTTCCGTTTCAGGACAGGAGAAACGTCACCTTTTTCCCCCCTGGACTACAGGGCCCATCGCTACCCCATCCAAGTTTTTTTTTCCAGGCTGTGTTTTTTTTGGGGGGGGGCAGTGTGCAACACCCCCTAGTGGGGGAAGAGAGGATAACTCCGTCTTCCTCCTCCCCAATACATACCCAAGCTTTCCCCACAAACCCACATGTTTGCAACCACAGGGACTAGAAACTTGGGTCTTCCTTTAAAAAAACAAACAAACCAGAATACGTGGCTGCATTCTAGGATGTGGGCTCCCGGCTCCCTCTCCTTCCAGTTCTTTTGGCTTTAAAGCCGGGAAGAGAGGCCGGTCCTCTCTAAACACAGAAACACACACACACACCGTCCGCTCACCGATGGTGCACACGATGCCGGTGCTCCGAGCGGCGATGGGCTCCGAGTCAATGTCCAACAAGCACAGGTGTTCCAGGAAAGTGTCCGCCATGGAGGCTGGCAGCTGCTGGCGCTGGAAAAAAGCCGTGCCCAGCTCCTGGGTGAGGGAGGCCATCTCGTCGATGATGCCTTCGGTTCCTGCTGCCGAGGATTGGGGAAGGTTTCAGAGAGAGAGAGAGAGAGAGAGAGACTTGAACCCAGGCCTGCCACCACTATGGCAGGGTTTCCGTTCAGCAAGAGCTAATGCACATTCAGGGGCCAGCGTGCGTGCACGTGTGCGCGTGTGTGCCCTCCCTTTTCCGCTGGCTGAGCCGCCCGCTCGGCACCCGTGTCCTTTTCCCTCGGTGGGTGGGTGGGTATCTTGTCCGGGCTCACCCGCCATCTTTCCTGCCCCTCCTGGCTCTCGGCCTGCGCTCCCTCCGGCTCGGGTAGACTCTGGCCCCAGGGACGAACCTCCCAGGCCTTCCCTCGCCCAGCTCAACGCCCGCCTGGCCGCCTAGTTAAACAGTGACCAAGCCGGGAGGCCACAATTGCTGGCAGGAGGTGCACGGAGCAGGTGGCCGGAGGCCATGTGGTACCTCATGCAGCCGGCATCGTTTCATCATATTGTTGTTTTATCTGATTTTTAATCTGTAAACCGCCCTGAGTTCCATTATGGGAAAAAGAGTGGCATAAAAGTGTACCAAATAAATAAATACATAAAAATCACCGCCACTGCCACCACCATCATTCTCCCCTTAGAATCTTAGAACTGCAGAGCTGGAGGGACCCGATAGACCAGCAGTGGCGAACCTTCATCACTCCAGATGTTTCTGGACCACAACTTCCAGTCCTTTGTCGCTGGCAATCTAGGCTAGGAATTCTGGGAGTTGTGGTCCAAAACATCTGGAGTGCCGAAAGTTCACCACCACTGCTGTAGATCATCAAGTCTCTCTCTCTCTCTCTCTCTCTCTCTCTCTCTCTCTCATCTATCTATCTATAATAAACTGCATATCTCCAAAATAACACCATCAGCACCATCAGAACTAGATAGATAGATAGATAGATAGATAGATAGATAGATAGATAGATAGATAGATAGATAGATAGATAGAAGGAAGGAAGGAAGGAAGGATGGATGGATGGATGGATGGATGGATGGATGGATGGATGGATGGATACATAGACAGGAAGGGATAGATAGATAGATAGATAGATAGATAGATAGATAGATAGATAGATAGATAGATAGATAGATAGATAGATAGATAGATAGATAGATAGATAGATAGATAGATAGATAGATAGGTGGAAGGAAGGAAGGAAGGAAGGATGGATGGATGGATGGATACATAAACAGTTTGTATAACATAAAATCTGTACAACATAAAAAATTCCGGAGAGAGGGGAAGTTTGCTTAACAGAATCGCCTGTGGGGCGAATTCGTACAACATAAAAACGGTCGTGATTAGGGATTAACTCTGTTTTCAATGCATTCCTATGGGAAATTTGTATAAAGGCAATTTTGCTTAACATAATTTCATTTGGAACAAATTAATTCCTTTTATACAAGGTGCCACTGTATATGGTCACAGTGAGCCAGTGAGTCTTGGCACCAGCTAGACAGGTGTGGAAACAGGTAGCCAAGTTTAAAGCCACCACCGTGACAAAGATCTCACATTTTTCCACACCGGCCTCACTCACTCTATAATTTATTCCCACGCCAGGATAAAGCTTGCAATTCCCGAAACCAACTCCACCACCCAGAACCGATGAAAGGATGGTGAAAGAAATCTCCTGGCTGCCTAGTTTGCTGTCAGGACAAATTCCAGTCTTTTATTGGGCAACTCTGGAAGCCAACGCACTGGGTGTGCCCAGTGTGTGTGGGGTGTGGGGGGGGGGCTAGGCAGCTGAGAGACAGACTGGGCGTCCCGAGTTCGGATCCCCCATCAGTCATGGAAGCTCGCCAGGGGTGGGGTGTGCAATTCGTAAAACCACCCTTTCTCGTGAAATCCCTGTTAGGCTGGTTTAAATTGGGCTCAGCCTAAGCTGGATGGAAAGCTGAGTGACTGAGTTTGGGAGTTTGATTCCCGGAAGAGGAAAAGGGCCAGCCTGGGTGACCTTCGGCAAGTTATTCTGTCCAAAATGCTCCCCGGAAGGTCCTCCCTCCCCTGCCCAAAAAACAACCCCGAATAATCTCTGTTGCAATTTAAGCCCGTGACATTTTTAAAAAAAAGGATTATTCGCCTAACCATTTGCTGGCGTCTCCTTTCGCTGTTGTTATTGTTTCGCTTCTTGTCCAGCCGGCGTCTTGTAAATGCCAGCCTTGTTTTAAGAACAGTCGAGATTTGTAAACAAGCTTTACTGTTGGTTGCTTCCTGGGTATATTCCCCGGTAGCACCCACGAGGTAAATATTTTTAAATGTTAAAAAAATAGTCAATAAGCCACCCCCATTCCCATACTGAGGCTGGGGTCTTAGCCTCAGTGCGCATGCACTATTAAACCATCATCCTTAAACCTAGCAACCATCATCTTCTTTGCCTATATTCCTCTAATGCCGTGGTTCTCCACCGGTGGGTCCCCAGATGTTTGTGGACTGCAACTCCCAGAAGTCTTTCTCACGAGCTCAGCTGGCCAGGATTTCTGGCAGTTGCAGTCCGGGAACATCTGGGGACACACGGGTGGAGAACCACTGATCTTTTGGTGTTTCGCAGGCCCCCAATATAGTTCTCCTCTACTCTATTTTAGGCTTTCAAACAGCCCTGTGAGGGCAGTTGGACCACAAGTGTAATTTGAACTCAGGGTCTGATTCAATAACCATCATGTCTCATTGGTGTCAGGAGGCAGACTACACCCCGAGATCAGGTTTGAAGGCTCCCTCTGTGTGCCTCCCCGAACACAAGAATCGTTGTCTGAAGCACAGGGCGTGTGTGTGTTTCTCCTTTGCCTCAGGCAGCAAAATGTCTTGGGTCATCCCGGCCTGACACGCAGTTTTAAAAAAAAAAAAAACAACTCAATTTCACTCACAAGTCATCTAGAGACACAGAGCTGCCTCTGGGGCGTGCTATGGATGCAAACACTCGTGGGTTTGCTGATCAGATGGTCAGTTTCTAAGGACTAAGTTTATAGTTAAGACCTTGAGGCTCCAAACAGAAGCTCAAACAATTCCACCATCCGGGCCCAAAGCTGCTTCGCTGATCAAAACCAGCGCCTTACTTAAACCGAACTGGAAGCAAACTGGGAGTCGTTCCAGTTGCTTCGAAACCAGGCAAATTCCACTCACCCCCCCATTCTTCTGGCGACCAGATTTGGCCCGGCTGAACAGCCTCCAAGGGCAGGCCCCGGCAGGATGTGCTACAGTAGTCAAACCACGTCGGCAAATCCACCTTCCCTAGGAAGGAGAGTATCCACCACACTGTCCAGAGGTGGACATAAGCCCTTCCGGATTCAGCACTGGACCTAAATTCTCCAGAACCACCTTCAAAGCCTATAAATTGGGGTTTTTCCAGGAGGGATCCTACAACCCCCCCTCCCTCCAGCGAGGCCAGCGAGGCTGAGAGATCAAAGCTCACCCACCCACCTTGGTGGAAACACGGGACTCCCAAGTTCTAATCCTCACGCTCTCAAGTTGCATCCATCGCTCCTGCATACCTACTCTCATCTCGGCGGACCCAAAAAGCCCCCCCAAAAAAGAGACCAGCCGTGGGCAACCCCCTCCCAAAGGGCACCGTCCGAGAGAGAGGGAGGCAGCCGTGGTTCCGAATCATGGCCTGCCTCCAGGGAAACACCCCTGCAAGTTGATCTGGGGTGATGCTGGTAGTCCCAGGGAAGGGAAGATGCAGATGGGGAGGAAGGATGCAGGAAAAATCGATACCCACCAGCTGTTTTCTGGCCCTTCCTTCCCTCTTCTTTCTCTGGTTTATTTATTTTCTCTCGGCCGGAGTTGCAGCAACAAGGAAGAGGCAGCTGAATGCGAAGGCCACTGCAATAAGCCAAACCCCCTTTTTTTTCCTCTTTTCCGGAAGGGAACTTCCAGTGCCAGAAGCACAACTCACAGACACACCCTGTGGTGGTTGTTTTCCTTTGACTCCCTGACAAATTGTGGGTGTTTTTTTTTTTTTAAATATGACCCAGGGCCAGCTCTCAGTTGCGAGGATGGCAGGGCACAACCTTCACCCCTGCCTGCCTTCCCCACACCCAAGCCCCCCCCCCCAAAAGGGAGGCTTGATTCTTTCCAGAGGTTAGACCCTTGCCCTTTAAAAAAAAATTGGATTAAACCAGGCATGTCCAAACTTCAGCCCTCCTGATGTCTTGGACCACAACTCCCAGAATTCCAAGCTGAGATTGCCGATGGCAAAGGACTGTTGGAATTGTCCAAAACATCTGGAGGGCCGAAGTTTGGACATGCCTGGATTAAACGCTGGGATTTCGGAGATAACAACCAGCAGCCCTGTGAGATCTTAAGGGCAAACAGAAGTTAGTGGCACAGTGTTTCCGAGGGGGCTATGAAGTCACTGGCCCAAATGGACAAGCACTGTCCAAAATGTCCTGGCCTGAAGGGCCCTGCGCCGCTCTCTGGCAAGTTCAGGCCTGTGGATTCCTTGAGGGAGTTTGCGCATCTCGCACAGGGCCTTCCTCTTTTCCTCCTTTCCAAAAGTGCATCTTAGCTTCTCGCGATGGGCAAAAGGAGTAAGGAGCTTTCTTCCTGTCAAGAGCTGTGCTTTTTTATTCAATGGGGAGGGGGAAATCTCTTATAAGCTTTCTCCTGTTTTTTTTTGGGGGGGGGAAATCCCAAGGTGACAGTAAAGCTGACCCCCGCTCTCTCTCTCTCTCTCACACACACACACCACTTTTTCCCACCTTTCTTTCTTTCTTCCCTCCTTCCATCATCTGCTTTCCTTTCCTTTCCTTTCCTTTCCTTCCTTCTTTCCTTCTTTCTTTCTTTCTTTCTTTCTTTCTTTCTTCCATCCATCATCAGTTCCTTCCTTCCTTCCTTTCATCCATCATCAGCTTCTTCATTTATTTATTTATTTATTTATTTATTTATTTATTTATTTATTTATTTATTTCAATCCATCATCAGCTCCTTCCTTCCTTCCTTCTATCATCAGTTTATTTATTTATTTCCTTTCATCCATCATCAGCTCCTTCCTTCCTTCCTTCCACCCATCCACCCATCCTTTCTTCCTTCCTTCTTTCCATCATCAACAATATTTATTTCCTTGCATCCATCATCAGCTCCTTCCTTCGTAGCTGTGCTCTGGGTTGGAGCCAGAGGTTGGAAGTTTGATTCCCCAGCGGTTAAAAAACAACTCATACATACATACATACATACATACATACATACATACATACATACATACATACATACATACATACATACTGTCCAGGAAAGGAGGTGCCAGGTGAAATGCACCCAGTAGCAGCCCAAATGTGTTCATGCATCAATGCTGGTGGGGACACAGGATGCCAAGACCATAAGGGGGCAGGAATCAACATATTTAGAGAATCCCAGGTTTGCACTCTTGATGAGAGCCACAGAGGACCCGTGAATGATTATTCTTGTGTAGCCTTGCTATGGACATTAATATCTATGATTTGACAGAGAAGTGGGAAGGATCCCACTGCAGAATCCAATGAAATTAGGAGGGTCCATGCTTGGTTTTGCAGATCCGAGTCTCCTGTCGGGCCCTGGGATTTAAAAAAATAACTTTAATTTTAAATAATTTTCCTGGATGGAGAAAAATAATATCATATAAGAGAATGTACTGGTCAAGGGCAAGTTCAAGGAACTTTTCTGGGGCATGGAAAGGGATAAAGGAATTGGAAAGAGCCCTTGGACAAGAAATCTTTTGGAAAAACTGCTCCGACGAAGAGACCTGTGAGGTTCGAAAACTGGCAGGATTTTTGCAAATACAACACAGCCCCAAAGCGGTTCTATTTAATTCCTCCCTTCCACGAAAGAGTTAAGTCATTGAGGGTTTTTCTCCTCCTCCCTCCGCCCCTTTCTCATCGAGCCCCACCCCTTTCTCCGCCAGCCAATCCGCAGCTCCCGCGGAGGCCGACGGAGTCCTTTCCCGTCCTCCTGATTGGCCGCCGCCTCCATGGTTCGTCCTCGCACGATGGAGGCGGCCAATGGAGGCGGTGGTGGCGCTGCTCGGGCCATGCCAGGGAAAGCGTCTATCTCTGTCTCTCTCTCGCGCGGTGCCCCCTGGGAGTTGTGGTTCTGGGTGGAGGCAGCGCTCCACTGGCGGCTGCGGGGCCGCGGCAGTGCGAGAACTACGACTCCCAGAAGGCCACGGGGCGCCCGGGGAGTCCTTTAGATTCCCGAAAAGAGTTGCAACCCCAGTTATTGCTGGTTTGGAGCTTGCAGGGTGACTGAAGCAGGTAAGGACATGGGGAGGAAGAGGAGGAGGAGGAAGAGAAAGGCTCACCGTGCATTGCACCCCGTTCCTTGGCTTTGCAAGGGAGAGGTAGTGTGGCATAGTGGTTAGCGTCGCCCCTTCGCCTTGCAAGGCAAAGGTGGTGGAGTGTAGTGGTTAGAGTGCCCTCGGAGGGCTTGGGAGAACCCCCCCCTCCAGCCATGTAATGTTGGGCGATCTTTTCCCCCCAGCCTGTCCTACATCCCAGGGTTGTTGTTTCAGGAGGTCCCTGGCATTCGTGGACACCGTGGGGGTTGCAAATATTCTTTTTAATATATGTATTTAAAGATGTTATGGGGTTGCAAATATCCTTTTAAATATATATATTTAAAGATGTTATGGGGTTGCAAATATTCTTTTTTTATATATTTAAAGATGTTATGGGGTTGCATATATTCTTTTTAAAATATATTTAAAGGTGTTATGGGGTTGCAAATATTCTTGATGGGTGTTAAGAGATCGAAAAGGGATGCAAGAGCAGCCCTTTCTCCCATTCAGAAGTGACAGGGTAAAAATGAAAGCCGGGGTTGAGGATACGACCCTTCAACACAGATCTCCGCTTCTTTGCAAAATTGGCGGTGCATTTCGAGCACTCTTGCAAACAAGAGCTTTAAAAAAAATTATAGAATAACACCCCCCACCAAAATTCCTAACAGCCCGGTTTTGATCTCCAAGGGTTGTTGCTTCTGAAATCTCCAAACCCATGAGAGACAATAGAAATGTGTGTGTGTGTGTGTTGTTACAGTCATGACTGACTCTTCGTGACCCCATGTCCACAGAGTTTTCTTGGAAGGAAAACTGGAATGGTTTGCCAGTTCCTACTCCAAGCGCCTACAGCACCTGGTATTCCCTGGTGGCCTCCCATCCAAGTACTAACCAGGGCTGAGCCTGCTTAGCTTCCAAAATCATAGAATCATAGAATCATAGAGTTGGAAGAGACCTCAAGGGCCATCTAGTCCAACCCCCTGCCATGCAGGAACCCCTTCACAATATTTCTGACAGATGGTCATCCAGCCTCTGCTTAAAAACCACCAAAGAAGGAGACTCCACCACGCTCCGCGGCAGCATATTCCACTGCCGAACAGCTCTAACCGTCAGGAAGTTCTTCCTAATGTTCAAATGGAATCTCTTTCCTGTTGTTTGAGACCATTGCCCCGAGTCCTAGTCTCTGAAGCCATGGAAAACAAACCTGTTCCCTCTTCAATATGACATCCTTTCAAATAATTAAACATAGCTATCATATCCCCTCTCAGTCTTCTTTTTGAAAGGCGAGATTGGATGCGCTTAGGGCATCTAGGCGGTGATAGAAATGGGTGTATTCCTGCATATAACTAAATAAGTTTGTTTTCCAACTGGAAAGCCCCGGGGATCGAACTTGGGACCTCGGGTGCATTCAGGAACCGATTTTTTTTTTTTTTTTTCTGGGCGGGAGGAATGTGTTGGGTAAAAGCAAAATGAATCTAGAAATTGCAAACTGTTCCAGTAACTCAGAGGTTGAGGTCTCTGGCTGTGGAGCCATTTGGTTGGGAGTTAGATTCCACCATCACCCGGCCTCCTTAGGGGCTCAGCTGACACCGAGAGCCTTGCAAGCCGTGGGTCCCCAAATGTTCTGCCCTCCCAGGAATCCTGGCCGGCACAGCTAGTGGCGAAGAGGGATTTTTGTCTTGGAATATTTGGGGGTGTTCTCCGGTTCGGAACACAGGCCTTAAAAGAGCAGAGAAGAAAGGGCAGCAATAGGTCAGGGCAACACCTATCCCCATGAATGTGGGTGTCACTCTCGGTCAAACCCTGACCTACAAAAAAACATTGCTTAAATGCCGAGCGGAAGGTTGCCGAAAGAAATCACACACTTAGGAAACCGCCCGGATCTAGGTAGGAGGTACACTCACAAACAATAGGAATGAGGGCTTTCCCCCACATATTTTTTTTTATCCCGATCCGCCTGTCTCCTGTCCAAGCTCTCCCTTGGCCTCATTCCACTAAAATCTGGCAAAAGTAGGATTTTTGGCGGGGGGTGGGGAAAAGGTATTTATGTGACCATCCTGGTCCAGCTTGGACACAGAGGGAGCCCCTTCCCTGCCTGAAAGAGAGATTAAAAAGTTGTGCTGTCTGGGGAACATGGGGCTTGCAGTCCTGTGCGTCAGGACGGCACACTTTTGGCGCACTGCGCTTGCCCCGGTTGCTTCCTTTTTACGGTGTGCAAGTGTGTCCGCTTGAGCATCATCTCGTGATCTTCTGTTCCTGCACGCTCCAGGCGGAAGGATGAGTAGCAATGGGAAGCAGCTGGTGATGGCCGCAGACCGGGAGAAGTTCGTGGCGTTCTTCCCCCAGATAGTCAAGGATCTCACGGACGAGGGGCTTCGGCAGGAGGAAGTGGCCGATGCCTTTGCTCGGTTGAAGGAGGTGAGGATTTCAGGACTGTTGACTTGGATTTATGAACTGCAATACAAAAGGATGTTTTGTCTTCCCTATCACTGCTTCCCCAGTCCTTTTCTGTTTCCAAGGAGGCAGCATGGAGGAACAAGCCTGGATTGCATATTTAGCTGTCACAATAAGCCACGATTCCGACAAGCCATGGTTTGTGAGCGGACGTCAAACCACGATCTCCGTAGCGTGCTCTGGGTGGCTGGTTTAGCCAGCCACAGCTTGTTAATCGACATGCACATGTGTATCATAACAGGTTAAACAAGAGCTTGTTGTGACATCTGAATGCTGGGTTAGTCATATGCTAAGCGCTGATCATTTTCTGTACACGGAAGTCCCATTCAAAAGCACAGCTGGTTTAAAATAATAAATGTTGAACAGCTGGAAAAGACCCTCTCTGGATAATCCAGTCCATCCTCTCTCAAGGCTTAAAAGGAGCCAGCTACTAAAAAAATTTAAGACCCAATGTGCAGCCTTAAGAAGCCGCCTCTGGCCTGCTAATTACATTTGGCCCACCCGCGCCGTCATTAGTTCCTGCAATTACAGCTGCAATTAGTGACCAGCGAAGGGCTTTTGGAGGCATCCTGCCAGTGCCGTTTTAGCACAGCATGTCTCCATCGCCGTGGCTTGCCTCTCCCCCAAAAAAATCTCTCTGCCTGTTTCCCCCTGCAGGTCATTGAATATAATGCTGTCGGCGGGAAATACAACCGGGGTTTGGCCGTGGTGGCAGCCTTCCGCGAGCTGGCCGGACTCGATCCACAGGATCAGGAGAGCCTCCGGCGGGCGATGGTTGTCGGCTGGTGCGTAGAATTGGTAAGTGCTTTCGCCCCGGGGGGGGGGGGTGTAGCAATGAGGTGTGTAGCAACAAAGTGGTGCCTCGGGGAACTTAGGTCAGTGGGTTGGCCGGGTTTGCATACCTTCTCAGGTTCGTCTGTATGGAAAAGTCCACCATGATTTGAGCAATACCATCATTCCAAAATGTATTGCCCTCCATCATCCCCAAGCCCAACCTGGGGGTGGGGTGGGGAAATACCGTCCTTCATGCGATACAAAAACTCTCCCCCCTCCTCTCTCTCTGGCTTTTGTCCTGCTTTGTCCATGGCGGTTGTAAGCTCCTTGCAGGCAGAAGGCTTTTACTAGGGTTACTCATTGCACTTGTTGATAGGCTGAACAATGCCACTGAAATGACCTCTCCTTTGCTCTCAGCTTCAGGCTTTCTTCCTGGTAGCTGACGACATCATGGACCACTCGGTCACTCGCCGGGGCCACCTCTGCTGGTATAAAAAGGTAATCAGAACGAGGGTGCTAGTCCTCAAGGCAGAATTTTTATCTCTATACAGATAGATAGATAGATAGATAGATAGATAGATAGATAGATAGATAGATAGATAGATAGATAGATAGATAGATAGATCAGTGATAGAGAGATAGAGTGATACAGTGATACAGTGATAGATAGACTGTGTGATACAGTGATACAGTGATAGATCAGGCATACCCAAACTTTGGCCCTCCTGATGTTTTAGACCACAACTCCCAGAATTCCAAGCCTGTATTTCCAATGGCAAAGGACTGTGGGAATTGTGGTCCAAAATATCTGGAGGGCCAAAGTTTGGCTATGCCTGTAGATAGATAGATAGATAGATAGATAGATAGATAGATAGATAGATTTGAAACCTGTCACCTCAATTTCTATGAAGTTTCCTGTCTCCTTTTGTAAAGCTCTTGGCATGCCCCTAGCTGTATCCTGTGGCAGGGAGTTCCACCGGTTGAACTGCCCCATAAACAAGACTTGTGTCTACCCTAGAGGTGGCAGGTCCCTCATTCCTTGCTGCCCCTCGAGTTTCACGGCCCGCCGTGGGGCACGGAAAGCCCTTCTGTCCCTGCTCAAGGGGCACCGTCGGGACCGGCCCGCTGTGCCTGCAAAGGCCCGTTTCGGGAGGGGTCGGTGGCTTTGCGAAGCCCTTGCGCTGACCCTCGCCCGGCGTTTATCTCTTGATTCCCCCCCCCCCGTCCCCGTCCCCCCAGGAAGGGATCGGCCTGGACGCCGTGAACGACTCTTTTTTGCTGGAAGCCGGCGTTTACCAGCTGCTGAGACGACACTGCCGAGACCAGCCGTGCTACCTGAACGTGCTGGAGCTGTTCCTGCAGGTAGGTTTCGTGAACCCCCCTCCACACACACACACACACCCTGAGGCCACCTCCGGCGCCTTCCTGGTGCCTCTGGTTTGCGCGGTGGCAGAGAGTCCCACAGGCTCAACTTTTGACAAGAGTGTGATGCAATATGGGGGAAGGTGGGAAGATTCGTCCCAGTGTATAGATTGTTTAATCGGGACAGAAAGAATTCCATATCTTTTGATGGCACTGCAAATCCAACTTGTGGGTCTCTGGGCTCTCAAAGCCTTCAGGACTAGAACTTTTCCCATGCATTATTTGACAGGAAGCAAATCTCATTTCTGTTTTGATCACAGAGTTCCGTCTTTTGGGTGTGACATGAAATTGTTTCCCTTCTCACATTTTTTTTTGCGGGGTGCTATTTTAAAACAGGCGTACATTTAAAACTAATTACACTTGGAGTTGCTGTTGATTCAAGGAATAGTAGAAACGAGGAACCCTCAAAATGTGGATGAGTTGATTTAAAAAAAAAAAAAAAAAAAAGCGGGTGATCTGGTAATCTTCCCAGATTACTATTTTGGGGCTGGTGGGAGTCGAGGTGGTGGGTAACAGATCCATCAACATGGATCTTTAGAATCGAGATTCATTTCACATTAAATACAGTACAGGAAAGGTTCTAGTCCTCAGAATTACCAGGTTAGACTTTGAAAGCACAGAGGAACAAAGATTGGATGCACATGATATGATAAATTGGATTTCCCGTGCAATCAACAGATAAATTTTTTCCCCTGGCTGATTAATTACGTTTTCTTTTGAGCCCCTAAAATTGTGGTCTCTTTCTCCTCTCTTTAGATGACATTTCACACAGAGATCGGGCAAACGTTGGATCTTATCACCGCACCTTCGGTAGATCTGAATCGCTTCACAGAAGAGAGGTGCGCAGGGGTGGCCTCTGTGTGTCCCCCCACTTTCTGACTTTTGACGGTGGTGGCTGATGGACATCGGAATCGGCGAGATTCCGGTTTTGTCTCGAGAGGTTGGAGCGGAAACCCAGGTTCTGGCTTTGGCAGGGTTCAGAAATGGCGCCTGGCCCAGGAGAGCCCGGGGGGGCGCAGTCCGGCAGCACCACCACCCTCAGCCCCATCAGGTGGCCCAGCGCCGGTCCGGGATCCCATGTGCCTTGCCGGTGCGTGAGTGGGGGGGGGACCCCCCCAAACACACCTCCAATGCCACCCACAGGAAGCGAGCAAGGGACCCGGTGGGCGACCTCTGATGACACCGCAGGCGACTGGTTGCCCGCGGGCAATGCATTATGCAGGCCTGGCATATATTATGGTAACAGTGAAAGGACATTTTAAAAATTAGCATGTATTACCAGAACTGGCCACTAGGAGGCACCTGACCATGCTATATGTTGCTCCCTAACAAGGATTCATAGCCTGGTCTCTGGCTCGCTCTGGTGGCGAATTCTGGTAGTACATGTAAAAATAGTCTTTTTTTCACTGCAGTTTTTTTATTTTAATAGTTTTAATATTTTCAGACTGTGAAGAAATAGATAGTGATCCCATGGATAAGGGGGTGGTCTTACTATATTTCAAGTTAAAAGTCCTAAGTTTCTGTGTTAAACAGTTTTAAGTCGTGGCTGACGCTTCTTTTGACAGGTACAAGGCGATTGTGAAATATAAGACAGCCTTCTATTCTTTCTACCTCCCGGTGGCCGCTGCGATGTACATGGTGAGTGAGGAACGGCCGACGGGGGTTTCATTTCGCCACATCAGGGCCCCAAAAATGAGGGTTTTCTTGGCCTCAGAAGGCAGCATCTTTCCGTCCTTGCCCCCAACAGGTTGGCAGGTGTGAGTTAAAGGGTTTGAAACCCTTTCCCTCTTGCGGGTGATGGCCAGCCGGGTATGAGAAACCTTGATGGGTCGTTATTTTGCCTTACTATTATAACCTGGAGACCAGAGAGGCCAGAAACTGGTGTCTTGGGTGGGCTGCATTCTGTCTGTCCCTGATCCACAAAGAGCCATCGGCTCTTGCAAAGACTCTGGAGTCCAGAGTGTATCCCATCTGTAACCCTTGCATCGGGTGACACATCATATTTCCCGGGGAAATATGTTTGGTAACCCTAGGGGCCACCCCCGAGAATCCCCCGTTCTGTGTTGCTGCCGTCTAGACCTCCGACAAAGGGGGAAGAAAGTCGGATCTTCGTAGAGCTCCTTAAACGTGCGGCTTGGATCCTAAGGGGTCAACATTTCACTTTCCAAAGAATCCTGGGGGTTGTAGTTCTCTCTCTCCCACTGGTTCATATTTTCCTCTTGTCTCTCCCTGCTCCAGGCTGGCATTGACAGCGAAGAGGAACACGCTCACGCCAAGGCCATCTTGTTGGAGATGGGGGAATTCTTTCAGATCCAGGTACCTGCCCTTCCTCTCCTCCCTCCCCCCCCCCGGTGTCTCAGAGGTCCCTTGCTTTGCTAGAACAAGGAGGGATGCTGGGTTATAGAGAAGGGGACTTATTACACCCGGCTTTTCTGAACACTCTTGTGTTTTCAGTGGCTGGACCCATGAGGACTACGGCCTTAGGTTTTCCGAACGCGGTAAGGCCTCTGTGTCCGTGGAAACCGTCTCCGCCGTTTTATTCATCCTCAGCTTGGAAAATAGGGAAAGAACATGGAAAGAAAGAAAAAAAAACTAGAAATGCACATTTGTCTGATGCATTTACCAAAACTAGCCACTGGATTAGAGATTGCCAGGAGCCCTGCTCTGTATTCTTACTGACAATTACATAGCATGGTCTCTGCTTCCCTCTAGTGACCAATTCTGGTAAATACATGGTGAAAATGGGTATTTCTAGCTTTTTCCGTTTTCACAATATTCACTGTTATCGGCGGTTTTCAGCATCTGCAGGCAGCGGCTTGGAGCCAATTCCCCATACACTCCTACTACTGTAGATCATTAGACCTCTTCTGTGCATTCTGTGTTTTCAAAGATTGGGCCCATGAGGACTAGAACCTTAGTTCCGAATAGAGCACTATTCCTCAAACATCCTGTATTCCACACTGTGTGGACTGGAGACAAGCAGAGACCCTTTATCTCAAATGTACAAAACCAGCGGCAGTAAAGTTACCAACAAGGCAGGCGTCCTTTTCAAAACCAGGTGAAAACTTAGTGCTTTAATCCGTATTGTCTGAAAAGCCTTTGCTCTTTCTCTGAACAAAACCTGGATCTGTGGGGAAAGGACGCGATAGAATAGGAAATTGCAAGGATTTGTCGGTTTCCAGACTTAAAAACTGTGTGCTTTGCAGAGCCTAACAGGATGGTAGGTAGGGCTCAACCCGGCATCACAGAGATCCTCTCTGCCTGCAGGATGACTTCCTGGATTGCTTCGGAGATCCTGCCGTGACTGGAAAGATCGGGACCGACATCGAGGACAACAAATGTAGTTGGATAGTGGTGCAGTGCTTAAAACAGGCTTCCCCGGAGCAGAGGAAGATCCTGGAGGTAAACGGGCTAGCCAGCTGGCAGGTGTTGAGGCCGAAGGACCTGCCTTGTGACTCCTTGCCTTCTCCTCCACCCACGAGCCGTGCTTGGTGGGAAATAGATTTAAAAATCCATCTCTGGGTGGTGTGCTGAGCATGGCCATCTCTAAGGTCACAAACCACCACACCGGGCATTCTGGGCTGTGACTGTGGCTGACAGGAGTGCAGTCACCCCAAATAAACCAGATTTATCTCTTGTGTAGACCGGGTCTACCTCTGTGCAGAGAGAGCAGGTCAGAACAGCTTTCTGGATGGCCAGTTTTTTTCATCTAGCATGGAGCTGGTAGGTTGTGCATCCAGGTGGACAGTTCCACCTCTGCATGGATCTAGTAGCCCTGATGGAGTGCCCCAAATGGATTCTCAGGTATCCGTAATCCGGACGTGCTAGAGTCACTTCCGGAATCTTGTCACATCACAAGGTTAACATTCTACTTGTGTGTCGAGACAGAGAAAGCAAACCTCTTGCTTGCCACACCTCTGTGATGTCATTCCATGTCCATTCCTACGACAGCGCAAACACTCTCCAGTTTCGGCCCCAGGATTTTAGGGAAATCGGGGATGCCTGCTAGGATTTGTTTTGAGTCTTGCAAAACCCTGTGTCTTTCTTAGGAAAACTATGGCCAGAAAGACCCGGATAAGGTTGCTCGCGTGAAGCAGCTCTACGAAACGCTGGACTTGAGAGGCATCTACCGGGACTACGAAGAGAAAAGTTACCAGGCTTTGCTAAGCTTGATCACCCAGCACGCCGTCCACCTTCCAAGCAGGATTTTCCTTGGCCTGGCTCAGCTGATCTACAAGAGAGAGAAATGATGGCCCGGGCCGTGAAGACGGAAGCCGTCCTGTCGGGAAAATGGTGTCCGTAGTCCGGATGGATGGCCCGGGGGAGACCAGTGTGGGGGATGCTTCCGAAACAGTTTCCATGGTCTCACTCTTAGGTTCGTTGGTGGTGTATTTCTAAGGCTCTCGCTTCCAAGGAGTGTTTGTGTGGCCAGTTTTTCATGCCAGGTTTTGGAGCCCATTTCTCTTCTAGGCGTTGTTGGTGTCGTAAGGCAGCCGGGGGATTGCTCACGACTCTTTTGACTCTTTGGAGAGATGCCCGGAATTTTATTTTATTTTTATTTTTATTTTAAAAAACTGAGGAAGAGAAATGGAGACTCGTATTTAAACCATTATTTCCCTCAGTGGCAACTTAAAAATACAGAGTGGCCAAGTGGGGTCAAAAGACCGTCCTGGACAACTGTTTTTTCTTTTCTTTTCTTTTTAGGTTCTGCCTTTCTTTCCTGTTGTTATTCTTAAAAAAAATCTGAAGAGCAGGATGAATTTTAGTTACAAGTAGAACTCGTTACTTTTTTCTTTTTCTTTTTTGCAAAATAATTCCTCCATGTCACTCCGAGTATCTTGGCTTTGACCATTGGCATCTCTTGTAAACCCCCGCAAAGTCACTTTAGTGGAGCGTTGATTTTTTTTTTTTTACCCCTTGGTCGTTGTGAAAACAAATATTTCCTGGTGTCGATTACCTCAGGGTGAAGCAACACTATAGCTGAGAGATGTTTTTCTGTCCATTGGTTTACCCTGGATGAATAGCTCACTCCGATGTGAGGAAAGGCATCCGAGAAATAGAATTCTTATGCTTTATTGGTTTTGAGGGAGAAACAGCTTAGCATCCACAGAGCTGGGCGTAATGACCTTGATCCCGTATGCACACCCTACGAGATCCTCTAGCATTTCTGCAGGAAGGATCCTGACACATGAACTGTCACTGTCTCGCAGATCGATGGAGGGTAAACCCATCTCCTTAGGACAAGTTTGTCATGCTGGGGGAGTGATTCCCCGCCTGTTTTTCTTAAAGCTCTGGAACAGCACCCGGCAACAAAACCATTTTGCACGGCTCTTCTTAGTGTGGGTGTGGTAAACATATGAAGAGGAAACGTACAGGCCGAACAGTGTGTGTGTTGGGGGATAAGTAGCAATTAAATTATTTTCCAAAACTGGATTCCATCTGGGCTGCTGTCGTGTTTCTGGAGAGCAACACGGTTTTAAAGTCTACCTTTATTTCTTATCTTTCCTCTGATAATTCTCTCAATCCAACCCAACCCAACCCCGCTTCTGATATTTTCACAACCTTGTGAGGGCGGTCACAACCGGGTGAGTAGGAGCAAGCGGCTGAAAGTCACCCGGTGGGGATTCGAACCTGGATCTCGCACCTCCTAGTCCAAAACGCTGGCTGCTACACCTCACAGAAAGATGGCCAGGGGGAGTTTTGCTAAGCCCCCAGATTTTGAGGAGCAAGTAGGAAGCTGAAAAGCCAAATAGAATCAAGTTGTTGCAGAGTTTTAGATTCCTGCTAAAATCCCTTCTGCTGCACAGTAGAAGCACAGAGATGCACAGAGAATAGCTACAAGTTCCCCCTGAGTCCACCCCTTTCTCGTTAATGGCTCGAGCCAATGGCTCACTGTTCTAAGACATGTGTAGGAGAAAGACAAAAAAATGCATTACTTAAGTTGCTCAAAAGGACACACTGGCATATACCTGTACTGCTTTCTTTACTGTGTACATAGCAACCAGCTGAACATATCAACAGCAAACAAACAGCTGCCACCAGTCAGTCAAAAAAAGAGGAGGGACAGCACTCAGCAGACACGTGGAAGGAATGATGGATTAGTGCTGGACAGATAATCTTTCCAGCCCAGAAAATATTTCTGCAATTCTTTGAAGGGCATGTTTATTAAGGAGGGCATTGATCCCACCTATGGAACTCCCTGACACTAGAAGTTAGTCTGTTTTGCCATCTGGTGGGTTTGGAGCCTAACCCTCAAGCTGCTAATGGAAACCGCCTGCTAATTGAGATGATTCGTAAATTGCTTTTAATACCAGCATATTTTAACACTCGAGTTTTGTCGGCTGTGTTGTTAAATACTTTTAACTCTTTCCCTCTCGTGTTCCGGCTACAAGCAGCCCTGGAGTCTCCCGTTTTGGGGAGAAAAGCGAGCCGTCAAAAATCAAACGCTGCGCCTAAAACCCCGAACTTCCAGGACAAATTATTTTAAGACTTTAACAACCGTACAGGCTGTTCCCAGACACCGTGACTCATGTATTTCTCACAATTAAGGTTGTGATATGAGCTGTCACCCTCGTCCTCTTTTTTCAAAGGAGTTTATCAAGACAGGAGAAAGGTGTCGTTTTATATTAACTTATGTTCCTGGACTGCTGGCAAGTGGTTTGTTTGGGGGGGGGCAGTTATACAGTGTATAGCTCTGTATAGTGCAATAGGGCCATCCTATCTGCAGGATCGGTATCCACTGATTCACATCCTGAAAATAATTTGTAACCCTGCTCCAAAGAGATGGCTACAATTTCCAGGGTGTATTTACCAGAACAGGCCATGAGAGGGCGCCAGAGAACATTCTATGTATAGAGCTTGCTATTATCCACAATTATCAGCATCCGCGCCCCACAAACACAGCTTAAAAATATATATCCATGAAGCACCTGTTTCTCTCTCGGCCTCTTTTCCCTGCGTTTGCTTTTCCTAACCAAGATGGCTCTCAAACTGCCGATAGACTTGGCCTTGCCTTCAAAGTACAGCAGGACCCCCGTATCTACTGATTCATTATCCACTGATTCAGTTATCCACGGTTGGCGGGGGGGATTAAATAATTCATCAGCCACAAAGCAAGCTATTGTCACAAGCATCAGCTGTAAAGCAAACTGTTGTCACAAACAGCAGCCATAAAGCAAGCTACTGTCTCAAAACAGCAGTCATAAAACAAGTTACTGTCAGGAAACAGCAGTTTGGGGGTGGGTGGGCAGGCGTTCTCTCTTATCCATGTTTTTCATCATCCACGGGGAGGCCTGGAACCAATCTCCAGCGGATACCGGGTCCTACTGTATGTCGTAGCCACAGCAGGAAGGGAACAGGGATCGCTGTGATGGCACCCAGACCGTTAACAGAACACAAACCTAGCAAGCTTCAGGGTGCAAAAGGTCTCTGCATCAGCCAAGGCATCGCAAAGTTTAACACGAGTCCTGAAAAATAATTTAAAAAGGCGATTCATTTTCCCTGCTAGGTCTACGTTTAAGCCAGAGTTCAATCCCACCCCACGCCCCACTGCCCCCTGGACAGGGAATGGACTTGATCTCTATTGATGCCGGAGTGCTTGCCAACTCCTGAGGACATGAGTTCCATCGTCACACTGCTCTCACGGTCGAGATGTGTTTTTCCAGATATTCAGCCTAAATCTGGTTTCCTGCACCCCGAGCTCCAGGATGGAGCCCCCCTCCTCTGGGGGAATGGGGGGGGCTGCCCTTGAAATATATGCCAGGCCAGGGTCCCCCTTCCAGGGGAGTAGAATCCGTCCCTCTCTCTGTTTCTATAGGGTGTTGTTGTTCAGTCGTTCAGTCGTGTCCGACTCTTCATGACCCCATGGACCAGAGCTCGCCAGGCCTTCCTATCCTCCACAGCCTCCCGGAGTTTGGGCAAATCCATATGGGTTGCATCGATGACACCATCCAACCCTCTCATTCTCTGCCGTCCTCTTTTCCGTTTGCCTTCCATCTTTCCCAACATCAGGGACTTTTCCAAGGACTCCTCTCTCCTCATGAGGTGGCGAAAGGGAGCGCAGAGGGCAACTAATCACCCAATGGACCGTGAAAGGGGATAATTAAAGCAATGCACTCAGGAAAAGGAAATTCACACACACTCACAGTGTCGGCCACAAAAAGGAGACCAGGAAGGGTTAAAGCCAGGCCAACGGAGTTGGGGTGGCCGGGAAAGAGATGTGCAAGTTGCATCTGATGCCTGGCCATGCTCCACCCACCCGGGCTGGCTGAGCTCAACCAGGGAGGTGCTTTCATATCTCTCTCTCTCTCTCTCTCTCTCTCTCTCTCTCTCTCTCTCTCTGTGATTCTCCCTGCCTCCCATCCCTGCAGTCACTCAGCACTCAGCAGCAAAGCTAAGCTGTACCCAGCCCTGCAGCAGATGCTAAGGGAGGGTGAGAGAGAGAAAGAGAGAGACCCACACATACACAGCGCTTGGCAGGTGAGCTCCTTTCAGGTTCTGCCGTGGGGCACAGGGATGGGGAGCGTGGGGTGGGGATGTGGGGGGGGAGAGGACCCCCCCTAAATCGGAATGACTTGTCCACGTCCGTTTTTTGCTTTGCCTTGAGTTCCCTGCTGATTTTTCTAGACATCTGCAATGCCCGGAGAGAGCACTTCCTTGGCTCTCTTGGTGATCTGGAGACATTAATTGCAAAAGGGTTTTTTTTTTTTTTTAGTGTGTGTTGGGTGGGGGGAATAGGGGTCCTTTTTTCTGTCTCCCCTTTCCCCAAAACCTCGTCCTTCTCTGAACAGAGGTTGGCCTTAAATCTCCTCCTGCCTAGTGGGGAACCCCTCCCCCCCCACACACACAAAACCCCACCTTCTGCCTCTCTGACATCCCTCTTTGCTCAAGATGCCCAGAAAAAAATGTCACCCCAGGGACTCTTTTTCCTTCTTGACATATTTACCCGTTGGTGGCACGGATGGTGCCCGTCTGCGATGACACACAGGCGCACAGCCTCCTATCCTTCCCGCAGGCACACACCTTGCCTCTGCCGGGTGATGCACATTGTGTGTGTGTGTGTGTGTGTGTGTGTGTGTGTGTGTGTTCGTGTGCTGTTGTTGTTGTTTGCCCAATACCGTCAGGGGATGTTTGGTACCCGGGGTGGATTCATATGTTTTCTCTGCCTTCTCTGCAGTGGTTTGGCGCCTTGGTTGGCAGGATGGGACCCCACCCAATCCACCCGGCATTTGGAGGGCATGGGGTTGGTCCAGGAGACCTCAAACCTTCCTCTTCCTCCCAGGGTTGAGGGGCGGGAGGCTCTTTTGTGTGTTTTATTTTTTCTGGAAGGTGACACCCCAAATCTGAGTTCCAAACGTCTGGCAGAGGCGGTCACCACCCAGAGAGACTCTGGGCTGGGGGGGGGGTTCTCTTAACCTTGACCTACCTTGTCAGATAGTTGTTGTTGTTGTTGTTGTTGTTGATGATGATGATGATGATGATGATGATGAGGAGGAGGAGGAGGAGGAGGAGGAGGAGGAGGAGGAGGAGGAGGATGGAGCCCAGCCCTTTGGATCTGTCTCTAAATGGTTGGGAAAAGAGGAGAGATCACTGGACTGCAGGGCATCCCTCTGGAGAAGGAATAAAATAAATTCAGAGATACTGTGTGGACACATGTTCTTCTTGGACTACGCCGCCCATCGTCCCCTAACCAGCAGGCCGAAGGGGAGGGTGGGATCTGCAGTCTAAAACTCGGCGAGGGCGGGGGCTGGACCAGGAGAGACAGAGGCATCTGTAAGTGGATGGTTTGTTTGTTTTTGAAGGAAGGAAGGAAGGAAGGAAGGAAGGAAGGAAGGAAGGAAGGAAGGAAGGAAGGAAGGAAGGAGCTGATGACAGAAGGAAGAAAGGAGTTGACGATGGGAAGAAGGAAGGAAGGAAGGAAGGAAGGAAGGAAGGAAGGAAGAAGGAAGAACAAACAGTGGTCCGAATACAAAAATAAAAATTCTGGAATATTTTTTCTTCGTGCTGCTGGTGGATTAAAACTGGCCGTCTTGTCGTTGGTTAGCAGAGCTGTTTTGAGAAGGAGAAACGTAGTCCATCACCCCCCTCCTCCCTCCCACTCCCCACCCCAATTTAATGGTCTTGGTAGTCATGAGAACTTAATTCCTCCTTCTCAATTATTGATGGTTAATGTGGAGGGGTGGGTAGGTTCAGAGACGGAGAGCAGCTGCAAACAGGGGTGGGGTTGGGGAGTAATAGCATCCTTCCGGCCATCTGCTTTGCAGCAGGAGAGGTTCCATCTGTCTCCATCTGTTTCCCACATCTGGGATCGGTCTGTTGTCAGCCAAAGCGGCGTGTTAGATCCTCCATGTTTCATGGCAGGCTACCTTTTTTTTAAAAAAAAAGGTTAACCCCTACCTCATCTGTATTTGTTGGCAGATCTAGCAGATTCTTGTTTGTTTAATTTGTTTGTTTCATGTCTTTCTCCCCCAAAGGACCCAAGGCGGCTACTTTTTTGGTCTACTGAGTTATTTGTCCTCGTGGTTACAGGCAATCTGACTGACTGCTGTCAGGAATGGGAGACTTGGTTAGATAATTAAAACCACTAGGTGAGATAGCTATTAGGACAGTGACTTTTGGGGGGACTACAACTCCCAAAATCCCTTGGGAGACCGATCCGAGGTTGGGGGGTGGGGGTCATTCTTGTTGCAGCCTTTTGAATTATTATTTTTTGTTAAATTCCTCTACCTGCACAAACAGTGCAGGCATTCACAGATCAGAATAGCTTCAAGTTCCCCAAACTGATCCACCCCTTTCTCCCATGAACTGGCATTTGCAGTCTCAATAACTCACAACAGAGGGGAGGGGGAATGTGCAGTCAATACACAGGGCTGTTCTTTCCCCTTTAATGCAGGAACAAAATAGGAAAAAATGCGTAGGAAAATGCAGACCTGTCTTTCTTTCTTTTTTTTCCTCCCTTTAATTCAGGACCAAAATAGGAAAAATAATGTGTAGGAAAATGCACTCCCGACTTTCTTTAAATGCAGGAACAACAGAGGGGGAAAACGTGCAGTCAATATGCAGCGCTGTTTTTTCCCTTTAATGCAGGAACAAAATAGGAAAAAATAATGTGTAAGAAAATTCAGTCTTGTCTTTCTTTACATGCAGGGACAGAGGGAAAAATGTGCAATCGAAACGCAATGCATGTGGGGGGGGGAATATCAATAATGTGGCTGTTCGCCTGGACATGATTATTTCTTCTTTCCGTCTTCTCCTGGATTTCCCCCTCCACATAGGAGCCGCTTTTACCGAAGCCACCCTGGAGGCAGAAACCCAGGAGTTGCTGACCGACCACGCGGGCCCTGCGCCTTTCTTCCTCGCGTCCTCCTTGGCCATGGAGTCCCCGAAGAAAAGCTTGGTCTGCAACCTAAACCACGTCCACTTGCAGCACATCTCTCTGGGTCTCCACCTCTCTCGCCACCCGGAGCTGCGGGAAGAGGCTGAGACTTTCGTGCCTCCTGGGAACCGGACGGCCTACCCGGCCTGTCGCCAGCCCGGCGCCCCTGAGACGGTGGATGCCAATTCCAACCACCCGTCGCTGGTGTGCCAGTGCTGCGGCTCGCACCCGCTCCCGCTGGAGGTCAAAGCGGGCTTGGGGCGGCCGGAGCAGGCTTTGGCCAACGGCCTGGCTCTGAAGGAAGAGGAAGAGGAAGAGGAGGAAGAAGAAGAGGATCTGGGTTCTCCTTCCGAGCCGGACACCTCGTCCGTCAGCAGCTGCTCGGATCTCAGCCTGGACGACACGCCCGTCTCCTGCAAAGCGTTCCCTGGTGAGGAGGTCCAGAGTCCTGCTGAGAGCCAACCCAACATTGTACCTTTAGAAGATGCTCAGAGCCTCGCCCCTCAGGCCCAAGCCAATGAGAGAAGCTTGAATCTCAATATCCAAGCGGCGGGATGCCCTCTGCCCCGGGTTTGGGATAGCCCCGACAGCCTGGGCAGTAGCTCCTCGCTGGAGTCCAACTCTGACCTGGCTTCTCCCAGCCCGCAGACCCTGGTCGAGCGACCCCTGGCCAGTTCCAGCAGGCCTCCCCAGCTCGCCCCTCCACCTCCTTCCACCTCCTCCGGTCCGGCCTTGCCGGGCACCCCCGTCTGTGCCAGTTCCCCCCGTTGGTCCGGGTCTGGATTCGAATTGCAACGCCCTGCCAGCCGAGACGGCTCATCCCGAAGGCCTGTTGTTGGTGGACGTCAACTCCAACCGGGAGGCGCCACCACCTCGGCCTCGCTTCGGAGGGGTCCCTCCGCCCGTGCCCCCCAGAACCAAAAGGGGCCTTCAGGGGCTGAGGAGAGGCGATGCCGGGAAGCCGACCCCCGAGACGGCTCCGCCCGAGGCAGAGGCCCAAGGCAACGGGGGAGCCAAGAAGAACATCACGTCTTTCCATGAGCTGGCCCAGAAGCGGAAGAAGGCGGCCACCGGGCCACCGCCGCCGCCCCAGGCACGGAAGGAGCAGAGCGACTGGCTAATAGTCTTTTCTCCCGACACCGAATTCCCCCCTTCCCAGGAGGCCGCCTGGGGCAGTGCCCTCTCCCAGGAAAGACACAGCCCCGCCGTCTTGCCCCCAGAGCCTGCTGACCCCACCGCCGGCCCGTTGAGAGAGGTGACCACCTTCAAGGAGCTGCGCTACCGCAAACAGAAGAGCCAACTGGCCCCTAAAGGGCCGGCCCAACCTTTTGCCCTGGGGGATCCCGGCCAGGGCCTCCCGGAGGGTCACCCGGCCAGGCAGGAGAGCCAGCCCCAAGGCCCTCCCAACGGACACCTCCGAGGGCCGAAGGAAGCTGCGGGCCGGAGGAGAAAGGGGCGCCCCGGGTTGCAGCCCATCCTGGAAGGGGGCTTGGAGGAAGGCGAGGACGGAGGCGGCGCAAAGCAGAGAACCCCCGGCAGAAGCGTGGAAGAGAGGCCTAACGGGGAAAGGGACCCTTGGGTGCCGGGGAAAGAGGGCAGAGGGAACTCACATTTCACAGAGGGTAAGACACGGTCTCCATTGGCGGAGACGGGGCTTCGGTCAATGGTTTTGGGGCTCTGGGCAGGACGCTTCGGGGACAAGAAGGCAGGGTGGTGGGTCATCGGCCATCAGTTCAGTAATTCTGGACCTAATGGTTTCCTGGATAATTCTCCCTTCTATCTATCTATCTATCTATCTATCTATCTATCTATCTATCTATCTATCTATCTATCTATCTATCTATCAGTTCCTCCCTTCCTGTCTTATCTATCTATCTATCTATCTATCTATCTATCTATCTATCTATCTATCTATCTATCTATCTATCTATCTATCTATCTATCAGTTCCTTCCTTCCTTCCTATCTATCTATCTATCTATCTATCTATCTATCTATCTATCTATCTATCTATCTATCTATCTATGCATGTCCAAACTTTAGCCCTCCTGATGTTTTGGACCACAACTCCCAGAATTCTAAGCTTAGATTGCCAATGGCAAAGGAGTGTGGGAGTTGTGGTACAAAACATCTGGAGAGCTGAAGTTTGGACATGCGACATGCCTGATATCTATCTATCTATCTATCTATCTATCTATCTATCTATCTATCTATCTATCTATCTATCTATCTATCTACTTTGCAACTTTGTATACTGCTGACGTAGCCAAGAGAATGGCCTAAGTGGTATACAGAGACCAAATGAAATGATAACCCCAGCACAACAGAGGAGGGCGACTAGGATGGTAAAAGGTCTGGAAGAAATATCTTCTGAGGAACAGCTTAGGACACTGGGAATGTTTAGCCTTTCAAAAAGAAGGCTGAGGGGGGGGGTATGATAGCCATGTTTAAATATCTGAAAGGATGTCGTATCGAAGAGGGGGCTGGATTGTTTTCCATGGCTTCAGAGACTAGGACTCGGGGCAATGGTTTCAAACGACAGGAAAAGAGATTCCATTTGAACATTAGGAAGAACTTTCTGACAGTTAGAGCTGTCCGGCAGTGGAATATGCTGCCACAAAGGAGGGTGGTGGAGAATCTCCTTCTTTGGAGGTTTTTAAGCAGAGGCTGGATGGCCACCTGTCGGAAATACTGTGATGGGGGATCCTGCATGGCAGGGGGTTAGACTGGATGGCCCCTTAAGGTCTCTTCCAACTCTATGATTCTACGATTCTACGATTCTATGAAAATAAATCACTACCTTGAATAAGATATCAAATGATAGACAGACTCCAGGAAATGTGTGCGGTGACAGATATAAGAGACCTGTCTATGAAAGCTTTCATATTTTAAAAAAATGAGTCTTTCAGGTGCTACCACGTTTTTGTCTTTAAAAAAAAACTTTAAAAAAATCTACAGTATAATGCTTACAGACAAAAATGGCTTCCCTTTCTACAGACTTCTGGGAAGATGGACATAAATGCTTCCTGAATATTTTTTCAGTGTGTATTAAATCAAAAGTCTTTTAATTCCCTTGCCCGTGAGCATTGTCCCTTTAAGCAGGTTGGTGTTGCTTTATTTGTTTAATTAAAATATTTCTAGCCCACTTTCCTCCTTTAAAAGGACCTAAGGCGGCCCAGGTTCTTTAAAAAGTGAATGCGTAAAAGCAAAAAAAAAAAAACAAAAAACCCAGCAAGTATACAAACACGGCAAAAGAGTCAAACAAATGTTACACTGAAATGATACAACAAAAGCAACAGCCAAACATATTTGAAGTAGGAAGGCACAACAATCTATCCAAAACCCAGTCACTGAAGGGGGAAGATTGCCTGAAAAGAAAGGTCTTTTTTCTGCTTATGGAAGGACAGCAAAGATGGGCCCCGGCCTGGCTTTCCAGTGGGAGGGAGTTCCAAAGGCTTGGAGCAGCCGCAGAGAAAGCCCCTCCCCAGTGTCTCCACCAGAGACCATCCCTCCGAGTCTAGCATTTTTAAAAATCCCTGCCCAAAAACTTTGTCTGAACTTGAACTGATGCATTTTCTCGTTCTACCAACCGGCAGTGAAGTAAATGCCCCCCAAAATAATACGGTAATAGTAAAGTACAATTTTTGCTGCTCCTGGTACTTCTTTTTGTTTGTTTTGTTTGTTTTAAGCACTGGCCTCCGCCCCAGTTGCTGAAGGGATGTCTAGAAGATCTGGCCACGTTTTATTGACATCCGTCTTGCTTTCTTCAGAATCAGAATCAGAATCAGAATATTTTTATTGGCCAAGTGTGGTTGGACACACCCAGAATTTGTTTTGGTAAAATATGCTCTCGATATAAAAGGAAATATAAGAATCAGATAGTCAACAATAAAAACACAGTATAACAATACAATATAACCTATTATTTAAAAGGAAGAAGAGAAGTAAAGAGTAATTATTCAACAGTTTGATAGTCCTTGGAAAGAAACTATCTTTTTTAACCCTCTGCACTTGCGAACAGCCACACCGCTCTTAAATTCCTCTTTGCTGATTGATTTTCCCGGCCAGCCGAGGGGAATTTGAATCGGTCATCGAGGCATCAGGGCGTCCCTCCTCCATCCATCTTCGCTTCAACCAGCGCTGCAGGTTTTCTCATTTTGGGAAAACCTGCCAGAACTTTTGAACCCGTCCGGGGTGGAAATGTAGGCGTTGGATACAGAAAATGCAAAGTTCTGTTTTTCTCCTTACATTTGTTATGTGCCGCCAAAGTCCAAAGTGACTTATCGAGGCCTTAGGATTTTTTTCAAGGCCAGTGGGAAGTTTAGTCCCTTTACGAGGTCCGCCCACGGGAATCGAACCCAGAGTCCAGTTATCCAACATTCCCCCCCCCAAAAAAGAAAGATGTACTCTGATTGGCTGACACAATTGCCAGTCAAGGCTGAAGTTGCCCCCACCCCCGCCCCTGCTATATTATTTGCAGCTCCTCCTGCTTCTAAGAGGAAACAGGAAGAGGGAAATAACATTTATTTATTTATTTATTTATCGCACGCCTGTGTTTTGACCTTCCACCCGTCTCCTTTCTGGCAGCCTGGGTTGGACCGGCATGGGCCTCTCCTTATCCATATCCAAAGCAGCTGGAGAGTAGGTGAGATCCTGAAACGGTTGGCAGGATCAAAGGGTGGGATTCATGCAATGGTAGCATGATGTGATTTTTGCAGGGGTGAGGTGGGGCCTTCCTGGGGCAAACCCATAATAAGCCCTTTGCGTCTATTGCTCAGGGTTTAGCACGGTGGTTCTCCACCTGTAGGGTCCCCAGATGTTCCTGGACTGCAACTCCCAGAAATCCAGGCCAGCTCAGCTCGTGATGAAGAACTTCTGGGAGTTGCAGTCCAGGAACATCTGGGGACCCACCGATGGAGAACCATTGGCTTAGCAGCTTTAAAACCACGCTCGGGTGCTGGCTGAAAACAGTTTTTATTCTAAACAATGAATGTTTTCTGGCTGTGGTATCCCTTCTCTTAAAAGTCCAGGTTCTGTCGCGTTCATCTTTTATCTCCAGTTGATTCCCCTCCAAGAGGGGATGCCTGGTTCTCCCCTGCCAATCCTGAACTCTTGGTGAAGGGAGGAAGGGGGAAAATACAGTTGTACCTTGTATAAAGGAATTAATTCGTTCCAAATGAAATTATGTTAAGCAAATTTTCCTTTATACAAATTCCCATAAGAATGCATTGAAAATGGAGTAATCCCATTTTTATGTTGTATGGATTTTCCCCATAGGCGGTTATGTTAAGCAAATTTCCCCCATCTCCAGAATTTTTTATGTTGTACAAATTTTATGTTATACAAGCTGTTTGTTATCCAAGGGTCCACTGTATCTAGACAAGAAGGGAGGGAACCCTTTAACTTTGCTGCCAGGATCAAAGCTAGCGAGGGTGGGGGATCTGTCAGTTTCACTTCCCGACCTTTTCATTTCTTTTTTTCTTTCTTGGCCTGGTCGGGCTGGACACCAACCCTAAAGTAAAACTGACAGGGATGCCCGCAAACCCAACAAACTAATGAGGATTAAACCCACGGGGTGGTTATATAAGTCAAACTGATGCAGCAACGTCAGGCGTATTAAGGGCCATGCTTGTTTTGGTGTGGGGTGTGGGGTGTGTGTGTGTGGGGATGTCATAGATATTAAAAACATTACTAGAGTTGATACCCAGGCCTCGAATCGCGAAATATACAACTCCCACAAGGCCGTGTCGCAAAGACACAAGAGGTGGATTTACAGAATTGGAAGGAATATACAGTGACATCTTGTAGAAAAAACGGTTTGCCTAACATAAAATCTGTACAGCATAAAACAATTCTGGAGGTAGGGGAAATTGGCTTAGCAGAATCGTCTATGGGGCGAATCCGTACAACATACAAATGGTCGCAATTAGAGATTGCTCCGTTTTCAACGCATTCCTATGGGAAATTTGTACAAAGGAAAACTTGCTTAACATAATTTCATTTGGAATGAATTAATTCCTTTATACAAGGGACCGCTGTAAATTTCGGAAACGGAGAGAGAGAGAGAGAGAGAGAGAGACCTTCCAGAAGCTCTGTGGAACTCTGCCACCCATTGTCCTTGAACCTTGGTCCTGGCCTCTGGGGGAGCAGTGGCTGATGGGTGCTGGAGTTGAACCACCTTCGGAGGGGGGGGAGCCTGTCTGCTCCAGGGGATGGGTTTAGGGCCGTGGCGGGGAACCTTCGGCACCCCAGATGTTTTGGAGCACAAACCCCCACCGTCCTTTGTCCTTGGCCGTCTAGTCTCAGGATTCTGGGAGTTGTGGTCGCTGCCACTGGGTTAGGGTCTCCAGCGGCCGGTTCAAGGCAGCGGTGGAATCGGAGGCGGCGTTTTCCTTTTTGGAAAGGCGGAATAGTTGCCCTCGTGTCTGTCTGTCATTTCTGTTTGTCCGTCGGCTGTGACTTCTGGAATTAACATTTTTCCTCTCCTCATATTCTCTCCCCTGTTTTTCCCCTTCCTCCTCCTGGCTCCCCCTTGCCCTGATACACCAACGCTACCGCTGCTGCCGGCCATCACCTCACCCCTCTCAATCTCTCTTCCTTTCCTCTTTCTCTGCTCCTCCCACGTCTTCCTCTCCGTCCCTCCGCCTTCCACTCCCTTCCAACCTTTTCCTTGGCCCTTCGTGGTTTCGGGGTGGGTGGCTCCCCCTACCCACCCCTATGCGTGCCACTTTCCTGCTGCCTCCCTTTTTAAAATTTGCCTGCTGCCTCAAGCCGGCCCTTGGCCTTCCTGCTCTTCCACCCAGCATCCGTCTCGGCCTTTTCTGGTCCACGTCTCCCTGGTGGACGGCCCGTCGGTGGAGACCCTGCACCCCTTTTCCGTCTCCCCAAGTTTGGAGAGCGTGGAATTGGCCTCGCCGGACGGCCAGGGCCTGGCTTTCTGTCCCCGGCTGCAGACCCTCTCTTGCGAGGAAGTTTGCCTCCTGGCCGGCCGGCAGGGCCAAATTTTAGGGGCCTTGTCCCCCCAGGAGCTGCTCCCCATCCGCCTCTCCCCCATCGGGGCTTACTCCCCTCCCGCCCGCGGCACCCTGCCTTTCCTAGAAAGCTCTGACTTGGCTGTCCTCTTCTCCCCACTGTTCCCCCGCAGCCGATCCTATCCCGCCTTAGCTTTCCCCCCTTGCCAGGTGCCCGAGCCACCCCGAGGAGCCCGGGCCCCCCTCGACAGCCAAGCTGTAGAGGGGCCCCGCAGAATGACCAATGACACCATGGGAGACGAGGAACCCGGAGCCCCCAATCCACGTAAGCCACCGACCTTCCCCTTCCTCTTCGGTGACCCCCCCTTCTGTGTGTTCCATCTCTCCTCCTTCTTGTGTGGATGGGGATGCTGAAAGGGTTAATTCCAACACACACACACACACACACACCAAAAATATCAAAGAAAAACTAAACTAAAAGGCACAAAAGCATGGGGCACCTTAAAGACTGGCTTTCCCATTTTATTTATTTATTTATTTATTGGATTTATACCCCGCCCATCTTCCCAATGGGAACTCTGGGCGGCTTACAATTGGCTGAAATTATCAGCAAAATTTCAAACAACACACAGACAAACACCAACAATAGTTAAAAGCAATAAAACAACACAATAGTACCCTTGGCAGAAAAGCATTTGTGGCTCAAATAAGAGAGCATCGTTAATTAGACTAGCTGGTAGATGGCGGCGGCGGGGGGGGGGGAACCTAAACTAAAAACTAAACTAAACTAAACTTTTTAATGGAACGTTCTTCTTCAGACCAACCGAGTGTTCAGCTTTGCAAGCTAAGGGAAACCAGAGCGTTTTAAAAAAGGCTATTCCGTGATTATTTTTCAACAGTTTGCCTTGAGATCTCGAAAATACCTTCAAAGGAAAACCAAATCTGTGGGCACCCAACATCGCCTCCTTCGCAGCCACCTGTATTCAGGTTAAATGGTTGTATTGGCACTTTGCAAAAAAATTAGTGGCCTTTGAATCACAGGTTTGTCATCACTGGATTATAGCCAATGCTACACATGGCGTGGTCTTTGTCTCCCCCTAGTGGCCACATCTGAGAGTTTCATCATTTGAAATATGCATTTCTAGGTGTTTTTTTCCCTTTGGATATTTTTAATATTTCAGACTGTACGGAAGTGAATCCGCAGTTTCTGATCCTTCTCGTGACGGTGTGTGTGTGTGGGGGGGACCTATTATATTTTAGAGTCTATAGAGAAGCAAAGGAAAGAGCTGGCTAATGAATATTAACTTGTGGTTCTTTTGGGGGGTGGGTGGGCGTGGGGGCCACTCCTTTTTTCTCCCCCTCCCACCCCAGTCCGACATTCTCAGTCCTTTGGCGGCATCCCGAGCGGAAGACGGGTACGGAGAGCCGATGTGGACCGGATGTCCTCCCAGATTCGAGAGCGGAAGAAAGGTGAGGTCGATCCGGAAGGTGCGAGGAGGGGAAGCTTAATGAATTTAGAACAGGCATGTCCAAACTTTGGCCTTCCTGATGTTTTGGACCACAACTCCCAGAATTCCAAGACTGTATTGCCAATGACAAAGGACTGTGGGAGTTGGAGTCCAAAATATCTGGAAGGCTGAAGTTTGGACATGCCTGATTTAGACGGTTCCCCTTTTGTTTCTGTTTTGACACGCCACGTAGAGATGGGCTTTCATGAGATGCCACCGAAACTTCGTGGTTCGATTTGCAGGAGCAAACAGGGTGTTTTTCATTAGGCGTGGAGTAAGTTCACACACACGAATGATTCTCCTGTATGCCATTTTACCCCCTGAATACGGCTTTAAGGGGTTTCTACCATTTTTTCGGAAGGTATGTGCAGTGGTACCTTGTATAAAGGAATTAATTTGTTCTAAATGAAATTATGTTCAACAAATTTTCTTTTGTACCAATTTCCCATAGGAATGCATTGAAAACAGATTCATCCCTCATCGCTCATTTTCTGTTGTACGAATTCGCCCCCTTGGCGATTCTGTTAAGGGATTTTTTCCCCTATCTCTGGAATTATTTTTTCCTTTAAGCGGGTTTTCTGTTAAACCAACCGCTTGTGACACGAGGGTTCCACTCTATGACAGGCCTGCTTGCAGCGTTTCGTTCAGACCTTTGAGAAGTTTCCAAAGGTGGAACTGCTTTTGAAGGCCTTTGGAACGGACATTTCTCCGAGGCCCTAAATCCTTCTAACGTCTGGGGTCCCTTCTGTCTTTCTTTGTTTCTATGGTAACTTGTTCTCTTTTCATCGTTCCCTGAAACCAGGGCGAAGGTTTCCACAGCAACAACTTTGCTTTCTGCAGGGAGCCCTACTGTGATCTGAGAGACAAACAAGGACAATTTCATTCCCACTGTGTTGTTTTCATGTGTATATATATGTTTAAACTACAGTGGTACTTTGTATAAAGGAATTAATTCATTCCAAATGAAATTATGTTAAGCAAATTTTCCTTTATACAAATTCCCATAGGAATGCATTGAAAACGGAGTAATCCCATTTTTATGTTGTACGGATTCTCCCCGTAGGTGATTCTGTTAAGCAAATTTCCCCTCTCTCCGGAATTTTTTATGTTGTACAAGTTTTATGTTATACAAGCTGTTTGTGATACAAGGGTCCACTGTACTTGCAATCCCAAGATATTTGGGGCCGTGTCGACTTTGCTAATGTTTCCACAGCCCTACCACAGCCCTGTGAGGTAGTCCAGGCCAGGGCCTGCCATGGGCCAAGCTCCGGCCGGCGTATAGAAAGAGCGGAGCCTTGTCCTCAGTGGCCCCCTTCCCTTGTCAAAAAGGCTGTCCCTCTCAGAATCCCAGCCCTGACTGCTAGGGAGCACTGTCCACATGTCCTGCCTCCTGCCTCTCAATCAATGGCCGCCCGTCTGCTTGCCTCCACCACAGCTTTGCTCGTGGCGGTCAGTGCGTCCGTGGACAAAATCGTGGCTCACTTCAGCAGCGCGAGAAACCTCGTCCAGAAGGTTGGTTGCTTTGTCAAGTTGTGTTGTTGTTGTTGTTGTTGTTTTTTTAAATTTCACTGTAATCTGTGCCTCCCTACTGAGGCTGAAAAACGCAGATTCTAGCAAATGCTATTTTAAGAGCAAATGCAAGGCATAGCATGGTCTCTGGCTCCGCCCTGTGGCCAGCTGTGGTAACTTCACCTTTGGAAATAAATATTTCTAGGATAGCTCTTTTAATATTTTTTTTAATATTTTCAGACGGTGGATAAGTGGATTAGTCAACTTAAGGGCTTTAGCGAAGTCCTTTCCTTGGCTCCAAACATAGCTCGCCAACCAGGTGGTGGTGGTGAGGCATTTTGGAGTTGTAGGATCTATTGCTTGGCCTGAAACCAAGCAAGGAGGGGGTCTCCGCGTGGCAGCTCTCCCTGCAGTTCAAGGAAGGGGTGGGTGGGTGGATGGGTGGGTAGCTAATTAGGAAATGCTGATTATCAGTTAGGAAAGAGGAAGGGGTGAGGGTGGTTGCTGTTTTGTTCCCAGTTGTTTAAGGTTCGAGGGGGCTTTCTGTCTTCTCCCCAGGCTCAACTGGGGGACAGCCGGATCAGCCCAGATGTGGGTTACCTGGTCCTCAACACCCTGTGTCCAGCTCTCCGGGCGCTGGTGAGCGACGGGCTAAAGCCCTTCCAAAAGGACGTGATCACAGGGCAGAGGCCGAGTTCTGCGTGGAGCGTGGTAGAAGCCTCCGCCAAGCCCGGTAAGGGCAGGCAAGAACAACAAGCGGGGTGGGGGTTTCGGGCAAGATTTGAGGTGGGTAATTCAATTCTTTGCAAAAAGCACCCATCACCCTGCAGCCAAAAGAAAACCCCCATTTTGCAGACCGGCTTTGCCGTTGGGAGCCGGGAAAACCTTTTCCTCCCAGAGACACCCTTCCTGCAAAGCTCCCCGGCTTGAGCCGGCTGCTGGCCAACCGAGCCCCCCCGTGGCTTCCCTTCCGGTGACCGATCAGAAAGCGAAAGCCAGCTGCATTGCTGGGCAAGCCTTGCGGATCAGATAAACCGAACAGATTTTAACCTCTGAAGGGAAATTGGGTTTTAATAACCAGGTAACTGCAGACATGCAGGTCAACAGGCGCCATCGGCTTCCTCTGCATAAAGTAACTTTTAAAGAGTTGGTCCTCCTGCAGTTGTATTATTAAAATTATTGGAACAGGACCCATTATCTGTTTTTTTTTAAAAAAATAGAACTAAAGCCAGGCATCAGAACAAACCAACTCACGCTGCCTGGTTTGCTGTTGGAGAATACAGTAGTTGAATCATAATGCTTCAGGTTACCGTTTGGTGTCAGTTTAGCTGCTACTGTTGACGCCGCCCTTAAAAGGTAGGACTCTGCACTTTGGTCCGTGTAGGACTTCACCTAAGAGTATATGGCATGCCCAGGGTTGTGCTAAAAAAGCTCCCGGTAGAGATGAGATTCGATTGGGTTATTTTTCCATCCGCGAGCTTGGAAAATTAATTTTCCCCATCTGGATTGATTGCTAATATAGATCCTTCAGTGGATCAACAGTTATGGGCTGCCCATACACTCTCCTTGGTCTGGAAACCTGCTAAGGCAAACAGTTCCCAGCCTTGGGTCGCCCGATGTTCCCGGACTACAACTCCCAGAAGCCTTCACCACTATTTGGGCCTGTCAGGATTTCTGGGAGCCGTAGTCTTGAGAACACCTGGGGGTTGCAAGTTTGGGAACGGGCGTGTTTAAGGGGGTCTAACCTGCCTTCCTTCTGCAGGCCCCTCTACGCGCTCCCTGAATGCACTTTACTGGAGGGTCTCTCGGCTGGCCCCGCTCCGGAACAATCAACAGCGCTTCCACGCCTTCATCCTGGGACTCCTGAAGTGAGTAGAGGTGGAGGAGAGGCCCGCCCAACCGGGAAAGATGGGGGTGCTGTTTAAAAGAGGTGTGGACCATCTGTGGGAGCCTGCCACCTCCCCTCCCCAACTGATCTATGCAGTCTAGATTCAGTTCCAGACACAACTACTCCCACGCCTGCCCCAGCAGCTGGACAGGAAGGCAGGGAAGGAGAGAAAGGTAGACGGGGAAATCATTAGGACCTCATACACTAAAAATGTTCACAGTTTGGTTTTTAAGACCTCCCAGTCTTAGGACCTCATCCAGTGGGGTGGGGTGGGGTGGGATGGGGTGGGAACCTGAGATCCAACCCCTCTCTCTTTTCTCTTGCCCTTCACAGTATGAAACAGATGGAACAGTGGTTTTCCCACCTTCAGCAGAACTCGGGTAAGTCCGATGTCACCCCGAAAAGGCGGCCCCACATCTCCGGCCGGGGATCTCGGGGGAAGGGGGGTCCGGGAGGCAGTTTTGCTTGCATATTTCTGGGCAGCCCTGGCCCTTTTAAACAAACAAAAAAACCAACCCTGCCCACTTTCCTCATGTATACGAATTGTGGGTTCAAAATCTGGCATTTATTAGTTTAAAAGGATCAGACATCAGGAGAAAGACTGACTGACTATCTGTCACTCTATCACTGTATCGCTCTATCCATCTGTCACTGCATCACTGTATCATTCTATCCATCTATCACTCTATCACTCTATCTATTGCTGTATCACTCTATTGCTGTACTGCTGTATCGTTGACTATCTATCTGTCATTGTATCACTTTATTACTCTATCCATCTATCGCTGTATCACTGTATCACTCTATCCATTTATCGCTGTATCACTATCACTCTATCCATCTATCGCTGTATCACTCTATCTATTGCTGTATCACTCTATTGCTGTCTCGCTGTATCATTGACTATCTATCTGTCATTGTATCACTGAATCACTCTATCCATTTATCGCTGTATCACTGTATCACTATCCATCTTTCACTGTATCACTCTATCACTCTATCTCTGCATCACTGTATCACTCTATCCATCTATCACTGTATCACTCTATCACTCTATCTCTGTATCGTTTACTGACTCTCTATCTCTCATTGCATCACTGTATCACTATCCATCTTTCACTGTATCACTCTATCACTCTATCTCTGTATCGTTTACTGACTCTCTATCTCTCATTGCATCACTGTATCACTATCCATCTATCACTGTATCACTCTATCTATTAGATTTTTATACCGCCCATCTGGCTGCCATGGCCACGCTTGACGACAACAATAATGGTTTCCTAATTCATTGGGGAAAAGGACGAGCAAATTGGAGGAGCATGAAAAATGTGCACTCTTACTTTTCTAGTGGTTCCTCTGGCTTGGCGAGACCACATCCCTAAGCTTCGCCTTGCCGTCTTAAGGGCTAGAACCTTGATTTTTGGGAACTCAAGTGCCCAATCTGCACCGCACCTTCCCTCTCCCTCTCCTAACCTCCATTTCAAAGAACGGGGTTCATTCCGCGCCGGCGCCAAGGGCTCCGTCCTGTGCCCGTATGCCAAGACCCGCTCGCTTCACCACCCTCGTTTTCTACCCCCTCTGCAGAGCTGATCTCCGCCCTTTACTTGCCCACGGCTTTCCTGGTCCTCAGCCAAGGCGTTTGCCACCGGTGGTCCGAGGAGCTGCTGTTGCTGCTCCAACCGCTCTCCATGCTGACCTTCCAGCTCGATCTCCTGTTTGAGCATCACCACCTGGCCCTGGAGGTCCGCCCGACGGTCCCCCGGCAAGCGGCCGCACCGCCCGGTGGCGCCAAAGAGCCAGCCCTCAGCCTCCACGCAGCCGAAACTGATTCTTCCGGATTCAGTCTGGTCTCCTTTCCCAAGCTGGCAGGAGGTCTGTTTGAGCAGCGCAGCCCAATGGACGGGGCCTGGCCAGGGGCCACCCTTCCCCAGCGACTGCTGCAATGGGGGGACCGGCTGACCCACGCCTGGGTCGGCGGCGAGGGCTGCCTTCGGCCAGAGCCGAACCCGGAGCCCTCCCAAACAGAGCCCGAGGAGAAACCAGTGGGTTGGTGGCAGCAACTGAGCCAGGCCTCCGGAGTTTATGTCCACCACCCTGCCGCCTCGCCCGTCTCCAAACCAGAGGGCTTCCCTTACGCTTGCTGGGCTAAGCTGCGGGCGGCCATGGGGGAGGCCCTCAAGGAGGCCAGCCCTTGGATGGGTGAAACCTCACCGGGCGCCAATGCCCGCCCGCAAGGCCCAGGACCAGGCGAGCAGCCTGCGCCGGTATCCAGCAGCCAGAGGAGCAGAGGAGACAAGACCAAGGTGCCAACAGCTGGAGACCATTGCAATGGTGATGCCCGGGCGGCTGAAGAGAATCCTGATGCCCGCAAAGCCCCGGAAGCGGGAAGGGGGAGCGGCTAGGGTGGCTGTTTGGAGCTGGTTCTCCGGGATCCGCCGCTGAGCTGGATTCGAATCTCCCCAAGTCCAGGTATGGGGAGAGGAGGAGGGATGCGAACTTCCTGGAGGGTGGAGTAAGGCAGAGCAACGAGGGGTGACAGGAAACGAAGTTGGTTAAGAAAGCTGGCGATTTTGGGAGCCAACAGATTGCACCTGATGGCGGGTTTGAATGAAGGCTCCTTGGGGCCTTCAACTTGAATTCTGCCTCCCGGGGGGATCAGATGTGGGCCTTTAAAGGTAACCCAGCGGGCCACGGCTTTTCCTCTGTGGCTTTCTTGCCAGCATGTGTGTGTGTGTGTCATTCGAAAAAAACCCAGGATCCATGGGTGATCCATGCCAAGGTATTTCCACGATCGTGGTCTCTGTCTCCCTCAAGTGGCGTCTCCTGGTCATGGCATTGTGGCAACATTTCAGGGATTTTTATTTTAATGTTTTCCACATGGGAGATAAGTGAATTGGGGTATCCTGAGGAAAAGCTGCACCCAAGAGCTTTGAAACGTTAGGAGGAAAAATGTTAGCTAAAGTCAGCAAAAAAATGTCCCAGTCGTTTTAATTCGGCTCTCCTGGGCAGTGGCACGGCCCACCACTAGAAAGCCCACACACCCTAACCAAATACCTAGGAAAATGAATTTGGCCTTTGCCTGGAAGATGTTTGCTATCTGGGTGGTTTTTTTATGCTGGTGTCAGGCATGGACTGAAGGCCTGGTGACCACTGCCATTTCTGTATTCCAACAGGCGCCCGTCCAGCTGGTTTCCTCCCACCATGAATGTCCTGGCTTTAGTGATGAGGACGGGTCTAGCGGAGAAGAGCTTGCAGGAAGGATCGTGGAATGACGACGGGTCCCGAGATGTCTTCCAAACTTGCCGGTAAGGCAGCTTCCGCCGGTATCTTGTGCAGAAAGGGTATTCGCAGCTGATCAATAAAAGAACCGAGTCAACTCCCTTGTTTCATTTCTAGATTCCCCCCTGCTAGCAGGGCTCAACATCCCCTCTGTAGAAAGCAAACACTGGAGGCACAAGGCCAACTGCCTACTTGCAGGGAGGGAGAGCAAACATCCTGATTTCCTTGACATGCTAGCTTTCTCGCTGCAAGGCATTCCTCCTGTCGCGTGGTGACAGCCCGCAGATGCCCGGAGGACCTCCCAGGGGCCATGTTCCTAATTCCATTCTAGATGGAGTGAAGGTGTATCGTATCATCCCTTCTAGGAGTTCGGTGTTGACCTTTCCCCCCGCTGTCTCCGTCCAGGGCCGTCCGAGCGCTGTGTGACCACGCGGGGAACGGGGCTGACCACCTGAGCTTCCGCAAAGGGGACGTCCTGCAGCTCCTGGAGACGGTGAACGAAGACTGGATCCGGTGCTGCCACGGAGGCCGGAAAGGTTTGGTCCCCGTCGGCTACACCTCACTCCTCGTGTGAAAGCGGCCCCGAGGAAGGCCGTGAAGCAGATGAAGGGGAGCCCCCCCTCGTACACCCACCCAAAGAGACACACCCCACGTCAACCATGACAGGAACACCCCACCACCACCACCCCAAAGAGTTAGAGACTCATTTGTGGGCACAAAACGTGCCAATAACCACACACCAGTTCGAAGACTCTCAGTTGCTGCTTGCGGGTCTGTCGACAGGACAGACACAACGGCCCCACGGCACATCCCTGCCCCATTCCTCCTATGAATGGCACCGCTGCTGCTGCTTCTTGAATTTCTCTAATCCTGCCTGCTTTTCCTCCTCTGTTCATCTTCTCTGCCACCCCATGGCCCATTCCAAACAGATCCATCTTATAGTTGTTGCAAGTTTTTTCGGGCTGTTTGGCCATGTTCTGGAAGTTTTTCTTCCGAACGTTTCGCCATTCTGCGGCCGGCATCTTCAGAGGGCAAGGAGCTCAGGGGCCTACGAGTTCTCTCTGTGCTTTGGGTGCACTCTCTGGTTCCCTGAGCTCCTTGCCCTCTGAAGATGCCGGGCAGAGTCTGGCGAAACGTCAGGAATAAAAACTTCCAGAACATGGCCAAACAGCCCGAAAAACCAACAACTATCAGATCCTGGCCGCGAAAGCCTTTGAGAATACATTGATCCATCTCTCTCTCTCTCTCTCTCTCTCTCTCTCTCGTGTGTGTGTATATTGCATATATTTGTGTGTGTATATAATTTATATATATATATATATGTATGTAGATTTCACCTCCACGGTTGCTCTCGTCCCGAAACGCCTTCCCAAATGGCAGCAGACACCATGGGATCCCTTGGGAATGGCTGTCCCCGGGGACCGATCCCTTCCCGGAAACAACCATGTGGATGACAAAACTACAGACGTCGGAGCCTGTCTGCCGTTGGAAGGGTGTGTGCCAGCAGAGAAATAAAAGAGTACACAAACATACGTGGTGTCAGGTGGAACTGCATTGCCGCCAGCGCCTTCCCTTGGATGCTGTGGGATCCAGAAAGAATTCCGGATTCTGCAGGAAAATATTGCAGCGTGCTTGCGCTTAGGAGGAATGGCGGCATTTTCTCTTTGACTTCTGGCCTGTGGGTCTTGGTGGCCACTTGTTGTTTTGGTATTTCTGGAAACGTGGACGTTTCCTAGGCATTCTCGTGTCTCAAGGCCCACGTTAGGGCTTCTCGTCCTCGTGGTGTTCCCGTTGCTTCTCCGTTCACCTCCAAGAAGGTTAGGGCAAGTCTTGCTTGCTTTTTTTTGCTCCAAACGTCCCTGCGAGGGAAGGATGGGCAAGGGAATAGCCCTTGTGCCCCCGAGTGCCACGGGCACAGTGGCGGAACCCGAGAGGGGGTGGCAGTGACAGAGACAGGAGAACTCCTTTCAAGGCATTCAACACAAGCAAAAATACATGATTTTGTTGAGCAGGGAGAGAAAATGGCTGAATTAGGATCACGGGGGGAACTGGGAGGCAAAATACTGTTTTCCCGTCTATAAGACACCCCCAAAAAAAAGAATTTCCAGCCCAAAATAAGTTTCTCTACCATGTGGTTCTCTCATTGGTTTATTTCCATGTAGAAGACAACTCTATTTTTTTTAAGTCTAACAGTTTTAGTAAAGAACACTCTTACACATGGAAATTACAGGAGCTCCTTGTAAGTTGCCCATTCCTTGTCTGCACACAAGGTTTTTATGAGCGGAGAGTGGGCACTAGAGAAAAAAAAAATGGTCTGGCGATTTCGGAGAGGCCGCCTGCCGCCTCTCTGAACGAAGCCACGCGCGTTCAGCGGGAGGAGGGAATTGGCCGCTCGTCTTGTCTCGTAAGGAGTTCGGGCAAAGCTGATCGCGTCCTCCAATGTCATGGGGAAAGGTGGGTCAAACACATTGCGTCCCAGACGGACTACACTTCCCATCTGCCTCGGGCATTGCCAAGGCACGGTTCAAGTTCGCCCTGTTGTCCTTCCTAGCAGTGGGTTCTACGAGGTGTTCCGGATAAGCTCCGGGAATCGGCTGGGGTTAAGAACCCACAGGTGCCCCGGAGACAAAGAGGAATATGTGCACTTTTAACGGGGAGCAAACTGTTAAAAACGAACCCGTGCTTTGCTTTGCACCAACGGAACCATGTGGCTGATATCCTGGAGGAGGGAACAGGCAGGACAAGGTGCACAGTATGCTAGAATTCCATGTGGCGTCTGCCTGAGTTTTAATATTAATAAAATAATCTGAGAACGGCGGAGATTCGAACCCTCAACTCATGG
This sequence comes from Phrynocephalus forsythii, assembly GCA_029282475.1. Lineage (NCBI taxonomy): Eukaryota > Metazoa > Chordata > Lepidosauria > Squamata > Agamidae > Phrynocephalus > Phrynocephalus forsythii. The sequence continues at coordinate 7,419,810 of JAPFRF010000019.1, forward strand.
CTCTGTTACCCGGATGCCGAAACCACCCTTTTCGACCCAGCCCAGGAGGCCCAAAAGGTCTAGAAACTTAAATTGTTATATGCCCGGCAGTCCGATTCAGAAACTGATGTTGGGAGTACCAGGCTGGAGCAGACCAACAAACGGTCTGCTGGTCGTACAGCAGTGGGCGGCCAGAAACGTCTGGAAAAACCGAACACGAGCCAGGAACAGAGACACACCGTTGTCTCTGGGATCTTACGGAACGCACGGCAACTTGTCGAACCCACCCACAGCACTTTCCGGGCACTTTCTCGTTGCGCATAGCCCGAACCTCAGCGACTCGATCTTGTTTCTCTTTGAAAGCCCCTCCGATGGCCAGCCAGTGGCAGGGAGTTCCGCCGGCTCGCCGAGAGGCCCCTCCCCCTTTTCCTCCCAATCTGCCCGCCCACTCTGGTCCTGCAAAGGACCCCACTGGGTTCTACGGAGATGACGGGAACGCCCCAAAGACTAGCATGACCAAAAAGAGAGAACAAAAGCCCTACAAAGTGTGCGAAGGGGGCCAAAGTCCCCCTGCAGTCCGTTCCTGCCCATTTTCAAGGCCCGGGGGCACACCAAAGTTATGGAGCCTGGGGTGTGTGCGTGTCTTTCAGATGTTCCTTTTTGCAGATACCGCGCGCGTGTGTGTGTGTGGGGGGGATGCTTATTCCCAAAAGGAGAAAGGGAGGTCCCTTCCTCGCATCTCGAGGGAGGGAGCGAACGCGTCCTTGGCTAAGAATCGGTGGCTACTTCCCTCGTAAACCCCTCAGGCTGAGGGGGCTTGATCATTTGAAAACAGCCACCCCAGCCGATCTTCGGGACTGGGGAAGGTTGGGCCTCGAACTTGGCTCCTGTTGCACAGCCCTTCCCCGATCTGCAAAAGGGAGGGCGGCGGCGGGGGGGAATACAAGAATTCTCTTGCGGGGCTTAAAATCTAGGAGCGCATATGAGTATTCGGCACCACTAAAACCCATTTTATCACCCCTTCCTGCTCGGGGGGGGGGCAAAACCTACTCTAAAAGCACCCACCCACCCACCCCAGTCCTCCAGAGTAGAGCTGATTCCCAACCTGTCTTCCTTTTAAAGAAGGTATACCGTAATTTCCCTTGTCCGATTCGAAACAAACCAAACCAAATCGAAAAGAAAATGCCCTGAAGCCGCTTAGATAGAAAATGTGTGTGTACGTGTGTTGTTGTCGTTTTGGGTTCGGTTATTCCCCCCCACCCCCCAACCTTTCTCCATTTAATACTAGAATCTCGATAATTTGAGATGCAGGCGTCTTTATGCAATTACATCCAATGTTAAAATTGGTAATACATAATTTACAAAGATTAACATCAAAACAATGGTCTATTTAGATATGCTTTTTTCTTTCTTTTCTTTCTCTTTTTTTTTGTAAAAAGGAAATATATTAGCAGCAATTTTTTTTTCTCAGCAACCACACGGCGTAGCCCCATGCAGACTAAAAAGTTCATATTCTATACTGGAAACAAATGTAGTGCTTTTCCCTCCTGTCCGATCCACCGTGGGTCCCCCACCCCCACCCCTTAGACTTCCATCTGCGATCCGGCGGAACTCAGCCAGTTCTCCTCGGTTACAATACAAAATTACACCCACCCACCCCAAACCTCCCCCGAACCCGCCCTGGTTTTTTTGTTTGTTTTCCTCTTTAAAAGTCAGTAATTGTCTACACCAGTAAGAAAACAAAACAAAAACTCTTTTTAAAAAAGAAATTCCAACATTAATTTTTCGCGCTGACCTAGAATTTGATTGTCTAAAAAACATTCCCCCCCCCCCCCGTCTTTCAACAACAAAAAAGGAGATAAAATGGCAGAGTTATACTGTCACACTTCTGGCCAAGGGTTTCGACGTCATTATTTTTCTTTAAGAAGGATTCCTAAACCTTCTCTCTCTCTCTCTCTCTCTGCTTTAGTGTTTAACACCGTATTTTAAGACCATTCCCCCCCTCCCGTTTTGAACGAAATGGAGTGACTCAAAAAAGAATTATTTTCCCTCACATGCAACTCCTATTCCCACCCTCCCCACCCCCCTCTCCCGCGACATGTAAGAGTATTTTATACTCTGAGTTCACCTGTACAAGGGCTTTTTTCTACAGTAAGAAAATATTCCAAACTATTTTCTTATTCGTCTTTTCCTTTTTTTAATAAAATATGTTTTTTTTTTCCTCAAAGGGTTCCCTTCCCACCCCCTCTAACTTTTTTTTTTGTTTGTTTCTTTGTTTTAATTGTCAGGAAGAGATTTTAAAAAAATTCTGAACGGAATGAAGCTTCGTTTTTTTTTCCTTGTTCCAAACTAAAAAATAAAAGAAGAATTATATAGGGTAACAAGAATGTACAGACGGGGACTAACTTGGTCCATCAGGAAGAAACACGAGAGATTATGAGAGAGCTACCATATTGCTTTTACAATCACGCAGCAAAAAGGAAGGGTTAAGATATATACATCTTGGCACACCGAGAAAACGGGAGTATTCTTTTTCTTTTTTTATAAGGACACCTAAAACAGGACCATAATATGCATAATGAATGCCAAAGACAGAGAGCAGAACTGACATTAAAGGGGATGGCATATGCCACCCTGCCCGCGTCCGATGCCCACGGGTCTGGGGGGGGGCAGCCTGGAGTACCGGGGGGTGCCCTCGGATCGTCGTGGTAAAACCGGACTGCGTTAAAAAGCACGGGGGTGTCCTTTCCCTACAGTCCGTAAATAAACACTTCCAACGTTTGTGTGTGTGTGTGTGTGTGTGTGTGTGTGTGTTGTTAGCTTTGTTCCCCCCCCCCACCCCCAGTTTTAAAGGCAGAGAGAGGCGGGAGCATAGAATACACTGTCTCTTTAAGAGACAGATGTCCGTCATCTGTACAAGGTCCCCCCCCTTTTTGTTAAGAAAAAAAAAAAAAGGGGGTGGGGAGGAGGAAAAGAGTAAAACACAAAAAGAGTAGTGTCATCCGTGGATAAGAGTCTACAATTTCACGACAAATACTTGCTCAGAAATACTGCTCGACAGTTCATGTAGTGGAAAAGGGTTATCCCGTTCCGTCTCGGCGGTTTTTGACAGGTTTCGGGCGGTGGTTGGGTTCCCCCCCCTCCTTTTAAATGCTCACGACACACGGGACGCACGAGAACAACTGCTTATTACAAAAATAAGAGGAGGGAGGCTGGTGGGAGGGGGGAAAAAAGAAGAAGGGGGTAGGGAAGGAAACAACCCCACGGGGGCAGATCGGGACCGGATTTGCTTTATAAAATTCCTCTGGAGCTAAAAAAGAAAGGTGGTTTGGGGGAGAGAAGGACCTTCCAACGTCACCCCACCCGGGTTGCAGGAGGCAGGGCGCCCCAAGTGCTCTGGAGCCAATGGGCTTTGGGGGACGCCCACCCGCTGTCGCCGTCCTCCCCACCCCACCACCTGTCCAGCAGGCTTTCTGGGTGTCCACAAAGCTCTGCCCTTCCTCTCATTCGTCCCGTGTCAGCACAAGACGGCAGGTGTGCTGTCTCTTGCAGCGCCCGCTGCCGCCGCTATCACTTGCAGCAGCCTCGTGCTTGGGGGCTTTCTTTCGGGGAGCCCCCACTGGAGGAGAACCAAGGTGGGCTGGAGGGGAGACCCTTGCACAGCCGTCCCACGGCCGTTGACGGGCCTGAGCCCGCGCCTCTCTGCACGCTCGGATTTACCCCGCCCAGGCTTCCTTTCGAGAGGGATGTCAGAGTGGAGGAGAATGGGCCGGGGAAAGAGAGAGAGAGAGAGAGAGGAGGAGAGGGGGGGGAAGAGAGAGGTTCGGGAGCAAGGGGAGAAGGGAAAAAAATAATAAATTAAAATTTTGACTGTCTAGGACAAAGAACCACAAGGTTTTCCTTAGTACCTTAACATGGACGAACAAGGCACACTCCCAACACTACACACACTGTTAAGAGCACTGCCGGGGGTGGGTGGGGGGTGGGAGGGGAGACCCTGCTTGCCTCCCCCCTCCCCACCTCCAGGGGTCACGTCCTCGTCTTAAGTGCTACAGAACTGTTGCATCAGTTTCTGCCAGTCCTCCAGGCTCGGTTCAGAGGCTTAGGAAGGAGGGGGAGGCCAAGGCCCGCCCATCCGTCCATCCGTCAGTCTTGCGCACGGAGCTCTCCTGGTTGGAAGCCTCTTCCTGGGGCGAGCGGGCGGGGTGTGTGTGTACACGTCACTTCCTGAAGCTGCTCTCCAGAAGAGTGAGGGTGCGGCGCCGCAACTTCCTCCCCGAGCCTTCCTCCAGCAGGTAAGTGACGTCAATCGCTGCAAGGAGGGGGCGGAAAGAGCAAACTGATTCCGGACCGCCATCGAGCCCGCTGGAAGGCAAACTGGGCCGAAGGAGGCGCAAGCCCGCTCCCCCTCCCCCGAAACCCCCGGTGGATACTGGAAACAGCGGATCATTGAAGCACCAGCCTCTGGGGATCATGCGGGTGGTGGTGGTGGTGAGAAAGGCAGCCCTGGAGGGGTCTTGCTGAACAGCTGGGTTTCCTGACCTCCCGTTTGCAAAGGACGCTTCCCTGAAATCAGCAACCTCCTCCTCCCGTCGGTGCAAATACGTCTGGCCCATTCCCACAGGAAGCTGCCTCCCTCGGAGAGGTCAAGCCGGGAGCCCAGTGCCCAGTGCCCATGCCGGGAGCCAGGCATGTCCAAACTTCGGCCCTCCTGATGTTTTGGACCACAACTCCCAGAATTCTAAGCTTAGATTGCCAATGACAAAGGACTGTGGGAGTTGCTGTCCAAAACATCTGGAGGGCCGAAGTTTGAACATGCCTGCTTTAAGCCACTTACATCCAGCAGAATCTTTGGTGCCACCTAGTGGCCGGTCCTGTTACTACCCCTTAGGAATGGGCGCGGCATGTTATGTACATAATCTGTATGGTCAATACGGGCGTGCAAGTTCACCCACAGGCGTGTCCGCGCACACGGGACATGCAAACAAAGCGCATGGTACGTTTTGGGTGGAGAGGGAGGCACAGGCGGGTCCGCTCTTACCATTTTTCCCTGGGATTTTCTCGAGGAGAGCGAGGAGGATCTGGTTGAGTCTCTCCCGCTGCATGTGCCGGCGTTCCTCAGGCGTGCAAGGCCCCCTCGGGGCGGGGCTGTTCTCCTCCTCCTTCTTCTCCGCCTCGCCGACCTCCTGGGGTGGTGCCTCTTTCTCCGACTCTTCCGGGCCGCCGGCCGCCGGCTCGCTGGGGGGAGGCTCCTGGCTTGGCATCACCTCCTCCATGAGGGGCAGGGGGTCCTCGTCCTGGCCAAGGTCCTTGTTTTGAGATTTGGAGCGGTCGGACTTCCACGACGACCTGGGGGAGAAACAGGGCCGCCCATGGAGATGAGGCTCCTACTGGAGATGTATAGCTGCCTAGATGCCCTCAGCAAATCCGATCTCGCCAGATTTCGGAAGCTAAGCCGGGTCAGCCCTAGTTAGCACTTGGATGGGAGGCCCCCAGGGAATGAATACCAGGTGCCTGGGGTAGGAACTGGCAAACCACTCCAGTATTCCTGCTGAGAAAACTCCATGGACATGGGGTCACAAAGAGTCGGTCACGACGTAACACACACACACACACACTGTAGATGTAATGATTTCAAGAAGTGTGAGGGGAAGCCCCCTTCCCAAAAACCACTCCCCAGAAAATAAGTCTGATTTTTTTTTCCAAAGTAAGGACTCACCTGCCTCCATTCCTCTTATAATTGTCCGGGACGTAATGAGGCTGCAAGAAAAAAAGCGAAGCGTCTGGTTTAAGCTCATTGGCACCAACTCAGTGAGAGAGAGCACTGATGCTTTGAGTGCAGGAGTCTTGGGACGGCCCCTGGGTGTCTCCTGGCAAGGGCTGGGAGAGGCCCCTCTCAGGTCACTCCGCCCTGGGAGCTATGATGCAAGCGATGCTGGTTAAAACCCTCCGGTGCAACTCCAGGGGCGCAACACTGAGCCCTGGAAGCGAGGAAGGACACGGCTACAGGGCAGACATGTGCTGCTCCTCCATCCCCGGCCATGTTTGCACAGTGTTCCGGCTCCAATGGGAAGCACCACAGTCGACGCTGCAACTGAACTGGGCAGCACTGGTCGGCTGGGCTGAAGAGCCAGGATGCTTTTGCTGCCAGTGCTTCGTGTCGCCCGGAACAAACCGGATTTGGGTCCCTGGATTACTACGGAGCAAACAACCTGGTTTGGTGGAAGGTGGGGGGTCCGAGGGAGTGACTGCCACACTCAGCGCAAGACTCGGCCTAGGTTCTGAAAGCACGACTCCCCTCGGGGCCGTCTCCCTGTGTCCTAGCTCAATATAAGGCCGTTTCTGAGGCCCAGATCTCTTGGCCTGGGAGGTCAGGGCATCATGAGGAGCAGGAGAGAAAGAGACACTGGTGGGTTTAGTGGGGACACGGGCTTTCTCCGTGGACTTTGGAACTCCCTGCCACAGGAGTCCTTGCTGAGGGAGAAATGCCGGGCGACGATCCTTTAAATCAACACTGGCTAGCTGACAGGAGTTAAGTCTGTACAAGGCGAATCCTGCTTCTGTCAATGAGGGGGAAGGGAGATCTAAACGATCCAGGAAAACCTGGCGCACGGCCTGAAGATGATGGACTGCCACAGGGAGCGGGCTTGTTCCGATTTATTTATTTTTTAGCGGCCTAAGAAAAGCCCCCACCTGCCCTTCTGTTTGTCTCCTCTTCAAGAGCACACAGCCTCCCCCACCCCCACCCCCACTTTTGGCTGAACGGGGGAGCCAGGACTCCCCCCCCCCCGAGGACAAGAGCCGCCCCAGAAGCTCCCGAGGCAGAAAAGGGGCTCACCGAGAAGTCTCTTTTTGGCGTCAGCCTTTTGGGGAAATGGTCGAAGGCGTAGGATTTGGTGCACACCGGGTAGCGGTTCCGGTGGATCTTGTAGAAGAGGTGGGCTGAGCGGTCCAGGCGGTAATCGCAGATGTAGACGTCCTGTTCCTTCACCCCTTTGGGCCGTCCTGTGGGGGGAGGGAGGGAAGGGCGCCGAGAGGACCCCCAGTGAGAGGCACGCCACATCTTTGGGAAAGCACCCATCCGTCCAGGAGCCACAACGAACACCTGGGCAATGGCAGCTCCGTGGATCTACCTGCCCCCGGGCGTGGTGCTGTCCCTCCGCCCACCTATTCCCACAAACCCCTGTATCCATAACCACAACATAACCGTGCCACCAATTCAGTTACAAGGTCTTCTCTCTTGTTTGTCCCTAGTTAAGCCACATTCTTTTCCTATCTATCTATCTATCCATCTATCTATCTATCTATCTATCTATCTATCTATCCATCAGAACATAAGAAGAGCCACCTATCTATCTATCTATCTATCTATCTATCTATCTATCTATCTATCTATCCATCAGAACATAAGAAGAGCCACGCTGGATCAGGCCAAATACCTATCTGGTCCAGCTTCCTGTATCTCACAGTGGCCCCACCAAATGCCTCTGGGAGGGCATGAGACTAGATCTCTGTCTCCTGATGCCACTCCCCTGCATCTGGCCCTTGAAGTACCCTGGTTTTAAGCCTGGAGATGACACATCTCCATCATGGTTTGTCACCTGGGATGGACTTTTCCTCCAGAAACCTGTCCAATCCCCTTTTGAAGGCACCCAGGCCACATGCCATCACCACCTCCTGTGGCAGGGAGTTCCTCAGACTATCTATCTATCTATCTATCTATCTATCTATCTATCTATCTATCTATCTATCTATCTATCTATCTATCTATCAAACTTCACTCTTACACCCACATAAATCTAGAGCAGGGATCGAAACCTGCTGAGTCTTTTATGTTCCACAAAACTCTCCACCCACTTTTGCCACCCTGGGCGCAATTTTATGAACCACATCCCTAGGTCTCCTTAATCTGTCTTTTCCTTCGTAATCGAGGAACCCTTGAGGGTTTTACATTTTAATTGCAATCAAGATGAACCCCCCCCCCAATTCTTCCACCTTTTCTACTTGCTCCTTTTGCAACCTGGCTGCTTTAAGATGGGATTCCCCCCATGGCTGTAAGAAACGAGCTGCTTCCTGCTCTCCTCGGGTGGCAGGCAAGGTTGACCGGAGACTTTCCACGCATTCCGTCTGTTTTATCTCCTTTTGCAGACACTCCAGGCACGGCCCGCGGTCCGGGAAATCACGGCAGCGGGGGAGAAAGACTCACCTTTGCAGTAGGTGTAGAGATCCAGCACGCAGCAGGTCCCCACCACGGCCTCCAGGGGGATGATCTCGTAGAGCGGCACCCGGAACAGCTCGTTGTGGTAGAACTTGCGAGAGGGGGAGTGGTGGGTTTCGTGCGGGCGGAAATAGTGGTGGCCGAAGGCGAACCGCTCGTCCCTGAGGGGCAGAAAAAAGAGGCGGGGTTTCTCAGGAGGTCCGACGGCAGATCGGCACAGGCGCGCACACGCCCCGTGCTCCGCATCGAAGGCGCATTGCCCCTTCGCGATGACGACCATCCCAGGCATTGCGGCCTTGAGGGACTAGCTTTCTCAGCGCAAGGAGGGGTGGGATTCTAAAAAAATAAAACATCAGGAAATGGCTGGATGGCCTTCAGATGCAGGAATGGGCAACGCTCTGAATCGGACCGCGTTCAGGAAATAAAACAAAGGTAACAAAGAACAAACGGCGAACTTTGGGTGATAATTCATCTTCTCCAGGCTGTGCGCCCACGTTCTTGTGTGCAGCGACAAAACGGCATGTTTTAAGTCCCAGCGTGCCAGTGTAGGGGCCAGGTTGAGCTTCTTAGGTGGAAACAGCTGCAGTCCAAGAATCTACACCTGGCCCCTACACTGCCCAGGGCACGCTGGGATTTCAATGGGAATATAGTGTCCACCAGGACTTGGTGCACAACGTGAAGCAGGCGAGTTATTGTCAGAAGCTTGCTATTTATTTGAATGTTTTTTTTTTCTCAGTGGCCTGAGAAAGGGATTCCCTGCTTCTGCGTTTGTAGGATTTTTTTAAAAAGCCGGGCATGGACAAAACGCAGCCTCTGTGAGATACAGGGGTTGGGCCACTAGCGGAGGGCTGCTGGTAGCCCCCCCCCCCCGCCTGAAAGGACAAAGAGGGGATGATATCCCAGAACACTGAAGCTCACTCACTACGGAAAAGAAAGAGGAGGGGAGAGAGCCGAACGGTTTCAGTTTTGCCGGCCGCTTTTTGCTGGAGGAAGGCGGGAGGGATCCTGAGGAAGGCAAGCGGAAGCACCTCGGTGCGCGGCCATCGCTCTCTGCACGCAAGGAGCCCTGTGTGTGTGCGTGCACGCATGTGGACAGGGTGGACACTTACTTCTCGTTTTTCCAGAGCTTTTCGATGCGGAAGATATCCAGTCTCTCTCGGTTGATGTGGGAGAGGAGGCGGTATGACTGACGGACCGGGTGGCCGTCCGGAGTCCTGCGGCTGTCCCTCATCAGGTACACGCAGTCGCCTGGTAACCAGAGGTGGGGGGGGGGAGAGAGAGGACATCAGAAACTACGCCCTCCCCTTGCAGGGCAGATTTGCTCCCCACCCGTTAGGAGAGGAGCAGCTAAGCAGCTGGGTTCATGCCCGGCTTGCAAGTAAGGACACACATCCTGCAAAGAACACCCCCCCACCCCGCACCTACAGGATATTTAGCGCCTCATCCTGTTCCCTCGAGCATTGCGAAAGTCAATCACAGCCTCAGAGCAATACAAAAAGGACCCCCCCCCCATCTCCACAGGGGACCATTCGCAACACTTCCCCCTGGCTATTGATCATTACCGCTGATGATGTGTTTTCAATTTTTTTTCTACCTCTGTAATGGCATCTTGGATTGTAATATTGTTGTTGTTGTTTTTAAAATTCTGTTGTTGATTTTAATTGTGGTCTTTTATCTTTTTTTTTGTTTTATGATTGTTACTAAGTTTCATTATTTACCTTAAAATTCTGTAAACCGACCAGAGTGGCTTTTATGCCAGATGGTGCGGTGCATAAGTCAAACAAACAAATAAATAAAGAAGCAAACACACTTCCATGCCGAAATTTGCAGAAGTAGCAAATGTTAGAAACAGGGCAGCCTCTGGCTCCCTCAAGCGGTCAGTCTCTCTAAGATTGTTTTTTTTTAACAGTTTCAGACCCAGGAAAAGCAAAGTGTTGGCTACAGATCAGGCAAGTCAACCAGCAGCTCCTCCTGGACTTCTCCAGGCCTCTTCCCTGAAACGAGGGGGGGGGGGGTAATATGCCTCTGAACATGGGAGCTGCAGAGAATCCCTCTTTGATTTTTAATGCGAGCTTGCCCCCTGTGAGACCGCCCCAAGGTCTCTCCCTTCCCCACGGACTCCGGTCAGGTTGCGCTCCAGGCCGCTAGGCGTGGTCTGCAAACGTGTCCTGCTTATATACCGCCCCATGCCACTTCGAGCAGTCTCTGGGTGGTTTACGGTTTAATTATACAGTACGCAGGCTACACATTGCCCCCCCCACCCTCACCCCAGCAAGCTGGGTACTCATTTTACCGACCTCGGAAGGATGGAAGGCTGAGTCAACCATGAGCCGGCGCTACCTGGGATCGAACCCCCAGGTCGTGAGTACAGTTGCAGCTGCAAGTGCAGCTGTTTAAGCGCTGTGCCACGAGGTGCCTGTGTGGTCTGTTTTTGAGACTCACGGGCACCGGATTGGACTGGAAGGGGGGGCAGTCTTCCCAAAAAGTCAAAAGTGAAGGGCAGGGGTGCCCAAACTTTTTGTAGGGAGGGCCAGATTTGGTGGCTGAGAATGCGTCAGGGGGCCGGTTGCTCCCTGACCCTGCCACCCCACTGCAAGCCCCACCCACTGACCCCTGGCAACCCCACCTGCAGGAAGGAAGGCGGGGACCAAGGGAGGGAGGGAGGAAAGTGGAAACCAAGAGAGGAAGGAAGGAAAGTGGGGAACAAGGAAGGGAGGAAGGAAGGAAGGTGGGGACCAAAGGAAGCACAGGGAGCCTGTTTCAAAAAAACATGGGGCGAAGGAGGGGGAGGGAGGGGCGGGCCAGCCAGCCGCGGGCCACTCAGAATGGCCTGACGGGCCGGATTTGGGCCCCGGGCCGGACTTTGGGCAGGCCTGGTGAAGGGCAAGGAGAAAATTTCTCCAATTTGACCCCCCCCACACACACACACATGCGCCCGTGAGGTAGGGAAGGTCAAAAATCATCATCATCCACTGGAAAGAGAGAGGTCAGTGGCTTCGCCTCCAGAGGCCCTCCTCTTCTTCCTCCTCCTCCTCCTCCTGGCGGTGTGTCCCCCCCCCCCCCGAGACGGAATCCTGACCGGGACCCACCTTGACGCAGCAACAGATCATCCCGCAACAGGCAAATGAAGTAAACGCAGCCGGGCTGAGCGTAATGGGGCCGGGGGATCATCGGCACCTCCTGAGGAAAAAAAAAAGCGAACAGGAAGGGGAAAGAGTGACCGGGCAGTCCGGGCAACCCCTCTTCCTGCCCACTTGCCCTGTCGGCTGCAAACAACAACAACAACAACAACAACAACAAAAAACCTGGCAACGGACCTGGTCCTCAAAGTGATTGCTCTACAGATTTAAATGGCTGGATCGCTTTAGTTTAAGTCTCTGGCTGCGAAGCCAGGGCTCGGGAGTTCGATTCCCCCGAGGGTCCCCTTCCAGTTCAGCAGTTCCTATGGGATAGCTTTGGTTTTTCTCTGCCCGCCCCCATCCCCACCAAATAAAGAGGGGGAAAGGGAAGGGCTGCATAGGGTCAGAGACCATCGATTGGGTTTTGGTCTCTATCTTAGTTTCCCAAGCAAGGCATGCCCTCAGAGGTGGACGGTTCTTCGAAGCCACTACTTTGAACCTCTGGAGACGCATGTACAGGAGCGCCCGACGTTCCAGCCGCCTCGTGGGTCCAGGCCACGAAAGGGGGAACTCACCCTGTCCACCGTGCGAGGCTCGCACTGCTCGCAGAGGTAGTGTTCGACGTCCGAGTTCACCCCCATGCAGTCACAGTGCTGCCAAACCTACGGGGCAGAAAAGACTGGGTCAGGAAAAAAGGCAGAGAGCTGACCAACCGTTCCCGCGGGAAGGTGAAAAGATGGTGGAGTTCTGACAACCTCGCAGGCTGCCTGTAGATCTATTTGACTGGGAGGGACCCTTTGGAGCTGGGGAGCTGGCGGGTCACAACAGACCAAGCAGCCCTGGAGGGAACGGCTGCGCATGGCAGCATCTTATTTCTGGACAGCGTCAGGAGTGACCAATAAACATGCACTTAAATTCCCAGGGCACTGCCACAGATGGGTTAATTATTATATGCCAAATTATCAACTATTTTACTGTTTTATTCATCAACTTCCTTTTTACTAGTACTATTTTCTCTCCCACCCACCCCTTAATTACTGTAAACCGCCTGGAGTTCCCTTCGGAAGACTGGTGGTATACAAGTGCATAAATAATATATATATATAAAATAAATGAGAGAGAGAGAGAGAAAGAGAGAGAGGACACCCCTGCCCCTCACCATGCACTTGTCGCACTGGATCATGAGCCCCTCGTCCTTGTACAAGCCGCAGATGCACCGGATCACGTCCTCGTCCTTCTCGTGGCCGCTCTCCTTCTCGCCCAGGGAGGTCTCGCTGCTGTCGGCTTCGCTGGCCGTCTCCCCGACAATCTCGTCGATCTGGGCGGCCGCCTCGTTGCGGGCGTTGTAATACGCCTTCCGCAGCCGGCAGACGTCCCGGCCGATCGGTGATTTCCGGCCGTAGTATTTCTGAAGGGGCACGCACACATACACACACGCACACACACACACACAAAGGGCCAGTTTTGCTAGCTGCCTTTAGGAAGCTGCCCCTCAGAAGGCTACCCCAAAACACTGCAATCAAGCAATCACTGTATCACACACTCTCTCTATCACAGTATCAATCAATCAATCACTGTATCTCTCTATCTACCACTCTTATCTCTCTACCTATCTATCGCTGTATATCTCTCTCTCTATCATCTATCACTCTATCAAACTGTTCCTTCCTTCCTGTCTAATCTATCTATCTATCTATCCCATCTTCCCCTCCTTCCTTATCTATCTATCTATCTATCTATCTATCTATCTATCTATCTATCTATCCATCTATCTACCTATCTATCTAATCTTCCCCTCCTTCCTTATCCATCCATCCATCCATCCATCCATCCATCCCATCTTCCGCTCCTTCCTTATCTATCTATCTATCTATCTATCTATCTATCTCATCTTCCCCTCCTTCCTTATCCATCCATCCATTCATCCATCCATCCATCTATCTATCCATCCCATCTTCCCCTCCTTCCTTATCTATCTATCTATCTATCTATCTCTCATCTTCCCCTCCTTCCTTATCCATCCATCCATTCATCCATCCATCCATCTATCTATCCATCCCATCTTCCCCCTTCCTTATCTATCTATCTATCTATCTATCTATCTATCTATCTATCTCATCTTCCCCTCCTTCCTTATCCATCCATCCATCCATCCATCCATCCATCCATCTATCTATCCATCCCATCTTCCCCTCCTTCCTTATCTATCTATCTATCTATCTATCTATCTATCTATCTATCTATCTATCTATCTATCTATCTATCTATCTATCTATCTATCTATCTGTCTGTCTCTCTGTCTGTCTCTCTGTCTCTCTGTCTGTCTGTCTGTCTCATCTTCCCCTCCTTCCTTATCCATCCAGCCATCCATCCAACTATCTATCCATCCCATCTTCCCCTCCTTCCTTATCTATCTATCTATCTATCTATCTATCTATCTATCTATCTATCTATCTATCTATCTATCTATCTATCTATCTATCTATCTGTCTGTCTGTCTGTCTGTCTGTCTGTCTGTCTGTCTGTCTGTCTGTCTGTCTCAGTTAGTGAGATGTGTTTTTAGTCCCTCACCTGATCCTTCTGGATTCCACCTTCTTCCTCCCTCGCCCCACAGCCGCCGCCACCTCCCTCCCAAAAGCAACGGCCAAAGAAGCACCCGGGCTCCCCAATGCCTCTTTGGAGCTGCGCCGGGGAGCGCCCTCACCTCCGCGTTGCGGAAAACCTTCAACATGTCGCCGTCAAAGGCCTCCACCGTCTTGTAATAGCCCGTCAAGATCTGCTTCTCGATGGTCGCCAGGTCGAGGGGGTCCGAGATCTTCTCGTAGTAGTCGGCATTTCTAAAGCCGCCGTGGGCAGAGGCGGGCAACGTTACTGCCGGTGGGGGTCTCGTTGCCAAGGAGGCCCCGATCCCCTCTGAGCTGCACCCTCAGCCCCCACCCACCCACCCTTGTAAATGAGGGCAAGGACCTACTTTTTCTTTGGCGGAAGGTTCAGCAAAGGAGTGGCAAGAGCTTGCCGGGTGGAATCTGCAAGGCAAGCGGAGAAGCACGGAGAGAGGCTGGCGTTAAAAAGAGCCTGCAGCCACCTTCCTCAACTCGGGAGCTCTCCGCAGGTTTTAAGACCAGAACGGCCAATAAACACGGGCTCTGGGGCACGTTTTTTGTTGGGGCTGGTGTAAAAGGCTGCCGGATTTAAATAAGAGAAGCCTTTTGCCATGGCAAGGCGGTCTAACGGCCTTCAGGAGAGCTTCAGTCAAGTGTGGGGGAAATTATTTGGAATTATGCTAATTACGTAAATTCCCACAATTAACTCAAAAACCCATCCCTTTACACCCACATACCCCAATGTGGATCTTCCTTAAGCAGGCATGTCCAAACTTTGGCCCTCCAGATGTTTTTGGGCTACAACTTCCACAAGCCCTTTGCCACTGGCAATCTAAGCACAGAATTCTGGGAGTTGTGGTCCAAAACATCAGGCAGGCTGAAGTTTGGACATGGCTGTCCTAAAGGGTGTTGAGTTACTGGCCGCAAAACGTCCGTCAACAGAGCCAACAACCGAGATGTGAGTGGCAGTCCCATCCTCTCCAAGGGACATAGGTTGGGGCAGTGGTTCTCAACCTGTGGCTCCCCAGATGTTCCTGAAACTGCAACTCCCAGAAGCCTCCGCCACTCGTGGCGCTGGAAGGGATTTCTGGGAGTTGAAGTCCAGGAACACCTGGGGAACCACCGGTTGAGAACCACTGGGGTTGGGGGAAGGTGGCTTGAGCCCTGGAAGAAGGCATACACTGGGAAAGCAACTACACCACAGCTGTGAAGACATCCACTGGTATAAGACTTTGATTTTTTTTTTGGGACTACGAATCCCATAATTCTCAGCGGTGGGGCCTCTACCTCCTGACAGAGAGGGACCCCCACGGATGCCAGCCTGCAGGTCGCCTGGGAGGAAAAGGCCAGGCAGAAACAGCCTCCCGCTCGGGGCAGACTGGCCGCCCTCCTCACCTTTGTACGAGACGATGCCGTCACAGATCTCCTTGAAGATCTGAGCCAGGCGGGCCGCCCGGGCCACCTCGAGGTTCTCCTCGGCTGCCGCCAGCCGCCGCGTCCGCACCGAGCGGGAGGTTTGCAGGGCGGAGAACTGGGTCATGAAGACGTCTGGGGGGGGGGGGAGAAAAACGGAGAAGGCAGAAATGCCTCCTTAGCTGAAGTCGTGTGACACTTCCGGAGGCCGAGAAAGAAAAGCTGGTTAGCCAGAAAGGGAAGGCAGGATTCATTCTGAACTTGCATGAGGCCAGATGAAGCAGTATAGAAATCCTATCTATCTATCTATCTATCTATCTATCTATCTATCTATCTATCTATCTATCTAATTTATATACCGCTCTATCTAGCTACATGGCTACTCTGGGTGGTTGACAAACCGAACAGAAATCAAACCATAAACCGTAAAATACAATATAACAGATAAGCACAAGTCTATAAATAAAAACGCAATAACTAGTAAACAATATATAACAACAGCATAGAATAGGAGCAAGACGGGCTACAGATAAAAGCAAATAAATATATATATTAGCGATCGTTATTGGAACAGATTGATATCCGGGGAAAGCCTTTTTAAATAGCCACGTCTTGAGATGCTTCGTGGCGCAGTGGTTAAATGCCTGTCCTGCAGGTAAAACTGTGTGCTCACGACCTGGGGGTTCAATCCCTGGTAGCAGGCTCAAGGTTCACTCAGCCTTCCATCCTTCCGAGGTCGGTAAAATGAGTACCCAGCTTGCTGGGGGGGGGGCAATGTGTAGCCTGCACTCTGTAATTAAAAATTGTAAACCGCCCAGAGACTACTTGTAGTGGTAATGAGGCCATATATAAGCAGAACACTTTTTTGCTTTTCTTAAAGACCGGGAGGGAAGGTGCCAGACAGATCTCAGGAGGAAGTGGGTTCCGGAGCCGAGGGGCTGCCATGGAGAGAGCCCGATTTCTCGGCAAAGATTGACGGGCCTCCTTCAGCGACGGCACCCTCCAATGTCCTGCCTGAGATGAGCGGGTGTTATGGGCAGTACTTTGCGGCAGGAGCCGTAACAACAACAACAATGCAATGCTGCCGCCGAGGCTGGGGCCAAAGACTGGGGGGGGGGGAAGCAGAGCACGGCTGGCAACAACGGGACTCCGTCCTCACCCGATTTGATGTTGCCGTCATCTCGGCAAATCCCGTTCCAGCGGTTGTACAAGGAAGCCGAGTGGAGGTCGTCGTTGGCTTGCTTGACTTCTTCCTGCTTCTGCCGGATCTTCTCCCAGTTGCGCACCAGGAAAACGTGGTGCTTGAGCACAAAATTCCTGGGGGAGGGGAAAGGAAGGGGGAGGCCGAGGCGGGAAGAGGTGAGTTTTCTCCAGGGGAAGCAGCGTAAGGCGGACAGGAAAAGTCACCGGGGTTCTGAGTTACGGCCCAGGCTCTCGCAACTGGGAACAGTTTCCTGACCCGCGTTAACCGTCTCTGCAAGAATACTACTACTACTAATAATAATAACTTTATTTTTATGCTGCCTTTCTCCCCGGAGGGACCCAGAAGCAGAGACTGAAAGGGTCAGGGGAACCCAACAGCGGCAGGAGTCAAAATGCCAATCTGGCCAATCAGACAGGGAGGTGGGACGGTGCCTTTCCCAGGCGAGTCCGTGCGGACGCGGCGTCAGAGCGTAACGCACACGGGCGAGACCCCCTCACCTTTCCCGGTTCGACATGGGCTTCATTTGCAGCTGAGGCACCAGGCGCGTCGGGGTGCCGGAGCTTTCGCTGGGCTCCTCCGGGACGTGGCCCTTCTGTAAAGAGAAAGGACGTCTCTTTGAGGAGGGAACGGGCGGGGCAAGGGAAAGGCGACTGCTCCTTGCCCCTGCGGACGGGAGGCCGAACTCCCAGCGTCCGCTCTGCGCTCAGTTAACGGGGAAGCTGGAGGCGATCCTGTGACCACCAGTGCTGCATTTCAGGACGTTTTAAGATTTGATCAGGCAGGACAGGGAAGCTCCCTGCTCCTGGGGTTTCTTTCCTTCGACACCACCCCCCCGGCCTCCGAATATGTTTGGCCGCAGGCCGCAAACATTTATTTGTCCTGCTCCCGAGGGCAGAGGGTGCCCGGGTCTTTCCCCACCCTTTGCGACAGAAAAAGGCACCGGTTTAGGCCCGCCGGGGGGGGGGCCGCTTTGAGCTCAGCGGAGCGTCCACAGCCGGCGTGGCCCCTGGCTTGTCCCCGGGGCCCACTCACCCTTTTCTTCAGCTTGTGCTTGGATTTCCGCTTCTCTTTGGAGCGGCTCGGCCTCCTCTGGGCGGGCGGCAACTGGCTGGCTTTGTTCAGGAGGCCGTTGACCCGCTGGCTCTTGCCGCCGATGATCCCGCGGCACCTCTCAAACCCGCACTTGCAGAGTTGCTGGGGAGAAAGCAGAGAGCCCCCTCTTCAACCCCAGGGTATAATAAAACCCTCAAAAGGGCCAGGCAGCGAGGGGCCGTCGGGGTCATCCGGCCCGGAGCCCTGTTGGCCCCGTGGCCCCGAAGCGTCAGCTACCATCTATGCTCAATGAGACCCATCAGCAACGCTTTACTGTCATCTGGATTCGCAGCTTCGTGAGAGGTGGGGCAGCCCGGTTATGGGGCACCCTGTGATGGCTTGCTGACTTCCCCTCTTGGAGATCCTGCCGGTTTTAGCCTATGGGTGACGTCTCCGTCTGTCCCAATACATTTGGCTTAGGGGCAGTGCTGGCGAACCTTCGGCACTCCAGATGTTTTGGACCACAACTCGCAGAGTTCGAAGCCTAGATGGTGAATGACAAAGGGCCTCTGGGAGTTGTGGTCCAAAACATCTGGAGTGCCAAAGGTTCGCCGCCGGCGGCTTAGGGGATGCAGGGCAGCCCCTTGAAAATGTGTGCATGGTCGGGCCCTCGCGTGGGTTCGCCCCTATAAAGGCCCTTCCTGGTTTGACATCCTGGTACGCGCTGGTAGAGGCTCTCCCTAAGCACATCCAGGGCGATCCTCCCAGGCCAGGCCCCTTCGGGTGGCCAGGAAGTCGCCCGCACGAAAGAGCTGTCACCCCATCTCTATAGAAAGGGGTTCCTGCCTGATGAAGCTACACCCAGCCTCCCCCTCCCCTCAATGTTTCTTAAAGCTGCTTTACTCTCCGGCTGACCGTTCTAGTGTCACCCGTTCACGGTCGCTTGGTGCAGCGGTCAAATGACAGTACTGCCACCGAGACTTTGCTCGAAAACCCAGGTCCAAGTCCCAGGGAGCTGGCTCAAGGCTGACTTGGCCTCTTCTCCTTTTCTGAGGATGCAAAATTGAGGGCCCAGCTCACTTGGGTGGGATGTGTTGACCACGTGTGGCCTTCCTAATAAAACTGCAAACGGACAGGAGAGGGCTTTAAGCAACATGTACACCACATCCTGTACTGTGCTTTGGTTTGGTTTCCCTGACTTTAGGAGCAGGTCTGTCTTGACAGATAGATAGATGAACCTTTATTGTCATTGTCCTGTACAGAACGACAAGACTGAAAGAGATTGCTTGTAGACA
The DNA here is from genome assembly GCA_029282475.1 of Phrynocephalus forsythii. Taxonomy (NCBI): domain Eukaryota; kingdom Metazoa; phylum Chordata; class Lepidosauria; order Squamata; family Agamidae; genus Phrynocephalus; species Phrynocephalus forsythii. Next base: position 7,438,673 of record JAPFRF010000019.1, read on the forward strand.
AGTGACGTTAGCACTCAGATTATGTTACGTTTGTTTCAGCCGGGATGTAAACCACGCAGAGTAGCGTTTGCCGTTCGCTGGTGCAGTATACAAGTTAAATAAACAGATTTACTGAAACCAATGTACCAGTGTATCAAAGCCACACATCAGATGGTTACGTTGTGTCACATCCTGTGACGTTGTTCCATGTTATTCGTTCCCTTTGAATGTTCCTCAAAAAGTTTCCCAACGATTCACTTTGTTGCCAATTGGATTCCCGCCCAGGGAAACATGCGTGGGTGTTTTTGGTGTTATGATAGCTACTGTGAGCCGAACACTCTCAGATGGAAGGATGGCGTAATGGCATGACAGCTCTGGATTGACAGAATTCCTGCCCAACTGGCATCCGGGCGGAATCAGAACTCGGATCTGGGACGCTCCTTCTTCAAAAACAATTTGACTTCAGGGAGCAGAAGGGGGCGATCAATAGCTCCTGACCTAGGTTGGCTCCGGGTTGCTGCATAAAACCCAACCACCACAGACTAAATTGCCAGCACTGGACATGGGCTACTCTGCCATCGCAAATTTAAGGACGAGAAACTTGAAAACATCTTTCCAGGACGAGCCATCCAGCCCTTCTTATGAAGTTCCAACGAGGGTGGATTTGATTTAAATCACTATTTAATTTTTTAAAAAAGTTTTTTTAATGATGGACTAATGATTTTAATGATTTTTTTAAAAAAATAATTTTTAAAATTAAATGCAATTTAAATCCATTTGATTTTTTTTTTAAAAAAAATCCAATCCACTGTTGTTGTTGTTCTTTACTTGCTCTGGTTCCACTACAGAGATGCAACCATCACAAAAACCAGGACGATCCAGGTCGAAGAAAATGGAAGACCCAGAAAAACCTTTCTGTGCTTCCTGTCTGGATTGGGGGGAAATAAAGCCCAAACCCAAACTCAAACCCACCCCCTCTCACCTGTTTTTCTACATTGAAGGAGTGGAAGTTGTAGTCGTAGGTCAGCTCTGTGCCTGCCGGCATGTCCTTCAGCGCGTACAATCCGATCCGGTAGACTCCGTTGACAGACCTGTACGGCGGAAATATAAATGTGAATAATATATCATATATAAATGACATCATATATAAATGTGAATCATATATAAATCATATATAAATGTGAATAATAAATAAATAAATAAATCGGGATGGGAAAAGAATGTGTGGTGGTGGTGTTTTTCTGAGTCAGGCAAAGGGCAGTATACAGAGGCAGGAACCGCAAAAAAACCCAAAACCAAACCCAAGAGATAGGAAGCAGGCAGTGAGATGCACCGAGAGCGGATGCTGCCTTTAGGACAGTTTAGCTGCTCAACCTGTATCCCAAGTGTTTTTTTTTTTCTGGACTGCAGACGGCTTCACCGCCAGCTCGGCTGGCCGGGGCATCGGTTCAAGATCAGGGTCACCCAAGACTTGGGAAGCCCTGCTTTAGGATATCAAGGTGGGAAACAGAGCCAGTGCCTCTGTGCTTCCTTTGTGAACCTCTTTGGGATGTTTAGCTGGTAGGGAAAAGGAGAAGATAGCTCCACCCCGCCCACCGAGAGGGGTGCGTTTGACATCACTGGCTCCTGGGAATGAGGAACGCCGCCCCCGAGAATCGAAAGCGCTCCAGCTGAACTGAGGCGGGCCACCCTTAAACCCCGACAAAGGTGACGTGCAAACTTTAAAAGGGCAATTATGGGCAGCCGGGCGGCCCCTGTGTTCTTTTTCACCTCTGATGTTTTGGAGGTGGAAAAGCCACCGGGAAGCCCTCGCTTCCGTTCCATCGCTTAAAAACGAAACGGCAGGAAATTGGGGGCAGGGCTGGACCCCCAGCGGGAGGGGAAGGGGGTCGCCTCACCATTTCTGCATCTCGCAGTTCGGGTTGCAGCTGTGGTTGATGAACCGGGCCTCGTTGCCCATCCGGTAGCTGTCGATCACCATCCCGCTGTCGAGGCTGAGGCAGTAGTGGTCGCTGTGGTTGTGGTACTGCTCAATCATGCGGTTCCTGAAGAAGCAGGGCAGGGAACGTAAGGACCTCAGAAGAGCCCTTGCTGGATCAGGCCAAAGGCCTCCCAATCTCTGGCCCCCACCACCGAATGAGCCATTCATCTTTTCCCCTTTCAGATGTACTCAGGTCTTGCAACAAAATCCTGGGGTTTCCTTTATCCCGTCAAGCTTTCCCATGGTTGGCCCTCCTCCTTCCCTGCAGCCTTAGGTCGTACCGATGAACTTTTATGAGGGGTGGAAACCAGTGCTCTTTGGAGCGATTCCTGATCCCCTTGAATGTTGAGGTGGTAAACAGCGAAGCCCGGACTTTTCAGACCCAGGATAAGAACATAAGGACATAAGAAGAGCCCTTGCTGGATCAGGCCAAAGGCCCATCTAGTCCAGCTTCCTGCATCTCACAGTGGCCCCACCAAATGCCTCTGGGAGGGCACGAGACAAGATCTCTGTCTCCTGATGCCACTCCCCTGCATCTGGCCCTCCAAGGACCCCGGTTTTAAGCCCAGAGATGACACATCTCCACCATGGTTTGTCACCTGGGATGGGCTTTTCCTCCAGGAAAATCTGTCTAACCCAGTGGTGGCGAACCTTCGGCACTCCGGATGTTTTGGACCACAACTCCCACAGCCCTTTGTCGTTGGCAGTCCAGGCTCGGAATTCTGGGAGTTGTGGTTCAAAACATCTGGAGTGCCGAAGGTTCACCACCACTGGTCTAACCCCATTTTGAAGGCATCTAGGGCATACGACATCCCCACCTCCTGTGGCAGAGAGTTCCATAGAGAGAGGGGAGATTCTGGGAGCGGTCCATCCAAGAGGGGAAGGGAGGGGTGCGTGACACGCCCTCCCTGCCCTCCCCCACACGAGCCCCCCCCCTCGCCCTTACCTGAACTCCTGCTCGCTGACCACTTCCCCCAGATACTCGATGATGAACTGCCCGGCCTTCAAGGGCTCCTTGGTGCGGATGCCCCAGCCCTTCTCCTCGGCCCGGAAACGCTCCAGGCACTGCACCCACTCGTGCCTCTGGATCCGCTGGTTGCAGCACTGCTCCCCGCAGGGACAGGTGTTGGGCGAGCACTCGGCAAAGATCATCCTGCGGGCAGAGGGGATGGGGAGAGCTGAAAGCCGGCGCGGGCCTCGGGACGGGGCCAGCCCCCGCCGCCGACTCTTCCACAGGGTGAGCCCCTCACCGTCGCACCTCGTCTCCTCCGTTCGTTCAAGGTTGCTTTCCCCTCACCTTGCCCCTTAAGAAGGATCCAGTCCTTCAAGGCTGCTTTTCAGCTGAGTCTTTTGGAAAGTTTTAGATGGTTTTCTTTGCATCGTGCGTTTTTATAAATACGGTTTGTGTTTCAATGCATTTTAATGTGCTTTTTCCAGCACCGCGAGCTGCCTCGCGTCCCTTCCTCGGGGGGAAAGGGACCTCACATAAAGGGTGATCCATCCAGTAATCAATACCCTTCATCGTTCAAAGAATATGATACGGAGTCCAGATGCTGTACTTGCTTCTCTTGTAAATCTCTTCCTCTGTCCTTTTTTTCCTCTCCACAAGGAAAGGGGGAGGAAGCATTACAGAGGGGAAAAACAAGAATTAAGTTGTGTAATGCTTTTTGAACCTGGAGCTCTCCGTCTGGAGACCTCCCTTTTGGCGAGACCGCCTGCTTCTGTCGCATTTGTCTGCTACCCTCGCGTCGTACATCCCTGAGCAAAATACCGTATATGCTCGAGTATAAATCGACCCGAGTATAAGTCGGGGGGCCTCATTTAAACCCCCCCCCCCAAAAAAAACCCTGGGAAAATTTATTGACTCAAGTATAAGCCTAGGGTGGGAAATGCAGCAGGGCCTGGCGACTCCTCCTTTTGTGAGCTGGGGGAGTGGTGTGTGATGTTTAAAATGACTTTTAGCCACCGAGGCAAGGGCTTGAGTTGGTGGCTAAAAGTCATTTTAAACACTGTTTTAAAATGACTTTTTTAAAAGTCATTTTAAACATGGGGGGGGGAGTCATGAGAAGCGGCGCGCAACGTTTAAAACGACTTTTAGCCCCCGACCCAAACTCGCCTCAGTGGCAAAAAGTATTGACCCGAATATAAGCCGAGGACCCCTTTTTTCAGCCCAAAATTAGGGCTGAAAAACTAGGCTTATATTCAAGTATATACAGTAAACGGCTCTCTCTTCCACAGACAAAATACCTCTCACAATAATTCTGGGAGACAGTCCCAAGACAGTAAGTGGGCCCATGAGCCAGGAATGGGGGGGTTATGCCCACAGGGAACCAGGAACTGGACAACAGCTCCCAACATCCCCTGGGGCAGCTGCCCAGGACTCTGGGAGCCGTCGTCTCAAAGCATAAACCTGCACACCGCTCACACAGAGCGACGCCCCGCGCCTCCCTACGCCAGGAGCGGCAGCCGTGACACACACACACACACACACACACACACACACAAAAAGGGTGCCCATCGCATGACTCTTTTACAGTAAAGTGCAATTCAATGATGAACGACACTGGCGTTTGGAGAAAACAGGCTTCTTCTGGGGAGCACCAAGGTGTCCTGGGACAACCTCTGGTCCTTCCAGCGGTGCGAACGCTGACTTAAATGGTTTCGCCGACGGCTCTGTGTTCTACCTGTTAAGACAGTCATCCAGGCAACCCTTCTTGCTGATGTCCTCCGGTTTCTTGCAGTTGCAGGTGGTGGCCTCGTAACCAGAAAGGGGCTTCACGTCCACATAGACGTCTGGGAATGGAAAAAGGGGCGGGGAGGGGGGGGATTCGTTATCAGCTTCTGGAAATTCAGAGCTCCAAATTTATTCAGAGGATAAGCCTGAGTGGATCTACAGTAGGACTGCCGTATCCACAGGAGACAGGTTCCAAGCCCCTCTCTCCCCTTCCTGTGGATGCCGGAACCAGCGGATAAGTGAAGGATCTGTCTCCAGTGTCTCTGGGGATCGTGCAGGGGGGAGAGGGGGAGCTCTGGCTCAGTCTTGCTGAAGGTTTCCTGTGCTCCTGTTCGCAAAGGGAGGCCTCCCTGAATCCAGGAAGTGCCTCGTCCGCTCCCCACCCCTGCTTCCCTTGGAGAGGTCATAGTCTCTGGTTCCCGTCCTGGTATTACCCCCGGGAACTTGCATTTCTGGTTTTGTTTTGTTTTTAAAATTTTCAGCCGTTGGTAAGTGAAACCCGTGGATATGGCGATCCTACTGAACAAGTCTCTCCCCTGCCACCTCCATTTTCCAGAAAAGGCAGAAAGAACACACAAAAACACACACACACACCCAAGAGTGGAGGGCCTATCAAAGGGTCAAAGAGGGTACAGGTTAGGGTCCCAGCATCAGAGGACCAGGAAAACCCAAGCAATATGAAAACAAGATTACTTACTAGATCGTATTTTTTTATAAAGCGGGACATCCGGCTTTTTATACAGCTGGAACGAAGAAAAAAAAAGGAAATGCCTTTATTAGATTACAAACATGGCCACTTGGGTGACAAAGGAAAGGAAAGAAGAACTCATTCATTCATTTTTGTCCCCTCCCACTATCCCTCCTGTGAGAGGATTCAATTTCTCCATAAAGGAGCATAACACACAATTTCCCTCTCTTTGGAAACTGAATTACTGGCCTCATAGATGGACTTGTGTCTTGAAAACAAGCAAGCGTGCAACCGAGCAAACAAACATGGACTGGCTGAGATCCAAGGAAAAGCAAGGTGCTTTAGTACTATTTTATGAATGCATGTTTGAATAACACATGAAGGTGTTCCCCAGAATAGAGGAGGGTGGGACATTACTTTATGTGAAAGGAGAAGGAGAAGGAACACCCCAGGGCGGAACAAGGGGACCTGAGCCTTGGGTTCCCCAAATATCCTTGGACTACAACTCCCAGAAGCCTTCACCACTGGCGATGCTGGCTGGGATTTTCTGGGCGTCGTTAGGTCAAGATCATCTGGGGAGCCAAGGTGGGGGAACGGCTGCACTAGATCACACTGGAGACCACAGCGGTGGCAGCTGCACCCAAGTGTCACTGTTCCACACCAGGAATGATGGGGTTTGTAGTCTGGGGGAGGGAGTCAGGATCCTTTGCTGGGGAGACTTTGTGAATTGTTCCAAACGGCAGCTGGGATTTCTGCAAACTGTGTTTGAAAAAACAACGCCCGAACACTTCCACGTCCTGCTTCCCCATTAGAGGAGCTGACCACCACCAACGGCTTATCCTGAAGTCCCTTCAAGGACAGTGTCCACAAGGCGGAAGAACTGGACAGACTCAAGGGTGCTGTCGGGACTGCCCCGGCCACAACTTCTTACTTGATCAACTGCGAGTTTAACTATCTGTATGCAACAGCCTAAAATGCGGGGCAGTGGGTCATTCTAGACCACTGGCTCCCGTTCTTGGGTTCCCACCCCCACAAATGGTCCTTGGACCACGACTCCCAGGAATCCTGGCCAGCGCAGCATGTCCTGAAGGCTTCTGGGAGTTGTAGTCCGAAAAAAATCTGGGCACCCAAAAAGTACTACTCATCACTCTGATGTTGAGGTCTCAGCGTGGACGGTACAGGAGAAAGCAAAGTGTTCTGCTTATATACCGCCCCATACCACTACAAGTAGTCTCTGGGCGGTTTACAATTTTTTTAAATTACAGTGTGCAGGCGACACATTGCCCCCCCCCACTCCCAGCAAGCTGGGTACTCATTTTACCAACCTCGGAAGGATGGAAGGCTGAGTGAACCTTGAGCTGGCTACCAGGGATTGAACCCCCAGGTTGTGAGCACAGTTTTACTTGCAGTACAGAAGGAGAATACAGGGGTCGGGGTGGGGGGAAGGGGTACAAAGAGTGGGAGGCTGCTGGACTTTGGGAGTTTTGGGAAAACACAGCCAAGGTCTTTGAAATATGCACTTTGTAAAGACGGGGGGGGGCTGCCCCCTTGAATTTATACCCTGCTTAAGCGGATGCCCCTGCTGCAGAATCTCGGGCAGGACTGCTTTTTGTCTGGCAGAGACGGAGGAGAAAGAAAGAAAGAAAAAGAAAGAGGGGCCACCTTAATTTTTAGCAGACAAATGGAAGCTTCTGAGAAAGAAACGTAGGAGAGATTGTTCAGTGCTTTTCCTTCCCAGCCAAAGTGTGTGTGGGGGAGACCCTTGGCTTCTAAGGGAAGGGGAAAATATCTGTATATGTACTTTTTTTTTAAAAAAAGAAAAGGAATGAAAGAAACTCTCTACTCGGCTGGGGAAGGAGTCCAAGAAAAATAAAGCGCCTGAGTTGTTTTTTGTTTTTTTCCAGAGCTGCTGGCTGAACATCTGAATTCTCCAGAGGCATGTTGGGGAGGAGGAGGAGGAGGGGGTTTAAATAAAAAAAAACAAAACAAGATTCCCCTACAGATGAAGCCGAGGGCTATCAGAATAAAAGTCCCCAGCAGGACTAAAGGCAGGAACGGAGAGATATTTTCCAAGGGAGACAAAGACAGACGGAGGGGAGGAGGCGTTCTAAGAGAGGTAATGGAAACGGGCTGCCATAAACATTTATTTATTTATTTATTTTTCACACTTATATACCGCTCCTACTTCCCAAGCGGGAACTCAGGGCGGTTCACATAAAAATCAAAAGGAACAAAGACGGTGGCAATGGCAGGGAAAAAACTTTCAGCGTATGGGCCAATAATAAAACTAAGTCAGAGAAAAAGATAAAAAAAAAAACTCTAGTCATTTTTGAAGGCGTCCCTAAAAAGGAGGGTCTTCAGGCCTTTCCTAAAGGACGCCAAGGATTCCATTGTGGATTCCATCACAAGGATTCCAAAATAAAAATAAAATAAACCCTCTCCTTCGGTTGCTACCCTCGGCAAAAGATTCCCGGGGGCACATCGGTGTGTGTAGACAGACGCAGGAGGGTCTTGTTCCTTCTGACATTTTTATGTCGAGTAAAAAATAAATAAATCAAGAAAAGAAAGAAGCAATCCAGCCAGCCAGCCAGCCGGGGCCCTTACCTGATTATGTTTCCACTGCCAAAGAATGTCGTAAGGCAGCTGGAAGTCTATCCTCTTTTGGCGCAGGTATTTCCCTGTAAATGAGGGAGAAGAGTTAAGGCTGCAGGAGGGCATGGGTGTCTCTCTGCACGTCTCTTCTCTCTCGTGGCTGGTCACGGCAGGGTGGCCGATCCACGGGAAGCACTTCTCTGCGACTCTCAGAACCATGGAAGAGCAGAGACGGAAGGGGCCTCTCAGACCGCCGAGTCCAAACCAATGGGTTCCGTTGTCGTACTACTCTAACAGTTCGCGACCGATCCCATTGTCATGCCGCTCAAACAGTTAAGAAGTTTTCCCCCCCCTTATCTTTTGCCTGAATCTGGCTTCCTCCAGTTTCGGCCCATGATGAAATGTCCTGCACTCTAGGAGGATTAAAAAAAAATCTTCAAGTAGCTGTTAAGCCTGAGTAAAGGCTTCGTGCTACTACACGCCCCATTCGAGGCCTGTGCGGTGGCCAGAGGAAGGCTTAGAAACCCAGGATCCGTAGTGGCATCCGTAGCTTGACCCCGTGACATCGGCCATCTCCAAAAATCTCCGCCCTCAACTGCCCTGCTCAGCGTTTGTAAAGCCCAAGCCTGGGGCTTCCTTGAGGCTGTCCACCCCTCTCACATTGGGGCCACCCTCTTTCCCTACTGCCTTTCGCCTTTCCCAACCCTCTGAGGAGTCGCAAAGGGTGACTCCGGGAGGTTCGCCTGTGTTGTCTCCGGAGTGTTTTACAAACCCAGAGCCTGCAGAGACAGGAGTATATTTTGAGAGGTACCCGGTGTCGTTTTTAACCTGCTCCAAGATCGGAGAGCCAAAGAAGGCTCGGATATAAATAAACAGCCACGTCTCTGCCCTGGCCCCTCTTGGGACATGGCGGCCAAGCAGACAAAGTGTGTGTGTGTGTGTGTGTGTGTGTGTGTGTGTGTGTGTGTGTGTGTGTGTGTGTGTTGTGTGTGTGTGTGCCATCTGTGAAGATGTCTCTGGCCCAGAGGTCACTCTGATCCACAGGTATCCCCACCACACACACACACACACACACACAAGCACGCACGCACACACGCACACGCACACACAAACACACAGAGTCACCACCCTCCAGATCTTTTCTCAGGAACATGCGGGAAGAGGAGGCAAAAACAGACAATGTCTATGCTGCCTTGGCTATTTACTCTTTAAATTTTGTTCATTCTTCTTTTTTATCCTCCCCCCCCCCCCCGGAAAAAAACAGACTCAAGTTGTGCCTGGCAAGTTCCAGGAAGCGGCAAAGTCCACTGGGAATCTGTTTTCACTTCTATGACCTCACTGGGTAAAACAAAAGGCTCTTTCAAGAGCCTGGCATCCAGCCCAGAGAGTTGGGAGCGCTCTCTTTCTAAACACACACACACACACACACACACACACACACACACACACACACACACACACACACACACACACACACACACACACACACACACACACACACACAATAAAGGAGGCACCGGGACGAGTTAGGCCAGCAGAGAATAATCCTCCAGGAACGTGATTTGGGAGAGAGCTCGAGGCAGGAGGACAGACTGCATTGCCCTTATTGCCAGGCGGAGTCATTAAAGCTGCCTTATCTTTACAGGACATGTTTTCTGGTCTCTCCCAGCAAAACAAAATAAACTGCGGGTAACGGCGGAGGGGAATGGAAGAGGCGAACAGGAGCATGGCTTGCTCCAGATGAGGCTTAATCCTCCCCCACCTCCCAAAAAAAAAAATGGGTTTTAATCCTGGGGAATCTTTTAAAGGGGACTGACTGCAAACCGGCTTCTTAACGCTGGAAAGAGGCCCCTAGACTCTTTCTCCCCTGAGCTTTCTGTGGATAAGAAACATGTGGCATTACGTTTCTTTGCTTCTTCACTGCCAGGAAGGATCCAGACTGCTCTGCTCCCGGCAAGGGCACTGCTTAGGGTCAAAAACATCAGAAGGGGGAGAGGCAAGACGGGGTGGTGGATTCCCTTTTCTCCTTCTCTTGTGATCTTTGGAATAAAAAGTGGCCCAATGCAAGCTCCTGGAAGTGCTCACTAAGCAGGGCTAGCAGAATGAAGCCCTTCCTGTCATGCAGAATCGTCCTGAGGAACTCGCTGCTACAAGATGGAACCATGGCAGTTAGCATGACTTTTTTAAAGATTGACCAATAAGACTTTCTCCATCATGCCAGGGAGGGGGGGGATTCGGACTCAGCCCCCTCACTCTCGCTAGCAAGGGGCGATCCTCGGGGAGAGAACCTTCCTGCAGCCCCCACACCTCCCTTTAAAGCCCAAGGGCTCTGCCATCAACCTCTCAACCCATGCACTTTCCCCGGGGCTGAGCGGAGACCCGCCGACGTGCACAACCTGGAGGGCCCCGACTTACTTACCCACGTGAATGGGCGCCGGGAACAAGCCGTACTCGTGCTCGCCAGGGGTGTACTCTAGCTTCTCCTTCTTGAACTGGATCAGTCGGCTTTTGGGGCTGAGGGGAAGAACAGCAGACAGAGGGAGGCGGGATGAGCGGGTGGGTCTGTGTGCTGCATCGCCTGGAACCCTTCTGCTAAATCCAAAGAATTCCGACAGAGCAATAATGGGAAGTGTAGCTTCTGAACCTGGAAGCTCCCCCCCATAAAGAGTTTTTTTTTAATCCTTCCAGATCTGAAACACCATTGCGGGGAGAATGGGCGTGACGTCATGCTGCTTTAATTCTGTGACGAACAACCGTGCTCAGGGTATAAAAACACTAGGGGTAGCCACAACTCTGACTACGACAATGCAAGTACATCGGCAGCTTTGGAGGGATGGACCGTTTGACCTCAGCATGTACAGAACCGAGGCTTCATCCCTTTGCTCCCCGGTTGTGATCCAGGTGAGCCTGTCTCGGCCCAAAGAATTAGCACTCAACCAGGACAGTGGCTGCGGAGGGAGGTGGCGAAGCCGACCCTTCCCGCCTGCTGTCAAAATGCTTAAAGCAAAAAAGCTAAGTGTTCTGCTTATATACCGCCCCATACCACTACAAGTAGTCTCTGGGCAGTTTACAATTTTAATTACAGTGTGCAGGCTACACATTGCCCCCCCCCCAGCAAGCTGGGTTCTCATTTTACCGACCTCGGAAGGATGGAAGGCTGAGTGAACCTTGAGCCTGCTACCAGGGATTGAACCCAGGTCGTGAGCACACAGTTTTACCTGCAGGACAGGCATTTAACCACTGAGCCACGAGGCAGTCATTCAAAACAAAACAAAAAGTGTGGCTTTTGACAAGTGAACTGTACGAATTTACAATATGTACGACTCATTCTACAATTAAACTGCTGACCAGCCTGGCCTTGACAACCACCTTAGAACTTGCTGAGCTGGAAAGGACCTTCAGGGTCATGGAGCCCGGTCTCTGCCGAGGAGGGGAACTGAACACCACCACACACACACCCCCGCCTCTGGTTCTGCAGGCGGAAACCTCAGTCACTGAGCTCTGGTCCTGAATCCTGTTGATGCATACTGTGTCTTCCACGTCCCAGCCTCCCAGTTTGGCACGTGTACGTCATCAGTGTTTGGATTTCACGAGTTGCCGAGAACTAGGGCCTGCAAATTACAAGTTGGCGCTTGGGGCTCTGGGTCAGTTTTGGGTGCGTAGACGCCCAATGCTGGGGGAATCAGCTGCCCTCCGTCTGACCTAGTTTCAAATCACCTCCTGCATTTCGCCCTGGGCCACCACTAGAGGGGGGACCCTGCCACCGACATGTGCAAAAGGGCTCCCCGGGCTACGCATCGGCACAGCAATTGAGGAGAAGCGTGAGGGGCAATGCCCGGCCGGCCTGTGGTGAAGCGAACAGGGGCGACGCTTCTGATTCTGCTGCTGGCAAACGGCCACGACCCTTTCCTGGTCAGGAGGCTGGTTATAGATCACTCCACGCAGGGCAAGATTTCCAGGCGCTTCTCACACTTTAAAAAAAAAAACAGAATAAAGGCTCCACGGGAGAGATCTGTACTGATCGGGCGTAGGAAAATGTTTCATGGAGGTGGTCCATGGTGAAGGCAGGGCGGGCGGGCAGCACCTGACTCCGTTCCCTTCCACGAACCTTTTTCACTAGAGGCTTCTCTGCCACGCGTGCAAGCACGGACACATACACACAGAAGGTCCAGAAACAGAACTCTCTTCATTTTCATTCAAGCCCCAAACCAAGTTTCTGCATGCACGGCATCAGAGGTCAAATGGCTGGCTTCTTCCTCACAGGAAGAAAGTTATTTTTATAAGAGCAAAGCAGGTGAACTCATTATTCACCAGGGGAAACTGCGCCTTGGCTTTCTCTTAACTCCCGATTTCTCCTTTAAGGGGTGATGGTGGGGGAAAGACAAGCAGAAAAGAAAAGAGGGAATTCTGATGAGTCACAGATCTTGGGAGCAAAAAAAAAAAAGAGAGAGAGAGAGAGAGAGAGAGAGAGAGAGAGAGAGAGAGAGAGAGAGAGAGAGAGAGAGAGAGAGAGAAAGGATTCTTGGACTTGGATCCTGTTCCGGAATTTGGCGTGCGTTCTCCAGAGAGGAAATGTGCAAGCTGCATCAGATTGTAAAGTTTCGGGCCTGCCTGCGCACGCCGCCTCCCTGGGGCTAAGGGAGGCTTGGAAGAACTTCACCGGCACAGTCGGTCTAAAATGACAGATGGACAGAGCAGGAAATCCGTCCTGTGACAGGGGATGAAATACCGACGCAAGGAGGGCAACGCCACGTTTTTCTCTTGAGCTTTCCATGCCGGCCAAGTGTTTAAAAGGTCAGTGTGGGGGGAAGAGGAGGGGGCGCTGAAGAGGGACCAGTGCTTCGGGTAAAGAATCTTCAGCAGAGTCCATTCCAATGGAGCAAACGAGGACTCAAGGACTTCGGAGTGAGAGTTGGAGCTGCAGGCTCTGGTGCGAACTATCCCGTCCCTTTTGCCGCCAGCAATTCCAACTAAAAAACAACCTGTTTCAAAGCCCCGGCGGTCGTGAAGGAGGCCCGTGTCCCATGGCACCTGTGCCAATAAAGAAAGACACTCCCTCATCTAGCCCTGGCGTACTCATGCCAGATCACGGCCCTCATGTGTGCCTTCTTGCTGGGAAAGAGTGTGATCTCCCTCGGGGAAAACCCACCCACCCCCGCCCTTGCAGAGGCCTGTATTTGCACACAAGGGCATCGGGCCCTCGTGTTCAGGGAGGGCCCCCGAGGCTGGCAAGTCAGAGAGATGGCCGCAATCCTCCAAGCCCCCCCGCCCCCCCGCCCCGGACAGCTACCTGGAAAAAGAGGCCCACGACACCCCAGCTCTGCATTTTCCATCCCCAACCGGCCTGCCGCCGGACTTACTCTGTGGTCTTGTACACATCCGAGTACAGCCCTGCCTTCTGGTACTTCTTCTTGGGGGGGCGCGGGGCTTTCTTCTCACGCGGGACCAGAGGAGTTGGTGGCTGCTCCGGGGTTTCTGCCTCGTGGGCTTTGGTGGTGGCCTCCTCGGCCGTGGGAGACTCCGTGGGGGCCTCGGAAAAGCTGGGGGGGGGGGAGAGAGAGAAATGAATGGGAGAAGAAGATAAAACATACTGACAGTCTGCTTATCCTGTGAGATTGATGGGGAAAAATCCCCGGAGAGGAAGGGGCTGGAAGAATCTCAGCCACCCAAGGTGTCAGGAGAAGATGGCGCCGGTTGCAACGGACCATACCCAGTTAGATGACCCAAGCAGCATCAAAAGGCAGCTTCCCACTGCGGGATAGCTCAAAGGTTTAGGTCAGGCCTGCCCAAAGTCCGGCCCGGGGGCCAAATCAGGCCCGTCAGGCCATTCTGAGTGGCCCGCGGCTGGCTGGCCCGCCCCTCCCTCCCCCTCCTTCGCCCTATGTTTTTTTTTTTAATCTTCCACCAACACTGACACCGCCGGGAAAGCTTGAGGGGCTGGGCGGGCCGGCTGGCCGGTGAGCAGAAGCTTGTGGGGTGGGCGGGCAAGGGGCATGCCACCACCACCAGCACCGCCGGGAAGCTTGTGGGGCTGGGCGTGCGTATGGGGGTGGCGTGCGGGCAGGACGCTGCCACCGGCATCACCGGGAACCTTGTGAAGCTAGGCGCGCGCACATAGGGCGGCTCGCGGGCGGGCGGGCCACCGCCAACGGCACAGCCGGGAACATTGTGAGGTTGGGCGCATGCATGGTCAGTGGGTGGGGCTTATGGGTCAGTGGGTGGGGCTTGCATTGGGGTGGCAGGGTCAGGGAGCAACCAGCCCCTGACACATTCTCAGCCTCCAAATCTGGCCCTCCTTACAAAGAGTTTGGGCACCCCTGGTTTAGGTCCTGGCTGAGGAGCCAAAGAGACTGGGAGTTCGGGTTACGGCTAAGGAGCACTTTGTCACGAGAGAGGGACAAAAAAATGACCCGCTCACCCGACATGTGTCCTGAAATGATGGTTCCCCGAGTGACAGCCTCACCCTGAAGAAGGAGATGGGGACAAACTTCCCGTGGTTCATCCGCATAGCTTCTTCCCGGCCCCGCCTCCTCTGGTGGGGAGCCAATCAGAGGCAGAGGTGTGGCTTCCCAGCCCTGCCTCTGACCAGGCACCTTCTGGAGAAGGCTGGGCTGGGAAGCCCGGGGGGTGGGGGGGGGGGGAGGCACAGAAGACGACGCACAGCCGAACCACAGAACGATAGCTCGTGCCCATCCCTGCTGTGGACCAAACCCAACTTGAACTCCTCTACAGGGGGCAGAGGAAGAAGACCCTCCCGCCCCGGCCATAACTGTGGGGGGGGACGTGCTGCTTGGTCTAGGCTCCTGTGCCGGGAAAGAATGTGCTCTCCTCTCTGGCAGAGCGGATCGCCCAGCGATCAATCTCGGCCCGACCAGTTCGGAAGTCGCGAGCGCACTTGCTCCGGGTCGCCACCCCTAGAGAGGCCCGGAAAACTGTGACCCGTAGCCGGGCCTTCTCGGTGGCGGCCCCTTCGCTGTGGAACACCCTCCCGAGTGATGTGCGCTCTGCAGAGTCCCTGTTGGCCTTTCGTAGAGCTCTCAAAACCTTACTCTTTCGAAAGGCCTTTGGTGGCCAAGCTTAATTCAGTTTAAGTTAGTTCCCCACCCCACCCCCCGGCAGCTTTTTGTCATCACCGGTTACTGCTGACTAAGCTGTTGGGCTATTGAGCCTTTTGCCTAAGTGCTAAGGGTGTTAGCGCTGTTCTTTTAATATGTTGTGGATTGTTTATTGTAATTATCGTGTGTATGGTCCTTATTGTTATTGAATCGTCCATTGTACTTGTATTGATGACCGTTTGGTCTGTTGTTGGAAGCCGCCCAGAGTTCCCCTCGGGAAGATGGGCGGGATATAAATTCAATAAATAAATAAATAAACAAACACCAGAGGCCTAACTTCCGACACGAGTTTCCCATCAGCCCTGCCAGGGCCAGGGAGACACCTGCTATGCAATTCATGGCCCAGCGGTGAAACTGGAAAGCCGCAGGGGGAGTGAAAGAAAAGCTGCGTTCGGGGGGCCCAAGCCATGCTGCACCTCCTGTCCAACCAGCGGTTCTCAACCCCCCCCCCGGGTACTCCTGGACTACAACTCCCAGAAAAACTGGCCACCGCAGCCAGCGGCGGATGAAAAGGCTTCTGGGAATCTCCGTGCAAAAAACGCCCGGGGAACCCGAGATCAGAACCCCTCGAAAGGTAGCAGGAGAAAGGGAGAGGGGGAGAACTTCGCCTTCAGCTTCTGACAGCTCCAGCCTTTAGGTACGGCCAGCACCAAGGGATTCGGGGATTAATCGTCCGAAACACACGACGGAGCAAAGCGGCTCCTCCCCCCCCCGACCGATCGCCAATCACTGCGTCGTCTCCCACAACGCAGCAGTGAGGCCACCGCGCTCCTTCTTGAAGTTTTCTTTGCCAACTTCGTCAGAACTCGAGGGTCTCCTTTCCTCCCGGCCCCGAAGGAGGCCGTCATTTGCCACCCGGCTGGAGCCCATCCCCGAACTGGCTGGCGTGCGCGTCAGAAGGGATCCTTACCTTTTATTGCTCTCCTGTTCCTCGTCTGGGAGGGGTCTCTGCCTTTTCCTCGCCTGTTCTTCTTCCTCTTCCGGCCACCTATTCCTCTTCCAACCCTTCACGTTCACTCCCTGGACCACAGACTCGATGGCATCCGTGACCGTGTCGGGCCCGGGGCAGGGCAAGTGGCACGGCTCGCCCCCCGCCACTTCCTGGCTGACCAACCGGCTCACCTGGAGGCCGTGGGCCGAGATGACAGAGGGCAGGGGGTACTTCCTGGGCCTGCCTGGGCGACGCTTGACAAAGTTGTTGCCGGTCCGAGACTGCCTCTGAAGCTTCTTGGCCTTGAGGATTTTGTTCACGTGGTCCAGGTTCTTCTTGGTGGCCAAGAGCTTGTCGTAATGGCACATTCTCCTCGCCTGGGACTGCATGGCTTCCACCACGCTCCGCTTGAGGTGATGCGGGGAGTAGCTGCAGGACAGCCGGTCGGAGAGCAGGGAGAGGCCACTGCTGGCCAAGTCTCCTGGGATCAGGAGGCCACCGCTTTTCTCCCGGCTGGGGCTTCCCGTCGGGGGAAGCGGCCCATTCGCCGTGACGGTCTCCAACGTCTTGTCCAGTCCCCTGGGGCCTTCCTGCTGAGCCATGCGCTGCAACGGGTGGGCCACCGGGTCCTCCGCGGCAGCCCCTAGTCTTGTACTCCGTGCCGGCACACCGACCCCTGCGAAGGGAGAACAAAAGAGGGGAACGATCAGCAGGTTCGTATGCTGCTGGATAGCCCAGTGGTTTGGGGCTGGATCGCTCCCTGGACGAAGAGTCAGAGGTCGGGAGTTCAATTCCCCAACGGCGCCTCTTTGGCAGGGGAGGGGCTGAATGACCCAGAGGCTCCCGTCCAGCTCGGTGATAATGACATCTTATAGACTGGTTTCAATCATCCCCCACACAAACATACATATACACAGGTGTGTGGCTAGGTATATAAAGTGCATGTGTGTGCCCTGAGGGGAGAAGCTTTCACTTTTAAGGGGGAAAAGCCACAATAACTATGTAATTGATTGGCTGAACGATTTGCTGTATCTATACCATCCATCTGGCATCAAGGCCACGACAAGTAATGACAATTACAAAGACCAGAAGCAAATTAAATTATATAGGTAGGTAAAAGGATTACAAATAAACAGAAAGACAGTGGTATCTGCAGGGGATCAGTTCCAGGCCTTCCCATGGATAACAAAAACCGTGCATAAGGGAGAACGCTGCCATCCCCCCAAACCAATGTTTTGGGACAGCAGCTTACTTTATGGCTGCTGTTTTTTGACAGTTGTTTGCTTTACAGCTGCTTTGTGACAGTAGCTTGCTTTGCGGCGGCTAAATTACAGCGGTACCTTGCATTTATGTTGTACAAACCGTTTGTTATCTGAGGGTCCAATGTATTTAATTTTTGCCTCTGCCAAACACGGATAACTGAATCGGTGGTTAATGAATCAGTGGATACTGGGGTTCTATTGTACAGCAACGGTAAATCCAGGGTTTATAACAAGACCAAAATGGAGCAGAGGACCATGTGAGATTTTTTTAGGGGGAGATGTGTGGGCTAAAAAACACCCTGCCCCTTCCGATCAGCAGGTAAAAGACAACAGAATGCAGGGAAAACGCGATTCCTAATGCTGATCTCACTGCACGGGAAGAGAGATTCTCATGGCAACGAGATCCCAAACAGTTTAGGGCTGGAGCTGAGAGGCAGGACCTTAGTTTTGGTCTGGGAACAGAGATGCAATGGACCACAGAGGGTACTCCCAAATCGTTTGGTCTGTGAGGCCAGCCGCCCACTGAACGGGTGCCAAGGTAGGACTTTTTAAAACACTTCTAGTTTCCTCCAGGGTCAATCCCAGCAAAGCACATTTGTAATGAATTTAATCGGGGAATTAACGGGTCGGGAACGACTGCGATGGAGCCCAACTTTGCTGGGAAAGGGTGCAGCGGGAAGTGCCGCTTAAGCTGCTCCGAAGCCTCTCTTTCTTAAAGGGCTGCACACAATCCCCCCCAGCACACACACACACACACCCCGGCGCGCGCTCTGCATTCGCTAGAGCAGGGTGGGACGCGCTGGGATTTGTCACAAGCACATGCCACCTGTTGAGGAAAGAGAGGCAGCTCAACAGCTGCGCCGGCCGAAGATAATCCGGCTGCACCAGGCAGATGCCCACTGCCGCCTCCTGCCACCGGCTTGGGAGGGGCAAGGAAGCTTGCAGGGTCTACAGACGGTCTGCCCTTGAACTGGCACCCCCCCCCCCAGAAACGACACAAGAGGATCAGGGAAGCCCAAAGCGCGAGCCTGGCAACAGCTGCGGGCCTGGCCGGGCGAGGACGGATGGGGCATCCGAGAGGAACAAAGGACGTTTTCTGTAACGCAGCACCGTGTCTGGGAAGAAGACGTTCGCAGCGGCAAAGGATGAGAAATGTCAGTGCCTTCTGCGACCCTCCTGTTCTCATAGGTTATTTTTCTCTCCCCCACCCCACCCACCCACCCACCCAATCCTGGCTTCAGCAACCCATGGCAATTAGAGCCTCCGGGCTGGCTGTCCCCCATCCGTCCCCCTGATGTCGAGTGCTAAAGGGCCACCTGCTGCTACCTTTCCAGCTGTGGCTGGGCCTCGCTCAGTGCCGGCAAGCCAGCTGTCGCCCTGCGGCATCCGGCAACAAGAGGGTGCGCTTGTGCGCCGGGAGGATTCCCATGGCTTTTCGTGCCACCTGGGTGGGTTTTTCTTTCCCCTTCCCCATGTTAAGGTGGAGCCGGAGGAGACAGGGGGGCTGGGAGCAGCAGAAGGGGGAAGCAAGGTGAGAGGCAAATCACGAGGAGCACAGAGAGGGCTTTGCGGATTGCTGGGGAGGGCCGGCCTACGGCGCAGGTGCTGCTTAAGCCGGTGGGGGGGGGAGACCACCTTTGGCGCTGCAGGGGAGCGAGCCTTATTTCCAAGTGTCTTTACCTGCTCTGATCAGCTCCACAAGCAAAGCAGGCAAAACTGACAGCGCAATCTTTAGGGCGGGAGAAGGAGAACCTTTCGGGAAGGCTAGGGGTGTAAAACTGACACATTTTTTGACACCGGGGGGGGGGAGATTGGAAACATTTTTTTCCTGGTTATTTTCACCCCCAATGCTTAACATAACAGCATCCAGTCAGATTTGTCCCTTTCCCTGATCTGCCCCGCCGCCTCTGAGGCGCCTTTTCATGATATGGCCAAGGTCCATTCAAGGTCAACAGGCGGTCTGTCGTAAACCGGGCCCGATCCAAAGCAGCCTTAATTCGGGACCAAGGGTCAGCCGTTCGGGGCCATCTTCTGACCTCAAAGATGGGCCACAGCTCAGATTTTAGAGCAGGCATGTCCAAAGTCAGGCCCAGGGGCCAAATGCGGCCCGTTTTCTGCCAGTTCAGCCTATCATGCATCCCCACCAGCTGGCTTCTCCCCATACTGGATGGAGAAGTCAGCTTACAGTTTTACGGTTTGCCTGCCCTGCTTGTCTCCGTCTGTCCCCACCTACCTGCCTAGTCCACCTGTCCCCATCTCCATGGCTGCAGTATCCTCCCTGCCTCCTTGCATTTCCTAGAGGCTTGTCCAAAGTCCAGCCCGGGAGCCCAACGTGGCTGAATGGTTGCCCCCGCACGTGTTCGCCTCACCAAATCTGGCCCTTCTTGAAAAACGTTTGGACACCCCTGTTTTAGAGGATGATGGAGGAGGAGGAAGAAGAGAAACAGGACTTGCCTGCAGAGGAAGCGCTTTCGGACGAAGACCTCTTCCTGGAAGGGCTGCTGCTTGTGCTCTCGGCCTGCTTCTGGGAGGGCTTTTCCTGTGCCGGAGGAGTCCCTGGAGGGAGGGAGGGGGGAAGCCAGTGAGAGATCAAGAACTGGGTGCTTTCAGCTACACGTGCCAACATCAGAGGGTGCCAACATCAGAGGACCGTTAGGGGGAGAGCCGTTCGGCAGCGGAAGATGCTGCCCCAAAGGAGGGTGGTGGAGTCTCCTTCCTTGGAGGTTGTTAAGCAGAGGCTGGATGGCCATCTGTCGGGGGTACTTTGATGGGGGTTCCTGCATGGCAGGGGGTTGGACTGGATGGCCCCTGGAGGTCTCTTCCAACTCTATGATTCTATGATTCAAAAGGGACCACAGGGCTCCTAGGCTTTTATGGACTCAACGATGCCTTCTTGTGAGGAGGCATCAAGGGATTTAGCTACCCGCTGGCTTTGCAACTGTCTGATATGAGGTCCAAATTCAGGTGGGGGAGGACCTGACCCAGCGACCTCCTCTCCTAGTTTCACCACTGCTGCCTTCCCTTGCCTCATCTTCGCAAAGAAGCCCCGACATGACATCGCGAGGTTCTTCGGACATTAGAAAAGGACCCTCGTCGGGGAGTTCCGGGCGCCTGCTTTGTGGCCGGCCGGGATGGACTCGGCGCTGTGTGCGAAAGAGGCCACCTAACACGGGCGGCTCAGAAATCACCGATCCGCTGTGCCACTTAAATTGGACACTTTTCAAGTCTCTGCTGCACGCCATGGATGAGACTGGGGGGGAAAAAGAGTTCGAATGTGCCAAGCTGTCCGGCGAACAGCTCGTCCCCTTCAAACAACAACAGCAACATCAAAAAAAAGCAGCTGCTTCCAATTGTGGGAAAGACAATTACTGAAAGCGATATGTTTTCATCTGACTCACCAATTAAATGCACTAGCAGAGAGGCAATGATTCAGAGATGGCCCTCAGTGGGCTCCGGCCTAAAACATCTCTGCTTTCGTCCTAATTAAGGCTGTTAGGCTGTTTCTCGTCAAATCCAAGTCGGCTGGCTCATGGCAACGGAATTCCTCAGGAAATTCCCAAAACTCCACTAACCAAGACAACCTGCTTTTTCTCTTTCTGCTTTTTCAACTTAACCCATTGAGGGTGTGGAATTTAAGAGCACCGGCCTTCCAGCAGGCAAGATCAGCCTGTAGGTTTTGAAAACTGTATTTAGGAATTGATCAAACGTCCCTCCCTCCTGATTTGACCAGCATGGACGACTGAGTGTTACAAAACAGCATAAACAGCAGCGGTAAAAACAGAACGAAAGAGAAGCATGCCAGCCAGCGAAACAAGACAATTAAAAATTAAAAACTCCCAAGATTTTAGAGCTTTCAGAACCATTTCTGTATGGCTTGATTCCTGGAAAAGGGAGTGGTGGTGGAGAGAGACGACAAATAATGGGGATCTGGAGACAGTTTAAATATCTGGTTTTTGGGAGGGCTTTCTCAACTGAGTTTAGAATTTTTAGATACGTTCAAGATTGAATGTGTAGAACAAACAAAGCCGTGTCCAGAACATTTGCTAGAATATTTAAAAATAACTGTTAACAATGGCGGTCCCTGCTGAGAAATCGTTCTGAGAAGCCGCTGCAACGTTTTGTGGCGCCTTATAGGCAAAAAGAATGATTACAGCATCAATATTTGCAGGCTGAAGGCACGAAAGCCAATGCCACGATAAATCTGGCAGTCTTCAACATGCCACGTGATTCCTTTTTGTTCCGGTCAATGTTATCAACGTGGGTTAAAAAGCCACCCAGAGAGCTCACTTTGTGCCTGTGGCATGTATCCTTTGTAACGAGACCCACTACTAAACCGTCCACGGGAAGCATCATTCAGCCCGGCCGCCCTGGCAAGCTGACTCCAACCAGGCAGTGAACGTCTACAGGGCTCAATAATTCTTTTCCAACTCTTTGGAGCCGGCCTCAAATGTTCCAGCAATTGGGTCATCAGATATCGGTTGCTCCTGTTTTTGCTTTCAAAAACAACTCTGTCTTGATTTGCTACAGGATCAGTCCCACTGCTTGTGCGTGACCGGGAAAATGTGTCTGGCTCAAAGCCTCCTCAAATTCAGCCGTGCGAGCATCTGGCCCCGGGGCGCAAACAACTCCACCAGTGAGGGGGGGGGCAACAAAACACGAGGAGACAACTTATATTGCAGGGAGAGGTCCCGGGCCAACCTCAGCATCTCTGGTTAAAAGGGCCAAGGTGCGGGTGGCGAGAGAGACACCTCTCTGTAGCCACCGTGGGCCCGTGGGCCAAATTAACACATGACTCTCTCATCTAATCGAACCCTCTACCCACTCCCATCTCAGGGAGAAAGGACACCTGAAGTTCAGCCCAGCTCTATTCTAGACTTGTACATCACCACCACTCCTGCCCACCACCATGTGTGGTCAAGTCAAAGCCTGAATTATGGAGGGTGGGGGGGGGGGCTTTCCCAGGATTCTCCAGGTAGAGAATACTTAGAAGTAGTTTACCCTTCCCTTCTCCTTCTGGGGTCCCCGTGGGGCAGCGGTTAAACTGCAATACTGCGGCTGCAACTCTGCTCATGACCTGGGGTTCAATTCCCGGGGAAACGGCTCAAGGTTCACACAGCCTTCCGTCCTCTAAAGCAGTGGTTCTCGACCTCTGAGTCGCCAGCTATTCTTGGACTGCACCTCCCAGAAACCCCTTCCAGCACAGCGAGTGGAGGAGGCTTTTGGGGGTTGCAGTCCAGCAACATCTGGGGACCCACAGGTTGAGAACCACTGCTCTACAGGTTAGCAAATCGAGCACTCAGCTTGTACGGGGAGTGGGGGGTAGCCTGCATAATTTTATTGTAAACTGCCCAGAGAGTGCTTTAAGTGCCGTGGGTCAGCATATAACCAACACACTTTCCTTTGCCTTTTTTTTTTTTTTGCAGCTTTCTTGAGTCCACCTCACCTGGCTCTTACTCACCGGACCCAAACTCCCAACATCTGGATCTGCAGCCAGAGACCTAAATCACTCATCTCCCCCCCCCCATTGCTTTTATCTCCGACGTGTTCCCCTCGGCTGCCCTTGCACCAACATCCCGGGGCCAAAGGCAGGCCAACTCTAGAGCGCACGAGAACCCTTTCCAAAATTGCGGAAGGAGAGCCGCTTCTTACCCGAAAGGGCTGGCGGTGACTTCTCCGCAGGGGGCAAGGCCTCCTTCCGGAGAGCTCGCCCGAGGGACGATTCCTGAGGGCCGAAGAGTCCGGAGCTGTCGGAGAACTTTTTGCGCCCGCCGGTACCGACAGAGCCGGCCGCAGCCCGGCAGCTGCCGATGGCGCTGGTGAACAGGTTGGTGTGTTCGTCGCTGCCGGCCGGCTCCGAGCTCGGAGTGAACCTGCCCAGCGGCAGCCCGGGCGGCGCTTCCGAGCAGTCAATCTGCAGCGGGGTCTGCAACCCTAGGGTGAGGGAGCCGGAGGACTCCGCCGGTTCCCTCCGCACCCACTGCTCCTCCCGGCTGAGCAGGCCTTTGGAAGGGGACAGGTGGGAGCACGCCATGTGGCACCGGTGCTTCTCTTTATGCTTGTACCGCTCGGCGGCGGATTCCTTTCCGAACCGGTAGCGCTTCAGGGACTCCAAGACGGTGCGGGAAGGGCCACCGGGGGCCAAGGGGTCGAGGGAGACCGGCGGCGCCTCCGACGAGCGGTGCTCCCGGTGCTTGTGGCGGTGGCGGTGCTTGTGCTCCAGCATCCAGCCGTACGCCATCTCCGGCGGGACGCTGGGGTGGTAGGTGCTCATGGAGAGGAGCGGGGCCCGGCTGGCTGTGAGGAAAGCCTCCTGCCGGAGCAACTTATGCTTCTTCTTGTGGTACTTGGCCGGGTTGAGCAGCAGATGGCCGGCGTGCATGTAGGAGGGAGGGGGCAGCGGGGTGGTGAAGGAAGGGGACGGGGGAGGCGGGTAGAGGGTCGGTGGGTACCGTCCGTAGTAGCCCAAGCCGATGGGGGCGGCCGCGAGGGGGGAGGGGGAGTAAGGCATCCCGTAGGAAGGGTAGAAACCCGTGCCGGAAAGGGGGAAGCTCAGGCTGTGCATGAAAGGCATCTCCGCCATGGCTTCCCGCATCTTGGGGGGGCGCCCCCTCTTCTTTTTCAGGTCGGGCTTCCGAATGTAGTGCAAGGGGTCCAAAGGGAAGCTGGGGTGGGTGTAGAAACTGTTGAAGTTGATGCGGAAAATGGTGGGGAGCAGGTCCCGGGGGATGAAGTGGTGGCTGCGGTGGGTGATCCGGACCTCGCTCAGGCGCCCGATCAGCTCCTCCAGTTCGGCCAGAAAGTCGGGGTCCTGCCGGCCCCGCAGCGGCGGGTACTTCTTCTTCCGCTTCCGTTTGGGCCGCTTCATCTTCTCGTAGGCCAGGTAGTCGTGGCTCCGGCGCTTGCACTTATGCTTGTGTTTCTCCTTGAGGGTGCCGAGGACAGCCGAGGCCTCGGGGGCCACCAGGGAGAGGGGGTCGAAGGAGTGGCGCCGCCGCTTGGGCCCGCAGAACTTCTCGGCTCGGTCGGAGGTGCTGTTGTTGTCCGTCCCGATCCCGCTGTCGCTGGGGACGGTCTCGTCACTGTGGGACTCGCTGACGGGCGAGGGGGTGGCCTCCTTCAGGGAGCCAAGCTCGCTGATGATGTGCGAGGGGGAGTTCGGGAGGAGGGTCGGGGGAGAGAGGCGCCGGCGGGCTCGGGAAGCCTTCCGCATGGCCAGCGTCTGGACCAAGCTCCCCGGCCGGGAGTGGAGGTGGAGGTACGGCACGGAATTTGGCTCCACGAAGCTCCTGTCACTGCCGATGGGGCTCTGCCTGCCGCTGATCCCCGAAGACTGAGAGCAGAGGGGGGAAGGAAGGACCTCTGAGGGGCTGCCGCTGGCGGAAGAAGGAGGCAGCAGTGCCGCTTGTCCCGGGGAGGATCCCGCCGCCGGTGGAGACGGCTTCTCCAGAACCGCCAAGCCGGCAGAGCTGGCCGCCAAGAGGCCGTTCAGGAGGGCTTTGGGCTTCCTCCCCCGCCTTTTCCCGATGTAAATCGTCCCTTTCTTGCTGACGTTGATCTGCTGGCCCAGCTTGGAGCTGAAGGTGGCCGCGAGGGTCGAGACGGTCGTGCGGAGCTTGGACTGCACTTTGCTCGGCTCCGGCAGGGCGGGAGAGAGGATCTGCGTCAAGAGCTTCTTCCGCTTGATCGTCTTCATCCTGTTGATCTTCCGGATGATGGTTTTCATGAGCTGCCCGCTGCTGCCGCGCTTGGCCTCCCGGCAGTCGGGCTCGGCCTCTGGGTCGTCCGTGGGACAGGCGGCCCCGGTCTTCTCAAGCTCCTCGGGCCCTTCGAGCTGGTCGGGCCCTTCGAAGAAATCTCCGCTCTGCGGCTGCTCGGTCTCGGACTCCACCTTGTCCGGACTGTCGGCGGTGACAAAAGGGGCGACGGACAGCACCGGAGGCTTCATCTTGACCCCCGACCTCATCTGCCTCTTGGGGCGGCCTCTCTTTTTGGGGAAAGCCTGCTCGGCCGAGCTCTGCTGCAGAGAGGGGATTTCAACTTCCGGGTGCAACACGGGAGGCTCCTGCTCTTCTTTCGACTGCACCGAGAAGACCTTGGAAGCAGGGATTTTTAGGGTCCGCTTGGGGGGACCTTCCAGGTGAGGCATCTCTTTGGACTTCGACCTTCCCCTTTTGGACTTGTAGGCGTCTGGTAACGAGTCCTCGGAAAGGCACTCAACCGAAGCCTGCATGTGGGCGTTGTAAAATTTACCGGCCTCCTTCTCCACGCTGCTCAGCAGAGCGAGGGACGGCAGGCTGCTGGCTTTGCCCAATTTCGGCAAGTGATGCTTGACGATCTCATGCTCGGCAAAGGAAGGAGAGCCGGCAGCGCTTCTGAAGAGCTTGGCCTGGTCTAGGCTGCTGTTGGACAGGGCACTGCCGCAAGGCATGCTTTTGAAAAGTTCAGGCCTTCCTTCCTCAAGACCTTTGGGCGATCGGCAAGCACCCCGAGAAACCACCTTGGTCCACCGGGGCTTCCTTCCTTTCCTTTTCTTGAAGGTTTTGCTCTGCAGGTGGCTGCTGCTGCTGCTGCTGCTGCTGCTGCTGCTCAGGGGCTCCAGGCTTTGGCACGGTTTCCCTGAGGCCATCACGGCTCCCATCTTTAGAAAGGGCTTGCTGTGAAACAAACTCGAGAAGCTCACCACCGAAGGGGCAACGGCGGGGCGGACACTGGACTCAGCGGCGGCCAAGCCGGGTTTCTTGCCTGAACCGGGTTTCGGCTTCTGGTCGTCCCCATGTCCCGAGGTGGTACTGTGGAATTCCCTTCCGGCCCCTTTGCTGGCAGGATGGGAGCCGGGGCCCGGCGGCCTGTTCGCAGAGGAGCGGGCGCCGTCGGAAGCGAAAGGGGTTTTGCTCATCTGCTCGGAGACGCCTTCTAAGAGCTCGGGGGCGTTGTTCAAATGCGAGGGGCTGGAAGCCAACTGAGCCAAGGTGGCCGTGGGGCTACGGGTCAAGGTGGTGACGGAGGCGGCCGGGGAGGGAGAGGGGAGGCCCCCTTCCCCTACCGCACTGAAGGGGGATTTGGCCGCCGAGACGTCCGAAGCACCTCCCGCGGTCCTGAAGTCAGGAGAAGTGCAATACACGGGCAGTGGCCGTTCGTGCTTCGCTGCTTCTGAAGTGCCTCTTTCGCCGGGCGAGGAGGAGGAGGAGGAGCCGCCCTCCGGATGACTGCCACCTTCCCTGCTCCCGCCCGAGTCTTCATTCTGTACGGGCAGCTTTTCAGGGAGGCCCTCTTTGCTCTGCCGCGAGACGTGCTTCTCAAAAGCGCGACAAACCCCGCCGTCCTTCACAAGGCCCGGCAACCTGGGGCTTTCGAGAGGGGCGGGTTTGGCCCCGCAACACCTTCGGAAAGGCTCCGGGGGTGAGCCGGGTCAGCTTTCAGAGTCCCCAAGTCCTTGCTGGCCAACCCGCAGAGGCTACCAGTCCCTGGCGGCTTTTTCCCAGATTCCTTTGTGGCCAAAGGGGCTGAAATCCCAAGCCCTGGCGGCTTTTTCCCGGACTCTTTCATGGCCAGGCCATTCGTCCCCGGGGGCTTCTTTCCTGAATCTTTACTAACCAGTCCACTCGGCGTTCCGAACCCTGTTATTTTCTTTCCGGAGTCCTTGCTGACCAATCCGACGGGGCCATCCGACCCGGGGTATTTCCTCCCAGCGTCCTTATTAAACAACCCCACCGGACTGGCAGTGGGTGGCGGGAGCTTCCTCATCAGGTCTCTGTTCACCAGTGCAGGAGGGCTGAAGCTGCCCTGCAGCTTTTTCCCGGGGTCCTTGCCGCCCGGCCCAACTGTCATGCCCGTCACGGGGGCTTTCCTTCCGCTGTCTTTGCTGACCAGTCCTGCTGGGGAGGACAGAGCCGGGGCTTTCTTCCCACACTCCTTGCTCATCAGCCCAGCCATACTGGGGCAGATCGGTGGCTTTTTGACCCCGGGATCCTTGCTGATTAAGCCAGTGCCACTGCAAACGACCGGGGCTTTCTTAGCAAACTCCTTGCTGCTCAGAAAAATACCCATGGTGTTGCCGCCGCCGCCGCCACCACCACCACCACAGCCAGCGTGATTCTTCACAAAGTCTTTGCTGGCGGAAGCAGAGAGAACCCCAACAGGCGGAATCTTCTTTCCGGAGTCTTTAAGAAACCCAGAAGGGATTCCCGCGGGCGTGGCTTCTTCTGCTTCGTTCTGGAAGAGTTGGAAGGAGGGCACGTGGCAATGAGCTGTGCCAGCTTCTCCGTTACCGTCGGGGCCCCGTTAATCTGAGCCCTTT
Source organism: Phrynocephalus forsythii (assembly GCA_029282475.1). Lineage (NCBI taxonomy): Eukaryota > Metazoa > Chordata > Lepidosauria > Squamata > Agamidae > Phrynocephalus > Phrynocephalus forsythii. Next base: position 7,466,252 of record JAPFRF010000019.1, read on the forward strand.
CTTTCGCGTCTGGATCGCGACCACCGGCAGGAGTGGAAACAGCTGGCTTCCCGTAATCCGTCACTTCGGAACGCAGGGGCGAAAGCTGCTTTGAAAACGGGCTGCTTTCCCTGGGCCTGCCCTCCACGGCGGAGCTGTCCGCTGCTGGTGCGGCGTCTCCACTCTTCTTGTGAAGCTTTGAGGAGTCCTGGGGATTTCGAAAGGAAAAACAGGAAGGCTTTGAGCGTACAAGTCAAAACAAAGGCAATAAATAAATTCTTCACTGTACAGGTTTTCCATCAAAAAGGGCTTTGTGGTGGGTAGGGCGGGATGGGGCATAAGCGCAGGTATTTCTAATTCTGATATAACAGATTCAAAAGCTGAATGCACCTCAGAGCAAAATCTGAAACAGCTAGTTGTTTTTTTCCCCCCAATGCCGTCAACTGGAAATGGCAGCACAGATCTTGATATTTACTGAAGAGCAGGATGGATAAAAATCAATGTCCCTTTTAAACATTTTAAACATTTAAATCATCAAAAATTCCTATCGGTGGTTACCACCCTTTTTGGAGTTATAAACCTCTTTCGTAACAGCCAAGTGACTTGACCACCGCCCCACTGCCATGTTTGCATTAAAAGGAATTTTTTAATAGGGCAAGGTCATCCCTTCTGAGAAAGTGGAGCCTTCTTTCTTGCACAAAGCACTTGTTTCTCTTTCATACATATCCATGCTAACTTAATTATCATACTCTGAAAGATCAAGGGAGAAATTATTTAACAGGGGCTCCAACACATGCAAGGTAGCATGTGACACCCCCTCTCAGGAAACACTTTGTGACCACCACCACCACCCCCTTGGGTGTTATGCCCCACAGGTTGGGAAACACTGATTTAAATCAAATTCACCCTGCTAGATAGTATTTAGTAGCATTTAGGATCACGAAGTACTGCAGCGCAAGGAACCAGGTGCCAAATGAAAGAGGCATCAGGAAAGGGCCAGGTGGAATACTGAGAATCTGACTGACCGAGAACAGGGATTCTATTGGCTTGTAAATAAATAATAATAAAACCAAGATGAAACCACAGATCAACCCCCAACCCTTCTCTCAGTTCCTTTTTGATCTTGGATGAAAAAGCAATGCTGGAAACAAGTATTTTACATCCCAAGAAGGAAGCATAGAAGTCAAAATAAAACCTTTTTTAAAAAATAAAAATCCGAGATAATGCCCTAGGTCAGTGGTGGTGGCGAACCTTCAGCACTCCAGAGGTTTTCGTCCACAATGCCCACAGTCCTCTGTCGTTGGCAATACAGGCTTGGAATTCTGGGAGTTGTGGTCCAAAACATCTGGAGTGCCCAAGGTTCGCCACCACTGCCCTAGGTACTACGTGCTTAACATCCAACGATTTAGGGCAGGGAATTGGCAACTAGAGGTCTCTGCATGAAATCTGACATGCTTAATGGGAGGCGGGGTGAAACCAGGCGAGGATAACATTAAACAGTTGATGGGGAAAGGCTCTGGTTTGACCCCGGATCCTCCTGCTGTTCTGGTCAGCAGGGAGTCCCCAAGCCCTTGAACCCGTTCCCAAGCTTAGCGAAAGGCTTGCTTCTCTCCCTGACTTTTCTAATTACTCTCGCCATGTGGGAGCATTCCCGTATGTGATTACTAAGATGGCAAAGCCTTTGACTCAAAGGAATTCTTTCATTCATCCTTTTCGGTAATTAATATTTCATTCATTGCACCTCAAGCATGGCGAGGAATTTCCAGAACGAAGGCCCTGCCCTGGCAAGAAGCTTCTCCCCTAACTAGAGATTTAATTCAGTGTAGGCAGGCAAACCTAACAGGCCAAGAAGTGAAGCACACCAACCCATCCTGCTATAGTTGGACTGGAACTGACCTCAGAACGGGAGGAAAAACTGAGTGCTACAGGCCTCAGGAGTCCCCCCCCCCCGAGCTAAGGAAGTAAAATTGCTGCCATCCATTCTAATCCCAGCAGTTGGACTGTTGACAGTGATTTCTGGATATTAAAGGCTCTCCCCACCACACACTCAGAATCCTAAGGATTCCCAAGGCCTTGGATTCTGTGAGTTGTACATCTATATATCTCTCCCCCTAGATCTTGAAAGCCATGGGTTTAGTGCACTGGTTCCAACTTTGGGTCCCCAGATGTTCTTGGACTAAAACAGAGCAGAGAGAGAAACTCCTTGTTCCCTGAGCTCCTTGCCTTCTGAAGATGCCAGCCACAGAGTCTGGTGAAACGTCAGGAAGAGGCCCTCCCAGAACATGGCCAAACAGCCGGAAAAACTCATAACAACTCCCATAAGCCTTCGCCAACGAGCTGTGCCGGTTCAGGAACATTTGGGGGAGCCAAAGCTGGAAACCCTAGTTTAGAGCAGTGGTGGCGAACCTTCGGCACGCCAGATGTGTTGGACCGCAACTCCCACAGTCCTTTGTCATTGGCAATCTAGGCTCGGAATTCTGGGAGTTGCGGTCCAACACATCTGGAGCGTCGAAGGTTCGCCACCGCTGGTTTTGGTGCATCTGAAGCTTTACATAAAATACAACCTCAATGACTACTTTACGTCAACTCAGTTAAACTAGTCAATATGACGTCTTGACTGGGAGACTGGGCGATGAGGCTGGGAGAACCCACCACCAACCATAAGCTGATGAACGAAGGAGGATGCCGCCTGGAAAGGGGCCTTGCTGTGCCCCCCCCCATTTTACCAAGCCACTACCTCTACATCACCTTTGAATCACTGTACTGTTTCATCCAATCTTGCCTGATTTCGGAAGCTAAGCAGGGTCGGCCCTGGTTAGTACTTGGATGGGAGACCACCAGGGAATACCTGGTGCTGTAGGTGCCTGGAGGAGGAACTGGGAAAACCACGCCAGTATTCCTGCCAAGAAAACTCCATGGTCATGGGGTCACGAAGAGTCGGTCACGACTGTAAGGACACCACACACACAAGAGACACACACACTGTTTCACAACACCACCTTTCATCTCCTCCTTAAGCTTCCCTTCTTCATCCGGGCAACGGCTTGTTCCCAACCCTAACCATTCTCCGTTTTTCCTCCAAGCCCTGTTCAGACAGGCAGAGAGTGTTGTAGATGCCTCTGGAACCCATTCTGCTGTTTACTTTGAAATCTGCTGGCGCTGGAGAGATGGGGGAGGAGGACCGTGGTGTGGCGGGAAGAGAGATTTGGGGGGGGGGATCTGGCATGGAGCCCAGCTTCACTATGGCAGCTGCAAGAGTATGTAAATTCCTGCTGGAACCTTATGGCTGCGGGGGGTCTGTATCCTTTGCAGGCATGCATGTAACAAGCCGCTGAGAGGACGATCAGCCTCCATCTGTTGTTCCCAACGGCAGAGATGGCCATGGAAAAGAGGGGGGTACATTCTCAATTCCCCCATCGAGGGTGCTCATGGGGGGGGTGGGGGCTTTGCATGGAGGAAGGCACACATGGCTGAGCTGGGTGCTTCTGGACCGCGTGGGAAGCTCTGCGGAGTGCAGCAGGCTCTTGAGGGTTAAACGGTACCCATATGGCGCCCAGGGCTGGTATGGGCAAGGTTCTTCCTTCCTAGCAGCGATGCCCATTGTCGCTCTCTTGGCTTTGGCGTTCTTCTTCCAGACTTCAAGAAGGGGCATAGAGGGAACATTTTACTTCCTCTTGTTGCGATCAGCGTGAGAGGAGAAAGCTCTCTGGGACACGGCCAGCCCTGTATATTATCCTCTCCCCCCACAACCCCACACAAAAAAAGTAGGAATGCCATCAGCTGGTAGCCTAGGGCAGCCAATAGAGCCTCATTACGAAGGGGACCTTTCAAGGGTCGGGCAACAGGGTCTTCCCTCCTGTGCCAAGAGTACAACTGGACGTCTCCCAGGGATGTCCAAGGGACCCATCGGAGGCAGCATCAGCACAGCCTGAATTCTAAAGTAAGCTAATCCCCCCCCCCCCCCCGCTCGCCAGTCCCCATCTCTGGCGCAAGACCCTGCTTGCATAAGCTCCTGACCTTCTGCCCCTGACCAATGACCTGGAACCTGACCCCTTCCTGTTCCACTACTAAGTCCTCTGGCACGGGATGTCTGCTGGGAAACCGGACCTCAGGGCATGGACCTTATTTTGGATAGACTGGAGCAGGGTGGATTGGATTTAAATCAAAGTCTAAATCACAAGTTAAGAAAATCACTGATTTTCGTCCATTCTGGCTTTAAATGACAGCTAAGCCTCCCACCTCAGCACAGAAGCTAGCCAAGGAATGACTGAAACCCAGTTAAATCTCTTCTACTCTGTCCTGTTCTTGGCCTCCTTCCTATAGCTCAATAATACCGTGGAGGTTGTTTTGAGGGGGTATAAACTGGGGCGCAACTACAGATACCAGACTGAGCACCTCCATGAAAAAAAAGACAAAACCCCGGGTTCTGTTGCTCTCAGCTCCAAACTGCAATTTAACACACAAACGGACCTATATGCCGTCTTCTTTATAAAGGGGGCTGTAAAGGCTGGTGAAACCGCCACCTAGGAAGCGCCTTCTGACTTTCCAAAGCATGACGCCAGCTTGAAAACAATTGTGTTGGGACCCCAAGCAATGCAGATCTCCAGCCAGGTTTTCCACAAAAAAAAGGACATTCATTGCTGGCCCTGGGGAAGAACATTGAGGAAAACTCTATGGAGCTGTAGAGGAAAACTGAGTCTGGGATACTGAACGAGTGGGTTTTGGAGCTACTAGAGGAGCTACTAGCCTGAACAAGGGCCACAAGATGTACTAAAGCAGAACACAATCCAAACTGAAGTTCAGGTACAATAACTTATTTATGATTAAGGTGGACGGGCAAGCCTTCCGGTGGATGGTGCCCCTCGGATTCTGTATACTTCTCCTTCTTTTTAACCCAGGACCTCCTTCTCAAGACTCTTGGTAACGTCACCACAAACTCAACAACCACCTAAAGGAAACACGCAGGGGGGTCTTGGGCAGAGATTTAAAAATGCAACTGCTGCACATGCTCAAGCCGTGACCGGGGTGGGGGTGGGGGGACTGGGAGAAGGCAATGCAAAGGCTTTTGCCCCAAACCCCTCCTTCCTTTCCTTGGCCTTGCAAACTGTTCAAAGCTGACCGCGACGGTGGCGAACCGTCCGCAGCAATTCCACCTGCACAGCCAAGGACGCTGCGGTCCTCGGGAAGGATACCTGTGCTCAGCAGTTTCTCGGGGAAACAGGTTCCATCTTGTTTCATTGTCTCAACTGCATCACGTTACAGCTGTCGGTGCTGCGCTCTCCCCCCACCCCGCCCCAGCTGCCACTTTCGTGCCTTCGTATCATCCCTGAGACCGGAATAGTCTCAACGCCGTTTGGCTATAAATAGGTGGAATATTCCAGCGGCTGCCTTCGCCCATCTGTGCCTCTATAGCACGGAACGGCTCCGCTCCTCTCTCTCTGTGGGCCCTGGGTTGTGATTTCCCAGGAAAGCAAACCAGCACACCTAGTCGATGTCTAGCAATAGCTAGTGTGTTGCAAGCAAGACAAAAGGAGGGAGGGAAAAAGGAAATAAAAAAACCCTTCCAAGGCTCAGGCAGACACGTTGGTAATCGGGGGAGTGGAAGGAGCATCTTATACTGAAGAATGCTGGTTCTGAAAATCCCTGCGTACATTTATATTCCAAAGGTAAGATTGCAGCCTTCGCTCAGAGAGGATGAAAGGAGAGGAAACATGCAATGTTCTACCACGCGCTCCTAATACTTCTTTACAATTTAACCTACAGCCCTAGTTTAACATAAGGAAGTGCGCAACCGGGACACATACAACCCAGTGACACAAGCAGAACGCTTCTGAACAGATAAGAGAGCACACGCCTGACCCTGGTGGGGAACCACAGGTCGCAAGTACCTATTTGGGATTAGGAGGCAATTTCTACCCTAGAAAAGTGTGGGTCTGAATCAAACAGTACTTAGTGACTGTTTGTGGAAAATAGGCACTGCATTAATCCAGAAGCCAGAGCAGGATCACGGTGGGAGACAAAAGCCTTCAAATAACTTAATGGCAATTCAGGATAAACAGTAGCAATGACCTCCTGTATGTATATGCATCAGGAAACAAAGTATTTAAAAGCAGGGGGATGATATGTACACAAATGGTTAACAGTAGCAGATGATGTAAAAGATCTACCCAGAACATACCAAACCTCTGAATCAACCTTGGCTTTCCTGCACAATGAAAAGGAGCCTTCTAGGCCAGGATGTTGCCTCATTTTGTAAAGAATTTTGCCAACGCGTATGTTTTAGGGCCGCCCGCTACAGGCTCCGAAGAAGGCAGGGGAAGAAGGAAGGAAGGAAGGAAGGGAGGGAGGAAGGAAGGAAGGAAGGAAGGAAGGAAGGAAGGAAGGAAGGAAGGAAGGAAGGAAGGAAGGAAGGAAAACAACAATCTCTTCAAGTCTGTTGTTGTTCAACAGTTCAGTCGTGTCCGACTCTTCATGACCCCATGGACCAGAGCTCGCCAGGCCTTCCTATCTTCCACTGCCTCCCGGAGTTTAGTCAAATCCATATTGGTTGCATCGATGACACCGTCCAACCATCTCATTCTCTGCCGTCCTCTTTTCCTTTTGCCTTCCATCTTTCCCAACATCAGGGACTTTTCCAAGGACTCCTCTCTCCTCATGAGGTGGCCAAAGTACTGGAGCCTCGGCTTCAAAATCTGTCCTTCCAGTGAATATTCGGGGTTGATTTCTTTCAGGATGGATAGGTTTGATCTCCTTGCAGTCCAGGGGACTCTCAAGACTCTCCTCCAGCACCACAGCTCAAAAGCATCGATTCAGGTCTATGTTTTGGTATTTCCCTGTCTCAGAAACATTTCAGATACCTGGCTTTGTTTTATATATATCTATATATCTAGATATCTATATCTATCTATATCTATATCTATATCTATGTGTTGTGTCATTATAGTCGTGACCGACCCTTCGTGACCTCATGTCCATGGAGTTTTCTTGGCAGGAATACTGGAGTGGTTTGCCAGTTCCTACTCCAGGCGCCTACAGCACCTGGTATTCCCTGGTGGTCTCCCATCCAAGTACTGACCAGGGCTGACCCTGCTTAGTTTCCAAAATTAGGCAAGAATGGATGTGCTTAGGGCATCTATATCTATCTATCTATCTATCTATCTATCTATCTATCTATCTATCTATCTATCTATCTATCTATCTATCTATCTATCTATCTAAAACAAAGCCAGGTATCTGAAATGTTTCAGGATAGCTACAAGAATAGTTATCAACAACACATGTGACAAGCGCTTTCTCCCAGCTTCCCAGGGCCCCCGATTCAACACCTCTTGCTTCCCCAGAATGCTGGCAGCGTCTTCCTTCAGGAAGGTATTGGGTACAACTTCCAGCTCCACCGCAGCCTCATTAGCCAATTCCACCTCAGGGCCTGAACCAGAGAAATCTAAAGGGCACCAAACAAGACAGCTTCATAATTTGTTGCCCTTTAATGACACCCAGAATCTGGGGCCCTGAGGCACCTTCCTCTCACTTTCTCCCTATCAGCCCAGCCTTGTCTTCCAGGTTCTTCTAGGAATGATGGCCCAACCTTTCAGATGCTGTGCAGGGGGCAGATGTTTCTTTAAAAACCAGTATGTCAAGGCCACATTTCGTGCAGACAATTTTTACTCTAGAATTTCAGTAGGACCAAACCGCTTCGCTTTTGCTTCACATGCCCAATTTTCACTGCTAGTTAACCGCCTTGGTCATTATTTACATAAAGCTTTAAAAAGACCAAGCAACACACTAAAAAGAACATGTTAAAAGAAGGTCGCTGCCCTCCAGGCTCACCGAGCAGAAAATAACCACATGCTAAAAATAACATTACTGTACATTCACCCCACGTGCCGTGCAATGTATAAGGCAGCTCTGCAAAACACATCAACTGCAATTATTCACACACACACACACACTTTTTAACCCACTCACACATGGTTCTAAGCTGTGAATGGAGTTTGTACGACAACCCAAGTCCCAATATCAATGACGCTTCCTTGTCTGGCGGCTCAGAGGAGAGACTACCCTGTTTCCCTGAAAATAAGACCTCCCCCAAAATAAGCCCTAGCAGGATTTCTATGCATTTGTTAAATATAAGCCCTACCCTGATAATAAGACCTAGTGATGGGCGTGGCTATGGTTGTGTGCAGGGCTGACATTCAAGCATATTAGACTTAACAAAAAGTATAAGACATCCCCTGAAAATAAGCTGTAGTGTGTCTTCTTGAGAAAAAATAAATATAAGACAGTGTCTTATTTTCGGGGAAACACGGTAGCTCGAAAAAAGACAGCTAGGGAGGTGGACTTACAAACCCGTTGACAGAGAAGGTGAACTCAAGGGAAGTAAAAAGATTTCTATACAACTGTGGATGAGGAGAAGGAGGTGGTGGCGCTAGCAATGGGCACCTCAGCTACATTGAAAAAACAGCAGTCAGAACAATGAGCTACAGATCCCCATTAAACGAAAACGGTTCCAAGAAGCTAGGTGAACACACAGCAGACTTCATCCGTGTGCCCAGATGTGGGATAAAGGAATGTCTATATTCAGAGAGACCTGCTTGGATGCCAAACTTGTCTTCCTATGGCCTTCCCCGCACAAACTGCACCGTTGGAGGTAGGGATGGGGTGGCTGCTTTGTGGAATGTTTTTGTCTGCACCACTCTTGCGGATCAAATTTCGAATCAAGAAATCAGACCTGATAGATCATTTGAAATGCAACTGAGTTAAGGATATGGCTCCCGGCGGATTGAAGGCAAAAATAATAACAGGTTTGAAGATATACATATTTTAAATGAACAGTTGGTTGTCATTACAAGGACTCGACTTATAAGAGAGGGACGGAGATGCCTCCCCAGCAGCACGTGGAGTACCTGATATTTTAAACATGCTCTTTGGTTAACCAAGAACGCTATTCCAATCAGGAGGCTTTTAACAAATTTAGCAAACCAATTAACTGGATTAAACCCTGGCGCTCTAACAATTCCTAATATTTATACAGCACAACCAGCGTGCATGATGCATCTAGAGCAGGGAGGGAAGCTGTGCCTGTCCAGATGTGGCTGGATTCCAATATGTGGGACTGTACACAGGAATCACACCATCCCCCTGGTTATATCATCTCTACTGGCTGTCAGTGTGTTTTCTGGCACAATTCAAAGAGGCCGTCCTAACCTATCGAGCCCTAAATGGCTTGGGTGCAAGCTCCCTCAAAGGCCACCTCTCCTTTTATGAACCCGAGTGTCAAGAGCATCAGGGGATCGTCCTGGGTCCTAGCACCTTTCACTGGTGCGGTTGATGGAGACACAGGAGAGTTACCAGGTACGGTCAAACCAAAGTTTAACATGCAAGTTCCAAGAAAATGGCGACTACATGGCAGAATTTACCAGGTTATCCCAAGGTGAGTTTAAAAACAAAATTGGTTAATTGGTTTCTGAGTGTTTACAGTCAATGTGAAGAACAGGACCCTGGCTCAGGCTGCTAATGCTATCATTACGCTTGTCAAGCATTTCAGTAAATATCTCTGCAACCATGTTTCTCTGAGAAAAGCAACAAACATTTATACAGTACAGTGGTACCTTGTATAAAGGAATTAATTCGTTCCAAATGAAAATATGTTAAGCAAATTTTCCTTTATACAAATTAAAAACAGAGTATTTAATGCATTAAAAACAGAGTAATCCCATTTTTATGTTGTGCAGATTCACCCCATAGGCGAATGAATATGTTAAGCAAATTTCCCCTAACTCTGGAATTTTTTTATGTTATACAGAGTTTATATTATACAAACTGTTTGTTATATGAGGGTCCACTGTATATATATTTTTAAAAACCTAGCACTTTCTTGAGGGAACGGTTTTTCTACTCATCAAATGCTGGACAATGTTAGTCTTTCCAGGAATGACTGGAATTCCATCTTTTTGTTTTCAGGTAAACCCCTCTCAGATCCAGCCTCTCACTCTTGATACACGGACACGGGAGCCCGTTTGGCTTTTCCTAGGTGAGGTCGGGGAGCCAGAGGTTGGGAGTTTGATTCCCCACTGTGCCTTCCTGATGAAGCCTGGATCCCCATAGGATCCGCTCTGGCTCTGCAGTTCTAAAGTTATCTAGCTGGGCCATAGTGTCAATACAATTCTCACAGGGCAGGCAACTTCTGCGTGAGTAGTATGACGGATATTGAAGGTAATTATAGTTAACTTATAGACCAATCAAACATACAGTGGTACCTTGTATAAAGGAATTAATTCGTTCCAAATGAAATTATGTTAAGCAAATTTTCCTTTATACAAATTCCCATAGGAATGCATTGAAAACAGAGTGATCCCATTTTTATGTTGTACGGATTTTCCTCATAGGTGATTATGTTAAGCAAATTTCTCCTATCTCCAGAATTTTTATGTTGTACAAATTTTATGTTATACAAGCTGTTTGTTATACAAGGGTCCACTGTACTTAAGGCAACAGAGCAAAGACTATTTATGCTTTGCTTCCAAACTCATCTTAATTCCTTGTAGTAAAACCAACATGGAGTGACAGTGTCTTAAAGATTAGCAACTTGATTACAGAATGTGTGCTTTTGCGTCCTCTAGCCCACATCATCAGATGCACAGAGTGTCAACGGCATTTTGGGGTTATTTACAGTTACACACAGTGAAGGCAGTGGAGGTAAGCGGTGAGATCAGAAGACAAAAGCGGAAGGCAGGCGGTGACCCTTTTTAGCACTGTTGTCTTTTTCTTTTCTAGATCTGGATCTTGTGGTGAGTCCAGAAGAAATCGAGAGGGAGGGGAGGAGAGCTGGAGAATTGGGACTAGGCAAAGGGCATAACGAGGAAAAAGGTTTGCAAACAGCAAATAAACCCTGCAAATTTTTCCTCGGTCTCTCCGCCACCTTTAATTTCCCCAGACAGCTCTTCTTCTCCACTGTGTCTCATGCCACAATGCCCAGAGCACGGACCTTGCAAAAACCCTGACCTCGATTTATGGGTCAAGGAATCCCTGCATGTGGCAGAAAATACACAGGCAGCAAACTGTTCCTGCCCCATTTCTCCCTGGCCTCCTTACAGTTCCCTCCACTGCCCCAGTTATACAAACACAGGCACCTAAAGCAGCACCTTCTGGGACATTCATGCGAGCTATTGCACAAACAACAAACAGTGAGTCTTTTAGTCTTTGAGGTGCCAACAGAGTTTGCATCCGCTCTTTGTCACTAACTTATGATGCATTTTATAGAACACACTTAGGATTCATGCAAGGGTGCCTGTTGTTTGGAGCGCTTGCCTAGCTCCTGTAGAACATCCCCAGTACACTTCTGTGGCTGAGAATTTCAGGTGAAGATAAAAAAGCATCTTTCACAGTAGCCAGCCTGACATGACTGCTCTTATTTTTTTAAACACACACACACACACACACACACACACACACACACACACACACACACACACAAGCCCCTAGCAACCCTGAAAAACTTCCAGGAATTTGGGCATTTATTAGATAATGACCGAGAGACTGATCTACAAATGAAGAACTTGCTGGTTTGAATTTCACCTTCACAATGAACTCAACACGGAAGTTCTCATCAACAACCAACTTTTCCCATCTCAATGTCCTACACACAGAACACTGTGAAAACTGTGGGAAAAACTGTGAAAAAACTTTGAAAACTCTCAACAAACTAGATGGACATAAAAGACTTATGACTCTTAAAGACACTGGTAATTTGAATGTTACATCATCATCATCATCATCATCATCAGCAGCAGCAGCAGCAGCAACAACAACAACAACTGAGCTGAGGAACCACCGTCAACCAACAGGATGGGCTGCGCAGCTAGTACATGGGCCAAACTACATCAGGGCTATAACCAACTTTTTAAAAGAGGCAACAGGGAAGAGGGGTAAAGCAGAGAAGCACATAACTGATACAGTAAGAACATAATTAAAAGGGTCCCATATAGCAAGCTGGGGAATAAATGTGGGTCCTGGATTCTGTAAGAAGGATGAACTATACTGAGGTCAATTCTCTCTCCCCGCCCCCACCCTTTAAGAAACCAGATTCTTTAGGTGCCAGATTCTGCCCTCATCAAACTGCACGGTTAGACAATGCTGGTGACCGCCAGTGAATCCAATGTCCACAACAACCTTTTCCTTCCCCACCTCCGCCTCCTAACAAGCACGATTTGGGGACACGCAGCAATCGACGCGACTCACTTGCTTGGCAGGGCCCTGGTCCTTCTTCTCTTCTGTCATCTTCTCGACTTTCTGCACCCTCCTGGGCTGCTTGATAGTGGTTTTTATGGCAGGTCGGCAGACATAGTTCTCCAGGTTCTTGGGAGGTTTTTTAGTTCTCTTCGCTTGGAGGCCAATTTTCAGTTTTAAATTCCCCTCCGAAAAGTTCGTCTCCTTCACGGAAAACTGTTGCTGAGCCTCCGCCAGGCTGCCATCTTTCCCGATCTCGCCGCCGCCGCCGCCACCGCCACCACCACCACAGTTCCCCTCGCTGCTCCTCTTCTTCTCCTCCTCCTCTTCCTTAGTGCTACCATCGAGGTCCACTTCTCTCCGACCTCCTGCTGCAACTGCAGGGGGGCTTTTCCCAGAAAAACCTTCAGAATCAGAACCCAGCCCTAACATAGCCGTATTCTGAGGGTCCATCACAGTACATATGCTGCCACGGGTTTTTTTCTTAAAACAAAGCAGGCAGGCGGTGGGTCGGCAAATCTTCCCAGAAACCTGTCGACAACATCTTCTCACTGTGGAAGAAAACACAAAGAGTTTATTGGTTTATTGTCTGTTTTGTTGTTGTTGTAAACCGCCCGGAGTTCCTTCTGGAAGACGGGTTGTATATAAGCTCTAAAATAAATAAATAAATAAATAAATATGGTAAAATATCAGTAGCATTTACATCGACCTGTCCTACAAGTTCAAGATGCCATACATGGTGCTTATAACGCCATCATACTGTAATCACGTGCTGTCAAGTCAATTCTGACTTACGGCAGTCCTTTTTGAAGATTTTCAGGGTTAAAAAAAAAATCAAAAGTGGATTTACCCTTCCCTTCTTTTGGGTGACACCCTGGGACTGTTCAGCTTTGCCCAAGGCCCCTACAAGCTGGATGTACTTGCCAGAGGCCCAGTGGGGAATCAAACTCCCAACCGCTGGCTCCTTAGCCAGAGACCTAAACCACAGAGCCGTGCCGCCAGCTCCGTGTCATACCCGATTTGTCTGTCATGTTTCCCTTGGCCTATTTGGTCAAAGCGATACTTGGGACCTGCAAGATTCTGTTAGCCACCATGTGGGGAGAAAACATTATTTTAATAAACAGACTGGCCCCTTCTGCAAATCAGGAAGCCCAGGGGAATACTGCTCCGTGAACTTATGGATTTCGCTTTTCCTATACAGCGTTAAGCATTTCCCCCTCCTGCTTATGCACATTTGATAAGCATTACACACACACTGGTCCATTTTCTTTTCTCTCCCTGCTAATTAGAACTTATTTCATCTAAGCAACTATCAGTCTGGCTCGTCAGATTCCTTACTTTTCTCTTTCCTTCTCAGTTGCATGCACGGCCAGTAATGCTCTTACAAGCTGTAACAACAGCATTTTAAAAGTGCTATTGTTATTTTTTTACAGTGGCACACTTCCTATTTACGTTGTTTCTGTTCAGTCCTTGGGACAACCCTCCTTTCTCAAAACCAGGCAAGAATCTTGATGTAGAAGTCTGCCTTGATGCCCACTGATGGGTGGGCATCGCCTCTTGGTAGGTGATAGCTCAGTTGATAGAGCACCAGGACTTTTAATCTGAGGGCCCAGGGTTGATATTGTTGATAACCCTGTTTTGAAGTGAGTAACTCTGGAGATACCCGGTGTGGCAGAGTGGACAGACTGACAGATTAGGACCCCTGAGGAACTGGGTTCAAATCCTCGCTCAGCCATGAAAACCCAGGCCTGCAGCAATTAAAAAGCTCCAACAATAAGATTTTTAGGCAAATCTTACTTTATTATTTTAAGGCAAATCTTATTTTGCTATTTTCTTAATTTTTTTAAAAAAGGTAAAACAGTGACTGTATTTTTAACCACATGATTTTAAAGTGCCCTACTTTTGATTACATTATAATAATACAAGGCATTTAATTCTATTTTAATGTTTATTGCATTTTAATTGTCTATTGCTCTTGAACAGGTTTGTAAAGCACCTCGGGCCCAATTCTATAAGAGAGGAGGTAGTAAATGAAAACAAATACTTCCATCATCAGAGGAAGCAGAACACTGAAGAGCAGTGGCTGTGTGAACTCATCTAGGACTTGTCTGTAGTTGTCCAGTCTGTTCTGGGACTTTCTACTGAGAATCTTCCTGGCCTAGTGGAGAAATGATGGAATACAGAGGCCTACTAACCCAAAAAGATTATTTTGCATACATTTTCATACAGCTCTGTGTGTGTGTGTGTGGGGGTGTCTGCACATTGGTGAGCATGAGAAGATAACAAGTCTCTGCTCACACAGCATTAAAGTAAGTTCTGACAGAGGCAAACGGGTCAGAATTGTTGAGGCGAGAGAGAATGGGAAAAGGAAGAATGCATTTCAATAACCGAGTGTGGGTGCCAAGGGATTAAACCAGTCATTCTTGACCTTTTGCCCTCCGAAGGTATGGGACTCCATCTCTCAGCTGCCCCAGACCGTCCTAGACAGTGTGGCTCACAGACAAGGATTCCGGGAGGTGACATTCAAAACATCTGGACAGCCAAAGGTCAAGAATCACTGGATTAACCCCAAACTGGCCAAGTATTACTCCCTCAAGAAAGTTCACTGCTTCTCAAAACACAAGACTTGGAAAGCTTCGCCCTCCCAGAACGTGGAAGCAGTTAAACAAGAATTGCATGGGATCTCATTTGGACAGAATCTATAACTTTAAGGGGGTATTCTAACTACCAAGGAGCCTTAAAATTTAAAAATCCCTCTTTAAACACACACACACACACACGTGTGTAGGATGCATTATTTCTGTCATGAGGTCATCTACTGAAATGCACAGACAGGCTGCCAAGCAGCAGAGATGAATTTCACAACACATGCTGCAAACTAACACACACACACACACACACACACACACACACACACACACACACACACACACACACACACACACACACACACACACACATGGATGGAAGCCAATGTGTGTATGAGAGGCCAGTGTTCGCCATGCCATTTTCTATAAGGGAAATGCATTTGTCACAGGAAATTTGGCACCTCTGAGGTGGTCCCTTGTACCAAAGAATCAACCAATCGATAAAGGCACGCAAATGGATCTGTCCTGGAGCTACCCAAGTATGGTTGCTCGAGACCACATGACAGTTCCTGAAACCCAACGTAATCCATCAGTGCTCCGGTCATGGGAACAGAAGACATGCTCTTAAGGATGCCACACACATACTGCAAGGGTACAGCTACCGGGACTCTGACTCTGCCCATTTTTCTACAAGAGTCCCATGCAGCTGCCAGAGATATAGAAACAGACACAACTGCCTTTAAACAAACAAACAAAAAACCCTTAAAATATTTAAGTTTCCTTATATTGGTTAAGGTGCTTCTTTCTCCAACCCCAATATAGTGTATTTTGTGTATATGTGAGAGCACCTCATGCATACACACCCCACAGTGAAAAAATCCAGGTCTCCAGTCTGGCCTCAAAACACATGCATTGTGCGTGTGCGTGTGCATGCATCTTTGGAAGGAGGGAAGCTTTCAAATACACACATACACAGGATGCATGCAGGTGTGTATCTGTGGGTGTGCCCCTTGCCTCAAAACACATGCCTAGTGCTGTGCGCACGCACGCACACTTGGAAAAAGGGAAGCTTTCAAACACACATGGATTACGTCCTTATGAGTGAGAGTCCTTCGCCTCAAAACACGGGCACACCCCCTCGAAGGAGGATCGCCCTTTTTTTATTTGACTTCCCGCCCCACGAGAATAACAGCACAAGCTTCTCATTACCTTTCATGATGCCTTCTAAGGAAAATAATAATAATAATAATAATAATTTGCAAAGGACTCCCATCTGCCCTTTCCCTAAAGAGGTTTCCAATAATAATAATGGCTGTCAGGATAATAGCAACAATCTAACCCATCACACACAGACACAACCTAACTCATCAGACACACAGACAGATGATGCAACCCATCACACACAACACAACCCATCACAGACACACAACACAACCCATCACACACAGAGATTACCCGACCCCTCACTGACACACAATTCAATCCATCACACACAGAGGCACACAACCTAACCCATCACAGAGAGACACACAACCTAACCTATCACACACACAGACAGATGATCCAACCCATCACAGACACATAAGCTAACCCATCACACACAAAGACACACAACACAACCCACCACACACAGAGACACACAACACAACCCATCACACACAGAGACACACAACACAACCCATCACACACAGATTACCCAAACCCTCACTGACACACAATTCAATCCATCACACACAGAGACACACAACACAACCCATCACACACAGAGACACACAACACAACCCATCACACACAGAGATTACCCAAACCCTCACTGACACACAATTCAATCCATCACACAGAGAGGCACACAACCTAACCCATCACAGAGAGACACACAACCCAACCCATCACACACAGACGCACAACCTAACCTATCTCACACACACAGACAGATGATCCAACCCATCACAGACAGACAACCAAACCCATCACACACAGAGACACCCAACCCAACCCATCCGACACTGACACACAACCTAACCCATCCCAGGCGTCTCTCTCCCCTCCCCCCCTCTCTCACGGGCCTGGCCCAAAATAGCCCATACCTACCCCGCATGGATAGGCCGCGTGAGGCCAGCCCAGGGCCTAAAGCTGTCCCGGAGAGACCCACCTCCTCACACACACACACACACACAACACACACTACACACACACAACACACACAGAGGAGACGAGCCAGCCTGGCTCCTCCCTCACCGTCTCACAGCGAGGCCTGCCCGGCTTGGCGACGGGGGAGGCGACGGTCATTCCTCCTTTCCCTCCACGCCTCCTCCTCCTTCTTCTCCTCTTCCTCTTCCTCCTCCTCGTCGTCGTCGTCCTCCGGCCAGCCGGGCCCGCGCCGCCTCATCCTCCGGGGCCAGCGGGCGTTGAGGGAAAAAGGAAGGAGGAGGAGGAGGAGGAGGAGGAGGAGGAGGAGGAGGCCGGGCCGTCGTCCCTCCTCCTCCTCCTCAGGGGCCGGGCCGTCTCCGCCGCCTTTTCCTTCCCTCAGCGAAAAGGGCGGGCGGTCCCCCTCCCTCCCTCCTTCTTAACGACGCTGGGTGGCTTTTCTATATATATATATATATTTCTCTCTTTTTTTTAAATTATTCTCCCTTCTTCTTCTTCTTCTTCTAGCCCTCCTCCTCTTCCTCCTCCTCTTCTTTCTTCTTCTGAGGCGCTGCGTTGAAGGCGACCGAGGATCCAAAATGGCGGCGGGAGAGGGGGGGGGAGGGGCGGCGGCGGCAACGGCGGCGGCGGCGGCAACGTTGGTGGCAACAGGCGCGCGAGCCCCTCCCTCTTTTCCCTCAGCAGCCGCAGCAGCAGCAGCAGCAGCAGCAGCAGCAGCCCGCCGCCGCCGTCGGCCTCGCGCGCCCTCGCGCACGCGCACAGAGACGCTGCGCGCGAGCCTCTCTCCCCGCCCCCCGCCCCCCAAGCGCGCCTCGCTCGCTCGCTCGCCTGAGGGAGCGGAGCTTGGCCACGCCCCCGATCCTCCCTCTCGGCTCCTCCCCCTTCCCGTTTTCCCGCCCCCCCTCCTCCTCCTCCTCCAGTCACTCACTCTCCCCCTGACTGACTTTGACTGGCTTCCACCTCCGCCTATGAATGCCTTCCTGAAGGAAGGAGCGGAGCGTGGCCGCGCCCACTCCTCTCTCTAGGCTCCTCCCCCTTCCCGTTTTTCCACCCCCCCCTCCTCAAGTCACTCACTCTTCCCCTGATTGACTGACTGACTGAGGCACTGACCGACTGGCTTCCACCTCCGCCTATGAATGCCTTCCGGCTCCTTGCCAATCACACGGACGGCCCCGCCCACCTCCACCCTCTCTCTCTCTCTCTCTCTCTCTCTCTCTCTCCAGGGCCTGTCAATCACCCCACACGCACGCGCGCTGGTCCGCCCCGAGCTTGGGCCTTTTCCCCCTCTCCCTCCCATTTCCCCCCCTCTCGGGAGGTTCGCGGAGGGAGAGTGTCCCTTCCGAGGACCCGTAGATGAGAGGGAGGGGGGGCGTTGTGAGGCGCCGCGAAGGCTTGGGGCCGCGGCAAAGATGGCGGCGCCCATGCAGGCGGGAAGTCAGTAACGCGCTGAGGAGAAAAGGTGTTTTTTTTTTTTCGTTTTTGTTTTAATAAAGATTGTTTTAATTTTATTTCGAGGGGGAACGGAGGTAAGTTGAGTGGTTTTAGGGTCCTTCGCGGCGTCTCGTCTCTTCAAGGGACGAGGCGCTGCTTCTTCTCTCTCCCGCTTCTCTCCGCTTTTAATCCGGAGTGGCTCCTCTTTTTCTCCCCCTCGTTTCTCTTTTCCTCACAATGTTCATGGGTGACGCGCGATTTGATATGATTGAGACGTACAAACTAATGCAGGACAGATTTCCTGGAGGAAAAGTCCATCCCAGGTGACAAGACCATGATGGGGGTTTTGTCATCTCCAGGTTTAAAACCGAGGTACTTCATGGGCCAAATGCAGGGGGAGTGGTATCAGGAGACAGAGATCTAGCCTCATGCCCTCCCAGAGGCATCTGGTGGGGCCACTGTGAGATACAGGAAGCTGGACCTTTAAAAAAGATCCTCCATTTATCTAGACAAGAAGGGTGTTCTGCAATAGAGCAACAAAGCCTGATATTGTAAGAAACGCAATAGTCTTTGAAACCATATAACTTCCTTTATTTCATTTCTTAGATTCATACCCCGCCCATCTGTCCGTCAACTTGTGTTTGGAGGAAGGAACACATTTATTTCGTGATTCCTTGGCAGCTGATCTAATTCGTATTTCCCCCACTGATTTACGTGCTTGATCAGCCTGTAATTTAAGTATGATTGTACAACAACAACAACAAAAATATGGGTAGATTTCTAGATGGAAAAGGTTGGGCCACGGGCATGCTGACAGCTTTTTTTTTTTTAAGCACAAGGCGGTTTCCCCATGAGCTAATCCTGAAGTCATTCATCCTGTCCCTGTACATCCCAGAGCAAAAGAGAAACATCAGTTTAAGGTTTCCCTCTGTCATTCTGTTTATGAGCTTCCCTAAGGCGCTGTCTGGAAAGTGGGTGTGTGTGGGGGATTCTTGGTTGTCTTTGGCAAGGCAGTTGCGTGCTGTTGCGTTCATTCCCTGACAGCTGCCTTAGACTTAAAAAAAATAAGTGTTGACTTTTAAAATAGATGCATCGTGACCTTCTACTGCACTGCGAATAAACACTGCTGTTTTTCTTGGCAGGGAAGATGCTGAGGAATTTGAGGAGGTTTATCTGTCAGGGGCGCAAGGTGAGCCTACCTGCTTAAAAACAGGAGTTGAGCAAAACCAGGTTGTTTTTAAATTGCAGCTTTCATTGTGGCTGCATCCAGATGGGAACCGAGTCCTGTTTTAACTGCCCTTCTCCCCTTCCGCATCTCTGAAAGAAGGGTGCGTCGTTGAGTTCCAGGCCTGCATAGTTCAAGAGGCCGTTGAGGAACACAGATTCCCGTAAGGAGAGCTTCACCATATGGATTTCTTAGTTCTCAGTCTTCCTCAGTTTCCCCATGTGGCTTTCTGGGGTTTGCAAAGGCCACACCTCTGCTGCTGGAGGCCTTCCGCTCCAGTATTAACGAGCTCTCGTTTTTCGAGGCAGCTTCTCCTAATCGTTAACTAGAATGTGCTTCCTTGCAACGTCGGGCCTTCAGTTCTAATCTTGCCCTCCAGATCAGCCACTCTCAACAGGGGCCGTGTGGTTCCCCTGCCCCCGCCCCCACTTCCGGGTAGCCCCAACACATTTGAAGGGGGTCGCAGACTGGTCACTCTGTAATAAGGTTCATTCTGTGGCATACACAGTCCCGATTGGGCCTGGATTTCATAGGGCATTAATGACCATGGCACAAAGAGGGTGAGAATGGCTAGTTGATAGCAGTGGTTCACGACCTTGGGTGACACCCCCTCCGGTCTTGGACTGCAGCCCCCAGAAACCCCTGCTAGGAGAGGTGGCAGTGAAGGCTTCTGGGAGTTGCAGTTCCAGGGTTGGGAACTGTTAATCTCGCACAATCCAGAATAAAGTGTTCCCCGGCCTCTTTCTTTCATGATCGTGATTTGTAACGTATATTTCTGTCACTTTTCTCAAGATTAAGTGTACTGTTTCTCATGAGACTTAGTGTCCAATGAAACCTTCTTAACAGCCAAAAGCAAAGTGTGCTGCTTATATATTCTCCCATATTACTTAAAATACTCCCTGGGCGGCTTACAATTTTATCATGTAGACTACACATTGCCTCTCCCCATGCAGCAAGCTGGGTATTCTTTTTACCCACCTCGAAAGGATGGAAGGCTGAGTCAATCTCGAGCCGGCACTACCTGGGAATGAACCCCGGGTGGTGAGCACCGTTTTGGCTGTGGTACTGCCATTTTAACCACTGCGCCGTAAGGCTCCCTCATGGCGAAGAAACTCTTGGCTGTGAGAATTTAGTGGAAGAAGGGGTTGTTTTCTCGCTAGCTAAAGGGCCTTGTCTCTCTCCTAGTTGGATCTCGACCGCGGCCTTCACACCTGTTCCAACACCTGGCAGAGCAACGCGGCATTTGAAGGCGCTCCGCTTCCATCCGAAAAGCCTCGATCCATCTGCCGTACTCCTGAGAATGACCCGGTGAGTCGAGGTGGCCAAGTTCTGACAGTAAAGGTACCGGCGCGTGTTTTAAAGTGGCTTGGGAATAGTACCAGATGGCCGTCATCTGTCAAAAGGGGGGCCATTCCTGTTTGGTGGCTTGCGTGGACTTTGTGAGATGATAGTCTCGCTCCAGATACAATCGTGGTTTTAGTCGGATCCAACCTGGCCCTGCTTCTGCGTGGGCTTTGCTTTCGGATCTTCAACGGGATTCCTGTATCCGCTGTTCCGCTTACCTGTGGTTCCACTTAATTGTGGC
This sequence comes from Phrynocephalus forsythii, assembly GCA_029282475.1. NCBI lineage: Eukaryota > Metazoa > Chordata > Lepidosauria > Squamata > Agamidae > Phrynocephalus > Phrynocephalus forsythii. The sequence continues at coordinate 7,487,433 of JAPFRF010000019.1, forward strand.
TGGTCGAAGCGAAGGGTGACCCATCCATCGGCTCCCCCTTCCCTGCCTCTTTGGGGCAGGGAGCGTTGGTGCATCTTGGTGACCATTTTGGAGGAGGGAGCTGGGTCCTTATTTCCTGCCATGGGGGCTGTTGGCTCCAGCACCCGAGTCCTCCCCTTCTGCTCCGCTCCTCATTTGCGTTTGGATGTCACTCTCTATGGTTTCTGGCACTTGCAGTAGGACTCAGGAACTACCTCCCATAGAGACAGGGGTTATACTGTATACCCCTTTTTTCTATCTAACACGGCACCTGGAATATAAATGCAACCCAAATAAGCCCGCTCCGACTTCATAATTTCATGACGAGGTTTGTAGAAAGGCATTCAGAAATATCCATCTGTTTACATGACAGACAGACGGGGGCAAAGTGGTCCAACAGGCAGGATTCTGATCTGTGTCCTAACAAAGGCTGTTCTTTATTGGGAGTCCCCCAGTGGGGATTCCCTCCAGGCCAGAAAGAACCATCTGGACCTGGGAACCAAGTGCCAGCAGTTCCCTTTCCACAGAAGGCTGGTTTATCGATTAATCCACGGCGTCTCTTTGTTTTGTTTTGTTTCTGGCTCGGCAGGCCAACCACACAGAAGACGACGTGGGCCGATATTACACCCTTCCCCAGGAGGAGGCAGCGGTGGTCCTTCCTCATGGGCTGCCGCGGTGTTACAGATCACAGGTACTCCCTTAACCCTGTCCCAGTCCAGAAGGTGTTCGGGAGGGGGAAGGCGATGGGGCATCATGGACAAGCGAGGGGTCGCCGGGCTCTCGCTCGACGGGAAGGCTGGATCGTAAGAAATCGTGGGCTCCAGAAAGGCCGTAATAACTCTTTGAGGAGCGTCAGTGGAGCATTCCAGATAAGAGACAAAGCCTCAAATCTAGATGTTCCCCCAATACAGCCTCTTCTCCAGTGTGCTTGGGGCAAAACTGCCCTCCTTACAGATGCCAAAAAAAGGCAGAGAGATCGAATACCATACATTGCACCTCCATCTAGTGCCTACTTCTGGTAATTACACCGTGGAAATACATATTTTTTCTTTTAATTTTTTTCTTTTAACGATCACATAGCAACAGAGGTCCTCCTTGAACTCCGTTTGCCAGTTGTAATAATATCAAGAGCCCCTCAAGACTGGCCAAGGCGCAGAGCCATAACCTAGAAGTGCATGAGCCTTGACTAAGATCCAAGTCATACGAGCGATAAATCCCTCTGTCAAACGAACAGGCGGATGTACGGTAGCCCTGGGAAACAACCATTGTTGGAAAAGCTGGCGTTTTACACTTGGTCTGTTTATTCCAAGTCTTCTCTCAACAATGCTCGAATCCTTTTCTGTGTGTCCTGTTTGTTCTCGGCCCGACAGGTGAGCACCTTCAGAGAAACATGCTTTATGGTGCGGAAGCCGGGACTGGAGCTGATCAACTACTTAAAACACACCAACCTGGCCCATCCAGCTATCCGATACGTCATTTGTATCCTATGAAGTCTTAGATCTTCTCCTGCCCCCCTAAGTGTGTTAGGGCCGCACTGGGCAAGGGAGCAAGGAAGAAACAGAAGTTTTTACGTTGTTCTGTTGAAAACAGAGAGGGAACAATCCAGCAAAGGCCTGAAGAGAAGCTTTCCGGATGATCCCATTTCATTTCCTTCATAAGGACCAGAAGCTTGGGTTTAAAAACAGAACAAAACAGGATAGCATCCATCTGAAGTTAATCTGTACAAGTGGCGATCTTAGCATGTTGAGAAGAGAAGGCTCCGGGGAGGCGATAGCCTTCTCTCTTGTGTACGGTGAGGTGTGCTGTTACTCCGGGGGGCATGGCTAGAACCCAGCAGTGGAAGCTTGTAGATACTGTGGCTTTGTTTCATGAGAAACATATTAAAACACCCGACTGCCTTGACAGGTGGTGGGTTTTTTTGTTTTTTGTTTACTCCAGAGGTTGTGTGTGTGTGTGTGTGTGTGTGTGTGTGTGTGTGTGTTTACACACACGTACAATGCCATTTCAGCCTGTTGTAGTTATACTGTAATTCCCGGATCTTGACTGGAAAGGTAGGGGTGAGTCTAGATGACCTCCCGGTGCCCTGAACTCGAAATGGCTGTGGTGCCACCGTGTTTCTTCAGCTGACGATGCCCAGGGAAGAGACTTTAAGAGCCTTAAGCAGCAGCAGCAGCAATGGAAGAAGGGAAGGCGAGGCAGGCGCTGAGTATTCATGGGAGGGGGTGTCGGTGGTTCGGCCTTCTCTTCGTCCCAGGCAACGAGGGAGCCGCCGTTTCCTTAACAGCTTTGTGCGCGGAGACGGCGAAAAGACCACGGGGAAGACCATGACTCTTTGCCACGTCATACATTACTGTGCAAGGCATAACTGGGTGGTGCTCCATATTCCAGAGGGTGAGTTCCTTTTGGCGAAAATTGGGGCGTGTATAAATATAAATAAATACATACATACATAAACTGCCTGGTGTTCTGGTGCCTGCCGGACAAGCCGAAACCACCCAATCTGTGATTCCCTTTGGCTACGTTTGCCTCCTCTCCTCTCCACAAAAATAAGAAAAGGCCCCATGCCAAATTACGTATCCCCCCCCCTTCTCCTTGACGTTGCAGCTTTCTCTTGGGTGAGGAAATGCGAGGAACTGCTCCCCTCGTCCTATAACCCCCAGCGTTTCGACCAGCCTCTGGAAGCCTCGGCCTGGCTGAAGAACTTCAAAATCACCAACCAGCGTTTCTTGAACGAGGTGAGGGGCAGGAGGCGTGGCGGCCTCCGTGGCTTTACCCGTTCCTGCTGTCTGCGTTTGCGCCGCCTGTTATGTGCCGGCCAGGAAACTTAGGATCTCCCAGAGATCAACTGAGGCCAGTTCTACTCAATTGTCGCGGGCGCGCTCACTCAGGGTGGCCACTCCTAGAGAGGCGCGGAAGTCGGTAACCCGTAGCCGCGCCTTCTCAGTTGTTGGCCCCTCCCTATGGAACCAACTTCCGAGCGAGCTGCGCCTTGCAGAGTCCCTGCCCGTCTTCAAAAAGGCATTAAAAGCTTTGCTTTTCAAGGAGGCCTAGGGTGACCTCATTTCTGTTTAATTTTTTTTTTTACCCATTTGATCCGCTGCTCTCTGCTAAGGGTTCTCCCTCTTTGCCATTTTATCCCTGCCTTTGTCATTGTTGTTTTAGCTTTTTTTTTTAGCCGGAAACCGCCCTGAGTTCCTTTATGGAAAAAGGAGCGGTATAAAAGTGTTCCAAATAAATAAATAAATAAATAAATAAATAGGGGAGACCTCTAGATTCCTCAGAGCCGGGTGGGTGCACGCGCAGAGTGCCGTCCCCTTCACGCCCTCGCTTATTGTCTCCCCGGAATTGTCCGTCTGCCCCTTCCACGAAGGATTTCTGGCTCGAATCCCCTCTTACCCTCCTTACCTTTCATGCGTGGCAGATCAAAACCCAACAGCGTTACATGTGGAACAAACGCGAGAGCACAGACGAAGGCCGTCCGCTGGGAGAGGTGATTGACCAGGTGAGGGGCTGGGACCCCCTTCTGGGTGGCTCCTCGGGGTCTTTGAACCGTCAACGTCCCCAAGGAAGCATGGCTTTGAAGCCGAGAACCAATAGATGTGTGTGTGGGGGGGGTGTAGAAGCCCTTCCCGATGGTTGCACTGGGGCTCTAACCCTTGGGGGTCTCTCATCTCTCTGGCCTTCCTCCTTTTTAGGGCCTGACTCGGGTCCGGAATGCCACGGATGTCGTCGGCGTGGTCTTCAAGGAACTGAAGCAGCAGGCTTCGCGTGGAACGCTCAAGCTCCTGGTGGCTGTGGACGGGGTGAACGTCCTCTGGGGAAGGACAGTCATTCAGAAACTGGACAAGAGTGAAGTATGGCCTCCTCGGACTTGTAGTCCCTTGCAGCCAACGGGGAGAGGGCGGAGGGTGTGGGTGCGCAGCTGATGGCTTAAAAGTGAGGGCGACGTGCCGGCAGGTCCCCTGTAACGAAATGAAAAAGGAGTCCAGTCGTTGGGGGACATGCAAAAGCACGGATTCCTCTCCCCCCCAAAAAAAAATGCCCATGTGCAGTTTCGACCGTTGCTTTTGATGTTTTATGCAAAAAAAGTTTCTGCTCCTGCCAAGATTCTCAGGCAGCTTGTGGGTAGTTCTCCCCCCTAGCACAGCAGTTCCTCAGCAGACCCACATCAGGGCTTCAGACCCTTCCATGGTTGTATCCCGTAGGTCAGATCAAAAGCAAAAAGCAAAAGTGTTCTGCTTATATACTGCCCCATGCCGCTTCAAGTAGTCTCTTCCAGTTTTAATTACAGTGTGCAGGCTCCACATTGAAAGGAAAGGCTGGGTCCCTCTGTCGACAGTATCCTTGTTTTTCCTCAGGTCCTCCCGGGAGCTGACGCTGATCCACAATCTGCGGAAGATGCTCGCCAATGACTGGGTGAGGAAGAGGAGGAGCAGGAGGCATCTCCCGTTTCTTGGCTCTCCCCAGCAAAAATGACAAATGAAAACTGGCCTTGGAGCAAAGCCCTTGAGGGGAAAAATTCTCCCTCCAAGAGGGGAGGGTCGAGAACCTGCAGACGTGGGCAGATCTTCGTTTGCTGTTCCAGTCTGATTTTGGTGGCGGAGTCACAATCCGGCACAGTTCCTCGCCCTCAGCTTTGGGGCAGGTTGCCAGGGAGCCCCAGCGGCACTCTGTTTTTTTTTTTTTTTTTTTGAAAGGAACCAGGTGGTGGAAGTCCAAAGCCCAGCCTCTTTCCACAATCCTGCCCACCTTGTGCGCATTTTCAGATAGATAGACAGACAGATGGATAGATATAGCATTACAGTGATAGAGTGAAAAAGTGATAGTGATACAGCGATAGATAGTATCACTCGGTCTTTTTCCAAGGAGAAAGGCCGGGTAAAATATTCCAAATAAATATAAATTAAAGATAGATAGATAGATAGATAGATAGATAGATAGATAGATAGATAGATAGATAGATAGATAGATAGAGTGAAACAGTGAAACAGTGAAACAGTGAAACAGTGATAGATAGTATCACTGTCCTTTTCCAAGGAGAAAGGCGGGGTAAAATATTCCAAATCAATATAAAGATAGATAGATAAAGTGATAAATAGAGTGATAGTGATAGAGTGATAGATTATTTATTTAAATTTTATTAAGCAATGCAAATACAAATTATAAAAAGAATTCAAAATAAAACCACCAGATAGATTGATTGATTGGTTGCTTGGTTGGTTTGATTGGATGGATGGCTGGATGGATGGATGGATGGATGGATAGATAGTTCTGGTGTCCAGCTGAACCAGCAGAGATTCCCCCCCTAACATGCTTTTCTTGGTGTCTTCAGACCGGAGGAGCCATCGTGACCACTGTTACGCCAACGGGGGCTCCGTACACAGACCCCAAATTTTACCTGCCTTATGATCTGCTGGGAAGGGTGAGTCTGGCCCTGAGATTTTATCCCTTGCAGAGCTAAGAAAGAGGAGGGACCGGGGCTGCCCAATCTCTTGTCGGGCGGGCTCGTTTCGTACCTACCAAGTCCTACTCAAGAGTCAGAGCCCTTGTTATTTGGCGGCTCTAAGCCTCGGCGCTCCAGACATTGCCCCAGCAATCCGGGCTGCTGGGAGCAGTCCAGCCCCAGACCTGTGGACGAGCTGGGCAGGTGTATCCTCCAGGTTTTGGTCCACCCATCGCAGCCGCTGTGCGTGGTGCTGAAAGCTGTTCCTCATCAACTTGGGAAGATTCCTTTCCGGTTTGCTATAAGACCTGGAGTGGACTCAGTGCCCTCTTGGATCGGGAGTCAGACTAGCTAAGACCTCCCCTTCTGTTGAGCCTCAAAGTTTTCATATGGGTTTTGAGCAGAGAACAGAGATTTCCAAGGACCTGGAAAGGTGGTGGTGGTGGAGGGGGGGGTTCCAAACCTACACCACGCCACATGAAAAGCAGATGTTTTGTTACAGAGCCACAGTTTCTTCTGGCACTGCATACAAGATGCCATTAGATCTGTGGGACAGGGTGGTCTCTCGTTCTGGCTTCCTTTAAATTCCCCACTTTCAGAGGGCCTTCTGGTGGATAGCTGCCTACAGTCAACCCCAAAGGGACGGAAACACCTTTTGCTTGGATTTTGAGAGCTTCCAATTTCCCCTTAAACTCTAATATAGTTTGAGAGAGAGACCTTTATTTCTCATCTTGTTCTGTTTACCCCCCCTTCCCTCTTCCCACTCTGCACCACTGCCCCTATCAGGAGGGTTTTGAAGCCCTCGACCCCTTTGTCCCTATCCAGGTATTCAACTACACGGACCGGGAGTTTGAAGGCTGCTATCAATACTACATTGAGAACAAGTGGCTTCAGCATGAGAAAGGTGAGTCCCAATTCTCTCTAGTCTAAGACCTCTTGTCCACCAGGAATACTCTGCTGTGTGTGTGTGTGTGGGGGGTTACAGTCAATCTCAACCAGTGATTTAGGCATAAACACAGCTCAGTAGGACAAAAATCTCCCCCCCCCCCCTGCCACTGCTTCTCGGAGCTCAGAACCACCAAAAATCTTCTTTTTCATTAAATATTTGCTGCCATCCGTTACAGCTGGGCTGCAATCTTACCCGCCTCTGCCTGTTAAATATAGTACCTCTGATCCTTTTTTTAACAGTAGAAATGTCTGGGATTGTATTTATATTTATTTATTTGATGTATATGCAGCACCAGCTGACCTAAGGTCACTTCTTTGGCTCATGGGAAGGTTCAAAATATTGATTGCAGAATCAGGGCTTACCAGATGTAGGATTTCCATCTGCCCAGCCATTCAGGAAGAACATGGAGTAGAGTAAGAACTCCTCCTGTCCCCCGTCCCCCCCCAAAAAAAACCCACCTCCCTCCTTCCCCCGCAGATGCTGAAAACCATGGATAATAGCAAACCGGGCCAAACCCTATTACATGATTCCTGGTCCCCTCTCGTGCCCAGTTCTGGGAATTACATCATGGAAACAATGTCTTTCTGGCTGTTTTAAAAATGTTTTCCGTCTGTGGATATTGATCCTGCAGATATAGGGTGTTCTACTGTACATCTCTAACAAACCACGGTCCTGAGTGTGTAACTTGTTTCCCTCCTTTTCTGTACCAGCCACCACCGACGAAGGCAGGCTAGAGATTTGGTTTCTTACCGGCTGCAACCCCGGACTCCTGGAACAGATCTGTGCTTTCTTGTGATCTCGTGTCTCGTCTCCTTGCTGCAGAGTTGTCTTGCTGCAAACAATTCCGCCCTGTTCAAGCAGCGCCATAATAAATATACTCAAATACCTTCTAAGCTAGGCCTATGTTGCATTTCTTAAACAACAGGGAAGGGAGGGTGAGCCTGGGGAGGGTCTGTTATATTTATATTTATGCTCTTTTTCTAGATATAGTGCCACTCAGTGTGCTCCACCTGCAAAACAACCTCAAAATCAGTTCTTATTGATATTCGCAAGTCTTGATCAATCTGCAGTATTTACCTACGACCCAAAGCCCGGCTTAATACTAATAATCGTGTGCCGTTACATCAGTTCTTATGGCGTCTCTTTCCAGGGCTTCCTGGGTCGCAGTGGTTTCCCATTGCCTTCTTCTGGGGTAACCCTGGGACTGTGGCTGGCTGGCTCTTCTCCCAGGAAGAACAATGGGGAATCAACCCCCAACCTCTGGCTCCCTGACCTAAACCACTGAGTTACCCAAACCCTCTCAGGGTGGTGCAAATTTCGGGGAATAATACAATTTTCTGACTTGGCAGCTTCTGCTTCTGTCCAGCGAGATTGCAAACCGTTGCCTTTCTGCCTATGGGAGTGTCTGGGAAAGCCTGGCTTCCAAAGAGAGCAAGGGGAGTTGCTGCAACAGCAACCACATCTCCCATTATGCTGCACATAGAGCAACGCTGGCTGGGGCTAATGGGAACTGGAACCTGTCAGCATCCAAGTCCTTGCACGCACACACACACCCCAAGTCAGTTCCAGTTCTTGGATGCGCTATAACCCGCCCGCCTAGCATTAAATACATAGGAGACACGTGTATAGTTCAATTCAGACGTGCCTAAGAAAAGCAGAAGGTTCAGCCCGGCTCCTAGTGGAACCCCTACCATAGATATAAGCAAGGCTAGAGCGGCCAATCAACAGCGCAGTGGCCAAAATGGCGGCCTACCGGAAGTTGGGCGAGCGTAATCCTTCCGCGTCCTGATATTTCCAGCCAATGAAAACGGGGAGAACGGAGGACGGCGAAGGCAAGAGGATAAACAAGCCTAAGCTCCGCCCACCCACTCCGCTCTTGGGATTGGCCGGCCGGCTCCGACCAATCAGAGCCCGAGGCTCGGGGTCTTTGCCTCTTCCGCTTGCTTTCTCTTTCCCCTCAGGCAGGCAGGCAGGCAGGCTCGCTCGCGCCTGCGCAGTCGCCTGGCCCCGCCCCTTCCCTCCAACGGCCGCTGCTCTCCTGGCCCCGCCCCTCACACGCAGACACCGCTATTCCCTAAACAGGGAGGCCAAGAGGGCGGCATGTCCGGGGCCCGCGAGGTGGTGACGCTCCAGTTGGGCCCTTACGCCGGCAGCGTCGGCGCCCATTGGTGGAGGATCCAGGTAAAAAGGAGGAGGGGAGGAGGGGAGGAGGGGAGCGGCGAGGGGCGCGAGGCGAGAGTGCGCATGCGCTTCTCAACGGCAAGGGGGAGGAAAGGTGGGAGGGGCCGTCCTGTGCGCGTGCGCATTGGGTGGAGGGGCGGGGCGGGGCTTGTGCCTCCACCTTTGCGTGTCAAGGTGTAACGTGTGGATGGGGATGCAGACACGTGCAGGAGCCTGTTCCACCAGGGGCTGTTGTGTTTAACAACAACAACAACAACAACAATAAATAGGGTGCTTTCCCCCAAAACCTCATATCTGCTTTAACCTCTCGAGCTACCCAACAACCTTGCAAGGGAGGCCAGACTGGAGGAAAAGGACTGGGGGTTTTATTTATTTATTTATTTATTTATTTATTTATTTATTTGGTTTTTATACTGCGGTTTAGGTCTCTTGACCACAGAGGTTGAGAGTTCTAAATCACCCCCTTTTGCCTCCTTGCTAGAAGCTGGACTTCTTAAGCCATTATAGACATTAAATTAGACTTTAAGGTTCTAAACCTCTCACTCGGAAAGCCCGGTTTGGGTTGCTGTCTCGGCGACACACACAGCAAACCAGCTGTGTGGGATAAATAGACAAGGGTATCATAAAATCAACTGCCCACACACAATTGACCACCTGTTAATGGGGCGGCTAAAAAATTCTTGTAAATTAATTAATTAATTAATTAATTGCTGTCACTGGACAGGAAAGAAGTAATGCTGATATTCAGAATTTACATAGCAATTGGGTGCGGACTATGCCTTCAATGCACATTATCTTGTCATTTCTCTCTGTGGTAAAGTATTTAACGGCAGCAAAAAGTCTTTGCAACTGTAATGATACCTGCATGTAGTAAATTTATTCTGTGAGATGCTGATTATTATTATTATTATTATTATTATTATTATTATTATTATTATTATTATTATTATTATTATTATTATTATTATTATTATTAGACAACAACAACGACTTGGTTGGTCTTTCAAAGGGCCAAATCAAAAACTTAAAAGACTGACATGCACGATATCAAGATGAGCAGCTGCTTTCAAAAACCAGTAATGCTCGTTTTCCGTACATATGTAATTTCCACAAAAGAACCCTCCCTTCAGCCATTGATCTACAAAATGCGTGAAACAATTTTGTTAGCCTCCAAAGGGATACAGTATTTGTGTCCTGCTCCTGTTGCGACTCAAGCAGACAAAAGGCGATCAAGTCTCTGTAAAAAAGCAAAGAAACATTTTAACAAGGAATCTCTGAGAGACTTTGTTTAGCCTGGCATCGAGACTGGAAAAGGATATGCCCTGGAATGCCCTAAAATAAAGTTTCTCCTTGTTAAAATGTTTCTTCTTTCCCCCTAGACTTGATTGCCTTTTTCTGCTTGAGCCCCAACAGAAACAGGACACAAATACTGTATCCCTTTGGAGGCTAACAAAATTGTTCCTAAACGTGGCGTGGGTTATTTGCGGACCTTTAACCTGGCGAGCCTGGCATCACCTTTGTTTCCCCAGGAAGCTTTGCTCTGCTGCGGATCTGCGGCTGAGGAGTCCCTCTGCCACAATGTCCTCTTCCGGGCGGGGAAAACTCCCCACGGGCAGGAGACCTACACGCCCCGCCTCATCCTCACGGACCTCAAAGGTAGGGATTTGCAGAGGTGGATCTCACACCAAAGCCTTGGCAAAGGACTGTGGGAGTTGTGGTCCAAAACATCTGGAGGGGGCGAAGTTTGGACCTGCCTGGGTTCGAAACTGGCCTTTGCTCTTCAAATTAAATTGACATCTTAATTATTTGCTGGTTCAGTTTTCTTAATAACATCATTATTGGCTACCTTTATGTTGTAGCGTGATAAGTTGCCATTATTTTGTTTTGTTTTGCTTGCCTTGTTATGGTTGATGTCGTTGCTGGGAGCTGCCCAGAGTGACCTTGCCGTCAGATGGGTGGTATTTATTTTATTTAGTTATTTATTTATGCATTTATATACCGCCCATCTTCCAGAGAAACTCTGGGCGGTGAACAAACATCAACTCGACAATTAAAATGATAATTTATAATAATAACTAGAGATGGGCACGAAACAAAAAAATGGCGTTTCGGTTTTTCGTTTGTCGTTGAGAGGTCTGTTTTGGTTCGTTTCCGTTTGTTGCAAATTTTTGGAAAAAATTCGTTACCGTTTTTCGTTTTTTCATTTGTCGCTTCTACCCGCTTTGGCGTGATTTTTAAAGCATTTCCACGTGCAGGCATCCCCCAACAGCCCAGACCAGAGGGAAAACACTAAAAAAAATGGATGCTGGCAGAGACACAGTATAGACTAGGTACGCAGGGAGGCTGCAAAGGCAGCTGTGGGCGTTGCCCAGGGTGCAAGGCAGCCACAGAGTGACTGCACTGCGGGGCAAGGAAGGGTACTCACCGAGAGGTACGCAGCACGCACGCACACAGGGAGGCTGCAGGACTGAAGCTAGAGTCGCAGAGACAGCAATCCCACCCTAAGTCCCACCAGAGACTGCAAGGAGGACGGGGGCGGCCAGAGCTTTTTATGCCCTCTGTGGCTGCCAGACCTGCCCGCCCAGTCTGCAACCTGGGCATGCTATTGGTTGAACATGATTCCATTACATGGCTTGCCTCCATTTTGTGGCTGGTGGTGACATCCATTTTAAAGGGAAAAGAAAAATACATCGTGATGGGAGAAGACAAAAACAAACATTTTAAGGAGCCCAACCCCCCTGGTAGGTATTATCAGACAATATAAATAATTATCGCTGTGTTTTTACAGATGTCCAGGGTGTTTTTTAACATTTAAAACAGCTCATTTCATTGCGCGTCGCCATTAACGGAAACGAAATGTAATGACCACAATTTTCGTGGTTCTGTTCGTTTCGTTTCATTTTCATCACAATTTTCGTTTGTCGTTTCGTTACGTAACGGAAACGACAAACGGTAACGGAAACGAAAAAATGTTCTTTCCGTGCCCATCGCTAATAATAACCATAACAAGAAAGAAAAAAAAGTATAGAAGTTAAACAAACAAACAAGCAGTTTTTTTCATTCCCCCCCGCCGCCCTTTTCTTCCTTGGGTCATTGGAGTGTTGTTACAAGTAGGACTGTGGTATTCATGGGGGTGGGGGTTAACTCCAAGTCTTCCCCTGCGGATGCTGAAATTTGCGGATGTAGTGCATGCGATGTGTGGCATTAAGTGGCTCGCGACTTCCACCTTTCCTCCCCAGCGGTGGGCCTTTCTTGTGTCCGTGGCCACTCGCTGTGCCTCTCTGCAGCCCTGCGCAGGATCGGATCTTTGATCTACCGACCTGCGATTGAGATGTACAAAATAATGTAGGGCATGAGTGAAGTGGATAGAGGGATGCTCTTCTCCCTCTCACAAAATACCAGAACTAGGGGACATCCACTCAAATTGAGGGTTGGAAGAGCGAGGACAGGCAAAAGAAAATATTTTTTTACCCAGCGCGTTGTTAGTCTGTGGAACTCCCTGCCACAGGAGGTGGTGATGGCATCTGGCCTGGATGCCTTCCAAAGGGGATTAGACAGATTCCTGGAGGAAAAATCTATCACAGGTGACAAACCATGATGGAGACGTGTCATCGCCAGGCTTAAAAGTGGGGTCCTTCAAGGGCCAGATGCAGGGGAGTGGTATCAGGAGACAGAGGTGTAGTCTCGTGTGCTCCCAAACGCATCTGTTGGGGCCACTGTGAGATACAGGAAGCTGGACTAGGTGGGCCTTTGGCCTGATCCAGCAGGGCTCTTCTGATGTTCTTATGGATTGGAACATGGGGCCTCCTGAACCATCAGCCAGGACCTGTTCTTTGGAAGCAAAGGAGGAACCTGTCTGTTACCATCTCTCATGGCTTCTGGCATTAGTGGGGAGGGGAGGACACTGCCTTCCAGCTTCCCCCTCCCCTCCCCAAGATCCCACAGTCTGGTTGCAATGGACGGACAAACTGGAGAAGGGGCAAGCGGAAGGTGGTGGCAGGTGAGCACAAGGTAGCCCCGGTGGCCAGGCACCTTCTTTCCAGCGCCAGGACGCGTGGCTCTGAGCTTCCCAGCAGCTGCCACGAGTAACGGCCGTGTTTCCCTTTCCGCTCCTAGGGAACCTGAGCTCTTTCCAGCAAAAGGGAAGCTCCTGCCAGGACACCAAATCAGACTCCCCCACGGCATGGTGAGTGTCTTATTTCCCCAGCGACCTCCCAGCACCTCCTTAGTTTGGACCTAGCGTGCAGAGACCTGCCACCTACAGAGCCGCTGGTGCTGATGTCCATTTTATACCAGAAGGCCTCGGGGCGCCTTCTCTGGAAGAGAAGCCCGATTCCAGCTGTCCGGAAACCTGGCTCTCTCTCGATTGCAGACGGGCTGCTGCTCTCTGTTTATTTCTATTCGCACCTCTTTCCGCAAACTTGATGCTAGAACAGGGGTGGCGAACATTTGCATTTCAGATGTTTTGGACCACAGCTCCCAGAGTTCCAAGTCTGTATTGCCAGTGACAAAGGACTGTGGGAGTTGGGTGGTGTGTCCAAAACATCTGGAGGGCCGAAGGTTTGTCACCACTGTCCTAGAAGAAGTAGCATCTGGTTTTGGGTGGGGGAGAAACGCGAAGCAGCAGGCAACCGCCAACAGATGTTAAGGGCCTGGTGTTTAAAAAGCACCCGGGAATACCAGGAGCGGTTAAAGTCACACATTTCTTGGCTTCAAGGACATTTTTTTAAAAAAAGGAAGAGAAGGAAAAAGGAATACCATTAAATCTTCTTGACGGTTCTTCCCAAATTCTCTTAAATCTACATCTGGGACACCCAGAAGGTGGGGGCGTCAACTCCTGTGCAAATTTGAGAATGCTTATTTTACTCTTATTTCTATGCATTTTCGGTTGTTTATATCTGAGGTGCCAGATGCTGTTTTCTAAGACGGTTTTCATCTGTGCCCGATCGGCTATAAAGCAACAATGAGCTAAATCAGTTCGGCGGATTTTAGAGTCATAAGAACCTAAGAAGAGCCCTGCTGGATCAGGCCAAAGGCCCATCTAGTCCAGCTTCCTGTATCTCACAAGGGGCCCACCAGATGCCTCTGGGGATGGAAAGGCAGCCTTCATCACTGCTGTCAATCCATTGCTTCCAGTTCTTTTTTGTAGTAAAAGGGACTCTTCTCCCCCCCCCCCCCAGGAGAGGCAGTCTGTCAACCCACCAAGAAGACCCACTGCCTGCGAATCCATTCCTGCACACCCTCAACAGGCAGGCGGTAAGACTCCCCCCCCCGTCTCTTAAGACGTCTTTTAGACAAGTTCCTGGAGAATTGTTGGCTATGGCCGATCGGTGCCTAAATCTCCCCTGATCTCAATCGGACTTATTCCCAAGTAAGAGAGAATTGTGTGGCCTCTCAGCGCTGCCTCGTTATGCCGCTTATCTCACAACAGCTGTCCGATTGCGTTCCCCTGGTAGAACGCGGCTGCTTACCCCTCACGAAAGCCTCAGGTGTTAACGTCTCATTTGTTGTTATCGTTTCAGAGCGGCAGGACTCCCGATGGCAATTTGGCTTCTTGGACGCATCTGAGCGGTAAAGAAAGTGTGTGGGTGGGTGGGTGGGTGGGTGTGTATCAGCATGCATGGCTTTCTGGAGGGAAACTGGCAGGACGGGGCTGGGGGGTGTAGCTTGGTGATAATCCGGTTTCCAAACTGGCACCCCTTGCTTATTTAATGGCTCGTGTCTCTGATTGCTGGCTCTGATTCTCAAGCAGCCAACAGCCCTCGGGAAACAGACCCAGCAACAAGACGAAATTTTTTAAAAAATGCCATGGAAACTATAAGAACAGTGATCGGTGTGAAAATTCAGCCAAGCCAACGACACTTTTGTGGTCTCGGAAAAGGGGCCAGATTGACAAGTGTTGACATGAAAGGGGAAGACACACACACACACACACACACACACACACACACACACACACACACACACACACACACACACACACACACACACACACACACACACACACACACACACACACACGGGTCCCTGCCGCTGATGGACTTACTCGTTGCCACATGGAGCTGCCTCGGCCCCCTTTCCCCATGTCCTGTGGCAGCTGGGAAGGGCCTGGGTCGTGGCCAGATGTGGTGGTGGTGGTGGGGGCACAGTGGGAAGCCAGAGGGACTCACCGCCTCCCTGTCGGCTTAAAAAGCAATGCTTCCCCAACTGTGGGGTCCCCAGATGGTTCTGGGATTAAAACTCCCCGAAGACTTTCTGTCTTTCCACCCTCAACTGAGCTGGCCAGGATCCCTAGTGGTCGTAGTCTGAGAGCATCCGAGGGGCCACCGGAGGTTTGCCCCCCCCCCCCGTCGGCTTACAGCCTGACCGCAAAGGAGAGAAAACCCTGTCTCCTCCTGTCTCCCGAGAGCAGCGCCCGGGAGTGGGCGTGGGTCCAGAATCCGGGACCACCTTTCCCCTCTACAGAGCTTCTGCTGGCACCTCGCAGGGGTTGCCTCGATGCTGGGAAACCACTGGCCAGGCGCAGGCAGGCAGCGCGGCCGGCCGGAAACCCTCTCCGTTGAGCCAGCCCGCCGCGTATCGTGTTTCTAGACAGCCACCCCCGGCCGAACGAGACCCCCAAGACCTCCGGCGTGGAGACGGCGGCACCTGCCTGGCCAGACTTCCTCCGGACGCCGCTTCACCCCCGGAGCATCCTCACCATCCACCAGTATCATCACGAAGGGTAAAGCGTGCCCTGCATCCCTTCCTTCAGTGGGCCTTTCCTCTTGGCCCGTGGGGAGGGGCAGGGGAAGGAACACCCCCCTCCACACACACACATACACCCAGGAGAGGCAGGCTTTGAGATCCGAGTGGCGTTCTCTTCCGCAGGGATTCCAGCCGCTTGGAAGCGTTCGGCCAAGGCGAGAAGCTCCTCCAAGAGGGCGCCTACCCTGACGAACTGGAGGACCGGCTGCATTTCTACGTCGAAGAGTGCGACTACTTGCAGGTGAGCCCCGCGGCCAGTGGGCTCTTAGCCTCCCTGTCGTGCTCTCGGTGCCGGGCCCTGACGCCGCTTCTCCTCGCCTCGCCCCAGGGCTTCCAGGTTCTCTGTGACCTGCAGAGCGGTTTTTCCGGCGTCGGAGCCAGAGCGACCGAGTTGCTGCAGGATGAATACGCCGGGAAGGGGATCCTGACCTGGGGCCTGACGCCGGTGCTGCAGCCCACCGTAAGTCTGGAACACCCCCCTGCGTTCTCTTTGAATCGTGCTGAGTACAGAAACATAAGCCTGAGCAGATCTTTTGTGTGTGTGTGTACGTGTGTTTCTGTGTTCAATTTTCTCTTGAATGCCTCGGAGCCCTCACCACCTCCCAAAGTCACTTGCTCCGTTGTCGTACCGCTCTAACGGTTGAGAAGTTTTTCCTCGTATTCACCCGGAATCTGGCCTCCTTTTCCTTGAGCCCCTTCTTACATCTCCTGCACTTGGGGATGGCTGAGAACAGATCCTCTGTAGGACCACCTTTCAAGTATTGGTCAAGCACTCTCCAATCTCCCCCCCTCCGCCTGTCTTCTTTGCTTGAGGCTAAACGTGCCCAGTTCTTTTTGTCTTGAACAACTAAGGCAGTGGTTCTCAAAACCTTCCTAAAGCCGTGACCGTTTAATACAGTTCCTCCTGTTGTGGTGACCCCCTTGCCCTGCTTGGAAGAGGCCACAAGCCCCCCTTGGCAGGCCACTGCTGCAGGTGCCATAGAGAATTTCCCTCTACAGGCACCCTCAGCCAATCGCAGCCTCCAGTGCCGTTGACTGACATCCCCTCCAACCTATAACTTTGCATCTGTAACTCACTCACCTCCCCCTCCTCCTCCAGACCCAACCCGTTTGTGACTTTTTCTTCACTGGCTCATGGTGACCCCTGTGAAATCGTTGTTCGACCCCCAAAAGGCGTCCCGACTCCCAGGTTGAGAACCACTGCACTAAGGGATGAGAAGGATGTAGCCTGTTCATAGACAACGGCAAAACATCACCTCTTTTTCTCCCCACTTAGATTCCGCAGAGGAATTTCTACCAGCTCATGAACACTGTCCTGGGGTTGGTTAAGCTTTCCACTCACAGCTCACTCTTCTGCCCTCTGTCCCTCAACGGGAGCCTGGGTCTCCGGCCACAGCCCCCCGTCTCCCTCCCATACCTGCACTATGAGGTGAGCGGCATGCTGCGGGTTGCAGGGGGTGCGTGGCGTAGGGTCCCAGGAGGCAAGAACACCAGGGCTCGGTGGGTGGGGGCTTCCAGTCCCTTGCCTCCCCTGCTTTTAGGGCTCCTCACCCCTCGCCTCGACCTTCTGCCCTCAAATTGCAAGTCAGGGACAGATTCCTGGAGGAAAAGTCCATCCCAGGTGACAAACCATGATGGAGAGATGTCATCTCCAGTCTTAAAAAACAGGATACTTCAAGGGCCAGATGCAGGGGAGTGGTATCAGGAGATAGATATCTAGTCTCGTGCGCTCCCAGAGGCATCTGGTGGGGCCACTGTGAGATACAGGAAACTGGACTAGATGGGCCTTTGGCCTGATCCAGCAGGGCTCTTCTTAGGTTCTTAAAACCAGCCTAAAATGGAAACCATGAGCACCCAAATGTGTGGGGGTGTCATCTTTGAGGGCACACCACGTTTCTGGACATCAGGCCAGGTCGCAAGGGGATGTTGGCATTTCCAGGCCACCTCAAGATACCCAGAAGCCTCTGGGGTCAGAGGAGTCCAGTAGGGCTCCTGTTCCACATCCCCTTTTCCAAACAGGAAAAGCCGGGAAACCCCGTGGCGGTTTTACGCTTGGGGACACCCGCTGCTGAGACAGCAAGGCCCCTTCTGCTCTTGCTGTCACCAGTGTGGAGGGCTTAGTCCTGGTCGGTGGCGTCAGGCCTGGAGAGTTTGCCTCGACCTCCTCCGGAGCCCTCCTTGCCGTCAGCGTGGCTCACGTCTCTCACCTTCCGCAGCCTTCTCTCGACTACCACACCAGTGCCATCCTGGCGGCCACGCTGGACACGCTCACCTCTCCCTACCGCCTCCAGGCCTCGCCGCTCTCCATGGTGCAACTGGCAGAAGCCCTGACTTTCTCGGGGAGGAAGGTACGAAGTGGCTGAGGCCGACAGTGCCAGGTGGGGAAGGGACCTGGGGGCAGCCACTGTTTTAGCCGTGCCTCTGAGCCTCGATCAAAGACTCCTTACCTTTCTCTCCCCCCTGGCCATCTCCTCCAGGTTGCCGCCGTCACGGCTGCGGTGCCGTTTCCTGCGTCCCACGGCCAGTCCCTTCCCGAGGCATTGTGCGGCCACCAGACCTCCCTCCCTGGGACCTCCCTGTCTTCGTGTGGGGAGCCAAGAGACGAACACTGTTTTGCCCAGTCAGTGGTGCTCCGTGGAATCAGCAAGGAGCACCAAGTCAGGTAAGGGCCCTGGTCGTGGGGAGGGGTCTCTGCCAGGCCAGCGATCCTGCCTTCAGCACCTGCCCACCCAGATGGGAGAGGCTCCCCCTCCCCCCATGTCTCTCACCCTGCCTTCTTCAGAGCCAGGAGGGGCACCCAAAAGAATCCATCAGTCCTTCAGCTGGTTTTTAGCTCCAGGTGAGGTGCCATAGTCAAGGCCCGTCAAATGGCCTCTACTTCATGACGACCCTGTAAATGAGAGCTGTACTCAGCTCTCACCAACACAAGCTTTAGGGAGTCAACCCATCTTCATCTTTGGTCAACCCACCTTCACGTCTGTGGAGCTGGCACGGGTGCTGTTTCTAGCAGAAAGGTGGCACAGATATATTTAATTCAGCGCTTACCGGGCAACGTGGTGGGTTAAGGCAGGTCACTGGAACGGCAGCTGCTGGTTAGGACTGCAAGTAGAGCCAGCCTCGTATGTGAATTCATTTCTTAGCAGGCAACGTGTTGGGTCACTGGCATGACAGCTGCCGGTTAGGATTGCAAGCAGAGCCAGTCTCTATGTGAACTCAGTGCTTACCATGCAACGTGTTGGGTCACTGGAACAGTAGCTGCCATTTAGGATTGCAAGTAGAACCAGTCTCTGTGAACTCAGTGCTTACCATGCAACGTGTTGGGTCCCTGGAACAGTAGCTGCCATTTAGGATTGCAAGTAGAACCAGTCTCTATGTGAAGTCAGTGCTTACCAGGCAACGTGTTGGGTCACTGGCATGACAGCTGCCGGTTAGGATTGCAAGCAGAGCCAGTCTCTATGTGAACTCAGTGCTTACCATGCAACGTGTTGGGTCACTGGAACAGTAGCTACCATTTAGGATTGCAAGTAGAGCCAACCTCGTATGTGAACTCAGTGCTTACCATGCAACGTGTTGGCTCACTGGCACGACAGCTGCCGGTTAGGATTGCAAGTAAAGCCAACAAACATTCCTCTCTGGAGAAACCCAACTCTCCCTTGGAAACAGTAGTCCTTAACCCTTTGTGGCCCTGAACCCTGCTCCGTTTGTTTCTCTTGTAGCCACATCCCCTCAGGCAGTGAACCCAGGTCTGTCCTCCACATGTGTGAAACCGGGCAGGAGGTCTTGGCCCGCTACCTGTACACCGTCTCCCCCAGAACCTTCAGGTTGGCCCAATGGGGAGTGGGGGGCATGGGGCGGAGGAGGAGGAGGCTGGGACAAGGGCGAATTACTCCCCGGCTTATGGCGGCGTCTTCCTTTATTTGCTTCACAGCACCTCTCATTTGCTGCAAGCCCCTTGCAGGCTTCTGGCTCCCTTCCCCCAGTTCTTCTCGCCTCTCGTCAACAAACACGGGTTCCTCCTGGAGAAGCCGCTGCAGACCTTCGCCGGTAAGGCGCCTGGGTTATGATCCGGGAGCTATGGCCGGGCGGGCGCTGAGCGTCTGGCGCCAAAGGCGGAGTCTCACAGGGGTGAGGGAACCCCATTTAAAACACTGGGCTTGCCGTTCAGATGCTGGCTTTAAGAAGGGAGTTTAAAACACCTCTTTTTCAACAGGTTTCTGATATCAAAGCTGCCTGGCGGTGTTAGATTTTTAACTTGATGCTTTTGTTGGCTTTGTGGCAGGGAGGTATCGCTGGATTTTATGGTCAAGTTCAAATTTGGTTTTACATTAGGACTCCCCTTATCTGTGGTCGCGTACCCTTGAGTAGCTGTCAGTTAACACCAAAACGCGGTCTCGGAGGCATTCTAAGTAGACAATTCCCCTGCCTTTGTTATCTTCCTCTCTCTTCAGCGGTCGAAAGCATCCCCGTCTTCACCGCCCTCCAGGCCTCAGCGGCCCTGCACAAAACCCTCAGGGCTCTTTACGAGGAGCTGCGTCAAGTGGACGTCCGGCGCTGGGCCAGTTTTTTTTCCGCCGGGATGGAAACGGATGACTTTGTGGAGGCCTTGGAGGGGCTGAGGACCCTCTCCCACTGCTACAAAGAGAGCGGCTCGGAGGACAATTCGGAGGACGAAACGGACTGAGCGCTTTCCCGCCCTTGGCTTTGTAAAAAGGAACCCAAATAAACCCGTTAAAGCCACCCCCGCTGTCTCTGGGCTGCTGTGAGGGAGGGGAGGTGGCTTCGGATCGTGGGATGGCCGCGGAGATGCGCGGAGCGGGCCTTCCGCACCCATGAGGAAGAAGAGGGGCCCACATCTCCTGCACATGAGTTTTATTCTTTAAAATACAACTGTGCAATAAATATTCGTCCCGAAACGGCTGTTGAGCGAAGGCCCGAGTGTCTGCCCTCTTAAAATATTTACATCGGAGAACCCGGGGTGCTCCTCCCCATCACAGATGGGGCCAGGAGGGGAGGAGTCTCCGGAAGACGCCTGGGGGTTGCGCTCGATGTACAAGTGGAAGGGGTGGGAGGAAGTTCCCCGCCGACCTGCGCCCGTCAGTCCTCACACCTCAAATCCCATCTCCTCCTGCTCTTCGGGGTCCGTGTTGCTGGCACTCAGGCCATCCTCCTCGTCTTCAGAGCTGACCTCGCAGGCGGTGTGGAACAAGGCCATCAGCTCCCTGAGGCGGTGGGCGACCTGCAGGGACAAGCGGCATCACTGAGGAGCCCTCCCCCCCGGCAGATCAAGAGGGAGGCACGCACCCACATCCTTTCCCCATATACACGAATTCCAGGACGGATCATAGAGACCAAAATCATTCTGTCTTTTTTGACTCCCCAGCTGCCTCCAGCAAGGGAACCCATTTCTGCAACTCTCCTTGAGACAGATTTTTTGTTTGTTGCCCAGAGTGGCCTTTGGACCAGACAGGTGGGATAAAAACATCAATAAAATGAGGAGAAACTCTGAATGTTTCTTTCTTTGCTTACTTAGAATAGCTTCGCCCTCCTTTTCTCCTTTCAAAAAAAGCGACCCACGGCGGTCAACGTCGTTCGAGGTGGGTCAAAATTTAAGTCGGCAAAAACCCAAAGTGTTCGGCTTATATATCGCCCCATACCACTTCAAGTAGTCTCTGGGCGGTTTACAGTTTAATTATACAGTATGCAGGCTACACAATGCCCCCCGCCCTGCAGCAAGCTGGGTACTCATTTTACCGACCTCGAAAGGATGGAAGGCTGAGTGAACCTTGAGCCTGCTACCTGGGATTGAACCCCAGGTTGTGAGCAGAGATTTACCTGCAGGACAGGCATTTAACCACTGCACCACGGGGATCCTAACCACCAAATAAACAAACAAAAAAGGCCTCTCTGTTTAAATTTTCTCTCCCCCCCAAAAAACATCTCATCTGAAGTTCATTTTGCCCTCCTGTTCGAGCCGAATTGTTAAACATAAGAACATAAGAAGAGCCATGCTGGATCAGGCCAAAGGCTCATCTCGTCCAGCTTCCTGTATCTCACAGTGGCCCCACCAGATGCCTCTGGGAGTGCATGAGACTAGATCTCTGTCTCCTGATACCACTCCCCCTGCATCTGGCCCTTGAAGGACCCCCGTTTTAGACCTGGAGATGACACATCCCCATCATGGTTTGTCAACTGGGATGGACTTCTCCTCCAGGAATCTGTCCAATCCCCTTTGGAAGGCATCCAGGCCAGATGCCATCACCACATCCTGTGGCAGGGAATTCCACAGACTAACATGCTGGGTGAAAAAAATATTTTCTTGTTAAGGAAGGGAGCTTTAGGAAGGTACCTGATTTCCCGCCCTCACGGCGGTCGCCTTCTTTCGAAATGGGACCTACAACCGCCAGTAAAGCATCATTTGAACCTGGCCTCAGCTGGGGCTCTGGAACAGGAGCTTAGAGGCCAGGTTGCCGGGAAGAAGGAAGACACGCACCCTGACCCACTCCCCTCTGCACAAACACACCATCTCCCGGCCTCCCCGAGACTTGCCTCTTCGGCCGTTTTGTTCTGGAGCTGCCGGGAGATGGCGCGGAAGGTGTCCAGGTTGGCCCCTCGGTCCTGGCAGGCGGTCAGGATGACCCGGTCAGCCTCCCTGGGGGGGAAAAAGAGAGAGACCCACGGGGGTGGGAAGAGACCGACGAAAGGCCCTCGTCTGCCCCCGGGCCTGGCTCCCTGATCCCACAAGCAGCTTGGGATTCTGAAGCTGCTCCGACCGATACCAGCCGAGAAAATAATTCGATACGTCAGGGAGGGAGGGGACCAAGGAGGAGATGGGGGCACGAGGGGCAGTGGTCTCCCTTTGGGGGTCTCCTTCCCCCACTTGCCTCCAGCCCATTTTGGGAGCACCGGGGGGGGGTTGTTCCCTCAAAGGTCTCCCCACCACCATCCGTGAGGACACCAAGGGTGTATGTCTGTGGCATGGATGGGGAAGTTGCATGCCTCCCGGAACCACGCCCGGTTGTGTCCTACCTGGTCCACAGGACGACCTTCTCCCCCGTGGAGCTGACCTTGATGTTTTTGGCACACACGGTGGCTGCCTCGGTGGCCCTTGGGAGCGCCTCCTCTCCCCGTAAGGGGCCTGTACGTTCCCGGCCTCCGGTGGCCTGCGGAAGGGGCTTTGGCCCCTGTAAACGCTGGCTCAGAGACAACTCCTCCTTGGTTTTAGGATCAGCGGACAAGCAAAGGTGGCTGGATGCTTTGTCCGGCTTCTCTCTCCCTGTGCCCGCCGGCAGGATTTTCGGCGGTACACCCTGCGCCTCCATCCCTCGGGGTTTCACGTCCATAGAGGTAGGCAGGCTGTGGGCCCCTTTGTCCTGGAGATCCGGGCCAGAGGGAGCCGTGGGCTCTTCAGGGAATCCAGGCCGACGGACAAGCGTTTGCGGGCACTTCCTGACAGCAGGAGAGGCGGGCCCCGCGGCCGTCGCTTTATCGGGCTCCAGTTTGTCTTGGCCAGGGCCTGAGGAGACCACCTCCTCTCTCAGGCCAAGCCTGGCCTCCATTTCTCCAAGGGAAGAATTGGTTTTGAGTCGAGGTAGTTTTGGCGGCGCTGCCCTCTGGACCTGTGGGGGTGAACCGGCCTTCTTGGGGGAAGGAAGTCTCGGCACAGCAGCCTCCTCCGCAGCCCGGACCACTTCCGGGGGCCCGTCTGTGCAGACAGGCGGCTTTCCTTCCCCGTGAGAACCTGGAGAAGAAGAACATTAGGACATAAGAAGAACCCTGCCGGATCAGATGAAAGGCCCATTGAGTCCAGCTTCCTGTCTCTCCCAGTGGCCCCACCAGATGCGTCCGGGAGCGCATGAGACTAGATCTCTGTCTCCTGATCCCACTCCCCTGCATCTGGCCTTTGGAAGCACCCCAGTTTTAAGCCTGGAGATGACACACATCTCCATCATGGTTTGTCACCTGGGATGGACTTTTCCTCCAGGAATCTGCCCAATCCCCTTTGGAAGGCATCCAGGCCAGATGCCATCACCACCTCCTGTGGCAGGGAGTTCCACAGACTTAACAACCATGCTGGGTAAAAAAATATTTTCCTTTGTCTGTTCTCACTCTCCCGGCCCTCAGTTTGAGTGGATGTCCCCTAGTTCTGGTATTTTTGAGAGGAGAAACAGGCTGAGTGATATTTATTTATTTATTTATTTATTTATTTGACGCATTTATATACCGCTGCCATTTTCTGAACCGGAACTCAGGGCAGTTCACAAAGCATAGCTAAAATACCTAAAAGGCTAAAAACACAGCAAACAATTAAAACAACAAGCGCGGTAGAAAAGGCAAGATAAGAATAAAAATGTTTCGCAATGAGGGAGACCCTCAGTGGGGGGCAGCAAGTGAAGAAAAGGGGAGGAAGAAAGAAAAGGAAAAAAATTAAACAGAAAAAGAGAGATACCCAGAGAAGCCTCGTATTCGTGGTTCACAGGTGGGCAGTCGATCTGCAAACTAGAGGAAGCACAGAGACGGGAACGGCAAAAACGAGCCGGACTTCTCGGTCAGCCTGGTTCACTCTCCTGCCTTGCACGCCAACCATCTCCGGTAATGACATTGCTTTTATCACGTGGACGCACACACCATGTCCTGAACTGGACAAGAGGCCCTGGGCCTTGTGCGATCGTACGGGAAGCCCCCCCCCCCCCAGCTGCCCAATGGGTTGCTCCCGGAGCTGAGCTGGAGATTGACCCCAGAGCTTCTCGGGGACTGGCCGGTCTCAAAGAAAGCCAAGCCAAGGGACCAGGGTCCGCGAGCACCCCGTTTTGGAAGGGACTAAGGGCAAACTTTCCCCACTGGCCTTCCTAGGCAGCAAACCCTGAGGATTTTTGGGCTCCACCCTAGGAAGAACTGAGGCCGACCGCTCTCATCGAGCGCTAGAGGGAACAACGCTATGAACCGGAGGTAAGCGATGTTCAGGCTGGTTGCCCACCCTGAACCGAGGAAGCCCCGTCTAGGACGAGAGGCAACCCCACTGACAGCCTTCGATGCCCATCTCCTGCAAACACACCTGCTCCTGCCACGTCGGTTCTCCTCCCAGCTGCCCTCATCCGGCCCGGGGCAGCGTCACCCCCTTCCCTCTGCTCGGGGCCATCTTCCGCGGGCTCCTTCCCTTCAGGCCGAGGGCTGGGCTCTCGCGGGCCGAGGGCGTCCGCCAGTTCCGGTGGGTCTTTGGAGCGGAAGGCTTTGCCTTCCCCGGCCTGCGGGCCAAAATAATAATAAAAAATAGCCGTGAGAGGCACCCGGAGAGGTTTGGCACTCGTGAGGCTTCCACAACTGGGAGCATCCTTGTCTTTGGCATCAGAGATCACGATGGGGATGATCCGTGGCCACGTGTGGAAGGCCCGGCTGAGACGTCGTGGGAGTCCTGGGAGGCGGCGTTGCTGCTCGGTAGACCTCAGCCCAACCCGGGACTTCCTGCCCATGAAGGTAACAACTCCCATCCTCCCCAGCCCTTTAGGCTGTCAGCTAGCGCTGTCACTAAACCCAGGTGGAGCAGGGACGTTCAGCCCCTTCGTTCCTTCTGCCTCCCCGAGGCCTGGACCCACCTTGTGGCCGCAGCTCCGCCGTTTGCTCCTCTTCATTTGGAAATCACCCGCGCCCTCGGGGGCAGAGGCAAACTCCTTCAATCCTTCGGACCCCTCTGGTTCCTGCCACCCCGCAAGGAAAAAGCCAGAGTGAGCGGGTCTCCCTGGTAGTGCCGGCGTCGGGCTGGTCTCGATGCCCAGAGGAACGTGGGAGGCAGCATGGGCAAAAGCCCCGCCTGGGAGTTATGGAGACCCGCAAACCATCCCACCAAATGTGCCTCCTCCTTGGCAAATCTGACGTTTCTGCACACGGCCCACCCTCTGCTCTCACCTTGTCAGCGTTCTGGCCTCCAAATTCCTTTCTCCGCTTGCTTTTCGGGGTGGCGTGGATTTTCGGAGGCTCCTCCTCTTCCTCCATGTCAGGCAGGGAGACATCTTCAAACCCGTCAAACTAGGAGGAAACACGGGAAGGGGGACGCGCTTGAGTAGCCACCTCTGGAATTGGACAGGGAACCAGGCTGTTGGCGGGTTCCTTGGCTCACAGGTTATGGGCCCCAACACCAGTCTGGCTTGGGGGCCATAACCTGTGAGCTCACAGTCTGGCTTGGGGGTCCATAACCTGTGAGCTCACAGTCTGGCTTGGGTGCCCATAACCTGTGAGCTCACAGTCTGGCTTGGGGGCCCATAACCTGTGAGCTCACAGTCTGGCTTGGGGCCCATAACCTGTGAGCTCACAGTATGGCTTGGGGGCCCATAACCTGTGAGCTGAGGAACCAACCAGCCGCCAACAGCCTGGTTCCCGGTCCAGCCCCCCTAATCCCAAGATTTGGGGAGAGAAGCTACAGCCCTCGGTGTAAGAAAAGCCATGCTGGATCAGGCTAACAGCCCATCTAGTCCAGCTTCCTGTATCTCCCAGTGGCCCCACCAAATGCCTATGGGAGCAAATGAAATTAGATCTCCTGCAACCACTCCCTTGCATCTGGCCCTTGAAGTACCCTGGTTTTAAGCCTGGATGTTACACATCTCCATCATGGTTTGTCACCTAGGATGGACTTTCCCTCCAGCAATCTGTCCAGTCCCCTTTGGAAGGCATCCAGGCCAGATGCCATCACCACGTCCTGTGGCAGGGAGTTCCACAGACTAACAACACGCTGGATGAAAAAATATTTTCTTTTATCTGTTCTTACTCTCCCAGCCCACAATTTGGTGTATTCTTAGGCACCCATCCATCCTTGCCAGTGTGGTCTGGGATCGAGAGTGGTAGGACTCAGAGCCTAAGGCCATTCCGCCTCCCCCCCCGGGAGGTTGGGGGAGGCGCCGCCACCTCATAGTCCTTCTCCTCCGTCCAGTTGATCTCCTCGAAATCCCCCAAGCGGCTGGCCGACGGGCGCAAGTGGTCGAAAAAGATGGAAAACTCGTCCTGCAGGTGGTCGTGCCCTTTCAGCAGCTGCCACATCTGGGTTTTGAGCTGAACGAGGAGGGCCCGCGTGGAAAAGGCGGCGGACGCCAAGGAGGTGGGAGCCAGGAAGAGGAAACAGGGCATAAAGCGAGAAGGGGAAAGAAGAGGAGGAGTTGGATCAGAAAGAGAAAGAGAAGAAACAGCATTTCTTGAAAGAAGATTCTGCGGAATCCCTCTGGATCTGCCGAAAACACCCTCCTGCACACCCTCCCGCTGCATAAGAAGCAACGCTCTGGGAATCTGGTGTGGGGAGGTGGGGGGTGTCAGAGCTTGTGAGATCTGCAGTCCAACATGGGTCACCTGTTCTCCATTCTCGTATAATATCTGGTTGCAGTTAATAGTACTCCTTTGAATATGACAGGATAGGAAGCAACCGAGAAGGGTGTGATATCCTCCCATCCTTGTTGGAGGGCTCTACCGGCAAGCTTGTGCAGAACGGATGAACAGAACTTACGGCTGGTAAGGTATTTCCTGTGACAGAGGAGGAGGGCTGTCTGCTCCATAGGGAGAGCTTTGGGAAGGGACGGAGGGCAACCCCCACCCCCACCCCGGGGCCTCTGGTGGCCTCCTTACCTCCATAACCTCCTGGGGCAGGCTCTCGGCACAGTTCTGCAGTACCTTGATGATCTTCTGATGGTGGGATGGGTTCTCGGCGAAGCAGATCTCCAGCTGGCGGAGGAACTTCCGGCTCTTTTCGAATGCCTGCTGCTCCTCAAACTACACGGGGAGAAAGAGGGAGGGGGGCACCCGCTCAGGCCTTGCACTTGACCTCACGGGCGCTGGCCAATCCGCACTTGGTCCCAGAGGGAAGTGGACCAGCTGAGCTGAGCTATGCCTCTTTTTTCTGCCCTCGAAAGAGAGGAGTCCGCCCGCGGACACAGCCAACAGGGCAGAGCTAATGCCTGTCAAATCTCTAAGTTCGTCCAAAAGCTTCTAAAAACGTGGGCATCTTTCCAAAGAAAGAAGATCCTAGACTAGGGGTGGCGAACCAGATGTTTTGGACCGCCACTCCCAGAATTCCGAGCCTGTATTGTCAATGACAAAGGACTGTGGGAGTGGTGGTCCAAAAACATCTGGAGTGGCAAAGGTTCACCACCGTCAGTCCCAGACTTTCAGCAAACGAGGTCTTCTTTTCCCCCGCGTCTCACCTGCTTCCTCCAACCCGTAACTACTGGGAAATCAAATAACACCCCTAAGCTCATTGGTGCAAATATTCATTCATCATATAAGGCACATAATTTGTTCTCTTGCTACAGAAGGTGGGTAACTGATGGGGCTTCTTCAGCTCAGCCCTGGGCGAAGGTGTCAGAAATTCAGCTCTTGGGCCCGTCTTTACCGTGTTTCATTTCTTGGACTACCATCCTCCAGAATCCACCACCAGCGAGCGGAGAGATACTGGAGGACATGGCCTGAGAAAGCGCCCCAAACTTGGTTCACCGTCACCGAAGGGGTTTAGCGAAACAGCACTACGCCACCGTCCCGGGCCAGCCCCTGGCTTCCCTTGCCCCCTCGGCTTAAACGCACCAGGCCACACTCAAGGGCTTGCTCAGGCAACAGGAAGGCAGCAAAATCCGTCAGCAGCTGGGGCCACTCCTGCAGCACGCCCCGCAGCTGGGCGTAGAGGTCGACGGCCGTCTGCTTGCGGGCATTGTTTTCGAACTCGTAAATGATGCGGAGAAATGCCTCGTATTTCCCCGTCTGGTGCCGCAAGGCTTCACGGACCTGGGCATGAAAAAAGGGGGGAATCGTATGGGCCGTTCTTAGTCACCAGCCTTGCCCCGGAGGCCTACAGCATGCGTGTCAGTCCCTTTTGTAGTGCAGAGCGGAAGAAGGAAAGGTAAAAGGTAAAGGTTCCCCCCGCATATGCATGCTAGTCGTGTCCGACTCTAGGGCGGTGCTCATCTCCGTATTCAAGCCAGAAGAGCCCGTGCTGTGCAAGTCCATGGCCATGTGGCCAGCATGGCTGCAAAGAAACACTGTTTTACCTTCCCGCTTTTTACAGCGGTACCTATTTATCTACTTGCATTTACATGCTTTCGAACTGCTAGGTTGGCAGGAGCTGGGGTGATCAGCGGGAGCTCGCTCCGCTGCGTGGCACCCGGGATTCGAACCGCTGCCGACTTTGCAGTCTACAGTTTTGGTGCCTTATTCCACTGAGTCACCACGCCCCTGGAAAGGCGCATTTAAAAAGGGAAACCTCCAGGACCCATCTTTCCAAACTCAGAGAGCTTCTTACCCGGCTCAGGTAAGCCTGCGCAAAGGCCAAGTCTTTCTGTTCCCGCAAAGGGTCTCTTTCCAAAATGTCCTCGTCATAAAGAAGGAGCAGCTTTGACGTGTCTTTGCTGGCCCGGCCTCGTCCCCTCTTGGCCCGGGCTCGGGAAGAGCTCCGGTTTTTCCCGGGCGCTGCTTTGGTGTTTTCGTCTTTTTTTGAAAAAAGAGAAAAAGGGAAAGCAAGTAGGGACGCCTAAGAACCAAGGGAGCCCCTCCGCAGACCCGGTGCTTGCAGGCCGGCAAACCTGCTGGCAGTTCTCCCACACAAGAGGGGAGTGTGTAAAACATCCGGGGAATGGATACGCTTCGCAACGTGTCCGAATCTGGAGAAGCAAGGATGAATTTGGATGGTGGATAATACTTTGGAGCGAGATTTTGACTCGTCGTGCCCCGCATGTATCCGAGAACTTGGCTAGAAGAGCCAACAGGTCTAGGCAGGGCGTGTTGGGACTTCTTCCCACACATTTGACTTTCCAAGTGCAGCCCACCGGGCCCTCCAAAATGCCCGGCACCTCTCCACCTCTCTGGAAGCTCACCTGGCGGGGTGCTCCTGGGTTCCACTTCCGGGATGGCGGACGTCAAAGTCGGACACGGCACAGGCCCGTCTCCGGGATCCGCCACCTCGTCGGCCATTTCATCTTCCTTCCGCAAAGTCTCCAGGTTCTCCCCTTCCTCCTCCTCCTCTTCCTCTTCCTCCTCCGGCTCTGAATTCTCTTCTGGGGAGTTCTCCTCCTCGGAGTCGCCCTCCTGGCTCAGCCGCCTCTCGGAAGCCAGCCACGTCAGCTTCTCCATCGTCTCCTGGGGACCACGAGGAACGCCCCGGAGGCAAGATGAGGCAAAGTCGTTCTGGGACCATAACCCTGTCCTTAGCCCTACTCCCACATGCAACGACACACCAGACCCCAGGAAGCCCACGTCGTGAAGAGAGAGGGAGGGCGTGAATTGATTCTGCCCAAATCAGCGAAAGTTCAGCGCGGCACCGACCCAATTCCGACAGGTCAGGCCAAATTAATTCATCCCCGTCTCTGGATGTGATACCGTTTTCTCCCCTTAGCCCGCTGCTGCCATTTTGGGGTAGGCTGGCCCTGAACAGGGAGGTTCGCTTCCTAATTAGGGCGGATTCAAATAAAGGAAGGCTCCTGTTTCCCCCGAGGCCCTTCTAGTCCGCCATCCTGTTCCCCTCATGGCCAACCGGAGACCTCAGTCTGGCCACCCTTCTATTCCTCAGCCATAGAGAACACCTCTCTGGGCCGCCTGGTCTCGTTCCTCTGGCCTCTTCCTCCCAAACCAATCTCCATCCTGGATTTTTTTAAAAAAATCTACCTGCAGTTCCGGCACCGAAAGGACAGATTCTTCCGAAGCCGACGACATTTCCTCGTCTTCCTCGTCCTGGATGTCGTCGTCAAAATCCTCCTCCTCTTCCTCCTCCGGTCCTTCTCTCTCTCCGGTCGCTTCAGGGCCGGCCGGCGGTCTCCCAGTGGCATCTCCTGTGCCCGACGAATCCTCCGGCATCTCCCACGACCCGACGGCCTTGATTCCCCCAGCCAGAGCACTACGGACCCCCTCGAAGGAACAGCTGGAGTCTCCAGATGCAGGGTCCGGCCCCGGCAAAGACGGGCTGGGCTCCTCCTTCCCCTCGGTGTTCGCGTTGCTCAGGCTTTCTTTGGGGTCATTCTCATACAAGGGGGCTGAGTCCACATTCAGCTCTTGCCCGAGACCCAACACCAGCTCCTCTTTTAACGGGGCCCCTTTGGAGAGCGAGTCCTCGTGGGCAAGGGCGTCTTCCCAGCATGGATCGCTCGGTTCTTCTTTCCCGCAGGCCTTCGCCGCCTGCCCCACCTCGGCCAACGGGGAGAAGGGATCGGGAGGAGATGCGTCCGCCGTCTCCGCGCAAATCGGGACGGAGTCTCCTGCCTGGGCCCCTTGCTCGCAATCGGGGACCCAAGTCCCGCAGTCCTCCTCGGTGGACGCCGTGGAACGCGAAGAGGCCTCCGGAGGCTCCATCTTGGGTTCTGCCCTGATGGGACACATGACGTCGGTGGCCGGCCAGCCGGCCACTTCAGGATCTCTGAGAGGAGTGGAAGCGAGGGGGCAGGCATGGCTGGACGTGACCACCACAGAAGGGGCAGGCGGCCCTGCCAACGGCTGGCTCAGGGGACACGGGAATGGGGCAGGGTTGACCAGCAAGGTGGTGATGGGGATGGCCTGGCCGGCGCCTCCCGGGGCAGCCGCGGCCGCCAAGGGTTGCAACACGTTGCAGCTGTTGCCGATGCTGACCACTTTCATGGCCCCGGCCGGGACGGTGAAGATCACGGGCGCCGGGTGGAGCAGGGGGGCCACCTCGAGTACGGGGGTCAGCCGGGGACTTTTCCTCTTCTGGTAACCCCGGGAGCCCGGGCTTCCGCGCTTTCGAGGCCGGGAGGGCCGGGAGGATCATTTTGGGCTGAAAAGCCAGCGGCAGGGCGGGGACCACGCCGGGCTGCACGGAGCCCGCCAAGCACGACGCCCGAGGGCCGGGCTGCTGAGCGGAGAAGACGCCCTGGAGCTCAAAGCCAGCCTGGTTGCCCGTGACCGCTTGGAGGTTCAAGGGCCGGACCCCCGGCAAGGGCTGGAGGACTGGGGCCGGCTGGATCAAGCGAGGGGCGGCGCGCCCTCCGACTTTGCCAGGAGGGGCTTCCGGCTCGGGGTGCTTGGCGGGTGTTTTGAGGGAGCTGCCCGCGGCGAGGCTGGCGGAGGAAGACAAACAAAGGCCCGGACGGCCCAGGTGGGGCTTGGTGGCGACCGGGCGTGGGCGCCTCCAAGCTTTCCGGCAGTAGCGGCTGTTGAGAGGCCTCAGGATCATCTGCAGGCCCTCCGGCGCACGCAAGGGGTACTTCTCGTCGGCTCCCGGTTCGATGGGTTCTCTCCCTGCCTTGCCGAGGTCGCTGGGCGATGACGCCCGCCCCGTTTCCTCCAGGGCCTCTTCCATGAAGGGCAGACTGGCCTGCCAAGAAAGCGGGAAAAAGGCTCCAGAATTGGGATCCGCTATGAGGAGATGCAAACGGGGCTCCGGGTGGGTGGGCAGCGGCTCTCCGGGGCTTTGGGGCTGTGGTGGGGCCCGTTCCCACCCTGCCTAGAAAAAGTAGGGGCTTAGCCTTGGAGACCTCCCTTAGGAAAAGCAGCTGCCTACGCCTCCTCCTCTTCCGAAATGGGAAATACCTTCAGCCAGAAAGGCAGGCGATGTTCCTCAAGTTCGATCGGAGGCTTCCAGTCGCCCGGCTGGATCTCCTCACAGAGCTTGGGCAGGGCAGGGAGCTGCTTGGTCGTCTTGTAGTACTGCAAGGCAGAGAGAGAGAGAAAGAAAGAAAGAGGGGACACCCTTTCTTAGGACGCAGAAGAGAAGGAGGAAGGAAGGACAGAAGGCACTGACGATAGAAGGAAGGAAGGAAGGAAGGAAGGAAGGAAGGAAGGAAGGAAGGAAGGAAGGAAGGAAGGAAGGAGCTGATGATAGATGGAAGGAAGGAAGGAAGAAGGAAGGAAGGAAGGAGCTGATGATAGATGGAAGAAAGGAAGGAAGGAAGGAAGGAAGGAAGGAAGGAAGGAAGGAAGGAGCTGATGATAGAAGGAAGGAAGGAGCTTTGGATGGACGGAAGGAAGGAAGCATAGGATGGATGGATGGATGGATAAAAGGAAGGTAAGAAAGAAAGAGCACCTACTTTCAGGATGTTGTCTGGGACCCTGTTCATGTTGCGGTTCTTGAGCCGCACGGTCAGCTGATGGGCCGTCTTGGTCGTCAGGAGGTACTTGCTGATGAGCGGCTTCGGGAACTCGGTCCCTTCGAAGTGCTTCAGTCCCAAGGCCAAGAGGCTGGGCACCAGAGAGAAACGCCCACCCATCATGGTTTGCTCTCGGAGCTCCCGTTCCCGTGCGCTTATCGCCCAGCGGGGTGCAAAGCCGACCTCGGACCACAAACCCCGGAGCCCTTTCCCCCTCCTCCTCCCTCCACTCCCCGGGTCCTTGGTTTGCACAACCACCTTGTAGGGTAGGGACCTCCCCCACCCCCACCCCCCACCGAGGGCTTACTTGTCTTCTCCTTTTGTGAAGAAGATTTTGTCCCGGGGGGTTTTGGCCTTCAAGGAGCAGGTGGGTAGCAGCTCCGGGTACATGAAGACCCTCCTGGTGGCCAAGACCCACGCCAGCTGCTTTGGAAGGGAGGTGAAGTCGCTCACTGCGAGAGAAGAGATGAAGCCGGGTGGTGGTGGGGGGAGGGGTGGGGGGTTTGGTGGGGGGAGGAGAAGAGAGGCGAATGGATCAAGGCAACGATCCTCAAAACACAGCCGGCGGGTCACTGTGGATGATGGAGGGTGTGGTCCGACATTTCTTAAGGACCTTGATTTGGGGAAGTCGGTTGGACTGCGGTCGAGCGCATGCCCCCCCTCCCCAAATAAAATACACTGAGTATGTAATTTAAGCAGTCTAAAAGAAGAGATCTTCAGAGATTTGACTAAACAGAGTTGCGGGGAGGGTGGAGGTAAAAGGAATTGAGGAGGGTCACATTCCCAGTCTTGGGAATTCCCCCCCCCCCAGGGCTCGACATGGGGATACTTGATGATCTATGCCAGTGGTGGCCAAACTTTGGCCCTCCAGATGTTTTGGACCGCAACTCCCACAGTCCTTTGTCATTGGCAATACAGGCTTGGGATTCTGGGAGTGGTGGTCCAAAACATCCGGAGGGCCAAAGTTTGGCCACCACTGATCTATGATTTCCCTTCCAGCTCTCTACCCTTCTCAGATGAAGGGCGAGCTTCATGGTGGAGGGATCTAGTGACAGAGCCAGCGATTGGGAAGTTCGATTCCCTTCCTGGGTCTCCTTGATGGGGGTGGGCTGGGGTTGGGCTGGATGATCTCTCTGGAGCCTCCCAGCACTGCCGTTCTCAGATTACTATTACCACACAAACAGAAGAGTCCAATAAGCCAAGCCCTTGCGGCCTCTCGACAGGCCAGCAGGGCAGAAGTCAAGTGGATAGAGGGATGCTCTTCTCCCTCTCACAAAATACCAAAACCAGAGGACATACACTCAAATTGAGGGCTGGGAGAGTGAGAACAGACCAAAGAAAATATTTTTTCACCCAGTGTGTGGTCAGTCTGTGGAACCCCCTGCCACAACAGGTGGTGACAGCATCTGGCCTGGATGGGGATTGGATCGATTTCTGGAGGAAAAGTCCATCCCAGGTGACAAACCATGATGGGGATGTGTCATCTCCAGGCTTAAAACCGGGGTACTTCAAGGGCCAGAGGCAGGGGAGTGGGATCAGGAGACAGAGATCTAGTCTCGTGCGGTCCCAGAGGCATCTGGTGGGGCCACTGGGAGATGCAGGAAGCTGGACTAGATGGGCCCTTGGCCTGATCCAGCAGGGCTCTTCTTAGGTTCACCCCATCCTAATTGAGTTTTGCAGGCCTTTAACGGCTTACAGCCTGTCGCTCAGATATCCAACCCAAGCGACCGCTGGACTAGATCGGGGGGCCTCCACGGGTGCCAAGATATATTTCTGGCAGTTTTTGCTCCGCAGGACGAAACAGGCAAATAGAAGGGGGGGGTAAAAAAGCAAAAGGCAGGCACAGGGGCGCGGGCATGCCTGCCTCCGTACCGTTTTTCTTGACGGCTTTCCTGGGGCTCCATTCGACCTTGACGTCGGCGTGGAAGGCCTGGATGAGGCGGAGGGACTCTTTCAAGTTGCAGGGTTCGAAGGCCGTCTGGAAGGCCCGGCCATGGGGCTGGCCGAGGAGCAGGGAGCTCTCGGCGAAGGTCTCCAGCTCCGTCTGCGGAGGGAAAGAGACCACCAGGAGAGGGCTTAAGAAAGGCACCCCTGGGGCGATGCCTGCGCCTCGTTCGGGCGAATCCACGGCCAGTTTGGAACCAAGAGCAGTTTCAACGGTGCTAGTCCTCAAGATCGACGAGGCGGTTTCTGATGGGGGCGGCTGAGTCACGGGCTTGACCAATTCTTATTGTCGTTAGCCCACCACACCCATCATCCTTCATACTTCCTTTCGGAATGAAACTGGAAATTGAGTCATGGCTACTGGGCTTTTTTTTTTTCTTGAGAGAGAGAAACGTTTTGCTGCTCATTCCAACAGCTGTTTGGATGAGCAGCGAAACGTTTCTCTCTCTCAAGAAAAAAAAAAAGAAGAAGCCCAGTAGCCAAGACTCCACTTCCAGATAAATTCACCTGGATGACTGAGAATCTTCACAGACATTCTGAATTAAACATGTTTGCTTCTAAAGGAATGCGACAACCCGTGGCGGGGGGGGGGGCACATGGAAAACAATGTATTCTCGAAGGCTTTCACAGCCGGGATCTGATAGCGGTGGCGAGTTTTTTCGGGCTGTTTGGCCGTGTTTCCTGGAAATTTTCCTTCCTGATGTTTTCGCCAGGCTCTGTGGCCGGCCTCTTCTGAGGGCAAGGAGCTCAGGGGACTAGGAGTTCTCTCTGTGCTCTCGGGAAAACAGTTCTGTGCTCTGGGGAGAACACAGAGCATAGTTCTGGCAGTGTACATCCAAGCTAAAGAGAGAAAAAAGCATGGGAACCCAAATCCTTTAATAATAGGATTAAGGTCTGGGCCGATACAATTGTGCCCCAATATTCCCCCACTATCCCAGTCTGATCTCGGTGTTGAAGTTCGCTCAGCTGTTCTTGGAAATGGCACAGGATTTTAGCTGGTCCTTCCATCTCCACCTGCCTCGTGAAAAACAAAACTCCAAAGAACGGGACGCGGACGGTCCTGCCCGACAACCGAGACTCACCAGAAAAAGGTGCGCCGTGTTGGCCTCCGAGCTCAGGCCGGGGTTGGCGCTGCTGAGCAGGTGGATCTGCGTCAGGAGCTGCACATGCTATACAAAGAGAAGGCGGGAGGCGTTAAGGGAAGGGGTCGGCCATCCAGCGAGGAGATATCTCAGCGTTAACAGCCAGGCAAAATGAGGAGCCAGGTTGCGGAAAGGGGGGGGGCGTAACCTGCTGGTTGCTCTGCTTAAGCCAGGATTCTTGGCTTGTCGTTCTGCAACGATGTAACCAGGTTTAGCTTCTGGTTCATTCGGCACATAGTTAACCATGCAGCGTTTTCCTCTTTTTCTGGCAAAGGACAAGAGCTCCCCCGGGCGATACCACTGCTGTGGGAACCCAAGAGAAGGCGAGGAGCCCCCCCCCAAAGCATGGTGTGTGCCTGGGGAGGGAGAGGGCAGAACCAGGGCTGGTCGGACGCCCCCCCGGCTCCCGCCCCTCCTGCGTTTCACCTGCTGCATTTGCTGCGCCAGCCTCTTCCTCTGCGCGGCGTCCAGGGCCAGGGCCTGGGCGGGCCGCTCGTGGCGCAGCTTGGCTCGCTCTGACTCCTGGGGCAGCTTCGGGGCAGACTTTTTCATGCGCAGTTGCTCCAGCTGCTCCTTCACCGTCCGGTGCTGTTCGTTCAGCAGGTTGGCCAGGGGCTCTTCGAACCTGCGCGGGAGAGCGAGGGGCTAGCAGGCACGGCGGTGGCGGCTTGTGCGTGTGTGTGTCTCCTCCCACCACCCCACCAGGATCATACCAGGGTGCAAATGTGCGCCCAGGCCACATCCTCAGGTATGCCCAGGGCGTGCGACAGAATCTAATCCGGAGGAGGGAAGGGTCCCTCTTTGTTCTCCAAGCCAGATCTCACCCTTGGGTGGGTTTTATTTTGCCTGGGGGAGTCCCACGTTGGCTGGTGTGGCTTCAATGAGACCATTGGGTGGAGGGGAGTGTGGCGCAGGGGTCAAGAGTGACAACCCAAGACTTGGAGAGACCAGGGTTCCCAAATTCACATTTGTCTGTGTCAACTCTTGGCTGGGGGGGGGGGGGAATAGCAGCACGGGTAAAGTCACCCCTAAAATCCGCCGCATACCTTGAATACCCCTACTAGGATGGGCATACATTGGGGCAACTGGACAGCACATAGCATACTCAACCTATCTCTGGCTGATCCACGATGCCTGTTTCTCTATCGACGGAGCGGAGTCATTACTTGGCATTAATTAATCCTCACTCTCTTCAGCTCAGGGTACTCCAATACTCCTTCCACCCTTCCCCCTGCAATACGTTTACATCCTTTTTTGAACCCTAGAAAGATACACACACGCACACGCACATGCACACGCACATGCACACGCACACACACACACACACACACACACACACACACCTGGCTGGGCAGACAGCCTTGGGGGATCGGAGGCCTTCCCTTAAGTTTATTTCTGGGGCCTGATTTTCGGGTCTTGAAAGCAAGGGACCCATCATTCCCCCTGCTCTCTCGCAGAACTTCACCACCTGCCTCTCGAGAGCAAAGCTCCGTCTGACTTACGAGGCCTCTGTGCCAGGGCTGCCACCCTTCGCCCACTCCTCCCCACAGCCCTGCCAAGAAGGGCCGCCCTCGTCCTGATCCATCGCAGACAAGGCTGAGGTTTTTAAAGAGGCGGCCCGCGGAAGCTCCTGCAATGTCCGATAAAGATTCTAACCCTAACTAACCCGCTTCTACACTTTTAGAGGGGAAAACAAATAAAGTTACGTTCCCATCCTCCAAATGCAGGAGTCGGGCTTAAACCCCATGGGGCCTTCAGCCCTGCCTTCAGGGCCAACTCCCGCCGTGGGCTTTTTCAGACGCCAGCGGTGGTGCCCCAGCCGGAAGCGCTGGGGTGGGTCCAGGATTCATCCTACCCGTGCGGTACAGCCCTCCTCCCCAAAATCAGAGACAGAACCCCAGCCAAGGCACCCGCGAGAGGGGGCTGCCACGTCCACTCGAAACCCCTTCCGACTGTTGCTGGCAGACATCAGCTCGCCGGCCCCCTTCTGGTACGGCTCAACCGAGAAGGGGCACCCGGGGGGGGGTCCAGCAGTTCCTTTGCCTCCCTTCCCAAACAGCCTCGGTGTCCCTTCGAGCCAGGCTGCCCCGTAGATAAGGAGGGTTGCCTGCCTGCCAGGACCCATCCCCATGGGACATCAGAACCGCGATCGCAAGGCCCCGGGCAAACAGCTAGCAGGGATCCCCGTGACACCCTTCGGCCTGGGCTGGTCAGCCCCTCCTCTACCACGCGGGACGGCTCCCACAGCTCCTATCCACATGCGCAACGCCTTCCCGGCCCCCTCTGCCCACCCCCCAAGGAACCTCCGACGAAAGGGGGCAGCTGATTGACAACATCCCACTCTTCGGCTTGGGGAAATCCCAGATCATTTATCTTCATCCTTTTCTTCCTTATAATACATTTGCATCTTTTTGCCGAAGGCTGCCCCCTACCCCCACCCCCAGCCCCGGGCTGGGCAGATGGTCAGGAGACGGGGATGTCAAATCAGGCTCCCCAGCGGCAAAGCCCCCCCCCCTCGGCCAGTTCGTATCCTGCTCTGCCGCTATGAGGCCGCTCCAAAGTGGCGCAATAGCGGCCGGGATCAAAAGCAACGCAAAGGACGGCCCCGCATGGCGTCGTGGATGGTGTGACGGGCCAGGAAGCTGCAGACGAGGGTTCGAATCCCGGTTCAGCCGTGGAAACTCTCGGGAGGAGGGGAATTGGTAAATCCACTCCTTAAATATCTTGCCTTAAAAGCTCTATTAAGGTTGCACTCACGTCGGTCCGTTCCCATATGATGGCTCAGAATG
This sequence comes from Phrynocephalus forsythii, assembly GCA_029282475.1. Taxonomy (NCBI): domain Eukaryota; kingdom Metazoa; phylum Chordata; class Lepidosauria; order Squamata; family Agamidae; genus Phrynocephalus; species Phrynocephalus forsythii. The sequence goes on from JAPFRF010000019.1 coordinate 7,525,700, forward strand.
GACCCCCCGCACACATACTGTCAGATATTAGTTAGTGAAATATATGTATTAGACAGGATGTTCTATATATATCTGATACGTATTTAATTGATTTAAAGATGGAGTCTGTAAAAGTGCAAAGTCACAGTGACTCAATGTATGGATTTTTCTAATGGAGTGCAGATGTTAAGAATTAGCATAATGAAGTTTGGCTGATGCAAGGGGTTGCAATAGCTATGAGGTCATGTCATTTATGACTGGACAGACATACGTATAAAAATCTTCTGTAAATCATTGTTCACGGGGCCTTCCGTGAGAAAGGCACCCACTTTTGTTACTCTGCCGTTTATTTTGTCAATGTAATGTATGCTGTTATGCTGTTGAACTTTGCATAAGTTCTGCGATGCTGTAATATATATTTTGTACAGTTTGTAATACAGCTGTTTGGTTTTAAGAAAACTCTGTCTCTGGCTAACTACTTATTCAATAAGTACTTGCTTCTGCTGGCTGATCAAATAGCACAAAACTCTAACACATACGCAACACTGGGGAGGCGTTCTCTGAAAATGGGGCATCGGGGAAAACACGTCGCCTGAGGCAGGCCGAGGAAAAGTTAATTTTCAGAAGGTAATTCCCAGGAATCCAGGAAGGTTTGAGTCTCCAAACCCTCTTACCTGAGCACCTGGGGAGTGTTAAAATCCGGCCGGGCTTCAGCAGCGCTGTTCTCATCTTCGGGCCCTTCGTCCTCCACGTTGGAGAAGCCCATCTCCTCCTGAAACTGAGCAGCAGGCGAGAGGCTCAAGGGGTCGCACCGGCCCCTCCGAGGCGGAGCGCCTCGGGGCCAGAAGCCGACGGAGGAGGGAGGCCTTACCGTCTGAAAGAGCTCCTCCATCAACTCGTTCACTTCCTTCTCTGAGGAAAGAAAACAGAAAGTAAAATAAGGAAGATAAATAGATAGAGATAGAAACAGTGATACAGTGATATAGCGCTAGATAGATAGATAGATAGATAAATAGATAGAAACAGTGATATAGCGCTAGATAGATAGATAGAAACAGTGATATAGCGCTAGATAGATAGATAGATAGATAGATAGATAGATAGATAGATAGATAGATAGATAGATAGATAGATAGATAGAAACAGTGATACAGTGATATAGCGCTAGATAGATAGATAGATAGATAGATAGATAGATAGATAGATAGATAGATTAGATAGATAGATAGATAGATAGATAGATAGATAGATAGATAGATAGATAGATAGATAGATAGATAGATAGATAGAAACTGATACAGTGGTATAGCGCTAGATAGATAGATGATAGAAACAGTAATACAGTGATATAGCGCTAGATAGATAGATAGATAGATAGATAGATAGATAGATAGATAGATAGATAGATAGATAGATAGATAGATAGATAGATAGATTTAGTTTCCGGTGCTTTTATAATCCCCAATTTTCCAACCCCGCGAGCCCCCCTGGGGACCCTGGTGAGGAGAAAGGCACCCTATAAATAAGAGCAACATACTTGTGATCCTAACCGCGCGGTCATTTCTGAAATCCTCCGTGTCAGGCTCATCAAGGTCCTCCAGGAAGTTGTATTCGGGGTCGTCTTCGTCGTCAGCCTCGTCTGGAAGTCAAAAAGGCCGCTTAACGGAGGCAGGAAGGAAGAGGCACCTCATGCCTCTTACCTTTCGGAATACAACGACCCGTATGAGACCCCGGAAGCAAAGCAGGGCCTGTCTCCATTCTTGCTTAGTGAGAAACGACCGGGGGATGCAACGTCCTTGCCGATTCTGCTTCCCAAGCAGGTCACGGCGTGGGGACAGTGGCCAACGGTGTCATGCATCAAAATTTGTTATTAACAAATGCAATCTCTGTGAAGTCTCCAGGGTCAGGCGCTTCAGAGAGATCAGGTTTGACACGATAAAAACGGGCGGCTTTCATTCAGTTTTGGTCTGCGTTCTTTGAGACGCCATTTACAATTTAAGAATCCGTGTCAGATTCTCCTCAGCCAGTGCAAGGGCAGGCATCATCCCACCTCCCTGTCTGATTAGCCAGCACCACGGAGAAGGAAACATGATGCGTCGGAGGGTGCTTCCTCATTGGAGTTTCGCCCCACGCGACCCAAAGGGAGGTAAGTCAGTGGTTGATTTCGTTCCGGAAGGCGGGTCCCAGTTTCAAATGGCAGCTATGCTCCTGTGTTTTGTTTCGGAACCGGACCCCTTCCGGAACGAAACGCCCATCTCTTCTTAAGACTATTATTATGGCTCCTGCGTTCTGGGATGACTCAGAACAGATCCTGCGCCTCCTCTGTAGAACTGCCCTTCAAGGACTGGGGAATTCTGTCTTAGCTCCCAGGAGGGGTAGGGGAAAACCCACAGCGTCATCCACGTAGCTCCTTTTCCGTATCTTTCAAAAGAGGGCCAGGGAAACTTGGGGCCTCCAGATTCTGGGACTACAACTCCCATGGCCCTCGCCCTCTGGCCGTCCAGCTGGCCAAAGCTTCTGGGAGCTGAAATCCCAAGGAGTTCTAGAAGGTCCTGACCAGCCGAAGGGAGCGCCTCGTTTGGCAGATGGGAGGACGCCGGGCGACAGAGTGCAAAAGGAAGTTAAGTTGCCCCAAGGCCAGCTCGGAGGCGCCCGTGGGGACCTCAGGACCGGAGGTCACGGGAGCCCCGCCCCCGCCCCACCCTGGGACGTGCCTTCGTTGCCCACGTCGTCATTCATCAGGCCGCCGAGCCAATGTTTCCATTCCTCATCGTCGGGGGTGTTGGGGTCGTACATGTCCGGGGTGATGTCCGGAGCCTGGAGCTCGGCTTCTAGCCGCCCGAGGGGGACGTCTTTCAAGGGCCGCTTCGAGCGCGTGCGGAGGGCGATCAAGTTGTCTTCCAGGGGCTAGAGGGAGGCACAAAGGGGTCGGAGCGGTGTGTGAGGCATGTGTTTGTGTAGTAGGGAGGCAAACCCACCCACCCCTTGCCCCAATGGATGACTGCGCTCTTTGGGCCATGGCTTGCCTCCCCACCACCACACACACACACACACCAGCTTTTCATAGGCAGGTCAGGCGTCAAGCCCCAGGGTCCCCGGACAACGACCAGGCAACGGAGGGTGGGAGTTGTAGTCCCCAAACCCAGAACACCAGCAGGATCGGGGAAAAGTTGTACCAATTCAAGAGAGTCAGGCCAAAAGATACAGCATACTGATTCCCTCTAGTGGCCACTCCTGGTAGTACACCTTGGAAATGTGCATTTCTGGGCATTTTTAATTTAAATGTTTTCAGGCAGTAGATAAGGGAGCCACACCGTCCTGGACCCTTCAGATACCTGGAAGGGCTCCATGCACACAGGGCTGGAGGCCAGCTCCTCGTCCACAGCGTGGAGCTTCTCCATAAAGCTGCTGTCCTTGCTTGGTTTGGGCTTGGGGGGCGGGGGCGGCCCCATGGGCACCACCTCGGCGCTGATGTGCCGCTGCACGGGAGGGGTGGCGGCATTCTCGGCCTGGAGGAGAGAAGTAGGAAGGGAAATAATGCACCTGTGTGGGGATTTCATATTCATACCCCGATAGCTCTGTACCCCAAGAAATGGGCAGAGCACAAAAGCGCACCTAGAGGAAGCTGAGGACCTGGATTTCCCAGAAATCCCCAGGGCTGAGCAGGCACCCAGGTGCAGCTAAGCTAATGCTGATCTAAGCATAGGTCAGGAGGCCAGGAAAACAGGATATCAGGATACACAGACCAAGAGCCCCTTTCCGTCCTTATCAGTAATCACTCACTAGCTAGGGAGCCTTCTCCCTCCCACTCATGGAACCTATTTCCTTTGTGTACCTGTTTACTGAACAGATAACGCTTGCATTCTTTCCCCCCACCGAGGAATGGTTGTCTGTATCTATTGTGCTGACTCTCTAATAAAGACTGGGGCTCAGGCAGCAGCAGGGGAGGCTCACAGAGAAAAGGCTCAGAGGCAGAATCATCACCACACAGAAGGGAGAATCATCACCAATCTCACATGCACGCAGCCGAGGCAGACACAGAGAGACACACAAACATCCATGGAACCCTGACAGACAGACGAACAGGAATGCTGCCCTGAGCGCCAGATGATTGCACCCCGAAACTCTGTGTCCCGTGTGATTCGTAACGCAACATATGGTGACCCCTTCCCCCAACGCAACGGCAGAGGTGATTCCCCCAAGGCAACGCAGACGTGATTCCCAGAAGGCAACACAGATGCAATCTCCTGCAGCAAGGCAGATGCAGAGGAACCACTAGGCACAAGGACCAGGCTCCAGGCCAGACGGCACGAATGTGGCCCATCCTCATCTCCCTACGCCTGTGAAAAGGCTTCGAGACGCGTCCAGACATCCTCCCCAGGGGATCCCAAAGGTGAGATGGGAGCTTCTTCTCGGTTGAAGAGCGAAATGAATTCAGTGGGTCAGCTAATTTTCGGAGCAAAAGCATGCCAGTAATAGTACAGCCTTTGCCCACAGTCCCTAAGGTGGGATCAGGGGGGCAGGGAAAGCCTTGGGAAAGCCAAGAGTCCCAGATAGAGTTTTGGGAGTCACAACAGCCTTTGGGTTGGGAACCAGCAGTAGGAAGGAATCTACAGGCTAGAGCAGAGTCTGGGCAACCCCTGGGTCAGAAACCAGTAGCAGGAACGGAGATTCAGGCAGAAAATTCCAGGATTGGCAAGCAGAATGCAGGTGATAGAGCAGAGCAGCACTGGGGACGCATGGAAATGCCCGCTTCACTTCTCCCCATAGATTTTCAGATGTCCCTACCAATAATTTTTCCACCTAGTGACCTGCAGTTAGGAACAGTGTCCCACAATCAGGAATGGGTGGTGCAAAAAAGGAAACCCCAAGAAGATTTAGGAAATTCAGCAACAGAATATCTGGAAAGGTTAAGATCAAAAATTTCCATCAAGAACGGTCTCAGCACAGGGCAAAATGACACTCAGGAAGAGTTCATCAAACCCCAGAAGCAAGAGGGGAAAAATTTTGTCCTGCCAGAAAATGTATCTCCAAAAGGCAAGGAGATGCCCCAAAGGCAGTCACTTTCTTGCAGCAAAGAGCCAAACCATGAGGCAAGATTTCCCAAAGAAATGCAGAGAGGCCAAAATTTTGTCCATGGCTCAGTAACGCAAGCCTTGAAACCATTTAAGGCTCAGGATTCCATTTCCCAGGGAAGGCACCTCAGGAATCAGAAGCAGCCAGCTTCAGAGCAAATGCAGAGTTCAGCCTTGGGCTGGACCAAAGCAGATTTGCCCAGAGAGGGAATCCCAAAGATAGACCTCTTTTCCAAAAGGACAAAGTTAAAGGCCAGCCTTCCGTCTGCTTTGGCAAACGCCAGGCACCCTCAGTACAAGTATAGGAGAAAGTCCAATTTTTTCAAAAAATCTGTACCCTATTTTTCCCTAAGAGATTTTCATCTTTCTCCAAAGCCATGGAGAATTTAGATTTTCTCTCTCAGAAAGCTTAGGCAGCCAGAATTCCCCTCATACCTTCTTTAGCAAGCTACAGGAAAATTTAGGAATCAAAAATGCTTCTCTCTCTCTCTCTCTCTCTCTCTCCCCCTCTGTCTATCGACTGGAAGCAGCTCGGGAGCGGGGGAAGGGGGCTGGAAAGCAAGCAAGCAGGGGAGGAAAAAAGGTTTTGGATAAGAAAGTTTGCTGGAGAACGAAGTTTGCTGGAAAGCAGGCAGGTATCAGTTGTCAGTCAGGAATTGTGAGAAAGATTCCTGAGGATTTCAAGCTCCTTTAGAAGGAAAATGTCCCAAAGATCTAATCTGTCCACTATTCTCATGGGGTAAAAAGGAATTATATGGGTTTGATCCATCCTACTCGCACAAGCATGCAAGGTAGCAGGAAGCATGGAATGGTTATCAGTTTGCTAGGAAGGGTAGACTGTTATCTTCAGAGACATTGTATACACAAAGCCAGCTTATCACCTTCCTGCTGGTTGTAATTACAAGTCAGCAAGCAGAGGCATCTTTCAGAGTTGGAAGCAAACTGACTACAAATCCCATATGCCTTACATTTTTTGGGCACAAGCAATCAACAGGGTTTTAAAATGTATAATAATCACTAATGCGTGTTCCTTTTGCCTCCAAAAATCAAGCAGGAAGGAAAAAAACCTTCCTCTCAGGGTATGAATTTCAAATTTAAAACAGAAAGCCAAAACAATTAGAAAAAAGAAAGGGGAGGAATCTCCCCCCTCTCCAGGCTTTTCAAGCAAGGCTTGATTTTAACTATACAGTATGTACCCTGAGAGAAAGAGAAATACAAATATTCTCACAGGTATGCCTTCCATGGCAGTTCGAAGTTTACCAGCAGAATGATCCCAGAAGGACATTTAAGGAATATTCTCATTCCTCATACATTCCTCTTCTCAACTGCAAAGGCTTATGGACTATGGGTAATCTGGGAGCTGTTGTTACCATTCATGCCAAGCAGAATTGTTTCACCACCAGAAGAAGAAGACATTTCCCAGACCCATGAACTTTTAGCAAAAGGACTCTTAAAAAGACTTTTCAGCAAAGAGCCATCCATTGAAGCAGAGAAGAAATATAGTTAGGTAGTCTTTCACACTTCCCCCACAAAAATGTAAGTCCCTAGCACAGACAGATCCTGCTAACTTATGTATTCTCATGTATTCATGTATTTGGAAAATATTCACATGTCATGGAACTTCTTGCTATGCATTACCTCTTAGCCACAAAGGTATTCATGTACTGCTTATTGATTGCTATCCTACTATGAGAAGCAACTGTTTTCTATTACGCTATCAGTGTTCTTGCTAAATGCATGTATATCTGTATGCTAGATTATGCCTATGTACCTTTTAAGTCTTGGGAGACAGTCATGCTTATTATGCCAGTTCATTTCTTATTGCAAGTTATGAGGAGCTTAAGTTTATATCTCTGAAAGTTATATGAATATCGGGTGCTGTGTAACTCGGTGGGAGAAAGAATGCAGCCAACATTCCAGAGGGGTCCCCACATTAGATAACACATCACAGCCAATGATTTATGCCATGCACTAGCTTAGTGCTCTCACAATGAGCATGGGAGGGGGAGGAAATGGCCATGGAGTGTCACCACAGCAACTCTCATGCACAGCCATAAGACATCTCACATTTTAGGGCATAATTCTCACATCTCAGCCCAGATATATGAAGCTTGTCTTGCCAGAGACATGTCACTCCCTCCTACATAAGGAGCTGAGTTTCCTCTTGGGCCAAGCAATGAGGCCCCTGGGGCAAAAGACCTCAGGGTGCCAGGCTTTCAAGGTCTGCATGGCTTGAGCACCAGATGAGTGCCTGATTTCTGGTCTGTTTAGGTTTACACCTGTGCCTCCTGTCTGGTATGCAAAAGGGTCACAGCTCTTGCCGGCACTCTCTTAATTAAAAGGAAAGGGAGAGATGTGGGGATTTCATATTCATACCCCGATAGCTCTGTACCCCAAGAAATGGGCAGAGCACAAAAGCGCACCTAGAGGAAGCTGAGGACCTGGATTTCCCAGAAATCCCCAGGGCTGAGCAGGCACCCAGGTGCAGCTAAGCTAATGCTGATCTAAGCATAGGTCAGGAGGCCAGGAAAACAGGATATCAGGATACACAGACCAAGAGCCCCTTTCCGTCCTTATCAGTAATCACTCACTAGCTAGGGAGCCTTCTCCCTCCCACTCATGGAACCTATTTCCTTTGTGTACCTGTTTACTGAACAGATAACGCTTGCATTCTTTCCCCCCACCGAGGAATGTTTGTCTGTATCTATTGTGCTGACTCTCTAATAAAGACTGGGGCTCAGGCAGCAGCAGGGGAGGCTCACAGAGAAAAGGCTCAGAGGCAGAATCATCACCACACAGAAGGGAGAATCATCACCAATCTCACATGCACGCAGCCGAGGCAGACACAGAGAGACACACAAACATCCATGGAACCCTGACAGACAGACGAACAGGAATGCTGCCCTGAGCGCCAGATGATTGCACCCCGAAACTCTGTGTCCCGTGTGATTCGTAACGCAACACACCTGGTCACCCATTGGATTCCCACTGGCTTCGCGCCACTCAAAGCTGGCAGAAAGAAGGAGAGAAGGGGCAAAAACTGACACCAAAAGGCAGGCGCGACCCTCTCGGCATTTGGGGGGGGACCCAAAGCAGGGACAGGGGGTTATTTTGTAAGCCTCGGCCAACTTCAGCTTTCCCTGGCATCCCCACCACCACCAAAATAAATTATTCAGCAGCAAAAAGGATCAAGCTTCCAGTCCTCAAGGAACATTCGGCTCCTCCACAGCTTCTAACACCCCAAAATATTGTTTTGTTTCCCCCCTCCCGCCCCCGAAAAAAACCCCGAGACCGAGCCAGGCTGTCCCCCATTTCCCGGCGTTTCCGCCCGGCTGGCGTGGGACCCCTTCCACAGGACGTGGCCTCCCCAGATTGCCTCGTGGCGGCTCCCACGCTCTCCGGCCACCGAGAGCAGTGCCGCTTACTTCCATGGCGGACACCGCGGCCTCCTCGTCCGTCTCGATGGCGTCCGACGACTGGCCCGAGCGAGGCCGCTTGGGTCCCCGGGGCGACGAGGCGGTGCTCTCCACGTCACTCTCCATCAAGGTCTGTGGGAAGGCAGGGAGGGCCACGTCATTGGAGGCACCGGCTGCCGGAGGAGTTCCATGCCTTCCCCTTTCCTTGGGCGACCGGATGGGTCTCGCGATGGCGGCCAAGGGCCACCGGAAAGGGCAGGCAGCAGAGACTTCTCGGGAGCGGCCCCTACTACCCAGGCCTAAGAATGGGTGCCAACACTTGGGTCGCGGGACGTACGGTTTCGGGGTGGCCTTGCGAGGGTTCGGAAACGGCGCCTGTGGCCCGTCCCCGAGGAAGTCCGTCATAGCAATGAGCCTCATGGCGCACTGGTTAAATGCCTGTCCTGCTTAAGCTAAGCACAAACAGCCGTTCTTCTGGTAAATTGGAACATAACTGTTTTTCATTAAGAATATGTGCAAATATGTCAGGTAGAGAGGAAGTGTTTGTTAACTGAAAGCATCTAATTTTCACATGAATCGTCTGGAATGCTGTCGTGTACTTAATCTTCACAAGCGTATAAGAAGGCTGAGATCTCTCTTGAGAATTTGTCTTTCTGCACAGACAGACAGACAGACAGACGTGGATGTACATTCGTGAATAAACTTTTCTCAAAACCTGAGAAGCTGGTGTCAGCTTACCTGTCAATCTGTTCTAAAGCCTGCAAAGGCTTTTTACTCATCGCAATCTAGAACTGTTTGTGGGTAACAGTAGCAGGCTAAAGGTTGACTCAGGCTTCCATCCTTCCGAGGTCGGTAAAATGAGTACCCAGCTTGCTTGGGGGGGGGGGGCGCAATGTGTAGCCTGCATACTGTAATTAAAACTGTAAACTGCCCAGAGACTACTTGGAGTGGTATGGGGTGATATATAAGCAGATAGCCAGCCCACAGGCCCCCAAAACCAGGCCCCAGAGGGTACCTCTTCCGCGGTCTCGTCCTCCTCCTCCTCCTCTGGCTGGTACTCTTCGTCGGAAGAATCGTCCTCTTCCAGGGGGATGTCCACGAACTGGGGAGGCTGTAGGGGGGTTGGGGGGCGCGGGGGGAGGAGAAATCGTGAGAGGAGAAAACCAGGTCAGGAGGGCGCAGGGGGCGGACATCCGCCCAGGAAAGCGCATCTCAAAGGCAATCCCCGACACGAGCTAGGAAGGAGTGGATGAGATCCAGCCCTCCAGATGTTTTGGACCGCAACTCCCAGAATTCCAAGCCCGTATTTTCCGATGGCCAAGGACTGTGGGAGTTGCAGTCCAAAACATCTGGAGGGCCAAAGTTTGGACATGCTTGCAACTTTCCGCCTCCTTCGCCCTTCTGCCTTGGCTGATTTTTTTTTTGTCTTCATTGATCTCTGTGCAAAAATAAAATAAAATAAAATAAACACCCCAAAGTTTAGCCTCCAAAATTGTCTTTTAACGACGTAAGCCGCCTTGAGTTCTATTTTTTCCGGAGGAAAGGATGTTGTTTGTGTGTCAACACAATTAAATAATCCACCCATCCAACGAACCAACCTACTTTGATTTCATTGGCCTTCTTGATGGGAGAAATGTTCCAGGTGGGAATTACCTGACAGGGTTAAAAAACAAAACAAACCATGTTCAGACTCTCGGTCATGAAAGCCAGGAAGCTCAAAAGTTTATTGTTCATTCTGTTTCTTGGTTCATTTGTCGGTAACTTATCCTTCCGGATGGAAGTTCTCCTTTCCTTAAATATATTAACGTTCGGGGCTGCCGACCTCCAAGGCAGTGGTCTCTGGCTGAAAACTAGGAAAACCTCCTAACTGTTAGAGCGGTACGCCGACGGAATAAAAGCCCTTGGAGGTGGTGAGCACTCCGGCGCTGGCGGCGTTCGCAAGACAACTGGGGAGCCACCTGTCCCATCAGCTTTGATTAAGCTTCCTGCTTGGAGCAAGGGGGTCAGATTGGACAGCCTCACGGGACCCCTTTGGGCTCCATCATGCTCCGGTTCTACGAAAACGCCCATCTACTCACCACGCCTTTCTCCACCACTTCCTTGAGTTTGGAGCGAGTCATTTTGGGCTCCTGTGCAGGTGGGAGGGAGGGGAGGAGGGGAAAGAGGGTAAGACAGAGAGAGAGAGAGAGAGACTCTCAGTTCCATTGCAAATGGCACAAAAGCTGATCCAACCTGTCTCGAAGATTTTTTGTTTTTCCTCTCCTCCTCCACCTCATCCGCCCCCGGCAACCAGAGGGCAACTTACAAAGATGGGAACATCCTCCGTCTCGCTGATGGCTGCTTTCATCATGGCCACAACGTGCTCATTTGTGATCACCTCCTGCGGCGACAGACATAGGAGGGGAAATGGACTTCTTTTATTATTTTGTTCTGACTTGGGGAGAGGCCAAGCATTGGTTGAGTCGAGGAAGGCAGCAAGGGTGTGTGGGGGTGGAGCAGAAGTGGCTGCCTCACGCCAGGTTCAACCAGTCATCTATCTAGCCCAGTACTGTCTGCCTTGACTTTATTAACCTATGTAACACACAAAATAGGCAAGTCCAAACTCCGGCCCTCCTGTTGTTTTGGACCACAACTCCCAGAATTCCAAGCCAGTATTTCCAAGGGCAAAGGACTGTGGGAGTTGTGGTCCAAAACATCTGGAGGGCCGAAGTCAGCGCTCCAGAGTTGGAGGGGACCCGTCAGTAATTTTCTTTCATGCTACTGTGCGCCGGCGTCTTAGGGGCGTGGAGGCGGCCCGTCTAAAGCCTCGGCCTCCATCTGAAAGTCACACAAACACACACACACACGACTCACGTGAAGGATGTTCCGGACGTTGACCGCGGTCAGGTTGTGCTGCTTGGCCCCGTCTTCCAATGTCCGGTCCAAAGTGTTGTCCAGTTTGAGCTCGCAAGCCAGGGGCCCTTCCTCGTCTCCCTCGGGCGCCTTCCCTTCCCGCTTCCGCTTGACCGCTTTCCTCCTTTTCCTCTTCCCTCCGTCGTCTGGTTCTTCTGGGAAACCCAAAATATCCATGCGGGCCTCACATGGCGCAGAGGCCGGTCCACCTCAGGCCCCGACTTGCTGTGGACTTCGCTGGGAGACAAACTCACTAAGTCGGGGCGGAGGGCTCAGGGACATCTCCCGCGGGCATGTCCAAAGTTAGGCCCTCCTGATGTTTTGGACCACAACTCCCAGAATTCCAAGCCTCTTTCCGGTGGCAAAGGACTGTGGGAGTTGTGGTCCAAAACATCTGGAGGAGGGCCAAAGTTTGACCATGCCAACGTACAGAGTCGGAGGGTTCGTAAGGCTATTTGCCAGAGCCCTGGGTCCAGATCTGGGCGCCACCTTTCAAGAAAGACGCTGACAAACTGGAACAATTTCAGAGGAGGGAAACCGGGATGATTAAGGGGCTGGAAACCAAGCCCTGGGTGGAAAGACTCAACATGTTTAGCCTTGACGAAAGGAGACAGACGGGAGGTAGGGGAGCATTTTTCAGATGCTCCCAAGGTCGTCCAGATGTCATTGTGGACTCATAAGAACATAAGAAGAGCCCTGCTGGATCAGGCCAAAGGCCCATCTAGTCCAGCTTCCTGCATCTGACAGTGGTCCCACCAGATGCATCTGGGAGCACCTGAGACTAGATCTCTGTCTCCTGATCCCACTCCCCTGCATCTGGTCCTTGAAGGACCCTGGTTTTAAGCCTGGAGATGACACACATCTCCATCCTGGTTTGTCACCTGGGATGGACATTTCCTCCAGGAATCTGTCCAATGCCACTTTGGAAGGCATCCAGGCCAGAGGCCATCACCAGCTCCTGTGGCAAGGAGTTCCACAGACAGGAAGTCAGATTTAGGCCAGATCTCAGGGGTGGGGGGGACTTCTTAACTCTAAGAGCAGTACAACAATGGAAGCCATGACCTCGGGAGATGGCGAGCCATGGCAGAGGAAACGGAAAACTCACCCACTGGAATAAACAGCCTGGTCTCCTCAGCTTCATCTTTCATCTCCGGGGCCAGCTCCAGGGCCTTCTCACCTGGAGGGGCTTCTCCGGACTCCCAAGGTGCCACGGATTCTGGCAAAGCCCTGCCCACTGGAATCAAGAGGGGAAAGATTTACAGCCGGCAGGATCTATGTGGCAGCTTTCAGTCTATTTAGATGGAAGGAATGGCTGCACTTCTGAGAAATCAGAAGCAGGTTTTGCAAAAGAGTCAAAGCTCACCCGGGAACTCAAGGCTTTGCTGGGAAAAAACCCAAGACGCTCCCAAGTTGGATCTTAATTTGCAGTAACGTCCAACTGCAATTCGTTCCAAAGAAAACTCGCTGGCAAGAAAGCCTCAAAAACCTGAGGCCCGCCCCGGTTTGAGACTTCCCGTGGTGGGGCGATCACGGAAGATCAGCTACCAACAGTACAACAGTTCCTGTGTGCCGTTTTTCTGGTGGTGGCAAGCGCCACCGGCTTACCTGTCAGGTCCAGTTTCTCCTCCTCCTTATCCACGAGGAACTCCAGGGACGGAGCCGCCTTGGAGCCTTGACGGCATTCTACCCTTTCCTCGGGGGAGAGTTTCCCGTCTCTCAAAGGAGACTCCAATCCTTCCGGGCAGCCCTTCTGAGCCGTTCCAGCGTCGTCATCAAACAAAGACTGATCCTCTGGAGGAGTAGGGGATAAACTAGGGGGGCTTCCAGCAGGAGGGCACGGCGGATCCTTCCTTCCACTCAAGACAGGATCTTCCTGCCCCTCCGTGGGCGCCGCCGGGCTGCAAAGCTGGCTCGCCCCGCCTGAGATGGAAGTCTCCGTTTCTACAGACGGGACATCGGAAGGGGCTCCCGGATCTTCCTTCTCCGGACCGACCACGGCCGTTCTTCTCTTCTTACATGGCAGCATCTTCAGAGAGATGGACATCGCGCCTACAGCTCTTGGGCCGTCGCTCTGCCAAGACAAAGAATTTGGACTGTTAGACTGCTGCAACACGGGGCGTGCAGTACGGCCCCGAAATACTGTCCAGGTACGTGCAGATGGTTACAATTACAAAGAAGACCGGGCTGGTCGAATTATATTCCGCCCGTATTAAATGAACTTTTACTCTTCTGTTTTCTAGAAACAGGTTGATTATTTTCTGCAAATGCTGAGGAAAGCTTATGTCCCTTAACAACAGAGAAGCAGTTCTGGGTTCTTAGAGGTCCTCCCTGTGGGACACCCACCACTGTGGGCATTCAGCCTGTGAGGATCAATTTCTTACAACACCCTTTGATATTGGATACATACCAGCAATTGGTATGCCAAAGACGTTTGTGTTTTTCAGCCTTTGCAATATAATCCAGCCCTGCCCTCAACCTTTCTAGACAATACAAAACTCGCTCGATACTATGTATTCTTGTTTTATGCTGTTTACCAGACTATGTCTGAAAGATGTAACACCCTTTATATGTGTGTATAAACCATCTACGTACAAGTAAATTCACAAAGCAAGCAAGATTTGTGATGGGGAGAAGCTGAATTTAAGCTCTTTGACTGAAGCAGTAATGTTGGGGTTTTGTCTCTCTCTCTCTGCTTCTGTCAACTCTTCGCCATCCGTGAACTCTTATCATGGGGGTTGTAGTCCCACGCATCTGCAGAGCACCAAGCTGGGGGATAGGCTCTTCTGTGGATGGGGAGGATGGGAATTCTAGCCTTGACATATACCAGAGGGGTGGGCAGAAAGGCCTATCTAATTAATGGGCTAGAATCATGGGAGTTGTAGTTCCACCCATCTGCAGATAGGGGGGAGGCTCCTCTGTGGCTAAGGAGGATGGGACTCTTCTAGTCGGGACATACTCAAAAGGGTGGTGCGGGAAGGCATTGCTACTTGATGGGCTAGGATCATGGGAGTCGTAGTCCCACGCATCTATAGATGGGAGCTCCTCTGTGGCTAGGGAGGATGGGACTTCTAGTCCTGACATACCCAACGGTGGAGGGGCGGGAAGGCCCATCTACTTGAGCGGCTTGGATCATGGGCGTTGTAGTCCTACACATATGAAGAGCAACAAGCTGGTGGGGAGGGTGGGAGGCTCCTCTGCAGCTGGGGAGGATGGGAGTCCTACTTTCGACACGGGGAAGCCCAAGTCGGGGAGGGGGGAAGGCGAAGCCGCCGGGTGCCGAGGGTGGGGGGGATGATGGACGTTGTAGTCCGCCTTCACGAAGAAGGCGCCAAGGTGGGCGGGCACCGTGTCCCTTCCCGCCCCCAAAGTGAGGAGGCCCCAAACTGACCCCCACCACACACACCACACAACTACACACAACTACACACAACCACACCCACGCACCCGGCCGGTCCCCCGCACCGCCTCCGCCGCCTCGCCATCTTCCAATTCCGGAGCCCTTCTTCTCCTCCCCCCCCTCTTCCCACTCTCCTTCCCACCAGCCGGAAGCGGAAGTGGCGCCATTTCCCCGGCCCAGGGGAAACCATGGAGACGCGGAGGGAGGAGGAGGAGGAGGAGGAGGAGGAGGAGGAGGGAATGCGAAGCGGCAGCCGCCATTTTAGTCGCTGGAATCCACCCCCCGCCCGGACAGCCGCCATCTTGGTTGGTGGCGACGGACTCCCTCCCCCCCCAGCGGCGCTGGCCGGGCACGTGACGTCAGGCGGGAGGAGTCACGTGGCCTGGGGTTGGTTGTGGGGTGGTTTTTTGCATGACGTTACTCGGCGGCACCCCACACACACACACACACACACACACACACACACACACACACACACACACACACACACCCGTTTCCCTTCGATCTTATTTGCTTTATATAACCAAAAAAAAAGGTTTTTCGATTTGTAGAGGCCCCGTGACCGCCTTTGGAAGCGCTGTTGCGGCTATCATTAATCGATATGCCCAAATTGCATGACTGACAATAATAAATGCAATTATGTTTCATAGCCCAATAGATTGCAAGTTGGTTATTGTAACATGCACAATGTGCATGCGAATACTGTAGTTATATATACTGTGTGTGTGTGTGTGTGTGTGCGCATGCGTGCATGCTTGTGTATGCAATTATGTATCATAGCCCAATATATTGCAAGTTGCTTATTGTAACATGCACAATGTGCATGCGAATACTGTAGTTATATATATATATATATATATATATGTGCGTGTTTGTGTGTTTATGTGTGTCTCTCTGTGTGTATGCAATTGTGTATCATAGCCCAAAGTATTGCAATCACTTATTGTAACATGCACTATCTATCTATCTATCTATCTATCTATCTATCTATCTATCTATCTATCTATCTATCTATCTATCTATCTATCTATCTATCTAGGTTACCCTGCCCTCCTTTCCTTATTTATTTTACCTTGAATTGGCCTGTAATGGTGAATCCCTCACCTTTCTCATCCTGTAATCAAAATACTTAAAGCTTTTTTTCTTTTGACCACCAGCTTGCTTGTAAAACCCAACATGGTTTGGGATCCTGCTACTTGTGTGAACGTCTCTCCCCGGTATGACCCGAAGCGAAGAGCAAACAGAGCTTTTTGCACTCTGAGAATATTGAGAGGTGACATGAAAAGCCACCTGCTGTCACTTGAAGCATGGCATGGGTTAGATAGAAGGCGGACTAAGCTAGCGTTTTTTTTCTTGGTCCAGAGTCGAGATGGTTTTGATCAAACAACACTAGGAAGAGCTTGCTGATAATAAGAACTGCTTGGCAGTGGATCAATTCATTCTAGAAAGAAAGAAAGAAAGAAAGAAAGAAAGAAAGAAAGAAAGAAAGAAAGAAAGAAAGAAAGAAATGCAATTATGGATAGAAGGAAGGAAGGAAGGAAGGAAGGAAGGAAGGAAGGAAGGAAGGAAGGAAGGAAGGAAAGAGCAGTTCTAAATATTTCTTTCCTTTGGATATGGCAATGCTTCAAAAATCCAATTTGTAAACCTCAACATTCCAGGCCATGAAAGTATCCACAAGAGTCCCTAAATAATTCCGCTTGTTAAATTTGGTCCAGCCTGGTGCTTACTAGTAAGGATCTAGATATAATTAGTGCACCTCTCTCTCTCTCTCTCTCTCTCTCTCTCTCTCTCTCTCTACCTATACCTGCCTCCTTGCCTGCCTGTCTACACACACACCTGTCTTTCCGTCTATATACCTCTCCCTGATGGTCTCTCAGTTCCAGGATCCATCCACACAATCACACCCTCTCCCTGTTAGACAGCCTCTCATCCACCCTGTCCATCACCTCTGTGTGTGTGTGTGTGTCACACAATCACACCCTCTCCCTATTAGACAGACAGCCTCTCATCCACCCTGTCCATCACAGCCTCTGTGTGTGTGTGTGTGTGTGTGTGTGTGTGTGTGTGTGTGTGTGTGTGTATCACACAACCACACCCTCTCCCTATTAGACAGACAGTGTCTCATCCACCCTGTCCATCACAGCCTCTGTGTGTGTGTGTGTGTGTGTGTATCACATAATTATACCCTCTCCCTATTAGACAGCCTGTCATCCACCCTGTCCATCACCTCTCTCTCTCTCTCTCTCTCTCTCTCTCTCTGTGTGTGTGTGTGTGTGTGTGTGTGTGTGTGTGTGTGTGTGTGTGTGTGTGTGTGTGTGTGTGTGAGAGAGAGAGAGAGAGAGAGAGAGAGAGAGAGAGAGAGAGGCGTAGCTTCCAGGCGGGGGGGCGGAGCTTTGTCCGGGGATCGTTCGAAAGGGGCGGAGCCGTCGCCGCATCAGGACCAGCAGCCGCCCGCTCTGCCTGCATCCCGCCGCTCAGCGCCTTCGGAGCATCCTCGGAGCCGGACGCAGCAGAAGGAGCGGGAAGGAGCTCCGGGGAGGAAGGAGGCCTCTCTTGGAAAGCACCCCTGCCGTCGCCCCCACCGCCTCAACCCCCGCGGGCTGCCATGGCGGAGATCGCCAGCCTCCCCTCCAGCTTCGGTGAGTGTCTGGCCTGGGATGGGGTAGGGGTGGGTAGGTGCGCGGGGGTGGGGGTGGGGGTGCAGAGAAGCTGCTGCGCCATGCCAGCCTTTCGTTTCTCCGCCTTGCGCCCCCTCCTCCTCCAGAGGCCTCGACCGGGCTTCCCAACCCGGTTTCCCCCTCCCTCCGTGTCCCCCATGCAAACCCTGCCAAGGGACCCCAGGCAATATCTTGAGCCTGGCTCCAAAAAAGGCAGACCAGGCCATGCCCGCGGATGGAGAGCTTTCGTGGGCATCCCCCACCCCCACCCCCCACCCTGCCATGGCCTGCATCTTTTCTCCATGGCGGAGGCCACATCCTGGCCCTCACTCCTCAACCAGCCACTGGGGAGTTTATTACGATGATGATGATGATTATTTGCCGATTTGTACATCACCAACCCAAGCAGGCACGCAAAACATGACGTGGCTTGGCAGGCCAGAAGCAGAGTGCCAGGGCCCAAACTGGGCCGTGACAAATCCGCCCCCCCCTCCTAATTCAATCCACCCAGGGGAAAATCTCTTTCCAACTGCCGTTTCCCCACCCCCCCCATCAGAATGCCCAAATGGTGCCTGCAGCTCCAGAAGCAACCGAGGAGAGGGCATTGTAGCCCCTTCCCCCACACCCACCTGATCCCCCCCCCCCGTTGCCAAAGGAAAACCTATTTTGATAGCTGGATGCTGGGAGTGTTGGTCAAGAAGCCGCGCTAACCGTGCCAGGTTGCATCCAGAACAACCTGGGTTAGCATCCCTGAATGGCTCCTTCTTCCTTTCCCCGAACCGGATAAAATTAACAATAAAAGCTTCAGCTCTGGAGGTAAAGCGAAGATCTTCACATCGGTCCAGTCCTGGGACTTAGTCCCCTGGGGTCCACTGATGCCACCGCCCCTGGTCCGGCCTACCTCCTTGGGTTCTCCCATCTTGCCCGAACTCTCCTCCTCCTCCTCCTCCTCCTGACGTCCACGGGTGTGTCCAGCCTTGCTGGGTGAGTGCCAGGGATGGGCGGTCAAGCCAGAGGCGAGAGGAAGGAGGGCAGAGAGAGAGAGAGAGAGAGAGAGAGAGATGTGATGCCCCCACTGTCACTCCCCTTTGGGAGAGGGGGTGGTGGTTCGGGGAGGAGGGAGCAGGTGTGGACGGGTGACTCGGAGGAAAGGGGTGGTGGAATATGACGTGATGTCTCCTCCATCCCGGGCAGCTCCCCATCTCCCATCCACCTTGCAAGTGATGAGAAAACAGGCTTTTGTTTGACGAGCCCGCTACCTTTTTGTTTTGTGTTTTTGCACGGGTTATAAAATAAAAAGGAGTGGGTCGATGAACTCTGAATGGACCGGTGAGGCGTGGGATCTGCCTAATTCTCATTTCCCAGCGGGCACACCTCATTGGGAGGGTTTGTGGCCTCTTAACTTGGCCAGAGATAGCCCCTGATTTGAGCTCCCCTTTAGAGGCGGTATCATTTCCTCAATCCGCTCTCCTTGGGAGAAATTTGAGGCCTCCCTCCTGGGCCTGTGGTAGGATGATGCCTCCTGGTTCACCCACGAGCCCACCCACTCCCGACCGGATCTATACAAATCAGGGCCCGTCACCATGACATCCTCAGCTGGGCTGCAGCAGAGTTGCTGCCTAGAAAAAACTGCAGAGGAAAACAATAAATAAAGCGGGTTTTTTGTGGCTTGTGGTTGCTACCCTCTAAATACACTGAAATGCACAGTGCCGAGGTGTCTCCTTATGCCTTGTAGGCCTTCGACGAACACCGGCTTTGTAAAAAATGTAGCGCAAAGCAGCAACGCGGAAATGTTACGTTTGCAGAATGTTTACGTGTTGCAATCCAAGCTTGCTGGGCTGTTGTTTTAAACGTATCTTATTTAAACCAAAATGGAACCTTTTCTAGTTGTCTGGAGCAGACGCTGTTTTTCTGTAGCTCCCTTAAAAGCCGAGCGCGACTTCCCCGCCTGGTTAAACTGCATAAATAACATGGTGCATGTGTTTAATTCTGGATCTTAATTAAACAGGACCACAGCCGGGGTGTGCATTTGCCACCACATATATCAAGCACACGAGGTGGAAGGATGCAAGGGTTCGGCCCGCTCCCCCACCCCCGAAGCTGGTTCACAAAGCTTTTAAGTGAATAGAAAAAAAGAAACAATCTGGATTAAACAGGGGCCCTCTGTGCGTGCCCCCAATTAGATTGCCTGCAACAGCTGAGCAGTTTTTAAATGAGGACGGAGGATTATGATGGAAATGAGAGGCGGGATTTGGAAGCTGTTTTGCTCTCCAGCCCCTTGGAATGGGTCACGGATGAAGTCGCGCAAGGGGGGGGGGCAGCGGCCTCAGGCAGCAGTTTTTTGGTGGCGACAAATTGTGAGTTAAGGGCTGTGTTTTGAGGATAATTGTGGAGAGAGACCTAACCTCTCCCTTGTGTGTGTGAATCTCTTTTATGGCGTCATGTACTTTGGTCAAAGGGGAAGGCTTCATTTGCTGGAGGGGACGGATAATAAAGGTCATCTTAGCAGGGGATTTATGCACGCTGCAGACCAAAAAAAAAGTCCTATTTCACATATCTGCCCTGAGGAGAATTTACTACAGTTCTCTGTCTTTTTCTCCTCTGTCTATTCGGGTCCTGTAACTGACGTAGCTTTTATGGCCTGTAACCCACGTGTTCATTTCTCTGAAAACGGTGGCCTCCGTGATCCCAATCAAAGCTTTGCGTGAAGCAAAACAGATTAAACCCTCTGGGTAGCATTTGAAAGAGACGTCTGGCGTTCACACTGTCTTCCTCCCCCTGTTTTGGACCCCCCCCTCCCCCCAAGGATCCCGGTAAGGCGGCCTTCTGCAGCTGACTGATGGTGACATTGTCAACTCCCAATTTCTTCTAAATACTTGCTTAGCTCTTTAGGCACCGCACCCAGCGTGCCGATTCCCACTGGGACCACCTGTGCCGGTTTATGCCAGAGTCTCTGAAGTTCTATTATTATTATTATTATTATTATTATTATTATTATTATTATTATTATTATTATTATTATTATTATTATTATTATTATTATTATTATTATTATTAGTTGCCTCTCAAGCTGTTAAGTAGAACTCCTAGAATGCAGAATTATGAGGTCTGTAGTTCAATTTGCCTCCCCGCCTAATCCCATTCTAATGGCTCAGATGCGATGACTAAAATGTGCCTGGCAGCCCATAATTATTATTAATGCCTGCTAGTCTGCTTTTACAACGTTGGGCTGCGGATGGCATGAAAACGGTAGCACCAGGAAGACAACACCCCCTTTCAAAAGATTCCTCCGGGGCCTTTCCCATGTTTTACACACACACACACACACACACACACCAATGCTCGTGCCTTCCCCTTCCAAGGGTGACACGAGGCGTGGCGTGCCATCGTGGGGCCGTCACTGGGCCTTTTGATTTCCAAACAAGAGGCAAGGGAGGGAACTGGGGTGATGTCACCAGCGCAACTGAGGACACTCCGTTTGTATTTCTGTTTTTTTTTCTTTATTTGCCCTACGGGTCATGGTTACTTGGGAGAAAATGTCCAGGGACCCTTAAAGGCAGACCCCACGACAAGATCACTTCCTCACATATAAACAAGACACAGACACACACACATAAACAACACACGGGTACCCTGCCAAGGTTTAAAAACAATACATTGATAGGGGCGTGAACAGACTCACAGAGATACGACTGCTGGATGGAAATATAGCATGTATAGATGACAATGTCAATAGTAATTTTAATAATATAATGTTATTATAATAGCAGCTGTGCTGTTTCTTATACTGATGTTTTTGTTACCTCTGATGACATCATTTCTGAGATCTTCAATAGCTTGTAATATTGTATGGAATTTTGTGATATTGTTCCCAGAGCCCTGATGACTAGGGGGACCCCCAAAGTGCATTTCCTAATCAAAGCATCTCGCCTGTGGATGAAGCACACTTCAGTGGTCCTGTGGTGCATCGCTTTTCTTTCACACAACAACCCTCCGGAGTTGGCCAGGTGGCCAAGTGGTGTCTGACCAATAACCATGGGTGGGTTCCCTGGCCGAGTGGGGAATTTGAACCCGGGCCTTTTCTAGGCAGTCCGGCAGCAAACGCAATCACCACGCAGGGTTTGTTTTTCACCCGCTCTTTGAAGCATAGACTGAACCCAGGGTTTTTCAGGAATGGTGATACACACACACACACACACACACACACACACACACACACACACAGGTATTGGAGGGGAGGAGTTGATTGTGCCACAAAACCTTTCCACGGGGCCGGCACGCAACCATGAAACAGGTGGCCAGATAGCAGCGCTCCTTTTTTGTTCCACTGGGCTGACTGTTTCCGTTTTGCCTCCTGCCTTTCGGTAGACATCTCCCCGATCGTGGCCGGGCTCATCGGCGCCACCGTCCTCGTGGTCTCCGTCTCCATGGCCGTGTTCGTGTGGACCTGCTGCCACCAGCAGGCCGAGAAGAAGCACAAGACGCCACCTTACAAGTTCATCCACATGCTGAAGGGGATCAGCATCTATCCGGAGACGCTGAGCAACCGGAAGAAGATTCTCCGGCTGCGGCGAGACAAGGCGGGCCCCGCGCGGAAAGACGGAGCCGGCCACTTTTCGGCTGACGCTGCCGAATCAGGGCTCGTGGGCTCCGAGAAACCCCTGGGCGGGCTGAACGCGGCTCCATGCATTGACCAGCTTCCGATCCAAGTGGATTATGGAGAAGAGCCAAGCCCGGATCGGAGCTTGACGCCCGCCGGGAGCAAAACGACCTCTCCGTCGTCCCCGGAGGGAGAGGTCCCATTAGGGACGCTGATGTTCTCAGTGGACTATAATTTCCCAAAGAAAGCCCTGGTGGTGACCATCCAGGAAGCGCACGGCTTGCCGGTCATGGACGAGCACAACCAAGGGTCGGATCCTTACATCAAGATGACCATCCTGCCCGACAAGAGGCACCGGGTGAAGACCCGCGTCCTCCGGAAGACCTTGGACCCCGTCTTCGACGAGACCTTCACGTTTTACGGGATCCCCTACAGCCAGCTTCAGGATCTGGTTCTTCACTTCCTGGTGCTCAGCTTTGACCGCTTCTCCCGGGACGACGTCATCGGGGAAGTGATGGTCCCGCTCGCCGGGGTGGACCCCAGCACCGGCAAGGTCCACTTGACGCGGGAGATCGTCAAGAGGAACATCCAGGTAAACAGCAACAGCAACCACAATCAGTCACGGCGGGAACCGGTTTTACTTAAAGGGGATCCGGCACCCCCCGCTAGCAGGCTCAAAGTGTGAAGTTGCTTTTTAAAAGTTGATCGTGACAGTTACAGGTTCAAAGGTCCCCCGGCCCCAAAGGAGTGAGCTGGCTTTACAGGTATTAATTTGTATAAAGCAGCTCTTAACACTCCTGGGCCCCCAAAAGAAATGGAAATAACTATTTTTTCATAGAGTAGCATCCCTGTATCCACGACGAATGACTTCCATGCCCCTACAGGCATGATAGATAGATAGATAGATAGATAGATAGATAGATAGATAGATAGATAGATAGATAGATAGATAGATAGATAGATAGATAGATAGATAGATAGATAGGTTTATTTGTTTATTTATTTGATTAATTAATTATCTTGTTATACCTCCCATCTGGCAGCAAGGCCACTCTGGGCAGTTTACAACACATGTTAACTGCAGGCAACAAACATCATAAGCAGTGAAAAGAAGCAACAAACACAACTACAGTGGTACCTGTGCTTTGCGAGTTTGATCCATTCTGAATGGATGCTCATAAGTTGAACAGGGTATGAGTCAAGTGGATAGAGGGAAGCTCTTCTCCCTCTCTCAAAATACCAGAACTAGGGGACATCCACTCAAATTGAGTGCTGGGAGAGTAAGAACTGACAAAAGAAAATATTTTTTCACCCAGCGCGTTGTAGGTCTATGGAACTCCCTGCCACAGGATGTGGTGATGGCATCTGGCCTGGATGCCTTCAAAAGGGGATTGGAGAGATTCCTAGAGGAAAAGTCCATCACGGGTTACAAACCATGATGGAGATATGTAATCTCTAGGCTTTAAATCAGGGTAGTTCAAGGGCCAGATGCAGGGGAGTGGTATCAGGAGACAGATATCTAGTCTCATACGCTCCCAAACGCATCTGGTGGGGCCGCTGTGAGATACAGGAAGCTGGACTAGATGGGCCTTTGGCCTGATCCAGCACGGCTCTTCTTATGTTCTTATGTAACTCGTAAGAAGAGCAGCTGTATCAAAAATATATAAATAAATGAATAATTTTTAAAAAAAGTCTAAGATTTGTAAGGCAGCAGTTAAAATGCCAACCGTTTCCCGCTCTTAAGTCGAATTGCTCATAAGTAGAGCCACTCGTAAGTAGAGGTACCACTGTACGATAACATGCAATTTACACTTTAAATACACCAATGATAGCAGAATGCTGCAAAATGTGGATTATCAGGAACCTTATATACTAGGCATAGTGTGGTCTCTGGCACCCTCTAGTGACCAGTTCTGTACCATCTTTAGAAAAATATATACTGTACGCTACCAGACTACCTGTACAATATTTCTACCATTTTTCTTGTAATATTTTCCGACCACAATAAGCGAATCAACATATATAGATTCCAGGCGTACTGCTGTAATTAAGAAGCTGAATGCCCCCCCCCCACAAAAAAAGAGCTAGCTGGGATTTGAACCATGTTACAGTCTTTCTTCTCCACATACAAGGATAGACAGACAGATAGACAGACAGACAGACAGCTTTTGTTGAGTGAAACCTGTCCAGTCTTAACCTTGGAACCCCTTTTGACCGAGGGGACCCAGCGGTTGTCGTCCTTCTAGCGTTGAGTGGAGTCCACAAGGACACCCCTGCTTTTCCACTTGTAATTCAGGGCCGAGGCTAAAAGAAAAATAGCTTTCATTAAAAAAACAACATCCCTTTGGACTCCGGCTGCAGTAAACCGGCCGAATCTGGGACACCACCACCATAGCAACCCGGAGAGCTATTTAGCAGGTTCCCGAGCGGCTTTGAGACAGTGGGCCAGGCTCCAGCTGATTTCCGCCGAATTAACTCCCTTGCAGCCCAGCTGGCATTCCAGCCGTCAGATCCACAAATCCACCTCAAAGCGGCAGGCAGGAGGGCAAGCCGCCGTGGCCCAGAAGCATTTGAGGACACGGCCGACGCACCGCCAAAATTGTCGGCAAAGATGCGAGGCCTTCCTGGTTCTCCCAGCCGTTGTTTGCCATTAACCCGGCATTTCCCTCTAAGCTGGCTGAGGCTGATCAAGTGTCCCAGACGTTGCATTTGGCTTGATTTCTTATGAGGTATTCGGGGAATAACGTCTAGAATTAGAGAACCTGGAGCCGTTTTGGGTTGCAGGGCTTTTGTTTTCACCGCCTTGTGGGTCCTTCCGGGGAGAAAGGCAGGGTGGAAGTATTTTAAATAAATTCAAAGAAAGTAAAACCCGGGAGCCCAACGTGACCTGAGCTTCTGGAACAGTGGCAGAAAACAACAACAAAAAACATCATCCTGGTCACGCAGGTTTTCTTCACGTCTGTCTGTCTGTCTGTCTGTCTGTCTGTACAGTAGGACCCCAGTATCCGCTGGGGATTGGTTCCAGGCCTTACCCGTAGATAATGAAATCCGTGGATAAGAGAGAACGCCAACCCTTCTCCCCTCCAAACTGCTGTTTTGTGACAGTAGCTTGCTTTCTGGCTGCAGTTTTGAGACAGTAGCTTGCTTTCTGGCTGCAGTTTTGAGACAGTAGCTTGCTTTCTGGCTGCAGTTTTGAGACAGTAGCTTGCTTTACACTGCTGTTTTATGAGAGCAGTTTGCTTTACAGCTGCTGTCTGTGACAGCTTGCTTTGCCGCTGTTGAATTATCCCCCCCGCTAACTGTGGATAACTGAATCAGTGGATCATGAATCAGTGGATATGGGGGTCCTACTGGATGTATGCATGAATGAATGAATGAATGAATGAATGAGGCTGGATAGGGTAGCTATGTAGGCGGCTTATCTTAATTTCTCTAAAGATCTCCAACTGTTGTTCTTTTCCAGAAATGCGTCAGCCGAGGGGAGCTTCAAGTCTCCTTGTCTTATCAGCCTGTGGCCCAAAGGATGACCGTGGTGGTGCTCAAAGCCCGACACCTGCCCAAGATGGACATCACCGGCCTCTCAGGTAGAAGCTATTTACTCCACCTTGGACATGTACCAGCCGCCCGGACGTTATTACTGTGCCATTATTCTTTACCCGTCCTTCCAATGTTCCATCCTTCCCAAACGGTCTGGAGGATTCTCTTCACCCTCCTCTCTCTCCCCGCACTGTTTTATAAAACGGGCAGATATAATTAACTTGGTGCCCGTCAAATCAATGGGAGGAAGGAAGGAGCTGATGATGGAAGGAAGGAAGGAAGGGAGGAAGGAGCTGATGATGGATAGAAGGAAGGGAGGGAGGGAGGAAGGAAGGAAAGAAGTGATGATGGATAGAAGGAAGACAGGAAGGAGCTGATGATGGATAGAAAGAAGGAAAGAAGGAAGGAAGGAAGAATGGAAGGAGCTGATAATGGATAGAAGGAAGGAAGGAAGGAGCTGATGATGGATGGATAAAAGGAAGGAAGGAAGGGAGAAAGGAAGGAGCTGATGATGGATGGATAGAAGGGAGGGAGGGAGGAAGGAAGGAAAGAAGTGATGATGGATAGAAGGAAGACAGGAAGGAGCTGATGATGGATAGAAGGAAGGAAGGAAGGAAGGAAGAATGGAAGGAGCTGATAATGGATAGAAGGAAGGAAGGAAGGAGCTGATGATGGATGGATAAAAGGCAAGGAAGGAAGGGAGAAAGGAAGGAGCTGATGATGAATGGATAGAAGGAAAGAAGGAAGGAAGGAGCTGATGATGGAAGGAAAGAAGGAAGGGATAAAGGTAGAAAGAAAGAAAGGAACTGATGGATGGATAAAAGGAAGGAAGGAGCTGATGATGGATGGATAGAAGGAAGGAAAGAAGGAAGGGAAAATGTACTCTTGACGCTCTGTGAGACAGGCCGCCCCCCTTTCTCCCCGGACGGCGTTATTGGCTCCCTCTCTGCTCTTCCGCCCGGCAGATCCTTACGTCAAAGTGAACGTGTACTACGGCCGGAAGCGGATTGCGAAGAAGAAGACCCACGTCAAGAAGTGCACCTTGAACCCCGTCTTCAACGAGTCCTTCATCTACGACATCCCCACCGAGCTCCTCCCGGGCGTCAGCATCGAGTTCCTGGCCATCGACTTTGACCGCACCACGAAAAACGAGGTGGTGGGGCGGCTGATCCTGGGAGCCCACAGCGTCACGGCGGGCGGCGCGGACCACTGGCGGGAGGTGTGCGACTCCCCCAGGAAGCAAATCACCAAGTGGCACAGCTTGAGCGAATATTAGCAGGGTAAGCCGAGGGGGCTGGGGTGGGGGGAGATCCCCTCGCAACAGCCCCGGGGGCAAAAAAAAAAGAGAGAGAAAAAGACTGTTGATTTCCCCCTTTCCCCTGACCTTTAACTTCTGTTTTAGTTGTAGAACACACGAGTTTCAGCTGATCGGTTTTTCAGCTGATCGGTTTTTCAGCTGATCGGTTTTTCTCTAGTGATGTTAACTTTTGCAGGGCACACCCCCACCCACCCCACAACCCCGTACATCCATAGACACACACCCCGTGTTCTA
This sequence comes from Phrynocephalus forsythii, assembly GCA_029282475.1. Taxonomy (NCBI): domain Eukaryota; kingdom Metazoa; phylum Chordata; class Lepidosauria; order Squamata; family Agamidae; genus Phrynocephalus; species Phrynocephalus forsythii. Next base: position 7,552,805 of record JAPFRF010000019.1, read on the forward strand.
AAAACTACACACACAAAAACCAAGAAAGAAAAAAATAAAAAATGTGTGCATTAATTTTAATAATACCACAAAAACGTATATATAGATATAGTATCCAAACGGTGTAACCGCACTATTGCATGCCGATGACAAAAAAAAGGTTTAAAAAAAAGACCAAAAAAAGAAAACCATTTTAGTCTAACTTACCAATATCGAGGTGCCGTTTTTAATACGATTTATCTGTCACGATGAAAGCCGTTGTTTTGTGCCGAACTGTCTGTGTTGGTATTCACCACAGTTGACCTCTTCAGCTTCTCGCCCGGTGACCTTTCTCCCCCCACCACCCACTTTTCTGCTCCTTTAAAATTATATATTTTCATATTCTAGGTTTCCTCCAATGAGGTTTTCCTCGCCTATCCTTTGCAGAGGGGAGGGGGGGTCTTCTTTTTTATGTAAATTGGGAGAAATAAGTCTAGCGATTGGTACATAATGGCTTCTTTATCTGTTTTGGGTAAAAGCGATGCGGAAGGCAACAGGATGCAGCTCTCCGGAATGATTTTCCAAATAGAAAACAATGTTCCATAAATCTAGATTTGGGTGGTGGTGGTGGTGGTGGTGGTGGTGGTGGTGGGGAACGCCCATTCCCTTTTCCTCTTATTCTGGTCCTTTTCTTCTGCAAAGGACGGAGTTAGGCCTCGTAGCTGCTGCTACTAAGGGTGGGGTGGCCGATGGGTTAAGAACAGGAAGCTAGATCGGCCGTTCATCTCAGGGGAGCGGGTCTTTTGCACAGCTAAGGGCTCTTGGTTGCCCGTTTGAGACCCAAACCTTTGAACGCTTGGCGCTAGGACCGGGAGAGCTTGCCAGCAAGGAGCTCTTCGTGTATTATGAAACCCCGTGTTTTTCTAAGCCAGGGGAATGATTGCAGCCAAGTTTAGAGAGGAAGGCAGTCTGAATTGTGTGCGAAGGATACCAGTCACTTCCGAACGGAAAATCCCAGAGGTTTGTCCTATGAACTCCGTTACACTGCCGACTGCTTTTGTTGACAGGCGTGAAAACCTTCCTGACTGGTTTGGCCCTAGGCTATAAACCAAATCGGCCCGCATGAAAGAGCCGGCTCTGTTAATAGGCAAGTGGCATAAAAGGGGTTTTGATCTGTTTTAAGGTTTCAAAGGAGGCCCAGTCAGAAAATGAGAAAATAGCACCACTAGTGCTGCTTATTTCCCATTATCTAGATCTCAGGGCAGCTTTACTGCCAGTTTCCTTAAATCACAGCGAAGACGGTTAAATCTGGACAAATTTTCACCCGAGACCGAGGGGCAAAACAAGGGTTTCGCGCGTGTTTGTGTGTGGTCCCTCCACTTACGAGCGGCTCGACTCAAGAGCAATTCGACGTAAGAGCGAAAAAAACGTTGCCGTTTTAACTTCGGCCTTATAAGTTTTAGATGCGGTCTGCTCTACTTACGAGTTGCTTGACTTAAGAGCACGCATTCGGAACGAATTAAACTCGTAAGCAGTGGTACCACTGTGTGTGTTTGTGTGTGTGATGGGGGGGGCAGCCACGGAAGAGCCCTGTAGCAGTTGGAAGCTTGTACTTTCTGGATCAGAAATTTAGAAACAAATATATTTATAAATATAGGAATGGATTGGTGGGAACAGGCAAAGTGATAAAAACACTGCTTTCTTGCACATCCCAGCGCATGCCTGTGGCGTGAAGCGCTCTACGATCGTGCCCGGGGAATGATCCAAACTTGGCAAATTACAAAATTTGCCCCGTTTTTAATTTTCGGTTCTAAGAGGGTCGGCCATTTCACTTTCTCTCCCCTCCACACACACACCGCCTGCTGGTAAAGGAAAATGAACTTGTTGTCCAGGAAATTGTGCTCAGGTTTTTTTTTTTTTTTAATAGGCTGGTTGCCAAGAGAAAGACCCTGTCGGGGTGATGGGATATGTAGTCCTGCAACCGCTGGAAAGCCTCGGAATAATGGGTGAATTAAGGTCAGCTAACTTATTTTTTTAAGGGGGGGGGAGAAATATAGATATTGATATCTTTCTTCCTTCCCGTAAAAAAACAAGTTCGCTTTATTTATAAGTATATAAATAAGTGTAAATCTGATCGTTTGTGATTGCTGCCTCACCGTAAAAACCCCCAAACGTGGATCGAGGTTTTTTTAGTTTGTTTTCCTTTCAATCCAAACCTCTGATTCCCCCAAAAAAAACTGGTGTCTATTGTAATTCTTTTTTAAGAAAAAGAACAAAAATAAAAGCTCGGAGAAGTTACAACTTTTGTGTCAAAACGAAAATAAAAAAATGTAAAGGGAAAAACAAACAATTGTTTAAGTCGGAACAATGTACAACCGACGCCTAACGCTGTAACCGCTAACCTAACCAATATGTAATTGCTTATCTGTAATGTCGAGAGTTGTTTTTAACGCACACTGAGCGTTCGAATAAATATGGAGTCACTTTAAATTTAGCCGCTGGTTGCAGGGCCTGATTTATGCGTTGCCTTGGGAGCATAAATACAGCGTTATTTCCTGATGGGGATCCCAGGCTGGTGTTGTCGTGCGAGGGAAAAAGGCACAAATTATTGTTGCTGTTTTGCTGTTATTTGCAATGATTAATTCTGCCACGTGGTCTGGACCCGCTGGCATCTCTTTGGCTGAAATGTCCTAGTTTCATTGAAGGTCTCCATTACTCCCCCCTGAAAAGGAGTCTGTCGTGCCGTTAAGATGGGGCCGTGTCATTGTGCATGCGCAGGGAAGCACGTGACACGCGCAGTCAATAGGAAAGCATTAGCTTATTTCCCTCCGCCTTCCACTCATCTGCCGTGAGGAGGAGACACTGGAATCTCCCTGGGGATAGAACGCCACACACATATTTTGCACGGATCTTAATTATTATTCTGCCTCTATGTTTGTTGTAGAGCCCTAGTTAGTAGCTATTAGATAATTGCTTTTATAAAAAAAGATAGTACCATAATGCATTTTGAATTTATTATTATTATTATTAATTATTAATTGTTATTATTATTATTAATAATAATAATAATAATTAATAATAATAATAAATTACAGTGGTACCTCAACTTACGAATTTAATCCATTTCAAATGCATGCTCTTAAGCCGAACTACCCTTAAGTCGGGGTACCTATCTAGAAAATTGAAAAAAACAAGCTAAAAATGGGGAAAAATGTAACTCGAGCAGACTATGTCTAAAATTTGTAAGGTGGTATTTAAAACAGCAACAGTTTTCTGCTCTTAAGTCAAGCTGCTCTTAAATCAGGGCACCACTGTATTATTATTATTATTGTTGTTGTTGTTGTTGTTGTTGTTGTTAACATCTGCCCAGACAAGGAGCAGAGGTTTTTTTCTCCAGCTTTGTGGGCAGAAGCGACCAGATGAACCTCCGTTACTCCCCTCTAGAGGGAAACGTAAAGAGGTTTGCAAACTGAATCAAAAAAAAAATCCCATTTCTTGAGAGGGTTTGGGAATTGGTTCCATACCTTCCCGTGGATAATGAAAACTGTGGATAAGAGAGAATGCCAACAAATTCCCCCAAACTTGTTTTGTGACAGTAGCTTGCTTTATGGCTGCAGTTTGTGACAGTATCTTGCTTTATGGCTGCTGAAACATTTAATTTCTTCTTCTGCCAACCGTGCATAACTAAATCAGTGGATAATGGGTTAGGGTTTCTAAAATATTTTCCAACCATGGACACCAATCCTGCTGATACAGGGATCCTATTGTATTCATTTATTTTCAAAGGAAAGACAAGGATTTAAAAAAAACAAATTCTTTATTGTGTCATATATAATTAGCATTTTTTGGGGGGAAGGGAGGTAAAAAGGTATGTGTGAAATATTTACATCATAAATTGTGTGCAAGGGGGAAAGTACGTGTTATTTTGACGGGACCGTGCTTAGGGAAACAGAACCTGATGATTAGCACCGCGTCACGGCGAGTCCCGATAAAACCGGACTTTAAGGCACTGGAAGGTGGAACATATTCTGAGTCCAACGTCGCCATTTCGTATTTCACGCCGTTTTAACTTGAATACGAGAACTCGTGAAAACTTAAGCAGGTTGGAAGGACAGGACTTGTTCCTCTTCCAACTTTCCAAAAGCAAAGGCTTATGTGATTAGCTCTGAACTGGTCCCCTTTATTTATTTCTCTCTCTCTCTCTCTCCCAGTTCCAGCAGTATTTGATCCAACACTATAAGAAATGTTAAAATAACAGGGTTTTCCTCCCTGGTATGAGACTTCCAGCAGTGTGCGCATCATGTTAATTCCACTGTTAGAAACATGCCGTATTCTGTATTGCTATATTCAAAATCTTCCTTCCGTGTTACGAAGGATGGCATATATTTTTTTCTTCCCCACTCAATGGCTCGGCCCAGTTTGTTAACAGAGCTACAATATCCTGTTTTTTTTAAAAAAAATAAATAAATAAAACCACAATGACAGGATACGGTTTGGTACACCAAGAACTACAAGACGTATTAAAGTGGGGGCAATTTTAAAAAATGGCCAGATTCTACCGCTAATTTTCAATTTCTAATGGAGTTTTTTAAAAAAAACTATTTTAAATTATTGGCCCAATCACTGATCAAGCTGAACAGCGAACAGACGACGGGGAAAGGTCTGGGGTTCCCTCCCTGCTTTCTGGATGTGTTTGGGTTCCAACTTTCAAGAGACAACGCTGCGGGTCTTAAGAGAAACCTGGAATATCTCTAGCCCAACAACCGTGTGTCTTGTGGCTTGAAACCTGGAATATCTCTAGGCCCAACAACCGTGTGTGTGTGTGTGTGTGTTTTACTCCCCCAAAAAATGTGTGGAGACATTTCGTTATTAATCCCACACACCCCAGTCCCCTAGGTCAGGCCTGCCCAAAGTCCAGCCGCCCCCAAATCCGGCCCGTCAGGCCATTCTGAGTGGCCCGCGGCTGGCTGGCCCACCCCTCCCTCCCCCTCCTTCGCCCCATTTTTTTTTTTAAATCTGCCAACACTGACACCGCTGGGAAGCTTGGGCGGCTGGGCGGTCTGCCACCACTGGCACCACAGGGCAAAGTGTGGGGGTGGGCAGGCCAGTGGGCCTCTGCCACCGCCAAGGAGCTTTGGGGTGGGTGGGTGCAAGGTCGCACAGATCGCCTCTTCCAAGGGGCAAACTGTGGCCACGGCTCCCTGTGCTTCCTTTGGTCCCCACCCTTCCTTCCTTCCTCCCTTTCCTTGTTCCCCACCTTCCTTCCTTCCTCTCTTGGTTTCCACCTCCCTCCCTTGGTCCCCACCTTCCTTCCTGCAGGTGGGGTTGCCAGGGGTCAGTGGGTGGGGCTTGCAGTGGGGTGGCAGGGCCGGGGAGCAACCGCCCCCTGACGCATTCTCAGCCACCAAATCTGGCCCTCCTTACAAAAAGTTTGGGCACCCCTGCTCTAGGTAAAGTGTTTTTTTCCACCGTAATGCGCAACTTTGCAAAAACGACTTATCGAGACCCACAAACGAGAGGGGTGGGTCCGGGAACAGGCGCATGGCAAAAAACAGTGGAGTCGCCCCGTTGTTTTTTGCTTTTTCTTTGAAGACGAGAACACCCTTGGTTATCAAAGAAGCGACTTTGAGGGGAAATGCCTTCTGAGAGCCACCAGGATAGCATGCATCATTTTAAAGATGGGCCGTGGTGGTGGTGGTGGTGGGGGGGACATTTTAAACTAGATTCATGTACAGAAACTGGGTATCATCCGCATCGTAGAACTGCAGAGCTGGAAACAATCACCGTGGTGGAATGGAACTCACGGACCAGGGTTCCGTGGCCAGATGATCCCTCTGCATGAGGGAAACCCACGGAAGCTGCCCGGATCTCGAGGTGGTATTGGTACCACATCAAGTAATACCTCAAGGCCTTCAGGGTCCAATTCTCTTGGTGGAAGAGGCACTAAAAGAGCCACGGTGCGTGATTTTGCATTCAACGCTGCCCGCCGGTGCATGCAGGGTGCGGGCCGATCCAGGAAGCATTCCCGGGTGCTTTGGGGTCTTAAATCTGAGCCTTTGTAGTAGCTGCCTTACGGGGGAAATCAGACTATCCATCTGTTGGACGCGGGGCCACCTTCACCCGAGCAGCAACGCCGAGGGTTCAAATCCTGGTCGCGCTACGCTGGCGCAGCCAGGAACTGAACCTGCCAAACCCAGTACACGTACTCCGTCCTTCCAACAACGCAACCTGGCCAGGCTGAGCTCCGTCGTGCAGGAACTGAACCGGATCCTCCCGCCGACGTCAGCAAGGGCCATTGAGACCTCACCTTCCCTGCACATTCTCCAGACTTCCAGGTACCGACGACTCCCTACGACCCCTTTACGGATTATGCTGGCTGCTCCCCCCGGTTCCACCATGCACGCCCCAGGAAAATGGCACTACCGGCAGGCACCTAAACCCTCAGCAGCCACTGCCTTGTCATTTTTTTTTTTAAAAAGGAGCGTTGACAAGAGACAAGCTGCAACACCTACCTAGTTGCAGCTCAGCGTGAACAGCTTTTAAAAAGCTTTTTCGAACTCGCCCGGCAGAGGCGCACCGTTTATCGGTGTGGTCGTGGCTGTGGGCTGTTGTGCATTTTTACTCCTAAAATTGCTAACCCCCACCCCCACCCCCACCCCACTGGCCCAAGAGGAACACAAACCTCCGAAAGGCTGGGCCGCAGGGGGGTCGTCGGCTGCATATTTGGGGCCGATTTGCCTCGTGCGAGTTTGCGGGTGAATTGACGACTTTTTGCATTGACTTTTCCGGGAAACGAAAAAAGCCGGGAGGACGTGCCGCAGCGCCGCAGAGTTTAAAATGGAGGACAGAGTTTCGATCGAGGCGGCAAGCGGAAAGGAGCAATGGCGAGCGTTGGAGGCCGCCGCTGCGTCGCTCAGGGTCCTTCTTGGGAGGGGAGGACCCGGCGTTGATTCATGTCACCAAATTCCTCTTTTTCTTCCGGAAAGGGGCTGTCAGCCGCTTCCACACACTCAACCGAGGCCGGGACTTCTTCTCCGAGGCCATGGCGGCCTCCTTCTCTTTCCTCCGTATCTCCCGCACCACGGCGTGGAAGATGTCGTCGATGTAATAGCGGAAGGCGGCCGAGGTCTCGAAGAAAGGGCAGGCGAACTCCCGGGCCAGGTCGGCCCCTTCCCCCTTGGAGACCTTGCAACGACAAAGGACATCGTGAGCGGAAGATGCGCTGGGACTTACCTCCGGCTCGTCCGGCCGCTTCCAAACGCCCCGGGCCGGGCTTCTTTCCCGCCTTTCGCCTTGCCTGCTCTTCCACCTCCGTCTCTGGCTGCCTTTGCCCGAGCTGGGTCTCTAGCGGGCGTCTCTTGTTTCACGATGAAACTTCTCCTCCAAACCCTTTCAAACATTAGAAAGGGAAAAGGACTGGAGCGTTTTTCTTCCGCCAACGGCGAGTCTGTTATCTGGTGCGGGAATTTTGCTCGGAGGACGCCCTCGACGGCACTGCGGCCAAGCCGTGAACCAGATTTTTCCAGCACGCAACTTACTTGTTTGTAGTGTTATTGGTCTTGGCACAGTCACTGCATCCTCCCATGTAAGCACTCTTTTCTCCACCCCTGAGCTTCTTCTACAACCCTGCAACTTTGTAAAACCTCAGTCCCTCGGTGGTTAAGACCTGGAGGGGAACCTTATACGTTTCTTCCCCTGTTTTAAGTGTCAAAGTGGTGTTACGGGCCCTTCCTGAAATTCGGCTGGCACCCTCGCTTCAAATTTTTTAAAAAGCTATTGAAGACTTGGTTCTATAGAATGACATTCCCTGATTCTTTAAACATTTAGTAAGGCACTATTTTTAAACCGTTTTATCAAATCTCTTGCCATACCCCCTTTTTGTTTCATTTTTGGACTGTAATCTGGTGTCTGGGTGGTTTTTTGAAAACTTTGAGGACCCCTTTTTTTGTTTTATCAAATTCTTGTTTTTATTTCATTTTAGCTTCATTTTAGTTTTTGTTGTTGATTTGTTTATATCTTATTTTATTTTGTACCTTGTATTTTGGTTTTTAAATTGTATTCCTTTGTTTGTTGTTACATGTTGTAAACGGCCCAGAGTAGCCCTTGGTCTAGATGGGCGGTATAAAAGTCAAATAAATAAATAAATAAATAAATAAATAAAAAAAAATAAATAAAATACCCAGCATCCTGCGACCTGAAACCTCTCATATTTTTTTTTTAATGTTTTTTGCACATGTGGTGTACATCAGAAGCTCCACATCTACTCTGCGGGGCTGTTTTTCAGTTTCTTTCCTCATCGGGACCTCCTTCCACACACGCTTCCCCCCTCTGCCCTGCAAGGAATAGTTTTAGTTCTTTATCTCTGTCCCTAACGCCTCGGTCCCCTTGCCAATCCCGCGAGGCACAGAACGCCCATCGCCGCTCCCCCCAAGAGCCTCTTTCTAAGGAGATTCCATTTGCTTTTCGTTCTAAGGCAGGTATGGCCAAACTTTGGCCCTGCAGATGTTTTGGACCGCAACTCCCACAGTCCTTTGTCATTGGCAATCTAAGCTTAGAATTCTGGGAGTTGTGGTCCAAAACATCAGGAGGGCCGAACTTTGGACATTTATTTATTTATTTATTTATTTATTTATTTATTTATTTATTTATTTATTTTTACAACTTATATGCCGCCCACTACCCAAAGGTCTCTGGGCGGCTTACAATAAGGAATTAAAACAGTTAAAACATGCCTGTTCTAAGGTCTCAGACCTGACTGGAGACAATGCAGCAGTAAGAACGACGTGGCAACTTGTTATTAAAACAGGAGGCCCGTGTTTGGGAAAGAGTTAGATGAATAAGGCCTTCCTAAATGAGATTGGAACTCAGAGCAGAACGTAGCTGCAGACCCTGTGACTGGCTTTATACCTGGCAGGAAATACACCAGATGCCCTCCTGGCAGCGTTCCTGGGCACTTCCTCATAACAGGACAAGAGAAAATGTGCTGGGATCTCCCCGGCGTTCAAACGTCCCCCGGCTCCGAGGACAAACTACTTCATCTCCACAGGCACACGGTCAATCCTCATAGGAGATGCTCGCCGCCATTCTGATACTGCTAAAGGCAGATGCTTCAATCTAACCTCGGAAAAAGCCTGCCGATTTCCAGGGACAGTGCCAGATCCCTAGCGCACGTCAGAAAAGGAAAAATTTAAGCCCAAATGTCCTGGTGAATGAGATCTATGTGGCTTCGATAGGGGACTTCTCTCCCCCCCCCCCAGCTTCCAACATTTCCATTCAAAAGTCACAATTAAGGAGGCAGGAGAGGAAAAACAGCTGACTTAAAAGCTCTCTCTGGATGCGCCGGAGAGCAAACACCTTCTCTTAAAAACTACGTGTGCTTCAGTGAGCCAAAAGCGGCTCCTATCATCCACCAACACAGACACACACAGACACAGACACACACACACACAAATCAAGCAGAAAAGCAGAGAGGGTATCTTTATCTGGTTGTTCCGTTAAGGCAGGCATGTCCAAACTTCAGCCCACCTGATGTTTCGGACCACAACTCCCAGAATTCTAAGCTTAGACGGCCAATGGCAAAGGACTGTGGGAGTTGTGGTCCAAAACATCTGGAGGGTTGACGTTTGGACATGCCTGCGTTAAGTCACCCCCCTTACCTGCCGCAGGGATTCCAGGTCGGACTTATTGCCCACGAGAACGACCGGCGTCTCGTCGGTGCGCCGGACGCGGTAAATCAGCTGCTTGAACTCGCGCACTTCGAGGAAACTGCGCCGGTCGGCGATGGAGTAGCAGAGGATAAATCCTTCCCCGGCCCTCATGTACTGGTCTCGCATCGCGGTAAATTCCGCCTGGTTGGGTGAAAAACAACGATAAAAGAGGGGAGAGGGGCTTCCGGTTTCTGGAAGACTTGAGTCGTGGCGATTGAGAACAGCTTCCGGCCCTCGCCAGAAATAAAAACCGCAGCAGGTGGTTCGTGCTAACATCGGCTTGGACTTATCCCAAATTTTGCACACAAAGCAGATGCATTTATTTTTGCACAGCTTTCAAGATTCGGGTGGAAACGGACAGACCCAGTGGTCAACCAGGGAGCTCCTGGTTCAGATCTTGCCCACAGCTGTTCAATGGCCATCAAGTTGGACTTTACTGGCAGTGGTGATTTAACACAGGATGGTTGCTTCCCCCCCTTCCCGCCAGTCTCAAGAGTCGACCCAACCCTCCTTTTTTTCCTGGGAGGTGGGGGAGAAGCTTGTTTTTAATAAGAACCCAGATTTGGGACTCCCCCCCAAAAAGATCTGGCAACATCCCTGGTGGTCACTCGGTACCTGGCCCGCTGTGTCCAAAATGTCCAGATTGGCTGGTTCGTTGTCAATCCTTATTCGCATTTTGTAAGCATCCTCTAAAGAGAGAGAGAGAGAGGGGGGACAGGTTTGTTTCCCATGGCTTCAGAGACTAGGAGTTGGGGCAATGGTTTCGAACAACAGGAAAAACCGAGATTCCATTTGAACATGAGGAAGGACTTCATGATGGTTAGAGCTGTCCGGCAGAGGAATAATATGCTGCCCCAAAGGAGCGTGGTGGAGTCTCCTTCTTTGGAGGTTTTTACGGCCACCTTTCGGAAATACTGTGCTGAGGGTTCCTGCATGGCAGGGGGTTGGGACTGGATGGCCCTTGAGGTCTCTTCCAATTCTATGATTCAGACCCTCAATCTGCAGTTCACAACGCTCCCATTGATTAAAAACCTTACAGCCCCCCCCCCCCAATTTTGACCCCACAAAACACAAATGCCTCCCACTGCTTCGGCACCGGTCTTATTTTGGGTCCAACCTAGGGTGTGTTTACTACTGTCTGGATTTGAGGGGCCCAAGGGGCCGGTTGCATCGAAAGACCCCGGCCGGCCCAAGGCGACTTGGCGAGGTTTCACGGCCGTACCCATCTCTGGATCCGTTGGAAATGCACGAGGCGTGCAAGCTTTCGAGACCAACAGAGCTCTTTGTCCACTAAGACCTAACTAGTGTGTGAACACAGGTGTATCTTCAGTCCTCTTAGGTTAAACCCAGCAGAGGTGGAAGAAAACTCCATATTTTTATTTTTTTCTAAATCATTGCATCCACAGACCTTCACTGTTTCTCAGATCTGCAAAGCCAGCAAACACATCCCTGGTACAGAGAGAGAGGGGAAGCAGGAAGATCACTCACCAATGGTGGGGTCATGATCGTCAGGGAAGCGGTGACTAATGAACTGCATGGTCATGGCTACAAGAGAAGAGAAGACATTTAATGTTAGCACAAAAGGAACTGAAAAGAGGGGAACCACGTCCGGGTGCAAACATGCAGGGTTTTTTTTTTTTTTTGACCCACACTGAATTCAGCGCTAGCCCCCATCGAGGGAGACCTTGTGATGAGCTTTTGAGGGCTCGTTGTTTTTTTTTAAGGAGCTGTGCATCCCAAACTTTGTGTGTGTGTGTGGTGTGTCCAGGTGGTATTGGTCCACAAAGCCAAGCTAGCCCCCCCCCCAGGCTGCTGGGGGATTGCAAGCCAAGGCCATTTGGGGTGACCCTCCACCCACCCTGCCCTATATCTTTCCTCTTTTTTTGTTTATTTTATATTGCATTTTATTTTATTATTATTATTGTTTGTTTAATTTTATTTTCGCTGTTTGATTGTGTCGTTAACCCGGCCGGAGTTCCTTTGGAAGATGGGCGGTAAATAAATAAATAAATAAATAAATAAATAAATAAATAAGGCAACAGCTCTCAATTGCTTGTCCAAAGAGGGAATGCGCCTGCAGCGTGCTTGGCACGCTAGGCCAACTGACTAAATAATGGTGTTTTCTAGTACAGTGATTTTAACCAGTATAATAAATAAATAAACACACACACACACACACACACACACACACACACACACAATGCTAGGGACCCCCGTTTGGGTGGGAAAGGGGGCTCCTCCATGCCATGCCATGCACCCCCCTCCCGCCTCCAAAGGAGCTCCAGGGCGCATGCGCGGCTTCGTCCCCCTCCCCACCCCCCAAATCCAGTGGCAGGGAGTTCCGCAGGGAAACGCGGCCGCCGAAAGACGCAGCTGCGGCGCCCCATTTTTGGACAGCAGTGATAACCAGCGTCGTCGCCATCATCTTCATCATCCTCCCTAGCCTTCCTCTCCCCCCCCCATATTATATATATATATATATATATATATATATATCTACCTACCGCTCTTCCCGACGCCGCCGGCGCCCAGCATCACCAGCTTGTACTCCCGGGGCTGCCCCGCAGCAGCAGCAGCAGCAGGGGGAAGAGGCGGCTGGGGGGGCCCTTTGGCCCCGACGGGCTCCATGACGACCAACAGCCCCCCCAAACCCTAACCCTAACCCCGACCCACCGCCCCTCTGTTAGCTGCGCCCAGCGCGCATGCGCACAGAGCCTCCCGCCCGCCCGCTCGCCGGCCCCGCCGACAAAATGGCGCCGGCGCCGCTGGAGCGCCCTCCATGGCCTGGAGGGGGAGGAGCTCCCTTTAGCCACGCCCCTCCCACGCCATTCTCCCCAGCCTGGACCCCGCCCACCGTGCGGCTTCTGCGGCTGCTGTTGGCGTCGCCGCTCCTCCTTAGGGCGGAGGAGGAGGAGGAGGAGCTGGTGCCCCAAAGGGGATCCGGTGCCGGGGGGGGGGGAGAAAAGGTGGACGGGACGACACTTCCGGCTCCGAAGCGGAAAGGTTGCCAGAGCGCCTGAGCGTGGAGGGGCTGGTCCAAAGGGGATCAGGTGCACAATGCTGACGGGGGGAGGTGGACGGGGAGACACTTCCGGCTCCCAGTGGAATAATCAGCCTCAAAGGGAATGGGGGGGGGGGAAGGCCCCATATAAACCCTAAAGCATGTCCAAATTTCGCCCCTCCTGATGTTTTGGACCACAAGTCCCAGAATTCTGAGCTTAGATTACCAAAGACAAAGGACTGTGGGAGTGGCGGTCCAAAACATCTGGAGGGCCAAAGTTTGGACATGCCTGCCATAAGGCTCTTTTCCCGAGTCTTCCACCTTTTCTCCACCCAATTCTCCCCACCCCCCAAGAGAATCCTGATTTCTCATGGGGTGCCCAAAGCAGGACAGCCTCCATTTCCCAAATCTTGGCCTCCAGAAAGAATCTGGGATTGATTTGATCTAGCACCCAAGGGTTCGGCTTTCTGGCCATCCAGGGGATGTGCAAAGCTGTCCTCCAGCACGACTTTTCTTTTCCCCTGTCAGCTTTCTTCACAGCCTGGCTCTCGCGTCCTTTGCACAGGGATCAGAAATACATTAGGATCCCCATATCCACTGATTCGTTAGCCACTGATTCAGTTATCCACCGTTGGCAGAGGAAAACAATTAAATATTTTTGTCCATCTTGTCCTTCGCTGCCTTATTGTTTGTAGTTTTAACTGCTTGTTTTATGTGTTTTTACTGCTGTTTGCTGCAGAGTTCCCGCTGGGAAGATGAGGCGGGATACAAGCTTATAAATAAATAAATAAATAAAATAATTCAGCAGCCACAAAGCAAGCTACTGTCACAAACAGCAACCATAAAGCAAGCCACTGTCTAAAAACAGCAGTCATAAAGCAAGCTACTGTCAGGAAACAGCAGTTTGGGCATGGGTGGGCAGGCGTTCTCTCTTATCCACGGTTTTCTTTATCCACGGGAAGGCCTGGAATTATTCCCCAGCGGATACTGGGGCCCTACTGTAATTATAATAAACGACCAGGTCAGGGTTTTTAACCCTGAAGAGACAGGCTTTGAAGCCCCAGCCATGCTCATAAATCGTACACAAGAACGCTATTCTAGCCTGCACCGCCTCCTGCTGACTAGCTCCTTTTTTGGGCCACTAATTAAAAAAATAACGCATCGTTGCAAGCTTTTCGTGGACAAGATTCACACCTCCAAAGGAGGACCAACAGCCCAAACGTGTCAGAAGAGGGAATGTTTGGCAGTTGGCAAACCACGTCCCGCCTCTCAAAAGACCTGGCAAGCTAAGGCAAGGCAAGTCACTCGGGCGGAGAAATCGACAGCCCGTCACGCCGCAAAACTACAGCTCCCATCGTCCCCACTGGGCCAGGACGGCGAGCCCCGGAGGAGAACCGGAGGTCCGCATTAAGGAGGAGGGCAAACACAAGCTCGTTCGCGAGGCACTTGATAGTAGCAGACAAGGACGCCCCCAACCAAAACGAGGCGATAAGAAAGCACGTCGTTTGGAAATCGGTCGTGAAATTATGGTTCAATTTATTTACAACATGTAGAAAACTGGAGAATAAAGTGTTTTGGGGCTTGGTTGTCATTTCCTCTTTTGGAGAAAGCAAAGCGAGGGGATTTGTTTTTTCCTCTGTGGGGGTGGGGACTTAAATTGAACACTTGTTCCAATACTTTGGAGATCTTTACATTTTCTTGCAAACAGATAGCCCCAAAAATAATAGCGTCAGTCTGTCGGTGCCTTCTTCGCTCTTGCAGTGCCGACTGCGGAGGAAAATGTTCGGCTAAGAGAGCCCCGAAAGGAGAGCCCGACGCAGTTCTGAGACAAAATAAGACATTCGCAAAGAGTTTTGTCTCTTCGGACACAACAGCGTTGTCCCTGGCTGCCGGATGAGGCTCAATCCCTCCACGCAGAGCCACGAAGCACGCCGCAGCCAGATCTGGGTGTCGGAACAGAACCAAGATTGCAACAATGACACTACCGCTGCAAAAACGGAGGCCGGGCCGGCTAGTTGGAGATCTAAGCAGGCCAGGATTTAAAAAAAAAAAAAAACTTGAGAAGACCACAACCGACTCCTAAACTCTCTCCCTCAACGCCACGTACTGTCCTCGGGCGAACATCAATGAACTCGGCAAAAACTGAAGGGGACGAGGGAGGAAAAACAAGTAAAATAATAATAATAATCTTACCTGCCAGCTAAAAGAAACCGGAAGCGAAAACGGCGGCGAAAGGTGCAGCCGCCAACATTGCAACTGAAAGGACGACACATGGGCAAGCACACACACGCACGCACGCACGCACACACACACACACACACACACACACACTATGGGCAGTTTTTTTTCTGGCAAAAGGTTTTCCCCGCCGCACCTTTGTCAGGAGCCCGAGACGCGCCCGGAAAAATAAAATCCAGTTATAAACGGAGACACTTGAGCAGAAAAGACCCGCAGGTTGAAGCCGGGAGGCTTTGGATGGTGGCCGCCTCCTTCTCCCAAGCTTCGGCCCTCCAGATGTTTTGGACCACAACTCCCAGAATTCCAAGCCTGTATTCTCAATGACAAAGGATTGTGGGAGTTGCGGTCCAAAACATCTGGGGGGGGCAAAGTTTGGCCACCACTGTCCTAAGCCAAAAAAAAGGAGAAGCAGAGAGGCAAAGGAGGAAGAGGTAAAGGCCCTCCCTGCCAAGTCGTGATCCAGGCCCCGTTCTCCTCAAGCGTCTTCTGACGACAAGCCGGTGGTTGTTTTTTTTTGGGGGGGTGCCGTTTCCCAAGTCCAAGCACACACCCACACTCCGGGAAGAAAAGAAGCGAGTTTAGAAACAACAACACAGCAACCAAAAGAGGGGAGGAAGGGGAGGAAGGAAGGGAGGGAGGGGGAGGACGGAGCCCGGCCACCAAAGGACGGGGCGCGATTGCATCTCAAAAGCTCGTGCAATGATGTCGAGGGTCTGCGGCGCGCTTTTGTTGCCAGCCTCGCTTGGGTCGTACGCATGCGTTATTGCTTGAGAAGGCGATCTGAGGGTGCCGGCTGCCGTGGGGCGAAGTGGGTGGGTGGGTGGGGGTGCTATGGGGCCATCCAGAAAGGCATCTGTGGCTTGCCCCGTTGCTGCGGGGAGGGGTACTGGTAGCCCAAACTCCACGTCGGCGAAAAGGTGGCGGCGTTCTTGTGGGGGCCGTGGTCCTCTTCTTCGTCTGAGGAATCGCCGGCGTAAGCTACCAGGCCGAACCCCTTTTCTCCGGTTTTCAGCTTCTTGGCAGGATGTTCTAGAGGATGGAGAGACAAAAAAGACAAAACAAGAGAGAGAGAGAGAGAGAGAAAGAGAGAGAGAGATCCCAAAAAGAAAAAACGAACAACAGGAATTTCCAAATCGAGAGGCATTGTAAAAATATCGTTAGTCAAGACACCATTTCGAGGTCGCGGAGCGAACGGTCACCCCGGCGGGGGGGAAGGTCATGCCACGCAGCGTCCGCCACGGCACAAGGTGATCCGTCAGAACCATGTAAGAGAACAGAGAGAGAGAGAGAGAGAGAGAGAGAGAGAGAGAGAAAGAAAGACACAGAAGAAAAAAAAAGGGAAATTAAAGTCAGCAAAGCGAAGGCACGCTGATGCTCAACCGTTAATAGAACACACGTTAAAGGGGGTGGGTGGGCGGGCGGGAGAGAGTCCGCAACTACAGAGGGGATTCTTGGTTTCGCTTCCATTTTAGGGCGCCTAGCAAAGAAGATGAGGGCTCCCTCTGGACGTCTAGGGAGCCTCCGACGGCAGGTTCGGTTCTGCCAGAACGAAACCCCTCCCGCTTCAGCGGCTGGCGGGAAGTGGAACTTCACTCAGCGCGCCTAGGAATTGCCCTGCAAAGGCCTTGGGAGCTTCGCGGTGCAGCGGTGAAAATGCCTGTCCTGCAGCTAAAACTGTGCTCACAACCTGAAGGGTTCAATCCCAAGTAACTGGCTCAAGGTTCACTTAGCCTTCCATCCTTCCAAGGTTGGTAAAATGAGGACCCAGCTTGCTGGGGGGTGGGGGGAAATGTGTAGCCTGCATAATCAAATTGTTAAGACCGCCCGGAGAGTGCTTGAAGTGCTATGGGGCGGTAGACAAGCAGAACTCCCTTTGCTTTACGTTTCCTCTACAAAAGGCAACAAAACCAACCCCGCCGCCTACTTTTCTGGGACGTGCAACTCCCAGAAAGGGATGTTGGCACCGGAGTAGGGAAAGAGGAACAGAAAGAAACTGGTGATGGTGACAGCAAGGGAGGGGGAGGATGGAGTCGAGCCCTGAAAGCTGGCTCGTCTGTTTGTCAAGCAGAGAGGCGCTCTTGTTCCTTTCTGCACAGGATTCACCGGGAGAACCATTAAAGACCTCCGAGAACCAGAGGGCCCGGCGTACGTCGCCAAGTGACGATTCAGCGGACCTCTCCGGCCCTTGTTGGAATGGGAGGCGCGTGGGTATCCGAGTATTGCACAAACTTAAATCATAAGATATAGGGAAGTGTCCTTCTCTCAACCACCTTTAACCCCTACTGTAAGAGCTGTGGGTCCTAAGGAGGGGATTTCAAGAACCAAAGGCCACCCAGACACGTCAAGGGCCAGCCAGCCAGGGAGGGGGGTTTCCTGCTGAATTATGCCTCTGGGACTCATTTTTTTTTAAATCCAAAAGTCTCATCCCTGGCATCTCTGTCTCTTCCTTCTGGCCCCAGCAGCATCCTGGCTCGTTCCACTCAATGGATTTGTGCCGCCGTTTTCAATGCCGCCGTTTCAGCGTGGCCAACGTGGCAAGGCCATCAGCCTCAAGGCGAAGCCACGGAGGGCCAGGAGGGGTTCCCCCCATGTCTCTCTCCTGACCGAACTAGCTTCCTTTCTGATACAACACGAAGGGACGAGGATGGGCCGTGGAAAAAGTGCGTGCAAGCGTCTGATACACCTTTAAGAGGGAGGGCTGGGGCAGTGCCTTCCGGGATAACAAGGGAGGAGGGGGGGGGAAATCAACACGCCCAGATGCTCCGGCCGCAACCCAGCCGAGCTGGCCCCGGTGGGAAGCAGGCAGCACCATGCCTCGCGCTCCCGGCTGCGCGCGCTCACCGTTGCCGCCCCCGAGGGAGCCGTTTCGGTCGTCAGGTTCCGCCTTCAGTCCGGATGCCGGTAGTGCTGGTGGAGGCATCAGCTGCCTAGTGAGAGTCAAAAACAAAGGAGGGAGAGAAGGTTAATAATCACGACTCCCAGGGCATTGCAGTGGCACCTTCTGTCCCAAACGAATGTCCCAATCCAGCAGGATCTGCCCTGGATCTGCAGGAGACCAGCTCCAAATATTTCCCCGCACGGATACTGAAAAATGTGGATAGTAGTACCAAATTGAGTTTAATTTCTGAATTCCTTCCTTGTATCGCGAGGGGAACCTTTATTTTTTTTAAAAAAAATCGCTACCAGAATCCCCACTTCTACCCAGCTAGCGTGAATCTTAACATCCACGTGGGGTGCTTCTTTGTTGGAGGCCTCCTGAAAACCTGGCTTGGGCGCAAGAGAGTGCGTTGTTCTTAAATTTAAATATTGCCATTAACGTTGCAAACAAGCGTTGTCTGTTCGTTGTCTCCAACTTGATCTATTGTGCTTCAGTGTAGCAAGCCGCCTCGGGCCCTTTTACAAGGAAAAAGGTGGGGTGGAAATGTTCAAAATAAACACTATACTACACTACATATACTCCTCTCTCTCTCTCTCTCTCTCTCTCTCTCTCTCTCTCTCTCTCTCTGTGTGTGTGTGTGTGTGTGTGTGTGTGTGTGTGTGTGTGTGTGTGTGTGTGTGTGTGTGTGTGTGTGTGTCCCAAACATTGTTGTCTCCTGTCTTTCTGTGATTCCCCAAACAGGAAGTTAATTTTTTGTTGTATGTTCTGGGTGGTTATATTGGGAAAATAGGTCGCGGTATACAGATATAAATAAAATAAAATACAATAAAATAAAATAAAATAAAATATATGTTGCCATTAGCTGGAGCATCTGCTGTTACTGCTGGCTAGCCCCAAAATTATGGATAAACCAGATAAATCCCCTCTGTTCCAATTTCTAATCCCCCCTCCCATAACCTCCCATCCCCCAGTATATCAAATATTATCACCGCAAGCCGCCAGGTCCGACCGGCTACTTACCTGTCCCTCTCTCTCTCTTTTCCTGAGGAACCTGCCGGCTTCGAACCCGCTCTGTCCGCCTCGCTCTGACTGGAGAAGCCTGCACCTAAATTAGTCATATGAATGGGTCCATGCTATGAGCAGAAAAACACAGCGTCATTAGCAAACCTAAAACGAGGACGCCTGCTCTTAGCTCCTTAATGACAAATCTGCAGGAGAGCCCACCTATTTTAATTTTCACAGGCCCGCTACGGCACCTCGCAAGCACGGCATTCACCTTTTCTGGGCCGGTCAAGGGGGGGGGCGGCAGCTGAGACAGCAGCAGAGAAGACGAATGTAGCATGTTTTGGATGGAGACCCTATTGGTAACTTTGCCAAAAAAAATAATAATAACCCAGCTGGAAGGTTCCTGCTGGGAATATTATCTTGGAGTTAGCAGGTGGCAAGCCAGAGAGGCAAGCCAAGGAGAGCTGAAATAACTGACAACGGTGTGTCCAAATCTCATCACGGTTCTTAGCTCAGAAGATCAGCTTTTTTTTTTTTTTTTTTTTTTTTTTGGCAGAATGTGTGGGATTGTCCCTCTTAGGATCTGTGGAACTCCCTGCCACGGGAGGTGGGGACGGCCTCCGGCCTGGATGCCTTCCAAAGGGGATTGGACCGATTCCTGGAGGAAAAGTCCATCCCAGGTTACACAAACCATGATGGAGATGTATGTCATCTCCAGGCTTAAAAAACAGGATACTTCAAGGGCCAGATGCAGGGGAGTGGGATCAGGAGACAGAGTTCTAGTCTCATGCGCTTCCCAGATGCATCTGGTGGGGCCACGGTGAGATACAGGAAGCTGGGCTAGATGGGCCTTTGGCCTGATCCAGCAGGGCTCTTATTTTCTTATGCCCTGTCTGAAAGAGTACTACTAATTCCTCTCATCTAATGGATACCCCAGTTTGAAAAATACAAGGCCGAACTGAGATTTCACGCTTTGACTGATGATCGTCCAATGGGTTTGGGGAATGACTGCTGCGGTTATATTTGTTTTGCTTTATTGCTTTTCTTTTTCTTTCTTTTTTTTTTTTTTTTTTACAAATGATGTGACTTCTCCGACCGGTTCTTGGCACGCTGCTTTAAAACAGCAAGTCAAGCAACGGGGAGAGCAAAGAAAACCAGCACTGCTGGAAAAACTTCGCTCCTTCCCCGTGTCTTTTCAAAGCTGAATCGATTTTGGTGACTTTTCGTTTTTTAGAAGGTCAGCATTACCCAGCCTTAAAACACCAAAACAGGCCCCCGTCCTGCCAGCAATTAGCGTCACGAAGCTAAAAGTTCCAAAAGAACTGCAGGGGAAAATCAAGCTAAAACTTTTATTCTTCTTCTGAAGGGCTTTAGGGAACATCATTGACCAACTAAGTCCGTAACGAGCTCAGCTTCATTCTGATTCATTATTTCTGTTGCTATTTTTCTTTTGGTATATTTCCTAATTTTCCTGCTTGCCAAGGCAGGAGTACAGCCCAGACCCTCGCAGAGGGAGGGCAGAACATAAATTGCTTTTTTAAAAATGGGAACAGCCTGAAATTCCTTTCTACACTGAGCCGAGGTTCCATCCCAGGGGGAAAATAGACTATTTTAACGTATCATAAGACAAAAGGAGGGGAAAGTTTGGGAAAGCAATTGACGCGTTTAAGAGGAATGTTGTTCTTTTAAACCGGTGAAACTACTAGGGGGGGGGAGTCTCTGAGTGAAGCGCCAAGGACCTTAGGAATTGTATCCCAGCTTCTAGGTTTCCACTGGCATCTGAGCGAGGCGAGAACAAAGCCCAAATATTTGAGGGCCAAGATTGTGAAATTCAAGGCCATTTGAAGGAAGAATTAGTGGCGGTTTTCTCCAGTTACTATGCACAAAGAGTGGATTCTTCCACTCCCTGGGGAAATTTCCACAAGGCTCTTACAGCAAAAGACGACTGACCCAGAACCTTGCGATGTCTTAAGGACGGAAAACTTTTGCTCTGCTCCTGGAGGAAAAGTCCATCCCAGGTGACAAACCATGATGGAGAGGTGTGTCATCTCCAGGCTTAAAACCGGGGTCCTTCAAGGGCCAGATGCAGGGGGGGAGTGGGTATCAGGAGGCAGAGATCTAGTCTCATGCGCTCCCGGAGGCATTTGGTGGGGCTACTGTGAGATCCAGGAAGCTGGACTAGATGGGCCTTTGGCCTGATCCAGCAGGGCTCTTCTTACGACCTTAGAACTGCAAAGCCGGCAGGGATAAAGAATCAAGCGGGGCTTTATCAAATCAATATCACACCTACTGGCCTAGAGCAAATCCCACCCCCGCCCCGCCCCCCAACACTAAGGCAGTGCCAGGTAACCTTTGCATGGGGGTCCTAGCGGCTATGGCCTCTGAAAGGAGCAACTCGGCAGGGAACCATCTGTACGAGAAACAGAGGAAGAGCGTTAAGGGTGACAGTATTTCTCACTTCACCTGGTATCCGAGCAGCCCGGATTCCCGCTCGTCGGGAAGTTCCTCGGTGAAACGGCGCTTCTGGCCCGGCTGGGGTGGAGGGGGCTGCGGCTGCACCGGGGGCTGCGTGGCGACCGGCAAGGCAGTCGGGAGGAAGGGTGCACTCAGCTGCATCTGGAAAGGACGGGGGGTGGGGAGAGGCAGAAAAGAGGTAAAAAGCACTCCGGAAGCTTTCAAGACCAATTAAAATCAGGAATTTAAAAATATATACAGGGGACCCTTGTATAACAAACAGCTTGTATAACATAAAATCTGTACAACATAAAACATTCCAGAGATAGAAGAAATTTGCTTAACATAATCGCCTATGGGGCAAATCCGTACAACATAAAAATGAGATTACTCCATTGTCAATGCATTCCTATGGGGAATTTGTATAAAGGAAAATTTGCTTAACATAATTTCATTTGGAACGAATTCATTCCTTTATACAAGATACCACTGTACTGTATGTACTCGAATATAAGCCTAGTTTTTCAGCCTTAATTTTGGGCTGGAAAAAGGGGTCCTCGGCTTCTATTCGGGACAATACTTTTAGCCACTGAGGCAAGTTTGGGTCGGTGGCTAAAAGTCATTTTAAACATTGTGTGCCACTTCTCCGTACCCCCTCCCATGTTTAAAATGACTTTTTTAAAAAGTCACTTTAAAACAATGTTTAAAATGACTTTTAGCCACCAACTCGGTGGCTAAAAGTCATTTTAAACATCACACACACACCCAGCTCACAAGGGAGGAGCGGCCAGGCCCTGCTGCATTTCCCACCCTAGGCTTCTACTTGAGTCAATAAATTTTCCCAGTTTTTTGGGTTTAAATTAGGGGCCCCGGCTGATACTCGGGTCGACTTATACTCAAGTATATACGGTATATACAGTGGTACCTTGGAGAAAGGAATTAATTCGTTCCAAATGAAATTCTGTTAAGCAATTTTTCCTTTGTACAAATTTCCCATAGGAATGCATTGAAAACGGAATCATCCCATTTTTATATGGTGCGGATTTTCCCCATAGGGGATTCTGTTAAGCAAATTTCCCCTCTCTCCGGAATATTTTATGTTGTACAAATTTTATGTTATACAAGCTGTTTGTGATACTTGCAATTACAAGAGATTTGGGGCTGTGTCGACTTTGCTAATGTTTCCACAGCCCTATCCACAGTATTAAAGAGATGCACAGCGGTTTTGCAGAACAGCCCTCAAACCTCCAGTACCTGGGCTAAGCTGAGGGCAGACCGGCCCAGAGAGGGAGAACAACAAGGCCCATCAACCCCTTGTCTTCTCAACCCCGAGACCCAAGCTTGGCATAGCCCAGGGAAACGCACACCTGCCAGGAACACAGCTCTAGCAAGGGCGCCCCTTTGTGGCACGGAGCAGCGCTGTTCTGGCTTCATCGCCGATGCTGAATTAGCAGCTACCTGATCCGTACTAAAAATTAAATTAAAACAAATCCCAGAAATGCACGTTCCCAAGGTGTATTACGAGGACTGGCCACTAGATGGAACCAGAGACTGAGCTGTCAGCGGAAGGCAAGTGTGGCCTGACCTCTCTGGAGGGGAGAAGTGTCTGGTGAAATGGGAGAAACCCCATTTGCAGGGAAGGGAGGGGGCAGTTCCTGGTTTCAGAGGATCCCTGCTGGAAGCAGGTGCTTCAGTTATCCACTGTTTCCAGCATCCGCGAGAAGAGGGGAAGGCTTGGAACCCATCTCGTACAGTCCTACTGTACTCCTTTTCTTTAAGGTTGGAGTTGATATAGCCCAGCCCCGCACTGCAGTTGCCTGTTTCCACCTGCTCTAGCCAACCCGTCTCTTGCGAGGATGATGTCCCACATCCCGGAGGACCCGGCCCTTTCTTCACCTTAAAGGCACCCTGAGTAGAAAAATTGGTGCCCCCCCCAACCCACCCTCCTAAGCGAAGCCCATGGAAGCACGCAGGCGGGAGAAGGGTTTCCTGCAAACGACACCCCCTCCCTTTTGCTTACCTGGCCCGTGCTGGCGGGAGGCTGCACTTGCGTGATGGGATACTGGGTGGGCACCGGTGGGACGCCCGTCGGCAGGGCCATCACCCCTGGCGCCAAGGGGACCGCTGGCGGCACAATCCCGGCACCCCGTAAGGTGGCTGCACGGGCTGCTGAGGGGGCGGGACCACAGGGTAGCCTGCCTGGAAGCCGTTGGGGGGGTAATAGGGAGGTTGCGGGGGGACCGTTGCGAGGGCCGCAGGTTGTGTGAAGCCTGGAAGGGGGGGGGGAGAACAGGAAAGGATTCACGCGTCACCAACCTCTGAATACATATTGGGTCTGCCCCCAATCATATGACTGACATTCCACTAAAGAGAACGTAAATACAACACTATGCATGATATCACAACCACGGTACTCTTATTTATAGGCTAGTCTATGTTCCTACACATCCGATCTCGCCTGATTTCGGAAGCTAAGCAGGGTCGGCCCTGGTTAGTACTTGGATGGGAGACCACCAGGGAATCCCAGGTGCTGTAGGCGCGCCTGGAGGAGGAACTGGCCACTCCAGTATTCCTGCCAAGAAAACTCCATGGACATGGGGTCACGAAGGGTCGGTTACGACTGTAATGATGCAAAACACACTCACTCACTCACTCACTCACTCTCTCACACACACACACACACACACTATAGGTGCATTTAGCCTGAAGAAAAGACGGAGGGGGAGACAGGGGAGACCTTGCCAAGTCTTTGAAAGTCTGTCCTATGGAGGAGGGGCAGGATCCGACCTCCATCTTCCCACAGCTCAGGATGCATCATAATGAAGCCAGATTAGAGGCTGAATTTCGGGGAAAACCTCCTGATGGTTAGAGCAGTGTGACAATGGAACCAGTGGCCTCAGGGGGTGGTGCGAGCACTGCAGCGCTGTGGCGGCATTCGAGAGAAAACTGGAAATTGTTTGTCAGATCTGTTTTGATTTAGATTCCTGCCTCAAGCAGGGAGGTTGGACTTCAGGGCCCTTCCAGCGCCGTTCTTCGATGATTCTAGGCACAACATGGTCATTCTTTCTCCAACGATCTCGGTCCTTTCCTTGGTTTCTTATTCATAGTTCATACCTCACTTACAAACTTAAGCTAACCAACACCACTGTCCATTTCCCATTCTGTTCTCTGTCTTCTTTGATTCAGCACCCGAGATCCGCAGAGTCCTGATATTATTTTATTCTTCCTCTGTATGAAGGGAGAAATTCTTCTGCGACCAACTGCCACACCCTCCTTCGAAACTTCTCAAAACTTACAAGGCCCTCCGTCCCTGCCTTTCCAACTTGCTTCTCCCCCGGAAACCCAACAAACACGCCCGGGTGCGCGCAGCTGATACACACCTGTGATGGGGACCGCCGTGGTGATCTGATTCACAAACCGCGAGTATTCCGCATGAACCTTGGGAGAGATCAAGCAGGAGGAGACGCTGCTTCAGGGGTGATGCAGAGGGGCCCTGGCACACCAACGGCTCTCAGTGGAGACTAGAAACAGGGCCCACTGAGACAAAGCGATGCCGTTTGATTCCTTAGCCCTCGAGTTCAGCAAACCCCCGTTCCTCCCCCCAAAAGTCATTTTGAACACCCTCTTTCCTACTTTCATATTTATTAACTTCTTTAAGACAAAGGCAAATCATGCATTCATAAGTAGGGAGGGAAAGGAAGGAAGGAGCTGATGATGGAAGGAAGGAAGGAGCTGATATAAGGAAGGGAGGGAGGGACAGAGAAAGAAAGAAAGAAAGAAAGAAAGAAAGAAAGAAAGAAAGAAAGAAAGAAAGAAAGAAAAGGATGGATGGATGGATAGAAGGGAGGAAGGAAGGAAGGAAGGAAGGAAGGAGGGAGGGAGGGAGGGAGGGAGGGAGGGAGGAAGGAGCGATACTGGACAGAAGGAGGGAAGGAAGGAATGAGATTAAGTTTCATGTGATTTGTGCAAATACGAAAAAGAGTTACATACTGTTTGTAGCAAATTCTCACACAACTTTTTGGCAGCTGCAAGGCCTTCAGGTTTGGGATGGCTGTAGGAACACAGACCCAGAGAGTGAACATGTGAATCCCAGCAGCCTGCCTCCCTAATTTCAGAAGCGGACTGCCATCAGGAGGCCTAGCATTTCCACCACAAAGGGACGACCAAAAGGAAGCCTTGTTCATATACCTTGTAACGTACAAGGCATTGCAACATAAACCTTGTGTTATAAACAAATCAACCCTTTAAAGAACAGCAGGTCCCTTTCTCTTTTTCACCAGAAACGGCAGCGCTTTCTCTGAAATCTGCTTCAGTGCTAAGCCAGCAGAAAGGTTTGGAATCTAGTTTAAAGCACGCGACCTGTGTAACGCTACCACTCTGCTCCACCGGCAACCAGACAAGCAGTTCTCACCCATGGGCGCGCCACCCCCGCTCCCAACCCAAACAGCACCCCCGCCTTACCTGATATAAATGTACATCGGCTCAAAGGCTTCACGGCCAGAGGCGGGTTCGATGCAGCCGGAGCCCTTGCCCCGGAGAAACACCTTGGCACCCGTCTCAATCTGGATGTGCTGCAGGTAGGAGCAGCCGGGACCTTCCACCTTCTCCTTGACGTTGAAGGTCGGCACGGCGTGCTCCAGGCCGACAAACAGCTTGTCCTGGACGTAGTGCATCTGCAGGCGGACGGGTAATTTATTTATTTATTTTAATATTTATATACCGCCCATCTTCCCAGAGGAACTCCTGGCGGTTTACAGCAATAGCAGTAACAATAATAATAAAAAAACTAGATAATAAAAAAGGAAGAAAATCAATAATAATAAAACTGAGAAGAAAATCATAATATAGACATCGTAGTAAACTACAGTGAAAATTTACTGGCAAGAGGGCGGGACGACCAAAACAAAATAAATGAAATAAAAAAATTAACTGTGGCAAAATGCCTCGCAAAAAAAGCCAGGTCTTTAAGGCTTTTTTAAAGGCTAACAGGGACTGTGCAAAGCGCAACTCACTCGGGAGATGGTTCCAGAGCACAGGGCCAGCCACAGAGAAGGCTCGGTTGCGTGTCACCGTTTTCTGAGCCTCTCTGGGCATGGCCACCCGAAGTGAGAGCGCCGCGACATTCTGGTAGGTCGGGCCTCAGTTGATCTCTGAGACATAAGTGGCAATTGGAGACTAGGTGCTGGCTCCAACAGGTAAGCCTGCACAGGGCATTGCGAGACTTTGCGTCCGCACCCACACATGTACCGTGTGTGGTGTGTGTGTGTGCTTACATTTGCATGGGGGCAAAGGAGGCGGTTTGAGGCTTTGCATTGGGCTACATCGAGGGCCAAGAGGAGGGGCGGGTGTAGGGTAGGGAATCTATCCATTCCCGCTTCTACATCCATCCCACCTTGCGTGGGATCTTGTCCAAAGGAGAAAGGGTCCTTTTCCAAGGAGAAAGGTGGCCTGGGGGAGATATTCAAAGTGAATAAATAATAAACAAATCCCCATGAACTGGGAACCCAGGCAAAGAGTGCCTCTCGGGAAAGGCATGGAGGTAAGACCGCTCTCGTTTCTGACCTCGAGTCAGACTCTCTCAGATCTAGGATCGATTCTAAGTCAACGCGTCCCAGAACGGCGCAGGTCGGGGCGACGCTGGAACAAAGACTTGTGGGATAGTCCAGTGAGGTCTGTCGTCTCCTCGAAGCCAGAACGCCTCTCCCTATCCCGCTTTCTCTAAGAGGAGAGTATCGGCAAGAGCCCGGCTCAACAAGCTCTGCCTTCTTGCTCCTCTAGGGCGGCCCGAACAATCACAAATGAACACACGGCCGGAAAATAACATGATCCACCTTGTTTTTGTTCTTTTTGTCATATGGTGGAACCGATGGTTTTTTGGGGGGGGGAATGTAAGGTTCCCCCCCCGGTGGATTCGCTTTAATTGCCTCCACCCTGGGGGTTACGGTAGTGGTTATCCTTTCACACACACACACACACACACACACACACACACACACACACACACACACACACAGAGAGAGAGAGAGAGAGAGAGAGAGAGAGAGAGAGAGAGAGAGAGATTCGCACAATTAATATGTACCCCGCCTGACTGGAACGGGGGCTTCTGGCTCACGGCAGGAGGCAACTGAGCGATGGGCGCTGGCTGGTGGTAGACGGTGACCGTCGCGCCGATTGAACGTCGGGCTGGACCCGGTGGCAGCTTTGACGACCCCGTTGGTAATGATTTCTTTGATCCGGTTCACCGCTCCTGCGGAGGAGGAGGGAAATCGTTTGGGGGGGGGTCAGCGTCTGGGAGTAAGGCCGCTTTTTCCTCCAGTTCTCCACTCAAGGGGTCTCAGTCTTTAGCGGCTGAGAACAAGGCAAGGGAATCTTGGGGAAATTACTGCCCTGTCGTTATTGGGGAGCCTACAAACGGGACCGGAATTTTAGAGACGGAAGGGGAATCTCAGAGGTCCTCTAATCCATCCCACCGACAAAACCCCAGCAGTCTTCCACCCTTCATTCAAAGGCTTTCAGCCAAATCCAGTTAGTGGGAAAATGTTTCCCATTTCACGGCGCACACCCAGCCATGGGACTTAGCACAAACTGGGCCTAACAGTTTCAAGCAGAAAGTGGGACGCTGACCAGCCAGGGGGTGGCACCAGAGTTCACTTACTGTCAACCAGTTCTCGGGTCTGCCCTTGGACATGCAAATACAATGGCCGATCTCTGTTTAAAACACAACAACAACAACAACAACAAAGGTTATTCAAATACTTATGCTGGGCAGTTTTCAAACCAAAGGAATAATATCCAAAAACGAATAAACAATTAAAAACGCAAGGAGGTCCATAAATGTTAAAACAGACCCCCGGTATAACTGAGCAGGTATCGAGGCAAAACTACCACCTCAATCCTGCGCCCTCCAGGTGCGTTCCTAACAGCAATGCCTTTCGTCGCCGTTCTGGGGAGCGACGGAGATACTCACCCAGGCCCGATCTTGGCTTTTTCTTCCACAGTCATGTACCTCCCTCGGGTTGAGACGGCGGCACCGCTCAGTTTGCTGATCTGCAGACAGGGAACGGCTCTAGTGAGCAACATAAACAGAAGAAAACAAAAACCTCCAAGAGAAGACCAGAGGTGAAACCCACCATCCTGCCCCACCACCATCAGCAACTTTCAGGAAACCCCAGTTCAAGGGCATGAATCTAATAGGGACACCCTCCTGTCTGTCTCCAGCAATTAACAGACAGAAAGGTCCCTATATCCATGGGGGATTGGTTCCAAGTGCCGCCGACCCCCTCCACGGATGCTGAAAACTACGGATAAACGATGACAGCTACAGATAACACAACATGAGGGGAAAAACAAAAGGGGAAAGCAAAATGCAAGATGCCAAAGCTTTTAGGCATGGTAAGCGACCCTGACCTCATCCTGCGTTTGCCCCCGAGTCAAAAGGTTTCGGCAGGTCAGGGGTACATCGTTGATTTCCACTTCGGCCACCACCAGGTCATCTTTGCTCTTGCTGGTCGCTGGGCCTTTGCCAGGGGCTTGCAGCTGTGGGACGGGTTAGAAGGAAAAGCAACAACCAAGAGCTATGAACCGATTCCAGCCCGATTTCCTCACAAAGAACTGGGCACCAGACCCACAAAGCAGAAAATGAGAGTCTCTTTCTTTCAAGGCCCGTGTTGTGTGTTTTGGAAGATATAACATGATAAAGTGGATAGAGAGGGACACTCTTTTCCCTCTCACAAAATACCAGAACTAGGGGACTTCCACTCAAATTGAGGGCTGGGAGAGTGAGAACAGACCAAAGAAAATGTTTTTTTCCCCCCACCCAGCACGTTGTTAGTCTGTGGAACTCCCTGCGACAGGAGGTGGTGATGGCATCTGGCCTGGATGCCTTCAAAAGGGGATTGGACAGATTCCTGGAGGAAAAGCCCATCACAGGTGACAAACCATGATGGAGATGTGTCATCTCCAGGCTTAAAACCGGGGTACTTCAAGGGCCAGATGCAGGAGAGTGGCATCAGGAGACAGATATCTAGTCTCATGTGCTCCCAGAGGCATCTGGTGGGGCCACTGTGAGATACAGGAAGCTGGACTCGATGGGCCTTTGGCCCTGATCCAGCAGGGCTCTTCTTAGGTTCTTAAAAGCCAAGAAATCATTCTACCATCCTCAAGGCTAAAGGT
Source organism: Phrynocephalus forsythii (assembly GCA_029282475.1). NCBI lineage: Eukaryota > Metazoa > Chordata > Lepidosauria > Squamata > Agamidae > Phrynocephalus > Phrynocephalus forsythii. The sequence continues at coordinate 7,582,218 of JAPFRF010000019.1, forward strand.
GTTGATTCCAGGATGAGCCATGCTGAAGCTCAATCCACCTCCATCTGACACCTGTGTTTTTCTTATGGTTTATTTTCCTGCTTCTGGCCCGGATCCACTAATGAGCTCCAGACACTTTCCTGCTCTTTGTTTTCGTAGCCCCTGATAGCCTGGCCTCTTTAAGCTACGGTTTCGTTTTCGTTTTGCCGCTCAGCAGCTCTCCTAGTGGGCCCGCCTGGCACGCACCTTATCTGCCGTATTGGGCGTCGGCTTCAGCTTCCCTTTGGCCATCAGCATGGCGTTGATTTTGGCGGCCACGGCTGCGGCAGCATCGAGAGCTCCCAGGGGGGCGGCCGAGCCCTCCGATCCCGAGGCCCCAGAGACCCCATCGCTGCTACTCGGGAGGGGGCGGCCAGGCACCGGGGCGGCGGCGGTGGGAAGGAGGTGGTAGACAGCGGGAGACGGGCCAGGCTGGTCCCACTTGCTGCGACGCCTGCGGAAAATGTAAAGGGGGGGAAAGTCCTTTAAAAGAGTTGCCTCTTGAGGGGGGTGGATGATGGGAGTTGGAGCCCCACCACCACCTGAGAAGGCCCCTGAGCTTGGCCTACTCCACCACCTCTATGGGGGGGGGAGTGTCCACCCCCATGGTGGTGATGGTTCGGGGTGGGGGATGATGGAAGTTGTAATCCCCCCCACCTTAGAAGGCCCCTGAGCCCAGCCTTCTCCACTACCATTATGGGGGGAGTGCCCACCCCCGTGCTGGTGGTGGTGGTGTGTGTGTGGGGGGGTGGATGATGGGAGCTGTAGTCCCCCCTCCACCTTAGCAGGCCCCTGAGCCCAGCCTTCTCCACCACCACTATGGGGAGGCGTGGTAGTGGTTCGGGGTGGGCGTGGATGATGGAAGCTGTAGTCCCCCCTCCATCTTAGAAGCCCCCTGAGCCCAGCCTTCTCCACCACCTCTATGTGGGGGGGGGAGAGTGTCCACCCCCGTGGTAGTTTGAGGGTGGATGGATGGTGGGAGTTGTAGTCCCTCCCACACACACCTTAGACCACCTCTATGGGGGAGGGGAGTGTCCACCCCCGTGGTGGGGGTGGGGGGTTTCGGGGGCGGCTGATGGGAGTTGTAGTCCCCGCTCCTCCTCCTCCTCCTCCTCGGCGGGGGGGGGTGGACGGATGAGGGGAGTTGTAATCTCCTCCCTATCACACACACCACCACCACCTTGGAAGGCCGTCCTGAGAGGCCTCCGAGGCTCGTGAGGCCTAGCCGGCCGCTCCCTTCCTCCCTCCGTAACAGGGCCGGGCCGGGCCTCTCCTCACCCTCCGGAGGCGCCGGGCTCCCGTGGCAACCCCGCGCCGCCGCCGCCGCCGCCGCCGCCGCCCGAGGACATGGTTCCGGTCTGGACGCCGACGCCGCCGCCGCCAAGGCCGCCTTCGCCGAGAAACTTCCCCCACCACCTCCTCCTCCTCCTCCTCCTCAACCTCTTCCTGGGACGTCACTTCCGCTCCTTCGAGCGCCGCCGAGCGGCCGCAACGCCACTTCCGGTCGTTGCCTTGGCGACGGCCAGTCAAGGAAAGAACAATTTCCGATCCCAGGGAGGAGAAGACCACAGATTTATTAAAAAAATGTAGCATGGCACTATTAGGGAGAACTTCCGGGTTCCGTCGCACTGATTTCTCTCTCTCTCTCTCTCTCTCTCTCTCTCTCTCTCTCTCCAGCGAGGAAAGGGAGCTCCGTTCACTTTTAATGGGGACGCGCCAGCTGGCATGAAAGGAAAAGGAAAAGCAGAAGGAGAACTCTCCATCCATCCATCAATCATTATCAATCCATCAATCCATCAATTAATCAATGAGTCAATCCATCCATCCATCCATCCAGCAACCAATCAATCAATTCTATCTATCTATCTATCTATCTATCTATCTATCTATCTATCTATCTATCTATCTATCTATTGGATTTGTTGGATTTATTGCATTTATTTATTTATTTACATACCACCCATCTAGCAACAAAGGCCCCTCCACCGTTTACCAGGTTTATACAAGTACAAAACACAACGTCAACAGGATTCAGTGAATAACGTTGCAACAAAATAAAGTGTAATAAACGTAACCAACATAACCAAATCCAGTTAAAACAAACAGAGGACTAAGAAAGGCTAAGGCAGAACAAACCAAAGAAGAGGAAACTAATATCCGGGGAAAGCATTTCTAAATAGCCACGTCTTCAGATGTTTCTTAAAGGCTGGAAGAGAGGGGGTCAATCATATCTCAGGAGGGAGCTGGTTCCAGAGTCGGGAATCAATCAATCAACCACCCAACCACCCAACCAATCAATCTTTATTTACAGCCATAGATCCAATTAAGGAGAAATAAATTTAAAAATCCAGAGAGATGTGTTATAGGCTTTCCTTAATGGAAGGCTAAAATCTCCAAAAATGAACAAGCTTCCGAATCCTACCAGGATCTTCATCAGGCTGGGTCTGGTATATATATGGTTGATGTTGAATCCAGACTAGATGGTGAAAATGGTTGGTTTTTCCACCAACCATTTAATCCCTTCATCCCATCCTGTTAGATCCTTTAACATGGATCTAATTGGGATTATCTGCAGAACTGGGTTTTTTTTGTTGCCTCTTGCTGCTTATCTGTGATTCAGCGAGGTTTATCTGCGTGTAAACAAGTACACTATAGGACTTGGGTTCCTGTGGGCTGAATACCACTTCACTTCCTTCCTTTGAGAATTGTAAGGACACCATGATAAAAATAAACCTGAACTGTGAAACCAAGGGAAGTGACTCACTTCTCATTCATCCTATGAGCCTTATTTTTCTCTGACTCCCGACACGCCGTTTTCTTGCCCATATTTCTTATCTGGTTGGACAAGCAGGAAATGCAGGCGTGCCCAAATAGTATCAGATAAATTTATGCTAAAGAAAGCCACTGTTTTATCACAGAGGTTTTTCACTCTGGAAGGCAAGGGATCTGCATGCAACACCCCTTTCCATGGGGTGCTGCACTAGGAATGTGGGGAAAAAACTCAATTTTTATTTTCCTGTCAGTGGAGAACAGTCTCCAAGAAGCCTTAATTTTAACACACCACCCCATCACTTTCAAATCAACCCAACATGTACACACACAAGCACACACAATCTCTGTATGAACAGCCACGGTCCGGTGTACTGTGTAAAAAACGACAAACAGCGAATTCATTGCTAGATTCTGTTTCTAGCAGAACGTCATGAAGAATGCTCTTTGTGCACCACCGGGAATCATCATGGTTTGCAGCAATCTCATCTCGATTTCTGACAAAGGAGATTCGACAGCATAGAAAACCTTTCTGTTTCCACCCAAGGCGGTTGTCGTCGGACAGGCTCTGATCCCCAGGCTGTGGCACCCATTTGCGGCTTTGCTTATTCATCTGGAGAATCCTGTCGCATCTGCACATCTGCGTTGACGGACCTTAAGCGGGTGAACACCACCGCCTTGCTTCTCAGAAGGCCTGCTTTGGGCTACTAAGGAGAAGGCTGCAGCACACGGAGGGCTTCCACCTTTGGAAGACCTTGTTTCTATTTTCCTTCCCGATCCCCCTTGTATTTTATTATTTCATTTTGAATGTTTTTACCCCACCTTTCTCCTTGAAAGGAACCCAAGGTGGCTTACAATAATGAAGGACAAGACACAGTCCGGAACATTTAAGACAGATTCAAGTTAAGAACAGAGGATTTGAAGAGGCATCTTAGAACAGGCATGTCCAAACTTTGGCCTTCCTGATGTTTTGGACCACAACTCCCAAAATTCCAAACCTGTATTTCCAATGGCAAAGGGCTGTATGAGTTGTGGTCCAAAACATCTGGAGTGCCAAAGTTTGGACATGCCTGTCTTAGAGCATTAAAAAAAGATAACATTAAAGAGACAAAGAGTATGCATCGACCCTCTCGTCGCTGTTGTTCATCATCATGACATGCGCGGCACATGAGCAAACTTTATTGGGCTGCTTTATGGTGCTGTTTGTGGACAACTTTTGCCCACCACAGCATCGGTGAGTTGGAGACAGGAGGCATCTCTGGGGCTCCTGTGTCCTGCAGGCAGTTTGCCCACCCATTTCTGTGTGAACCAAGGGCCCGATGTAGGTGCCAGGGTGCAGAATAAAGACCTCTACCTCCAGCCAGGACAGTTTTCTGTGCGGTGCCAGCCTGAGTTATGCCATTTGCTTTCTGGAGGCTTAAATCGGTTGCCAGATTCTAGCATTCTAATTTTTCATTTTGGTAATACATTTTCCCGGGAGCTCTCCATGGTCCTGAACCTGTTCCGAGGCCCCTGGACTCTGCACTTGCTCAGAGGCGCACTGTTCCTTTTGTACTTAACTGTCCCCTGAGTTACTGTTTGACACCGGGCTCAGCATTCTAGAAAAATTATGGCAGAATAAAGGATAGAAACGGGATATCAGTTTATTCTTTCCCACTAATGCAGGGGTGAATACAGGGGTCCTCCTGGAATCATTTCAGGATGAAATGCCCGAAAAAAGCACTCTGATTAAAAGAGTGGTTCATACAAGATTGCGTCTCCTTTTCCCTCCAACCCCAGCTATTATTTCCTCCCTGGAAGGCATTGACAGAAAAGAGAATGCAAGGGAAGCTTAATACGACAAGCCAAATTGACAGTCGCGCTGTCCGAACCTATTCGGCGGGTTTGCAAAGAGAACAGAGTCCTTTCCCCATGCCCCAGAGATGGGGAAAGGTGAAAATGTTGCGGTCTTAACAGGCCTCTAAGGACAGTTGTGTAATTTCGACTCGGCTCCGGAGAAGGAGCGAAGGTCACCGGCGGGCTTTATTCGGGCGCCTGTTGCTCCTGCTTCTGTTTTCGGAGTTCAAGGGTCGTGTACGTTTCGGGCTCGGGCTTATTAAGACCCTGCAAGGAGAGAAGCAAACACGGCCAATTGTTAGGGCAAGGAGAAATCCAATGCAAATTTGATTTCAATGCCAGGTTTATTTTAATGTTGGGTTTAAATAACAACGGACAGGTGGGCTATTCAATTCCCAACACACACAAAAAACAACTCACGCACAAAAAACAACAACCCACAACTGAAGGAAGTGCTGAAATTGTGCCGGGATGGTGGTCCCGGCGCCTTTCACAAAAAAATGCAAAAATGGCCAGCTGCCGATCGGTGATTGGTTGTCAGGAAGGAAGCAGGAGCTTCATTTGCATGTCTCATGGCTCCGTCACCGAGGCGGGCAGGAATGGGGTTTCTGTAAGGCTGTTGGATGTCAGCATTGATTAAATGGACTTTAATCAATGCAGTTGTAGTTTTGAGCCCCCGGGAAGGAAGATTTCTGATTTCTGACTGTAATCTTGGCTCATATAGATGCCAGGGGGATACCTGAAATGTTCCCTGCAATTGCTTTCTGACAACGGGGGGGCTTTTTCTCCATCCCAGATCAGAGAGCAAGGAATGTGTGCTTCTGATCACACGAGGGGGGGGGTCACTTTGCTTGCTGGTTTCATTCATGTTTTCTCTCCCAGTTGTATTATTCCCATGGGCCCTTTCTAAGCAGAAAGGCGGGCTGGGTAACACTGTTTCCAATCAACAAATGACAGGGGTAATTTCTGTTCAGATGCCTGAGCGATTTAAGTAGCAAAGCCAGGTCACTTGGAAAGTTTGCAAATAAAGAAGGCCAGAGGCACTTTGAGAGGTCAATCTTACCTGCAAGGGGAGGGGGGTTGGGGAGAAAATAAAGAAGATTGCCTACCGTATAGATTCCTTCCACTTTCTGTGAAAACAGGAAGATAAAAGAGCAAATGAAATCTTAGTGGAGGAAAAAAAAACTAATGCGTTCAAATACATGCTTCTGCTCTTCCTTCCTTTCCCCCATTATGTCTACAAGTCATCTATTTGGAGTTACGAAACCAACTTGCCAGAAAGGGCTTATACACAGAATTTCGGTGTTTTCCCCAATCTCTAGCTTAGCTGAGACAAGAGGATGGGTGGTTTTCCTCATCCTCCAAAGATCTCTTCTCAGGAACTCCCTGCCACAGGAGGCGGTGATGGCATCTGGCCTGGATGCCTTCCAAAGGGGGGTTGGACAGATTCCTGGAGGAAAAGTCCATCCCAGGTGACAAACCATGATGGAGATGTGTCATCTCCAGGCTTAAAACCAGGGTCCTTTAAGGGCCAGATGCAGGGGAGTGGTATCAGGAGACAGAGATCTAGTCTCGTGCGCTCCTGGACACATCTGGTGGGGCCACTGTGAGATACAGGAAGCTGGACTAGATGGGCCTTTGGCCTGGTCCAGCAGGGCTCTTCTTATGTTCTTATCTCAGCAAGCTAAGCAGAAATTCTGCTCAGGGCAGAATCAGTCCCTCTACTGAAGGCTCAGTCTTAGGTATTTCTTCCAAAGGACAACCAACGTCAAATCATGCAATTGGAAATTGGAATTGGAATGGAATTTATTGTCATTGTATAAATACGAGATTAAAAGTGCCATCCCCGGCCCTTCAAGACTTCACAGTCCTGGACCACTCTTATCTAGGACACCTGACTCTCTCTCTCTCTCTCTCTCTCTCTCTCTCTCTCACACACACACACACACACACACACACACACACACACACACACACACACACACACACACACACACACACACACACACACACACACACACACACACACACACAAAACGGGGCCAGCCCTACCATTGGGCACAGCAAAGGGACCACCTCCGATCACAAGGCTCGGGTGGCGGGGAGATTTCTACCTCTAACCGCGTGATCTCCAGGACTACCGTTCCCATTCTCCCCCAGCAAGCTGAGGGAAACACCCCACTCCGTTATTCAACCCAGGATCTCAAGCAATGGTTGTGTGTGTGGTGGTGGTGGTGGTGGAATGGGGCATTGCCAGCTTGCAATGTTTGGTGGTGGAAGCAACCAGGTAGGGAAGCAAACACACACTGGTTTCCTTTCGAAGATTCTAGCGGCAAAGTCAGGACGTACCTCATATTCGGCCACCGGGATTGCTTTTGATTTCTTTCGGTTCTGGATCTGAGAAAAGGGGAGGGGGAAAGGGATAAATCCCGCAAACAAGTCATTTCTGAGGTTCGAATCGCCACTTTCAACGCAACAACACGGCTTGACTGAGAACTGGTTTATTTTTGAGGGGAAGACAGGGGTAGGATTCCCCCACTCCAATAATTAATCTCTCTCTGTTCTATTCTTACATACAATAACCCTTTCCAACCCACCTTATTTTCCACACGCTGCTTGTTTATCGGGAAGTGACAGGTTTCTTGCCCGCCCTGCTTACAAAAATGCATGCATTTGTTTTTAATTTGACCATTTTAGCAACCCAGCACCGCTTACCTTCAGTCTGCAGTACAGGAATGTAACAATTATACCGTAGACAAAAAGAACTCCATCCAGGACATAGCAGAGCTGAGGTTCCCTCAGTGCCTCTGGGGGGGGGGGGGGATTAAATGGATAGCATTTGTAAATACAGTGGCACCTTGTATAAAGGATTTAATTCGTTCCAAATGAAATTATGCTAAGCAAATTTCCCTTTATACAAATTCCCCATAGGAATGCATCGAAAACGGAGTAAATCCTCATCGCGACCATTTTATGTTGTACGGATTCGCCCCATAGGCTATTCTGTTAAGCAAATTTCCCCTATCTCTGGAATTTTTATGCTGTGCAGATTTTATGTTATACAAACCATTTGTTATACGAGGGTCCACTGTACTCTATTTCAAGAAAGTGTTTACAAAACACCACCCCAGCACCTTTGAAGGTGGGAAAAATAGTCACAAAGGGATTTTTTTAATGATCCCAAGGATATAAGTTGAGTGTTGTGCTGTTCACTCTTCTAATTTACAACCCCTCCAATTTTTGTTGTCGTTTTGACAACAAAACTTTCTACAAAACTCGGCAGTACCGGCCACTTGGAGAGGAAAAAACAGACAGTAAGTAACTTATGTGCAATTAAATTGCATCTGTTTCTAAGAAAAACCGACAAAACGCCCATTTTAAAGCTTTGCATTTTTAAGCCATGGCAGGAAACCTCAGAACTTAAATGACCTTCCCCGAACAGCCATGGACGGAAGCAACCTGACCGTCTCACGCTGAATTTCTCACTGCAATTCCCAGGTTCAAATATATATATTTATTATTGATTGATTGAATGATTTTATTTGTATATTGCACCGTCTGGCCAACGGTCACTCGGGGTGGTTCATAAACATCAAGACAGGGACAAGGCAATGAATAATAAAATTAAACAACATGCAACGTATAGACAGACATAAAAACTAACCAATCAAGCATAATTACATTTGATAACAAGGCAAAAATAATAAATCAAATACCTACAAAAAGAAACAGAGGTGGATTCAAAGATAAAACCAGAGGGATGGGTGAGACAGCAGTGATCAAGGGAAGCGTGTCTATACAACCAGGTTTTAAGCTTTTCTTTTCAACCAAAACAAAGAAAAACCTTGTAGGAGACTTTAATATAAGGTTTACAAGAAGTAAACCTTATACTGTATTAAAGACATTAGGTTCGTCTGAAGATAAGCGGGGTATAAATGCAAAAATAAATAAATATAAATAAATATAAAAGCATAGCTAAAACAGGAATTGCTGGTCACCCTCCTGAAATATTATGCTTTCCCCCCTCTGGCTGTGAAGCTGACCCCATGACCTTGGTTCATAATTGCTCGCATAATTCGTCAATACATCACGTAGTCCAAAACGCTTGGGAAGCGTTCGACTCGTGATTCGTAATTCAAAACCCAGCGTCGTTAGCTGCGTGATAATTTAATAATAAAATTTTATTTTTATGCTGCCTTCCTCCCCGAAGGGACCCAAGGTACCACTGTCTAAGCTAAATTCCGAGCGTGTGAGGTGCGCGGGGGTGTTTTCAGCCTTGCAGTGCAACTGTTCCTAAATTGAACATTTTCAGATCCATGGCCGGGCATTCCCTCCCTCCCATCCCCTTTTTACCTGCTCCCTGAATGATGAGGAAAAGGCAGGTGGCCCAGAAGACCGACTTCATCCTGGAGGCGTCCGAAAGGCCAGCTTCTGGCGAGCGAGGCAAAACGGAACAGCCAAGAGAGGAGAGAAAAACCAACTTGTCCGTGCCTTCCCCCCGTCAAAGCAGTGTCCAGGGTGTCTTAAGGTTCCAGTTTCTGCCTCGCTCGGTCTTCTCGGGACGGCCCACAACCCACAACGAAACCTACACCACACATCCTTTCCTGCGTCCGGAGGCCACCAAGTTCCTCTTTCGTCGGCCGCCCAGCGAGGGCTCTCCGGGGACGGACGACAGAGGGGTTGGCAGAGTTTTTTCGGGGGGCACCCCAATCCTGTGGAACTAGGCTCCCAACTTGGTCTGTGGAAGCGTCCCATCCCCGGCTTAACAGGACCCCAAATAAAGAGGTCAATCAGTGCCAGTCCGTCCATCCCCGGTCAAATAGGACTCATCGTCACGGGCGACTCAAGACTCAATGCAACTATTTCCCCATGGTTTTCCGGGTAGAGGATACTCAGGAGTGGTTGGACACCTTCTTCTATGTAACTTCTATGTAATTATTATTCATGCTATATTTTTCCCCTCTTTGTGGTTTTACATTGATGTTTTATGACGATGTCTTACTTTAACGTTTACTACTGCTGTTTATTTTACTGTTTGCTTTGTTTGTATCCTGGCTGTAAACCGCCCGGAGTTCCTTCGGGAAGACGGGCGGTATATAAATATTAAAATAAATAAATAAATAAAACTTCCCCAAGGATACCCAGGCTGGCTCTTGGAGGGCTTGGTGGGGAAACTGAGTGAATCTTACTAGTTAATTTAATTTTTGGGTGTGTGTGTGTGTGTGTGTGTGTGTGTGTGTGTGTGTGTGCGTAATGGTTCTGAGGGACATGCAGGAGCACCCCCCCCAAAAAAAGGACATTTTCCAGAGGGTTATTCCACAGGCAAATCACTGTGATCGGTACAAGGCTAGAAATGGAAGGGACCAGGTCCCCCAACATTTGGCTGTCTGTTCGTGGTTGCAAATTTAGCTCATCCCTCTGTGCCGTAACCCCATTTGATCGATTGATGGTGAGGTACCGTGACGTCAATGTTGGGTTAGGATTCCTAAAAACCGTGGAGCTATCAAACAAGCAAAGGGGGGAGAGACACCCCCAAACTGAAAAAGCAGCGGGGACACGCCAAGCAGGCATTGATTTAAACCCGTTTCCATTTTCAAACGCCCTGTCCATGTAACCAACACAGCTCCCAGATGGAGATTTCAAAAATCGGGAATTAAAAAAGCAACCAGGAAGAAAATCAACCCACGGGATGGGGATAACACTTCTGCCTTTCTCGTGGGATGGATACGCCTTCCGGTGTTGCTGCTTTGCAATCTCTCTCTCTCTTTCACACACTCGCTGAATGTGCAAAAAAGCTTTTCTTGACATGAGATCTGTTCCTCGCTTGTGAAGGCTACCCACTTAATCATCACCTTCCCTCTCCCCCCCTCGGTGGCCCATTTTCTAGATTTTAACCCCACCTCACCCCCTTTACCATGCTGTGTCGAGAGTTTGCTATTATCCACGATTCTTGGCATCCACGGAAAGACCCTGGAGCCAATTGCCCACAAATAGAGGGTCCTACCGATACTTAAGAAGAAAATTCCTTAAGAGTGGCTCCTTTTCTTTTTCTGCATATAGGCTGACTAGTTTGGGGGCGCTAATAGAGTGACAAAGGCACATTTCTAATGAGCAGGTCCTCATGACCAATCCTTCCTCATCTAGGCTCGACGGAAAGGGGCGGATCCATGGCTGGATGCGGCTAAGAAAGATTTTAGAACCTTTTCTGAGCAGAACGTGTGCTCTCTGCTGTTGAACAGCACTCTCTTTATTTTAAAATGGACGCAAGACCCTAGTCCTCATGGTGATGAAACAAAGGGTTCGTTTAAACGGGAATCTCGGAAGCTGCATTGCGACGGGACAGGTCTGTTGCCCATTTGAGCTAAGGTTTGAGCTAAAGGTTTCCTTAGCTCAGGCAAGTCCAAACTTCAGCCCTCCGGATGTTTTGGACCACAACTCCCAGAATTCCAAGCCTGTCTTTCCAATGGCAAAGGACTGTGGGAGTTGTGATCCAAAACGTCTGGAGGGCCGAAGTTTGGACATGGCTGCCTTTGCTCTCTTTTTTTAGGGAACTTGGGAACCGATTCTAGAGATTTTCTCCACCCAGACCACATGCAATCTGTCCGTCTGTGAAGCAACCAAAGGAGTCTGTTCGGGGCGAAAGACGGCATAGAAATAAAGTTTATTATTTATTTATTTATTTATTGTTTAAAAAGCTACAGCTGGCCAGCTTTCGAGTTATAGACCGAAACCTTCTGCATCTGAGGAGATGAAGTGGTGCTTCGTTTCAGTACCAATTGTCCATCCTTTGGGGGACCTTCGTGGTGTGGATGAGGAGGCAGCCTGTGAAAGGATTTTTTTTTGGGGGGGATTGGTGTGTACTGTGTGCAAGCGTTCACGCACAGAAAGCCTGTGCAGCTGTCCCGAAAGACAAATGCAGCGAAAGAGGGCCAAAAGCAATTTTAAAAAAGAGGCCCAGGGCTGAGAGACAAAGGGAGGGAGAGCGTGAGTGCACAAGCAAGTCACGTTAACCAGAGGCAGAAGATGCTTGCCTTGGTGACAAAACCCTCCCACGACGCGCCCACAAACACACAAAGATGTACGCAGGTCGCTTCCGTCCGAGAGGCCTTTTCTTTCTCTTTTAATATTAAGCAAGCCCAGAAGGCTACACAAGACTGTACAGGCAGGCGTGAAATAAAATAAAGAGATGGCGGGCGGGCATCCTTTGGGCGGCGTCGAGAGCGGGCCGGCGTGGCACCAGCGCTTATCTATCCACTTCGCCAAAGACAATGTCCTGAGTGCCTGAGGAAGAAAGAAGCAGAGACGTGAAACTTGCAAAGGTTTATTCTGCTTGGTTTCGTTCATACGAAGCTGTTATGCTGAGAAGCGCAGGAGTACAGATCCGCAGTGGCGCACCTTTGGCCCTCCCGATGTTCTGGACCACGACTCCCAGAATTCCAAGCGGGGATCACCAGGGACAAAGGACTGTGGGAGTTGTGGTCCAAAACGCCGGGCGTGCCGAAAGTTCGCCACCGCTGCTGTAGAAGCTCCCTGTCAAGGAGACCCAGAGGGGAATTGAACACCTAACCTCTGGAACTCTCAACCTCGGGACCTTAAACGGCTGAGCTGTTCCGCATTCTTTGAACTGCACAACTAGAAGGGAACAAGCCCAGACTATCCAGGAGGCACAGCGGGGATTCAAACCCCACTGTGTTAAGATCTCTTAACCACCGAGCCATTTATTTAATCGAGATGCTGAGAGTCTGCAAGGGCTCCTCTAACGGATGGGATGGACGCCCAGTTTCCAGAACTTTCAAACATTCCGTTCGGAGGCTGGCAGGAGCAAAGCAAGCCACGGTGTAGAGTGCGGGGGCACACTCACACCCCAAGAGGCTCTCGATCTGTGCTTCCCAACCTTAGTCCCCCCCCCCACACAATGATCCTGGGCTAAAACTCCCAGAAACCCTGGCCAGTACAGCTAAGTGGTGGTGAGCAGGAGACTTTAACCCATGCCTTCTGGATCCTAGCCTGTCACTCCATCCACTACACCACCCAGGGAACCCATAATTTCGCCAGCAGCTGTTGTGAAATCCCCGTGTTGTTTCCCTCCCCCATCGACTGCATGACATTGATGGTCTGCATGCTATTGGCTGAGAATTGATAAAAAGTAGGACCACCTTATTCTCAGGACCTATATCTACCGTTTCATTTATTCAGGGTCTGAAAGTCTTAAAAGTATTAAAAGAAAAAAGCCAGGAAAAAAACTTTTCACATGTATTACCAGAATTGGTTACTAGGGGGAGCCAGAGACCGTGCTATGAGTTCATGGCATCGTCTCCAACATCCTCTAGTGGCCAGTTCTGGTATTGCAAGGGGAAATAGTTGTTTCTGCTTTTTCCTCTTAGCAGGCTATCTATCTATCCATGCATCCATGCATCCATCCATCTATCTGTATTTCTATTATCAATGGTTTCCAGTATCCACGATTGATTTAGAACCAATCCCAGCAAATATGGGGGTCTTTCTCACAGCAGGTCTGAGGGCTTAGACACTCACAATCTGATGCCCCCAGAAGAGAGCAGAAAGAAGAGGATCAAAAGCCAGACTTACCTATGATGGCCACCACATCGGCCAGCATGTGCCCTTGAGACATCTTATCCAAGCCAGCCTGGAGAAGGGGGTCAGGAAGAAGCCAGGGTGAGTAAGGGGGAAAAAATCACACATTTTAAAAAGAAGCTACAAGGCAGGTAGGTTAGCTTTTATTTTGTGTAGAAGACAAGTGTCAACACACTGGCCAGCACCAGATCAAGACGGGTTTGGTGGGATGGCTTCAATTTAGGACTAGAGATGGGCACGAAGCGGTTCGTCCCGGTTTGTAAAGGCAGTCAGTGGCTGATCCCCAGCCACTCACCAGGCCCAGCACGCTTGCTTTCCCCACCTCCTCGGCTAATCTCCTTGTCCCAAGTAGGAGCACAGATGTTTCTGTCTTGACTCTTTGAGTGGGAGATGCTCCACAAAGACAGGGCAGAGAAGCCCAGGTTATGGTTGGGACTTGAAAGTGAAAAAATCACAACGGCGGGGCCTGGCGAGTGGGTGATTGAGCCGGAGGAGGTGGGGCAGGGGGCAGGGCAGACAGTAGCAAAGTGAGACGAACTGGTTCGTGCCCATCTCAGTTTAGAACTTGACCAGGAGAAAACAGGGTCACAAAATCTTAACTTCTCAACCGGCTGGATCTATAGACTGAAAAAGGTGAGATGCTTTCCCTTAGGATCCTGAGAAGCGGGACAGGTAGGGGTGATTTCTTAGCCACGTATCCCTGAAAAAAGACCCGCCGATTTCTTTTCTTGATAAATCACTCCGGGACGCCGGAGAAGTAGGTTTCACTTCCACTTCTGGAAAACAGAAACCTAGCTTTTGGTTTCCCAATCCTGTCGGGGTCAACAAGACTTCGAAGAGTTAGGACTGACGACATTCGGAACAATGAAACCCGGATCGATTCGGAACTCTCCGAAAAGCGGCATTGTCTGGCGAATCCCGAGTCTTCCCGAACACCCACCCACCCCCCCTGCCTTCTGCAGAACGAGAAGAGTCTCCCCCCCCCCCCCGGAGGCTTCCTTGAGTCGGATTCCAAACCAACCCCAGCGTTTGGGAGCAAAAGCCCCGGAAACGTTTGGGAGGGTGGACAGGGAAGGAAGGAGGAAGAAATTTCCCAGCGTCTTTCAAAACGGTTTCGATGACTCACTGTCCGTTCTGCTCAAAGGCGGGCCCCCCGGCGGCAAAGCAGAAGCGCCACGGAAGGCTTGGTGGCACGGAGAGTCCCCTCCCTCCCTCCGTGGGGTTCCTCTTCTTGTGACCAGATTTTTTTCTCAGTGTGTGTGTGGGGGAAACGGATGTCATGCCCATTTTCACTCTACCACACCTCCCCCCCTCTTTCCCATACCCTCCTTCATGTTCCTGCCACATTTGGCTCTGTGTGTGTGTGTGTGTGTGTGTGTGTGTGTGTGTGTGTGTGTGTGTCCGTGGCTCTGGAGACCCAGGGGATGCCTCACAGGGCTTTAAAAAAGCTGCTTTCTGGACGACCTTGATCTGGGAATTGTCATCCTTGTTTTTGTTGGGTTTGCTTAAATAGGGACGACAGCTTTTCTCATGGCAGACAGAAAACAAAATCAACATTTTAGAAAAGTCCACTCTGTGTGTGTGTGTGTGTGTGTCTTTGCGACTTGATGGTCTTGCAGGCTCCCTCTTGGGTTCAGCCACACTTCTGAAACTGGCCATCCCATGCTCCCCAGCGCTTACCTGCCGGTCAAGGACAGGAGACGCCTGACGGGAGCATGGAGAGAGGGCAGAAAGGCAGCTTTGCAGCCGAGGCGGCCTCCCCTTTAAGGGCGTTTGTCCTTCAAGAAGGGGGCGGAGCTTGGGAAGGGACCAAGGATCTGGCCAGGTTGGAGCCCAAGGGCTGCAAGTGGCTGACCCGCCCAGGGTTAAGGCCGAGATGGTCTAACTTCCAGGTGCTTCTCTGAGCTGTCATTGACAAGAAACCACAAGCTCGGTTTGCAATGTGCTCAGAAAAGTTACTTTTCTAGATTACACATCCTGGAAATTCCACCAGCCCGCACTCTCACTCACCATGCCGGCAGGTGGGGGGGGGATTATGGGATTCGTAGTCCAGAAAAGAACTCTCCACGGGTCTGTGTTTCTGCCTGGCATGCCCTCCGCAATCTCAGAGCAGCTGGGTTTGTTTGTCTGTTTGTTGTTTTTAACTTACCAGATGGGCAAAACCGGGAGCCTTAATCTTACAGCGGTACGGCCGGCTTCCGCCATCCGACACCAGGTAAACACCAAACTCCCCCTGGAGCAGAAGAAGACAAGAGGAAAGTCTAGAGTTTGCACATCTCAACCGAGGGGAACAGCAGCTTAATGCATGGACAGAATATCAGGGAGAGATTTCGTAGGGCTGCCTTCGAAGCCCGGCTGGGTCTGTGAATTTTCAAAAGGGCACCCATCACCAGAAAGCAGCGGGCGGAAAACCTTCGGCACTCCAGAGGTTTTTGGGCCCCAACTCCCAGAAGTCCGAGCCTAGACTGCCAACGACAAAGGCCTGTGGGAGTTGCAGTCCAAAACATCTGGAGGGCCGAAGGTTCGCTGCCTGCTGCCCTAAAGGATCCCATGACTGACTTTCTAGGGCAGAGATTCAGAGAGGCAGGAAGAGATGCAGCCGCTATGTCGAAAAGGCAGCTAAAGGCAGCTAGCAAGTTACGAATCCTCTGGATGGCCTTCGTGCCACTCCCAAACGCTCGTGGGTGCGAGACGTCAAAAGGTCTGAGTTCCTTTCATCAACACCTCCCTCGACCAGAGATCTGAACGGGGTGGGTTTGACATAAATCAAACCAATTTAAGACCTGATTTGAATCTGAATAATCCAACAATCCATTTAAATAATAATAAGAATTTTTAAAAAGGCTGTTGACAACCTCGAGCGGGTGCAGAGGAGGGCGACCAGGATGGTTGAGGGTCTGGAGGAAATGTCTTATGAGGAACGGCTTAGGGAACTGGGAATGTTTAGCCTCTCTAAAAGAAGGCTGAGTGGGGACATGATAGCTATGTTTAAATATTTGAAAGGATGTCATATTGAAGAGGGAACAGGTTTGTTTCCCATGGCTTCAGAGACTAGGACTCGGGCCAATGGTCTCAAACGACAGGAAAAGAGATTCCATTTGAACATCAGGAATAACTTCATGACGGTTAGAGCCGTTCGGCAGTGGAATAGGCTGCCACAAAGGGTGGTGGAGTCTCCTTCTTTGGAGGTTTTTAAGCAGAGGCTGGATGGCCATCTGTCGGAAATATTGTGATGGGGATTCCGGCATGGCAGGGGGTTGGACTAGATGGCCCTTGAGGTCTCTTCCAACTCTATGATTCTATGATTCTATGAACAGGGTCGGCGGATGATTTAAAGCTCAAACACCATTTTTTGGTTTTTTTTTAATAAAGACACAAATCACGATCTAAACCACTTTCTCCAACCGAGGGGGGAGTCAAAGAAAAGCAGCTTCCGTGTGGCCAGACGGGAGAACAATACCTTAGGTGCTTCGATGGCCGTGTAAGTAGCTCCTGGGGGCACCTGGTAGCCTTCCGTGTACAGTTTGAAGTGGTGGATCAGGGCCTCCATAGAACTCTGGCGAAGAATGAGAGACACACAAAGGCACGCTGGAGAATCCAGGCCTTGGCTCCCCTGGTGGGAGGCAGAGAACAGTTCCTGTGCTTGGCCACGAGAGGGCACCCCCCCCCCCCAGGGAAGGGAACCTTATACCTTCATCTCCGATCTTTTGGGAGGCGAGATCTTGGCGTCGTCCACCTTGATCTCTCCCTCGGGCATCTTGTTGAGGGCCTGCAGGATGATTCGGAGAGACTGGCGCATCTCCTCCATGCGGCACAGGTACCTGAGAGAAGGGCAGGTGGTTCTGGGGTCATTGACTTAGAACAGTGGTTCTCAACCTTCCTAATGCGGCGACCCTTTAATATTTAAGAACGTAAGAGGAGCCCTGCTGGATCAGGCCAAAGGTCCATCTAGTCCAGCTTCCTGTATCTCCCAGTGGCCCCACCAGATGCCTCTGGGAGTGCATGAGACTAGATTTCTGTCTCCTGATACCACTCCCCTGCATCTGGTCCTGGAGGAACCCAGGTTTTAAGCCTGGAAATGACACCTCTCCCTCATGGTTTGTAACCTGTGATGGACTTTTCCTCCAGGAATCTGTCCAATCCCCTTTGGAAGGCATCCAGCCCAGATGCCATCACCACCTCCTGTGGCAGGGAGTTCCACAGACTAACAACACGCTGGGTGAAAAAATATTTTCTTTGGTCTGTTCTCACTCTCCCAGACCTCAGTTTGAGTGGATGTCCCCTAGTTGTGGTATTTCGTGAGAGGGAGAAGAGCGTCCCTCTATCCACTTGACTCATGCCCTGCATTATTTTGTACGTCTCCATCCTATCCCCCCCCCCCAGGCGCCTTTTTGCCAGACTAAAGAGCCCCAAATGTTTTAGCCTTTCCTCATAAGGGAGGTCCCCCAGCCCAGTCATCCTTTTAGTCGCTCTCTTCTGCACCTTTTCCAGTTCCACTCTGTCTTTGTAGTTCTTCATGTTGTGTTGACCCCTTGCCCTGCTTGGAAGAAGCCACAAGCCCCCTTTGGCAGGCCGCTGCTGCAGGATGCCATCGAGAACTTCTCTCTCCAGGCACCCTCAGCCAATCGCAGCCTCCGGTGCCCTTGACTGACACCCCCTCCAACCTACCAAGCGGCAACTTCCCCGCCTCCATACCTGTCGTAGCAGTCGCCGTTCGAGCCGATGGGGACGTCAAATTCCACCTGGCTGTAGACGTCGTACGGCTGGGTCTTGCGCAGATCCCACTGGATCCCTGACCCCCGAAGCATCACCCCACTGAAAAGGAAAAAGGAAAGCAGACGTGAGAGGCGGGGGAAGGAAACGGCAGCTCCCGGTTTGGGCCCCCCAAAATCCCATTATTATTTACATCCCCTGTGCTGCAGCAGCTTTCACCAGACCCGAGACGTTCTCGGGAGGGTCCTGGCAATCTTTCTCACTGCCCACAAGAAGAGATGCTCGGTGGGTTGCAACGGCATTGCAATGGAAATAGAATGGAACACATGGACCCGTGGATGGACCCACGGAGAGCTTTGCTACCTAAAGCCATAGTTGAGGGCGTCCTCCGAGCTCACGATGCCGATATCCACGGTGCGTTGCTTCCAGATGCGGTTGTTGGTGAGCAGCTGGAGCGGGAAGAGACGACACCACGTCCTGAGCTTCGCGCGGTGTGGGGAAGCCAAACCCGACCCTCTGGTCCCCCCTCTGCCAGATCGGTTGGTTCTCCACCGGTGGGATCCCCAGATGTTCCTGGACTGCAACTCCCAGAAATCTTGGCCAGCTCAGCTCGTGATGAAGACTTCTGGGAGTTGCAGTTCCAGGAACATCTGGGGACCCCACCGGTGGAGACCCACTGGGTGAATGCTTAGACGCTGGGCCGTGATACTGGCACAAGAGAGGAACGGATGGGCTGAGAGGCCAAAGATGCCCGGGCAAGACCAAAGGAAACATCCCCGGGGGGCGGCGGAGAGACCTCACCTCTTCCACCTCGTCGATCCGTGCGGAGAAGTTCTTTGCAAACTCGTAGATGTCGTCCATCAGCCCCAAAGGCATATCCTGCATGCAAAGGGAGAGAAGGGACGAGTCAGTAGGTCCCCCGCATCTTCTTAGAAATGCAGAGCTAGGAGGAGATCTTAGAGGTTATCCAATCCACCCCCGGGGGGGGGAAATGCACTCCCAGCCTCGGACTCTGCAGATACCTAAACCATGGAGTCATCCCCTAATCTTACAACTGCACAGCTGAAAGGTTTATCCCACTGAGCCAGCATGTGGGGTTAGGTGGGTTTCGAACTCTCTACCTCTAGCTCCATGGACAGATACCTAAACCAGTGAGCATCCCATCATCTTAGAACTACAGTAGGACCCCAGTATCCACTGGGGATTGGTTGCAAACCTTTCCCGTGGATAATGAAAACCGTGGATAAGAGAGAACACCAAAATCTGTCCCCAAAACTGCAGTTTCGTGATAGTAACTTGCTTTACAGCTGCTGTTTTGCAACAATAGCTTGCTTTACGGCTGCTGTTTGATGACTGTAGCTTGCTTTGCGGCTGCTCTTTGTGACGGTAGCTTGCTTTGCGCTTGCTGAATTAGTTATTTTTTCCTTCTGTAAACCGTGGATAACTGAATCAGTGGATACGGGGGTCCTACTGTACAGGCCTAGGAGGGATCTTATAGATCGGTGGTGGTGAACCTCCGGCCCTCCAGATGTTTTGGACCGCAACTCCCAGAATTCCATGCCTGTCCTGCCAATGACAAAGGGCTGTGGGAGTGGGGGTCCAAAATGCCTGGAGGGCCGAAGGCTCGCCACCACAAAATCATCCGGCCCAGCTCCTATCGGGGAGGGATGGAAGGGAGTGGAACTCCCCTCCCCCTCGACCTCTGCAGTCAGATCCCGTAACCCCTGAGCAGTCTCAGATCTACAGAACAAGAAGGGATTCAGTACATCATCTGGTCTATCTCCTGTTAAGGGAGCCTGAGAGGGGAGTCGAACCCTTGAACCCTCTTCTTCTTCTTCTTCTTCGTGGGTGGGCTGGGGTGGGGAACTCCCGTCCCGGCATCCTGACATGAAGTCCCATCATCCACAGGCGGCAGGATTCCTCCCCTCCCCCTCTTTGCTAAACTACCAGTCCGGCCCCAAAAAAGCCACCGTCTTACCTGGTGGACCCCTCCGGGGCGGACATAAGCGGCGTGCATCCGAGCCCCAGAGACCCGTTCGTAGAATTCAAACATCTGTAGGGAAAAGGGTCCTTTCAGTGGGAACTGGAAACAAGAGGGTGGGGGTGGAGGGCAACAGAGAAAGCCCCGCTTCTCGCACGTACCCATAGGGTGCCTCTGAATGACGGATCAAGAGGCTCGGCATTCAAGTGAGGTTCATACCCTTTGTTTGCCTCCTATGTCCCGTCCCCCCCCCCCCCCGCCAGAATTCGGTCCGATTCCGGTTTGGAACCAGGAAGGGGAAACGACGGCTTCCCAGTGTGGATGCAAGGGGTGCCAAGAAGAGTTTGGAAACACACAAGGCGCTCTTCCACAGATCTCAGAGCGTACAACGCTGTCGGTCCCGCACTGGGGCATCCTTGCGACAAGGAGGAGGGGGATGGACGCGCAGGGCGCTGGCTCTCCGTTTCAAAATGCTCCGGGCAAAGATGACGGCGTGCGTCAAACTCAGATGGAAATGTCCCGTTAGGCTGGAATGGCGCTCTACCACGGGGCTGACTCTGGAAAATGTCTGTGAAGATTCCCAGTCATCCAGGCGAGTTCATCCGGAAGGGGAGTCCTGGAAACTGGACTTCTTTTTATTTTTTATTTTCCATAGAGCCGCTCTTCAAGACAGGCCGAATGTGAATCAGCCTCTCTGGAAGATCAGCTCTATGATCATCAGGGTGGGTGGCTACTCTAGCCCAGTGGTGGCGAACCTTCGGCACCCCAGATGTTTTAGACTACCACTCCCACAGTCCTTTGTCGATGGCAGCAGGCGCTTGGCATTCTGGGAGTTGTGGTCCGAAACAACTGCTCGAGCCTGTTTCTCATCTCTATGGTCTCCAGTAGGGCTGACTATTCTCCTCTTCTAGGGATAAAAAAAATCAATTATGCAAGGTTATTTTTTTTAAACAGCTGGGTTGGGAAGCCTCCATTGGGGCTGGGACCTGGACCAGGTCAGGAGGCCTCCATAGCAGCTGCTCTGGAGGCTCCCGGCAGCGGAGTATTCACCCTATAAGATGCGCAGAAATTTCTCCTTACAGTTAAGGGTGGTGGTGGTGGAAGTGCGTCTTGCAGAGAGAAAAATACAGTACATAAATCACATTTTGAAGATAGGTAAAAGCCAGAGAATCCCCTAATGGAGCTCCCAAAACTTTTTTTTGTTTTTGTTTTGTTTTGTTTTTTTGCACTGCATCCAAACATTTTCTTGCCTGGCAGATGTTCACGTACCTTCTCCCTCTCCTCAAACATCCAGCAGAAGGGGGTCATGGCGCCAACGTCCAGGGCGTGGGTGGTGACGGCCATGATGTGGTTGAGGAGACGTGTGATTTCGGCAAAGAGGACTGGGAAGGAGGGAGAGACGGAGGGTCTGATTTTAAAGATTTGAATCGGGATTTAAATCAAATCCACCTGGCCTCCCTTCGAGAGCTCAGGGAGCCATGCTTGGGAGTTACAACCGCCGCTTCGGGGGCCCACCCGAAACCTGCCCGCCCACCTCGGATCCACTGAGCTCTCAAGGGCGGCTGAATGTTCAGCAGCTTCTCTACCGCCAAGGAGTAGGCCTGTTCGTTGCACATCATGGAGACGTAATCGAGACGGTCGAAATAGGGCAGTGCCTGAGGGGAAAAACAAGAGGGTTGAAGAGGGACGGAGGCGTCCCCTCTGGGAAAGTTTAAAGAGAACTGTGTTACCAACTTCAAGCATATAATGCTTTTTAAAATCTCTAATAAGCAACAGACAAGAGGATAGCAGGGAACACACACACACACACACACACCACCCAGAAGCTGAACTTATTCCACCAGAGATGTTTGCCCAGGACACTAGGCATCTCTGTCAAGGACCATGTTACAAACGAGGATGTATTCCAACACAGCAACACCCGGAAATGGGATGCAATAGTGACTGGATTGTCTGATGTGCCTCGCTTGGCCCATGCTTTGATTCTCTGTACACACCGGATCCCTCAGGCTGCAATGCACTGGGCACCACCTCCACGGGAAAAGGAAAACAAGGAAGGCCACCGAAAACCCGGCGAGAAACTTTCTGCAAAGATTTAAATGTGGCGAACGTCACACAGGAAAATTCAGAAATGGAAGCTGCAGACCAGAACCACTGGAAAGCGCTCTTTGCCTGATGCGCCAAGTAGCACAAGAAGAACTAAGTCTTTCTCTCCACACACACACACACACACACACACACACACACACACACACACACACACACACACACACACACACACACACACACACACACACACAAAAACACACACACAGGGAAAGTTATTTTCATTTTTTCATTTCACCAAAAGAAGTCTGTTTAAAATAATGCCCAATGCCCCTATTTACACCCACCCCAGAAAACCTCAGTTCATGCATTTTCCAAAGGAGTTCATTTCCCAGGAGGCATTGCATCCCTGTGCAGTTCCGGTTCAATCCCAGGGAGCAGACTCATGGTTGATTCAGCCTTCCATCCTTCCGAGGTTGGTAAAATGAGTACCTAGCTTGCTGGGGGGGGGGGTAAGGCAATGTGTAGCCTGCATAGTGCAATTAAAACTGTAAACCGCCCAGAGACTACTTGAAGTGCTATGGGGCGGTATATAAGCAGAACACTTTGCTTTGCTTTTTTACACAGTTTCCCATTTACGAAGTGTTCAGCTTCGGAAATCAGGATACCTCTCTCTCTCTATCTCTCTCTATCTGTATGTGTGCGTATTTAATAGAACCACCACCACCCAGCTGGGCTTCACCTGGAGGTAGGTCTTGTACTCAATCAGTTTCTCGGTACCCCGGTGAAGCAGGCCAATGTGAGGGTCGCACTTCCTCACACTCTCCCCGCTCAGCTCCATCACCAAGCGCAAGACGCCGTGGGCGCCGGATGCTGAGGCCCAAAGTTCAAGGTGAGGTTGGAGACTCTCTTCTCCTTTGGCGGGTCGACGTCTGCGGAGCCGGAAGAGAACGAATGGGTGAGGGAGGCCAGACGGGGAAAAGCAAAGGGGGTCACAAACCCAACGGCTTATGTAAAGCAGCACTGGGTCATTTCAAGAGAAAAGCTCACCATTCCATGGTGGCGGGACCCATTTTTCCGACTCTTTCGAAGGGTACATGACGGCGCCGGAGTATTGCTGAATAAAATCCACATCCGGTTGCCACTGCTTTCCTCTGAAATAAGGAAAGGGGGAAAGTCAGAGAATTCTGGAGATTCTGATCCTGAAACAAAGTAATGAGAGCGCTGCGTCCGAACAGAGAATAAAGGTACACCTTGGCCTGGCTTGGGTCCCTTTCTTGGGGGGGGGGAGTTGGGCAATAAATAAAATGAACAACTAAACATTTCACAGCAAATATTCACACCACACAGCACCTGCCTTTGGTACATCTGCAGAGAAACAGAGCTGCCTTTATAAGCAACTTTTTTTTCAGAAAAAAAGATTCTTTCATCACTCATTCCACATAGTGGAAAATGCACCCTCTGCCACTGACCAGGTGGGCAACAGCATCATGGATCCCAAAGTCCAAAAGATCTGGAAGAATGAAGGTTCCTTCGCTAGTGTTTGAAGGGACACACACACACACAGTCTGAAATGACAACTTATAGCGATAACTGCCAGTGTGGTAAATGGATCAAAAGTATCAAAGAAACCCATATCTCCTTGCAGGTTACCACAAGCTCTATAATGCACTTTTTAAAACGCTAGAATTTATTTTATTCGATGCCATGCAATGCTGTCATCCTTCTTCCAGTCCAGTGGTGGCAAACCTTCGGCACTCCAGATGTTTTGGACCACAGCTCCCAGAATTCCGAGCCCGGATTGCCAGTGACAAAGGACGGTGGGAGTTGTGGTCTGAAACATCTGGAGTGCCAAAGGTTCGCCACCACTGTCTAGTCATTGCCCTCTTTGGAAATACATATCATGTCAAAGTAAAGGGTGGTGTGTGTGTGGGTAGGGGAAGGAATGGAATACAGGTTGGGTAGAGAAAGGGCAGGAGCAGATTTCAGGTCAGCCTTTTATTTGGTTGCTGCTGCTGATGCTGCTTCTTTAGTTATTTATATTTTATTTTTATTTTCCTCCCCCCTTTCTCCCCTTGAGTCTGGAGACTCAAGGCATCATGCAATTAAAAAAAACTTAGAACACATAGATTCAAATGTAAGCATTGTAAAATCTATACATTTAAAAGTATCCTCTCTTTTAAGGGCGGGTGTTAGTGACCATATGGGTACCAAGAGGACTAGGACCTTGACATTGTGGCAGGAATTATTGGGGAAGAAGGCACCACACCCCGAACAGAACGGGGAGAGGAGAGAAAAATAATGATATATTCTCATCTTGGGTTGGGCGGAGGGATGTTACCTGGTGGGCGCTGCCCCCAGCGCGATGCCCTGGATCCAGGATGACCCTGAAAGCGCCCTCAACCTCCATAAGGACCTGAGCGCCGCCATCTTGCCTAACGCCGGCCGACAGCGGTCACCTTATGCGCATGCTCCCTTTTGTCTCAGGGTTCCCGAGCCGCCATTCTTACTACGGGCATTTCCCGCCCTCAGTTCCCGTTTGAGTCATGACGTCACCCAGCGGGAACTCGAGAGTCACCGACGGAGGGCTCCAACCGAGGGCAGGATCTGCACATGCGCAGTGGGTATATGGGGGGATGGGCCCTCCAGAGGGTTTGAACTGCAACTCCCAGAATTCCAAGCCCACGTTGCCAATGAGACAGGCTTGTGGGAATTGCGGTCCAAAAAGTCTGCAGGGCCGAAGGTTCCCCCCCATCCTCTCTTTCGCCCCCTCCTTAGGATGAGTTACTGCGCATGCTCCACAGCCCTGGCACAGCGCATAGACTCGCCGCGCTCGAGCCTTGGAGCTGCGCATGCTCCAGAAAGGCGAGAGAGGGACTCTCCGAAGGTACAGGTCTGCACCGGACGTGACGTCCGACCGCGGCCCCGGAAGACGTTCGTTCCTTCTTTTGGGAGCCAGAGTGGGACGCCGTGACCTTCCCAGAGGACGGTGAACCGGTGGGTACCAGCAAGAAAGGGGAGGATGGCTTTCCTGGGCGTTTTTACTGGTGGGAACTGGGGTGGAGAGGCCCTTCACCACTCCTTTTCCGCTGCGTGGGAAGGAACAGGAGCCGCGGGGCCCATTCGACTCGGGGATCCCAGCTTGGTCCCTCCTGGGACTACAAGCGCTATCATCCCCAGCAAGTGTAAAGATGGGCCCCTGCTTTTCCCCCTGGTTCCTGGCTTGACCTGCTGCTTGGTATGGTTGTGGTGGTGGGCTGGGCAAAATATGCATAAATCAACAATAATAAATTAAAGTAAAGCGAAAGTGAAAGTAAAAATAGCCAGGAGATTACTAAATAAAACAGAGTGGGGGAGCGGTTAAAAATAGTGTTTTACTACATGTTTGGGAAGAAAAGCTGTGCTGAATGAGAAAACAAAAATTCTTTTGCACCTGACAGAATTCTTAAAATTGTTTTTGGAAAGAAACACGTTGACTTTTTATTCGTCCTGCTTTGGAAGGCAAAGGACAGCCCAAACAGCCAGAGGGAATAAATAGTTTGTGCATTTAATTTCAAAATACATGTTCTTCGAACCTAAAACTGGGGAAAAAAAGGTTGAAGACAGAAATGAGCTGTTATGGCTTACCATTTAAGGCTGTGTAACCCCATGGATATTTGAACTACATCTGTGGGCCAAGTATTTGTGATTCCAAGGAAATTGCAGGCAGGCCTCTTTAGAAGCATACACTCAGGGATGATGAGCCTTTCTTGAGGGTTGGTGGCGGGTGGGGTGGGGTGGGGGAGTTTGCTGATCGTCCTTTCCCCCCCCACCAGGACCATTTTGTTTTTCCAGAGTAATCGGCCAACATGGGGGTGAAGTTTGGGAACCTGGCACGGATCAGACACGTCGTCACCTACAGTTTGTCTCCGTTTGAGCAAAGAGCTTTCCCGAACTACTTATCCAAAGGAGTGCTTAACATGTGGCGGAGGTTTTCGGAGCAGGTCTTCCGTGTGGTGCCTCGTAAGTCAAAAGCATCTGGTCGAGCCTTGCCTTGCTGCTACTCTTGAGGACTAGCGGCTTAAATTCAGAGATTAGAGGCCATTTTTTAACATTGCAAAACTCTGGGAGAGAGAGAGAGAGAGAGAGAGAGAGAGAGAGAGAGGGAGAGGGAGGGGAGAGGGAGAGGAGGAAGGAGGTTTCAGTTGGCTACAAGACTCCCTGGAATGACATCCAAGAGGTGGAAGAGGAAGCAGATTCTTCTCTACTTTCCATCAACTTGGAAGGAGGAGACGATCTGAGGTCGGGATTAGATATTGTTGTTTAGAATTACAGGACTCATGCTTCTCTCTTCCAGCGCTAGATGGGGCAAGAGAGATAAGGAAGGGGAAATCTCTTTTAATGAATGGAGGTGGATACTCCCTCTATACAACCCTATAGGCATTGTAAAATGCCCTGGAGTATGAAGGACGGTATAAAGAAATGCTTAGTGTTTATGATGTTTACCATCGGTTGTTCATCATGCCAATTTCAGTGTGGTTTAAAGGTGCAAATGAAAGTTTGAGAAAACGTGAAGCATGCCTCATATTTGAGTCTTCTAAAATGCAGTAATTGAAAGGGATTTCGGTTCAATTGGATACACGAGCAAATAGAAGCAATAGTGGTTGTTAAATTTTTTTGGCAGCATTGCTGGGCTGGTGTGTTTGGGCAGGTGAGCCAGCTGCACCTGGGCCACCTCCTTCCGGCTCTGGATTCTAATCTTGCCGTAATTAGAAAGGCTCGTTGCCTGCAGGGTGGATGAGGAGGCAGGATAACCAGCATCTCTGTCATTCATTCCCAAGGACTCATAACCCTTCACACAGTTAGCACACTAATTATTGTAACCCCGGGGGGGGCGAGTGTTGAGGCTTTGGAGTCGCCTGTCGTGATGGTGAGGGAAACGCTTCCAGCGTAGATGGCATTTAAGTCCTTGCCTGGAGGTCTTTTCGGTTTAGTAACAGAAGGGAAATTCCATGAATAATTTTGAGTTTTTCCGAAGAGTGATTGATATTGGGTTCAATTTAAAACGAAGTCAGCCTCTTGCTTGCTTTTTGAATATAGCAATGCAACTAGTTTTGTTGTTGTTGTGTTTTTCATCTCTTAAGCGTTTATCGTCGCCTATCTCGTTTGCGCCTGGGTAAAGGAAGAAGGGGAGCGTGCCCTAAGGAAAAACCCAGCTGACTATGAAAATGACGAGTAATCTGCTCTGAAGGAACGGAACGCCGTGTGATGCTTGTACTTCAGCTCACTTGACAGAATAATTATTTAAAATGCTACTAGTAACACTTGGACACGTTCAATAAATCGCTTTCTGCTCTAGACGCCAGTGTCATTCTTAAGCTTTGTCTAGGTAAAGGTAAAAAGATAAAGGTTCCCCCCGCACATGCATGCTAGTCGTGTCCGACTCGAGGGGCGGTGCTCATCTCCGTATTCAAGCCAAAGAGTCAGTGTTGTGCAGGTCCATGGCCACGTGGCTGGCATGGCTGCAAGGAAACACTGTTTTACCTTCCCGCATTTGATGGCAATACCTGTTTATCCACTTGCATTGACATGCTTTCGAACTGCTAGGTTGGCAGGAGCTGGGGGGATCAGTGGGATCTCACTCCGTTGCGTGGCACCCGGGATTCGAACTGCCGAGCTGCCGACTTTGCAGCCAACAGTTTTCAGAGCCTTAGTCCGCTGAGCCACCACCCTCCTCCAGGCTTTGTCTAAGAGATTGCCAAAAAACTGGGTCAGCTGTTACACTTCACTTTTTCCTCTCTTTTTTTTAATTTGGTGGGTGTTTTTTAATTAAATATTTGTGTTCCTTGTCTATTTTTCGCTTGATTTCAGCGAAAAGGAAGAAAACAGGTGCTGTTTGCCCTGAGTGTATTTATGTAGAATTATCAACCAGGATTCAAACAAACACAAACAAACAAACAAACCTTGACAAGGCTTCCTCACCTCCCGTGTTATATCAATTTTATTAACTAGTGTATGGGCACATACGTATTTCAAACCCGCTTACAGTATACACATGCATATAGAATTACAGTATAAGGATATCTCTACCTGAACATTTATGCCTGGAGTAGGAACTGGCAAACCATTCCAGTACTCCTGCCAAGAAAACTCCATGGACATGGAGTCACGAAGAGTCAGTCACAACCGTAATGACACAACACAACACAATATTTTTCCATGTACAAAGGCTATATTTTTGTCTTAAATTGTTAGACTAAAAATTGAGGGTCGTTATGGAAATTAGCGGAGGAGAGAACTGCAGTTTTGAAAACTAATTTTGGGTTGGAAAAATGGGGGGTGTCTTATAGACAGAAAACATGGTGTATTCAAATACTGTATATGTCTTTATACGTACGCACACAAATAGCATGTGGGCATAATATATGGACACGTGTTATAAGTCATCATGCACATGCATATTTACATATTTGCTTCTGAGCATGACTCAGAAACAGGTATTTAAAGCTGAATACCTCTGCCAGCCACTTTCATAACGGTAAAAGGGATCCCCAAAACACCTGATGGGAGTGCAGATGTATTGCTCCTTTATACACATGTTGATGAGAAGCGAGCACTCCTTCAGCCTTTAAAATATAGTATTTTACAGTGGACCCTCGTATAACAAACAGTTTCTATAACATAAAATCTGTACAACATAAAAATTCCAGAGGTAGGGGAAATTTGCTTAACAGTATCGCCTAGGGGGCGAATCTGTACAACATAAAAATGGTGGCAATGTGGGATGACTCCGTTTTCAATGCATTCCTATGGGAATTTGTATAAAGGAAAATTTGCTTAACATAATTTCATTTGGAAGGAATTAATTCCTTTATACAAGGTACCACTGTATTTTATAGTTGGAATAATTTTATTGTTTTTAGAGTTTTTAATACTTGTATGCCACCCAGAGACTTTTTGGCAGTGGGGCGGCTAAAAAAATCAAATAAATAAATAAAATAAAATGTTTGTAAGTCACTGTGTCACAGGTGTGTGTACATGTGCACGCTGTGGCGTCTGAAGTGGACCCCCTGAGGGCACCCGAAGCACAGACACAAAGACACGCTGCCTTGTTTTTATTTATTTATTATTTATTTTATTTGTTGCATCTTTGTACCGCCCATTTTCCACAAGGAACTCTTTTTTTTTTTTTTGAATTGGGGAGAAAAACAAAAAGAGCTTGTCCACTTTTGCCCCTCAGGCTCGCTCGGCTCTGAGGCGAGAAAAGAGGCAAGAAGAAGAAGAGCGCGCCTTTTTTTTTTTTTTTTTTTGAGAGGGAGGAGGGGGCCACGAAGGGAGGGGGGGCGGGGAGGTGAAGCGCGCGCCTCCCTCCCTCCCTCCCTCCCTCTTCTCGCGCTCGAGGCGCGCGGCCCTCCAGCCAATCAGCGCCCGAGTCCGCCTCCGGGGCGTCCAACCGTCGAGGGCGCTTTTCCTCGCCCCGCCCCGCCCCGAGTAACCGTTGCGGCGCGCGAGCGCGGAGCCCACGGTGAACGGCGAGCGCGAGCGCGCCTCCCTGCCTCTCAGGAGCGCGCGCGGGGCTGAGGGATCTCCAGAAGGCGCGGCGCTTGTGAGGAGAAGAAGAAGAAGACGGGCGACGGAAGGGGCTGCTTTTTCCCTCCTTGTCGTCGTCGTCGTTTTCCCCTCAGCCATGGCGGAGCGAGGGCCCCCGGTGGGCGGCGGTGGCTCGGCCGCCGCTTCCCTCCTCCCGCCGCCGGCTTCCTCCTCCTCCTCCTCGGGCGCCTCTTCTTCTGCTTCTCCCGCCTCGCCGGCTTCTCAAGCGGGGGAGAGACCGTCGCCGGCGGTGGCCCCCTCCTACCCCCACCATCACCACCAGCAGCAGCCCCTCATGGCGACCACCACCACCACGGCCGCCCCTCAGCCGCTCGCCGCCGCCAACGCCTCTTCCTCCCTCGGACCCGGAGTGGCGGCGGCGGCGGCGGCGGCGCCTCAGGCGGCCCCGTCCGCCGGGTCGACCTCCTCGGGCACCACCACCACCACCACGACCACCACCACCACCACCACCACCTCCTCCTCCTCCGGAGGCCGCCCGGTCCAGATGAACCTCTACGCCACCTGGGAGGTGGACCGGAGCTCGCCCAGCTGCGTGCCCAGGTGAGGAAGAGGAGGATTTATTTATTTATTTATTTGTTTTAAAAAAGGGGGAGGGTTAATTTCCCCTCTCTCCAGAATATATATATATATATATATATATAAACCCAGATCTTTTTAAAAGGAGGTTCTTATTTCCGCCCCCTCCCCAGTGTGTGTGTGTGTGTGTGTGTGTGTGTGTGTGTGTGTGTGTGTGTGTATGTATATGTGTGTGTGTGTGTGTGTGTGTGTGTGTGTCTATCTATGTATCTATCTAAAAACCCAGATCTTTTAAAAGGAGGTTCTTATTTCCTCCCTCTCCACAGTATATATCTATTAAAATCCTAGATCTTTTTCTCTAAAAGGGGGGATCTTTTAAAAGGGGGATTGGGTTATTTCCTCCCTCTCCACAGTATATATATTAAAAAAAACCCAGATCTTTTAAAAAGGGGGTTATTTCCTCCCTCTCCACAGTATATATATTAAACAAACCCAGATCTTTTTAAACGGGGGGTTTTATTTTCCCCTCTCTCCAGAATATATTTAAAAAACCCCGGGGGGGGGGGAGAGAAAGGAAATCCCACCCATCCCTGTTAAAAAAAGAGGAGAAAGGTCGCCATCCTCCTCCCTTCCAAACAGGTCCCTCTGTCACCCCCAGCCCTTCTTTGGGGATACAAGGTGGGACTCCCCCTCCCAGTCCCTTAACATAGCTTCCTCTGCCCCTTCTACAAGGATTAGTATTAAGGATCTGAAACCCCCACCCCCATTTGTAACCACGCCTCCCCCCAAAATGCGCCATGATGAGTTGAGGGGTGTGTCACCTTCAGAGGGACATGGGGGCGAAAATTATTTTTAAGGGGGTTTTAAGAGGGGAGGTCAGGGGGATCCTTGTTTTTGAAGAAGAAAACACGGATTTATTAAAAAAATGATTCGGTGGGGGTGGGAGGGTCTTGTCTTTATTGACTGGCTGCCTGAGTGTTGTTTATTTTTTAAATGGACCGCAGTGCTTGGGTGTTGCTTTTTGTTCCCCGCTTTTCCGCGTGGCATCGGCTGGACCCTTTTTCTAAAAGTGTTTCCAGGCTGGACCTTTTTAGCTTTGGATGTTCCTTTTTAGCCATGTGAGCTGCCCTTTTTAAGGAGAAAGGCAGTGAAAATGCTGTAAACGAATGCACAGTATGTGTTGGTGTGATTGCACATCTCTATAGTGATGGAAGTCGCCTTGGGTTCTTTTTTAAGGAGAAAAGAGGGGCAAAATTATTATAAATATTCATACTGTATTTTTGCTGTCTCTCTCTCTCTCTCTCTCTCGCTCTGTGTGTGTGTGTGTGTGTGTGTGTTTATAGATAGATAGATTGTATGTATGTGTGTGTGTGTGTGTGTGTGTGTGTGTGTGTGTGTGAGTATAGATATATATAGTATGTATAAATACACACACACACATATATGTGTGTGTGTGTGTGTGTGTGTGTGTGTGTGTGTGTGTGTGTGTGTGTGTGTGTGTGCCTTGGGTTCTTTTTATGGAGAAACCCAGGGTGACAATATTTTAAATGGAAAAATAATGAGAGTAAATATATGTACATACGCACTCACACACATGTGGTCCTCCGTATGCCCAGGACTGTCCTTCCTCATACAAAATGGTTGAAGTCACCTTCAATTCCTGTTCTCCCCTTGCCACATGCATGAAGGGTGATAGTAGGGATGGCTTCCCCTCATTTAAGGGGATTGCCACTCGGAATTTGTGTACATGTTTTGGAGGGGTATAGATGGTTCTTTCATTGCTGTCTCTGGTTGTGTGGTTGTGCTTTTACTGAGGGGACTAAGGATAAAACGAGTTCAAACCCTCATCCTGTACAAAGAACAAGTGTATCAATTCTGATGCGTCTGCCCTGTTCATGGGATAGGAAATGAACTCCCTTTATTTATTTATTTTCAAACTTATATACCGCACCTATTTCCCCAAAGGGGACTCAGGGCGGTTTACACAATACCTTAGCAAATAAAACAGATAAAAACAATAAAACAATCAACAGCGGTGTCCAGGATGGCAAGCCAATGTAGGAAGGGCAGCGAAGGGGGGGGGAAGGTTACCCCTGGAAGTTACCAAAGGCGTCCTTAAATAGCCATTTAAATAGCCTTTAACCATATCCCCTCACATGTGTACTGTATAGCATAAGGGGTTTTGTTTATCTTTGTATGTGTAGGTAGGTAGGTATTGAAAACTATGTGTGATG
Organism: Phrynocephalus forsythii; assembly: GCA_029282475.1. Classification (NCBI taxonomy): domain Eukaryota; kingdom Metazoa; phylum Chordata; class Lepidosauria; order Squamata; family Agamidae; genus Phrynocephalus; species Phrynocephalus forsythii. The sequence continues at coordinate 7,614,516 of JAPFRF010000019.1, forward strand.
GTGCTATAAATGTCTTAGAATGGTTCTTTCTACAATATTTTCCTTTATCTGCATCCTCTACATTTATTTACATTCCCCTTAAATGGGTGGATAAAAATCAACGGCTTTTAACAAGCAAATTGATTTAAATTTTAAAAATCAATTACTGTATTTGACTTAAGCCATAAAAATCTGATTTTTAAAATTTAAATTGAGGCTTAAATCAAATCCAGCTTGTCTACACATATAAGAAATTCCAATTTTCTCTTGAAATTGTCCCATGTTGACAAGTAAGTTTGCCCCATCAGTTATAAACAGCTGTATTTTCCTGACATAAGAAAGGAGTCATAACAGATTGTAAACAAACAGAGCTGCCTCTGTGCCTGGCAGAAAGGACAACTGTTTTCTCCAGTTGTTTACCTGTGTTTCCATCTTGCTTTCTTATGCCCTAATCATGGGAAAAGACCTTTTGCCACAGGAGTGGACTGCAAAGGATGTATCCCCTTAGACAAGTCAGATCTCCTCAGTCATGTAGCCACTGTCACCTGGCATAGAAATCAACATAGAGTAATCTGCCTTCCACTTACAAGTAAGGTTGTTGCTTGAAATTGATGTGAAAAGATACCATTCCACCCCAAAGTCTGCGTGTAGGTGTTGCTGCTGTATCATTCCCTCTCATCTAAAGCAACACTTGGTAGTGATGACCTTTTAAATCCATATGCATCTGTCTTCTCCGGATTTGGGAAGGGATGGAGCCTCTCTTAAATCCTGTATCCCACCATCTTTGTTGAAGGACATTTGTTTCCTCTCAGAAAAGGCTCGTGGTCTTATTTGGTGAATTAGGTTGGCTGTTTCCCCTAACAATACTGCTTTTCTATTGGTATTACTGAAAACTATTTGTTTCAGGGGCAATTATGACCTTTCCTCTTGAATGTGGTTTTTTTTTGAGGATCAGGCCTACCATGTCTTATAAATGCAGGTAGTGTCCTGTGAGAAGAAGGTTACTTCTGGATGGAATAACTTTCTTAAACTTCAGAAATTGTTAGAAACGCTTCCTTGCCTTATAGAGGTCTTTGGGAGGAGTAGCAAAAGAACTATCAGAGGCATGAAAACATAACTACTGTATATGGCTTCATAGTAATCAAGGTGAAGTTAGTTAAATATGCAACATCATTTCCTTTAAAGAGCATGGTGTATGGTCAACTATAACCCCATTATGAGGGAAATATTTACTGCAAGTGAAGTGTAGCTTAGTTACGTCTATCTAGAGGTGGAACAAAACTGTTTTCATGGTTGTTTCCCCAGAATGTCCTTATTTAGTTTATGATGTACCAATTATTTGAAGCCCTCTGTACTTCTTTTCAAAGGCTATACATTATTTTAGTGACAGTACCTTCAGGTTGGAAGTTATTTGATGGCACATAACGTCATACAGAATTTAAAAGATGCAGCATGATAGACATGAAGTCACGAGGGGTCGGTCACGACTGTAATGACACAGCACACACACACACACACACACACACACACACACACACACACACACACACACACACACACACAAGCTACTTACAAATATAAACAAATTTCAGCAATGCAACAGTTGTAAGAGCAACAATAAAACATAATCTAAAAGTTGTAACTACAAATGCTCACTAGGATAACATAGCTTAAAAGTGAATTTTTAAATGTCCTTCCCTCATGTCCGTTAGTGAGTTCTCTACTACACTGAAGCTATTTCATCTGTTTTAAATGATCTAGCACAATTCTGCATACAAAAGGTAGTGAGTTTTTCCTTGGCTCTTTCAGCCCTGTTTGTGGTATAAAGTTGACTGTGCGGCACTACCCTCATGGCTTTCCTCTTATATCTCTAGTGTAGGCACACCCCCTTCCTGTCACCCATTTGTGAAAAGAGGCTTATTGTTTGCACCAGGCTGCCGCTGTTCTGAAGGTAGCTGAGATGCCAGACCTTTAACTTTTCCTTCTTGGCCGTGGTGGTAAAAAATTGGCAAAATATGTAAACAGCAGTTTGTGCCTACTGAGAGATAAGCAGCTATCTTGAATAGATTGATTGCTGTTTATTTTTAGTCCATCTTAGACCTGTTTGATCTTGAAGAGCCCAGGTGGTTGATTATTATTTGCTTCTCAAACAGACACCATGCTTGTTACCAGAATTATTGTGGTAATCTCATGTTCTAAATCTGCAGGGAACTCAGACGTTCTCGTCTTCCTAACAAACACATGGCAGCTTATTTCTGAACATTTTGGGATCACAGATGTAATTTGCCCCCCTGCGTCTCAAGGGCAACATTTTCCTTATCTGATGTTCAGAGAAGAGCCAAATAATAACAGAAACATGTCTGATGTTTACACAATTCTTATTTGAGGCATTTGCCTTGGTAGTTGACTGTCTTGATAGGTCCCTGTAGGCATGTGACTGTCCTTCTGGGCTCAGGGCCTCCTTGCAGTTGGGTTTCTGTGCTTGGCTACCATCTGGGGGAACTTTTCAAATGCAGAACCCAGTTCACATAGCTCTTTGAAAGCTGTGGGGAATAACCCCCGCCAGCTTTGGGATTTATTTATGAGTAACATTCTTTCCTCCAGAAATGAAAAACAAATGCTTCAATATTTCTGCTAGATTTTCTAATCTTTAGATTTTTTTTTGTGTTGTTACACTTGTGACCCACTCTTCGTGACCCCATGTGTCTATTTTCAACTTACTCCAGCCTTTCTAACAACCCGGTCCATAGCTGATAGAAGAAGGATGTGGACTTTTGCAGCTCCATGTCTCCCATTTTCTGTTTCCAATGAAAAGGCAGAATAACGATTTATGTTCAGCTTGTATGTGCAGCCTAGCTCATCCTCCTGATCTTGGAGACCGCTGTGTGTGTTTTGAGCCAAGAATTTGCATGTTCTATTCTAATCAGAACTGTGTTTTAGAAGGGTTTCTTTCTGTTTTTTGTTTTTTTGAAGACTGCTGCTGTAGAGAGGAAATTGAATGAAGATAACATGTTACTGTAGCAGTCATTTCAGTCTGATTTTGGGGCCCATGTTTCTTTTAAGAATAAAACACATAACTCTCTAAAGCTGTGGTTCTTCAAATGAAAAATGTTTTCCAGGGGAAGTGTGAACCACTTTTATTTTTCACAGATAATTGCTGGGAACCTCACTTGACTTGGGATTCAGAATTATCATAATCTGTACTGTCAGTAGTTTCCTTACTTTCACTGCATATATTTGCAGTTTGTTGTTTATATTTACTCTTAGCATACTAGCAGTTTAACAACCTACTGTTTTAGTTTTGACCATTAAAAATATGCTGTGTCTGGTAAATAATATGGACAGCCTATCTTTTTCGGTATCTTACAGATCACTGTAGCAAAATATGGCAGTTCATCAACCTCATGAAAACATTAGTTAGCCAGCCGTACTATAATCATCATCAACAACTCTGTAGAGATGGAAGGGACCCCATGGATCATTGAGTCAAGCCCCTATTTGTCTTTTAATCATTATTCCTTATCCTAAATACAGTCCTTTTAATGCATGCATAAGGAAGTAGATGTACCGTGAGTTGCTTCCTCAGTCCTTTCCCACCCCCTTTGATTATTTGACAAACAATTAATTTTGGTAGTAGTCTCATTTTGAGTTCCAGTGGTGAACGTTAATGTCTGAACTCTTAAACATTTTTCCAGTAGGCTGCTTTGCAGGGAGAACTCTGTTTAGGTTGCATAGTAGATAAAACAATATAATAGAAGCACTGTTATACTACTTTAAAATGTACACTGAGTGATAGAAACAATAGAACAATGTGTTGTGTACATACGCTTTACATTCTCTCTCTGTTAAATAATCATTTTTACAGTACTGAAGTGAAGTAGAGTTGCTTTAGGTCATTTCTGATAGTTCTTTATGCTACCTTGTAAGTGCCTCATGTTTTTGTGGAATAATGTGCAGTCATTTAATGAGTCATGTATAAAAGTGGGCACGTTACTCTTGCTGCAGTCCTGCACTTCGGGATAAAATCCTTTTGGGTTCAGTAGGTTTGTATAATCTTTTACCAAGCACTGCTGTGGTTGCGGATTTTTCCAGTGCTCTGAAAGCCTTTTTAATAGGGCAGTCATCTGGTAAAACAGATCTTAGTTGATTCGCTCTTTGGATTTTAACCACACATTTAAATATATACAGTACTTGCATATTACACAAATCTTGATAGGTGCCCAATTTGGGTGAAGGTGTATCTGTAGCCATGGAACTGCCACTTCCTCAATTTCTGGGACTGTTCCAGCTGGGTAGAAAGTGGAGTGGTGGTGGATTTAATGTTCTAGCCAGTTTGAACCTTACAAAACCAACCGATCCTCCACCTTTTAACACTAATAGGAAAGGAAATACTGTACACCAGCTTCTCGTTTGGCATGCTATATGTGTATTTGAGTGCATGTCAGAAGATTAAGAAGTTTGGATTTTCAGGAGCCAAAACATGGCCCAGCACTGCCATGTGTTTGTTTTTATGGCCCACATGTCACACAGTGTGAGGCATGGACAGCTGGCAGGGCTTTCTGAAACAGTATTGTAGAGGCCTCTACACATGCTGAGGAGAATCTATAACATCCCAGCATACTGCCATAAACATCTTGTGAGAATTAAAATTAGGGATGCCAGTTAATCAGTTAAAGATTGAGATGATCTGTTGGTGAACAATTGTGTATAGCTGTTCTGGTACAGATAGAAACATTCTAGTTGTGTTGAGAAATAAAGAATGACCAATTCCATTCACTTTATTTTTCCATATACCGGTATTTCATTCTTGACAATAATCTTACTTTAGTGTTTCAATGTTATTATAGTAGTTTATTGAGCCCCGTGGTGCAGTGGTTAAATGCCTTTGCTATAGCTAAAACTGTACTCACAACTTGGGGTTCAACCCCAGGTAGCCAGCTCATGGTTGACTCAGCCTTCCATCCTTATGAGGTTGGTAAAATGAGTATCCAGCTTGCGGGGGGGCAATGTGTAGCCTGCATACTATAATTACAACTGAAAACCGCCCAGAGACTACTTGAAGTGGTATGGGGCGGTATATAAGCAGAACACATTGCTTTGCTTTGCTTTTATTGCTCTGGTGAATGACCTTGCCTGGTGTTAGCTTACTGATAAGAGCTTGATAATGGGCCAGTTAATCTGCTCTGGAAGTGCCCTGAAAGGAGAAAAACAAAGTTTGTTCTTGGCAGTCATATAGCTAGGTTTGTACATGTTCACTCAAAGGCAATGCTTCATGAATTCAGTGAGGATTACTCCTAAGTAGCATGTGTAGTTTTATAGTTTAGGGTAGTGATTGATAGGTGACTTAAAGTGGTATGATCCCACTTGAATGAATGAGAATATATACTTGTTAAGCAGTTAGGGTTGGTTTCTTCAGAATTTGTGTGAACTTGTGAATTAAGGTATGGATTGTTTATAAATAGCAATTATCTTGATGCGTTGGGGATTAATGAACACATGGAGCGATGGGTGATACATTGGCCATATACATACAGTGGTAAATACATATTACTCTGTTTTCAAATTAAGAAACATTCAAACAACTGCATTCAAGGTGTCCTCCAAGGCACTCATGTATGCACAATTGTTTGCACATGCCCCCCCCCCCCGCATGGGACATTTTCTCCCCACACACCTAAAGCCACTGGTTTTGGTTGTGATGGAACATGCAAAAGGGGGGCATGTGCCTTGTGTCCAGATACCTGAAAAGAGCTCCCACACAATGGGGCTGAAAATTAGAGGGCATATTGACAACATATTCTCAATACGTACAGCATTTTGCACTTTCCTATTCTGAACCCTAGGGTTTGGCAAGTCTTTGTGTAGATATATACAGCCATATTTTCCTTTGTGTAGTTAATACAAATTGGAACTCAGCTGAGGTGGAGTAACATTTGAGCATCAATAGTACATTTTATGAAAGAACTTTCTATAATTAATAGATCTGGTTTATGAAATAGGCAGCTTTAAAAGTATATTACTGTCATTAGTGTGTCCGCCTGGGGACTGAGAGGATTGAGAAGATGGGCCATCTTTAATTTATGAAAGCCTCTACCCTAGAGCGTTTAGGCTCCTAATTATATCTTCTTAAACATTTTGTTTGATTGAAAGGCTTCCATAGCTTCAGACAATGGAAATTTATGTAACCTCTGTAAAGATCAGGACAACCGCCTAAGACAATTTATGACTCTAGTCCTTCACTAGTGGCTGAGTGAATTCCTTTGAATGATCAGTTCCTGATAAGCTTTCTCCCCATTATCATGTAACCAAACACATTTCAAAGCCCTGTTATCTTTTTTAATTGTGTGAGTGGTAAAAAATATAGTGCAGTTAATTGATAGGAAGATGTGACTGAAGTAGTAGAAAGTAGATCAGTTATACTAATGAATTCTATTCAGTTTTTTCTAAAGTGGCCCTTATTAAAACTCCTCTAAAATCCCTTTTGGAACACATGTTCTTGGAGTGGGGTGGCAGCACAACTTAGTGTCAAAGCAATCATCTTCTATCACAATACCCTCTTCCTACTTACAGTGCCTGAGGTGTGAAAGTTGGAGAGTGAAGAAAGTTGAAAAGGAAAAGATTTGTTTAAAATATGGTGGTGGGGGATTGCTTTGCAAATACCCTGCAAAATGTGTTGTTTATCTGATACTTTTTAGAAAATGGTTTAATTTACAGTAGCACAGTATTCTTTTCTCAAATACAGGGAGATTAAAAACAGCTTGGTAGTCGCCCAGTTAGAGATCCAGGTTGCACTTAGAACTCCCAATGGCAGTGATAGCCATATTAGTCTGTTGCAGCCAAAGCACAAAGCCTTGTGTCACATTAAAATCTAACACATTTTATTTGGCATAAACGTTCATGAACTATGGTCCATTTGATACATCAGTTGCATCTGATGAAGTGGGATGCAATCCATAACCTTGTTTCTTAAGAAGACATTAGACCAGGGGTCCTCAAAGTTTTCAAACAGCGGGCCGGTCCCCCAGCACCCAGACACCACTGGGGGCCAGGTCACAGTCCAAAAGCAGCTGTGGAGGTTGGCTTGCTCCCAAAACAGGGGGTAGGTGGGAGGGGTTGCAATTGGTCCCAGGGGCCGGATTCAGGACCTTGGGGGGCCACATCCGGCCCCGGGGCCTTAGGTTGAGGACCCCTGCATTAGACTCTAAGGCATCACAAGATTCTTTTTCTAAAAAAAAAAATTTGAGCCTCAGTGCTTATTCCCCAGAGAAGTAGTTATGATACCGGTGTCTGTCCCCGCTTCCTCCTTACTCACTGTAGTATTTTGCTGGAATCTGAGGAAAGAAAAATAATAATTGTGATGAGCAATGGTGACAGTTTCAGTGTTGTTTAATGTCTTCCAGAAATATTAAAGAAAATACTGTAATTACGGATACTGGAGGACGTAGTAGTTCCTGAATGGGGCAGCATGAATAAACTAGTTCCAAACAGAAGACAAGTTTTACTTGTTAAGAAAGTACTGTACCCTTGTCCTTACCTTTTTGGTTTTTAACATGTTTAGGAAAGGGTGCTGTGCTTCAATTTCCATATGTTATTTTCAGGGATTTGAGCAAATATCATTATTGAGAGCACATTTTGCTTGTTTTGACGTTTTCTGTTAACCTGAACAAAGAGAAACTCTAATAACAGCATACTGGCACTGTGCAGTTCATTGAGGGATTTTAAAAAAGGCAGAAGTTTGGTTTGGCTGACAAAGTATTCTCACGTGACTTACAGCTGCTTTGGCATATCAGAGCTAGTTAGCTTAGTGACATTACAGAAACAGAATAGTGAGCTGCACATTAAGCACCATTTTGTATTTCAGCTCCGTATGAATTTCTTTTTGAAGAAACATTGAAGCAAAAGTGTCTTTCTTTGGTAATTTTAGAGTAGTCCCTTACCCCATTAGGGCAAGCCCTTGAATGCCTAGCATTTTGCAAAAGTGTTTTAATGAATGGTGCATGTACAACAAACCCGAAGTAGTATCCTTCTGATTGGAGACAAATATAAATATAGAAACTCAATTCCTGATGGTAACTTTTAGGGTATTGTATTTTAATTGTATTATGTTGAATTTTAAAATATTGCAAGCTGCCCAGACACCTTCAGGTAGAGTGTATGCCATATAAGTTGAATAAATAAGTAAACATTAGGAATGTATATTGCTATAACCATAGAATTGATGCCTTTGAGCTGTGGTGCTGGAGGAGACTCCTGAGAGTCCCCTGGACTGCAGAGAGATAAAACTTACCTATCCTGAAAGAAATCAACTGTGGCTGTTCACTGGAAGGACAGATTTGGAAGCTGACGCTCCAATACTGTACTTTGGCCACCTCATGAAGAGAAAGGACTCTTGGGAAAGTCCCTGATGTTGGGAAAGGTTGAAGGCAAAAGGAGAAAGGGTTGGAATAAAATGAGATGGTTGGACAGTGTCATTGATGCAACTAACATGAACTTGACCAGTCTCTGGGAGACAGCGGAAGACAGGAGGGCCTGGCGTGATGTGGTCCATGGAGTCACAAAGAGTCAGACACAACTTAACAGAACAACAAATATTGCTATAACAGGCTATTCTTTTCAGTGACAGATAAGATCATTCTGATAGTAGGGGTACATTGCCAGTTGTATTTTTTGCCTATGCCAGTTGCACTCCTTTGCTGCATTTGCAGTTCACACAGCTTTTAGCAGCTTATCTTCTTCCACTGGAACCCTTTGGGTTGGGAGGGATCATGTGTGACTCATGCAGTCTATTCATTGGGGCAGAATTGATTTAATTATCCTTACATATCTCAGAGAGATGGGTGTGGAGTTGGAGCTTAGCTTTGGCGCTGTGCAGTACTGTTAGCTGCAGACGCCCTTGGCAGTCTGTCCTGCCGCCTGCCCCCCCCCCCAGCAAGTTTGTCACATTGGATATGTTCTTCCTATTGTTCTGTTTCCGATGGAGGACTCTAGCCCTACAGGCTAAAACCCAGCAATCCATGTCCTTTTCTTGATTTGAAGCAGTGGGTCACAAAGCTTCTTTGGGTGCTGCAGAGCCACGCTGACTTATTTGGAACTTTGCTCAGACAAAGACTTCAATAGGAAAATCGTATAATTATTTACAAACCACTCGGTCTTATCTACTTTTTAAGCAAAGAGAGCCATCTGAGTGTGGTCTTCAGGATAACAGTATTTCTTGCTTCAGTTTCTTTGGCTGTCAGATTCTACCTTGCAGATTCTCTTGTTTGCATAATTATGAAGCTATGCGATGCTGAAGAATTATCTAGCATTGAATAAACGATGTAGTGGCTCTCCAGCAAACCTTAATGTACTATTTATGAAAAGCAGTTAGTCAAACCATTTAATGGATTTTATTGCTAGATGTCAAGAGTGACTGCAGAAACATGCTCCTAAGATTTTAGCCAGGTGGGAGCAGGGGAAATAAAATCATTTTTTTTTAAAAAAAAAAATCATTCAGTATAGCTACCTACCTAACAACCAGCCTGGCAACCTATAGGGATAGGTAGTGTTGACCCTCTGTGACTTGAGAAGCATAACACTAAATTAAATATTTCTTCATTACTTTTAACCTATTTGCTACTTACCAGTAATTACAAAAACATGCCCCAGCTCATCCCAAATGATGACATGATAAGGAATCATTGGCTATTTTTGAGGTAGTCATCTCTACAAGCTACAGCATGAACAATCTCATTCATTTTCTTATAACTCCTTACTGTAAAGTTGAGTCATTACATATTATGCACTTTTGTTCTCTATGTCAGGAATAATTTATATTTCATGTAATTGTGAAAACCCACCAACACATTAGTCTGACATAAGAAAGGATATGTTGGAAAGGAGGACAGTGGTGGGACTTTTGCTGAATTATATCTATATTGGAATAATCACAGAAATTATTCTATCAATGATACAGTGTGTGTGTGTGTCCCCCAGTTGCATTATGAGTTGAGAATTTAAAATAGAACGGGGCACTTTAGAACTGTTACTTGGAAGGACAAGGTTCTGGGATATCAGAGCAAAGGATTTTACACTAAGGTTATCTGACGTTTCTATGTCAGGCTTGTAAAAACTGTATGTCCTGTGTACATTCAGCATAATGCAAGTTACGAAGTCAAAAAAGTTTGCATTATATTTGCCAGTTGTTGAATGTTAAACTGTGGCCTGAATTTAAGGGCATAAATAAGAAACATGAGCGTCATTGGGAAGAAGACAAATTGTTGTTAGTAAGGTGGTGAGGTTATAAATAGTCATTGAAAACTAGGACTGACTGTTACAGTAGTGGCACTTAGTAAATCTAGTACCTGTTTGGAATAATTGCAAGGATGTTTTTTTTCTTGCAAGGAAGGCATGAATATGTCACTCATATGCTGTCTTTATGGTGTCCAATTGAGAAACCAAGGGCAGGAGTATAAGCAGTGCCTTGAGATCTTCCTGCTTCTCTCATAATAAAATTGAGTTGATCAGGAAATTATGTGGATTAATGATGATCATGTGGGCAATCCTGTCATGTACAATGTTACTATACAGTTATATTTAATTGATGGGTTGCTACTTTGCTCCAAGGATATACTGTATCATTAATCTGGAAGCAGTTGGTTGTCTTCAGTGACGAAAAGAAATGCACAGAGAAATGTACTGTACTGACTTCTGCAGGAGTAGCTCTGTGGCTCTTGTGATGAAGAAATGCATGTATGAAGTTCCTGAAGCCATAGGTTGCCCGGCTGGTTCCCCCGTAGAAAGCATATGAGGTATGCAGCAATCGTTGAGAAACTACTAATGCTTAATCATGCAAACCTAGCTTAAAACAACATTTCCTATTGGTATGTGAAGTGGTGTACAAAAGAATCAAAGCAGCTTCTTTCCTCAGAAGCTTTACACAAGAAACATTCTTCACAAGAGGATAGTTGAATGGCAGCTCTGGAACTGCTTATCAAGCAAATGAAAAGCCTAGGAATATGGCCTGAACAGCAGAGAAGGGGAAGTCCTGCATCTCAGATGAGCTGTCTGTGTTTCTACAATGGGTAAACTGTGTGTGTGTGTGTGTGTGTGTGTGTGTGTGTGTGTGTGTGAGACTTGCCGTGATCAAATGTCACTTTCTGAGTCTAATGCATGGGGAGAGAGACTTTCATTCTCATGCATGCATAGCTTTCCCTGTATAGAAGATAACCTGATATTTAGATGAATTTGTTGCAGCAAAGATGGAAAATGAGTTCAGCTTAAAAAGGAACTTTTTAAAAAATCGGGATGGTGAAGTAGAGTGAGCAGGACACGCATACATGGGGGCTACAACCTCTTGATCCTCTTACTCTGGATATATACCATAGTATCTGGCCTGATGGAGCTGTTTTGTTCTGTTCTGTTCTTAATCATTTGCTCCCTGGAGGCGACATGCTGAGCTATGAGCGCTATGTTATTTAAGCTATGTTATTTAAGCCTGCCATGTAGCTGCTTAGGTCAAGATTCCCACGTTCCTGATGCTGCGCTCCCTTCGTTATACAGCTGCCAAGGTGAACAGCTGTGCAGTGGATAGTTGTGGATAGTCAGAAATTTATTCTATCTGTCACTCTTCTTGTGTTCTTTGGTACCATCTTTTTGGCTCCTGGTTTCTTGCTTTTAACATTTTGACCTCAACATTGGGAACTGTTTCCAGTTTGATTTGAACAAGGAAGGTGATATTTTCACTCTGATACAACGTTGCTGACTTGTATCTGTGCTGCTAAGATCGGGTAACATGACTCAGGACAGATCCAGTTCGGTGGGAGAATAATGAATGAAGAATGCATGTAATTAACAAAGAACAAGTGGTGGATTAAACTCTCCTGAGCTCATATCAGGGTGTATTTCAAACCGTGACTGACTGAGTCTCGGTGATGGTACTGGGGTCTGTTATCTAGCCAAGTGCAACATTTAAGGGAGGAGTGGGGAACCGTGGGCCCTCCAGATATTTTGGACCACAACTTCCAGAGTTCCGAGCCTATATTGCCAGTTATCAAGGACTTTGGAGTTGCCCAATGTTCCCCACTCCTTATTTAAGGGATATACAGTATAGAGTACAGTATTCTGTAAATTCAGATTAGCTATTTGCTTGGCATATATTCATTGATCTCACTACACGCATATCCCATAATCATACATTTTAGGTTTGCATGTTAAGCTGAACATGTGTTACTAGTTCAGCGCCACTCAGTGAAGAAATTGTACCCGAGTCTGCAAGATTAATGCAGCAGTCTATTATTTATAGTTAAGGACACCAAAACATAAAATGAAACTTAATGTAGCAACTTAACAACTTTGCAAGCAAATCCATGAATCACACAGCGACAACGTACATGTGTCCCATAGCATTTGGTTTTTGGCTTGCTTGTCCATTAGGTCTAGCCACTTGGAACAAGCTGAAGCAATTAAATATCTAAATTCTGAGCTGGTCAGGCATCTCTTAAGACACCCATTTTCCACAAAGTGATACATGGCAGTTTCATACTTATCAAGCATCCTCAGAGTGGGTACCATGTAGTATTTGAAGTTCCTTGCCCTGGGGAGAAGTTGAGCTAGATGTTTAGACCTGCTATATCAGTGCTGCAGGTAAATCTTGAAAAGAATTTGCATGTCTTGCCTGGAGCGTGATAGTTGGAACTCCAACCTGGCCACAAGCCAGCAGACAATGCTATTGCTTTTATGTCACTGCAGGCAAGACGAGGCATCCTGATAAAGTGACACACTTGTTTCATAGGAGTTATCGACAAGGGTTTATTTATTATCTCATATACAGGGAGTGCTTTATCTAAAGGTTGGCTCCTGAGAGGCACGGCAATTATGAATTTATGTTCTTCAGCTTAATGCATTTATTTAGCTGTTTATACATGGAGGAGAAAACTCTGTCCTTGAAGAAAAACAAGAGTTTTCTCTGCAGTTCTTTCTGATCTGCTACTTTTTTTTTTCTCATCAACCCACAGTCAAAAGATGTTGAAAGGGAGGCTTCTTTTCTGATCTCAGAATAATCAAGTCTGAACAAACCAGGTTCAGATCTTGATCTGCGCATATTTCCTAGTGCATACGTAAGGCATGTTTTGACTTGACTTAGTCTAGCTCATGGGCATTGTCACAGCTTGCAATGCAGTTTTTGATGAGCATTGGGAAGATGGGTCCTGGAACAAACCTTTCTTGCAGATGATTTATATCAGTCGTTCCCAACTTGGGGTTATGGTAACGGGTAATGGGTTATGGTAGCAGTAGCCAGGAACATTCTCTCTAAAAAGGGAAACTTCTTCATGTTATAGGATGGAGCACTGTAAAACTCCAAAGTACGTATTTTTGAGGAAGGTAATACAAATTGCATTAAGCTTTCCACTTTGTTTTCCATCTATTTTCCTTTTGCCTAGTATGCCTATTAAAGGAAAGAATTTTGAAAATATCAAAGCACCTTGTTATCAGTAAAGTCCTTAATGAGCAGAGTCCGAACGTGAGCAGAAAGATTGCCTGGAAGCCTCAGCTTGTCCTCCATTCACTACTTGACTCTACAGCATAATGTTCAGTCTTGTAAAAGCTGAAATGCCACTGTTCCAGATGGATGGATGACTGCCCCCGTATATGCTATCTTCTTGTCACTAGAGACTTGGAAAGACATTTCATTTTGGAACTAGCAGTGTTCATGTGTTCGTGCTAAAAAAATTGGCGTACCTTTTTCTTTTGTGCTGGTGATTTATTAACCCCTCAGAAGGGTTTAAAGATAATACATTTGATTTTTATGTTTAATAACTCATCACACTCATCACATGCCAGTCGCCATGCTCCCTCTTAATTTGTTAGTGGCTCTGTTGTGCTCCACAGAATAATGTGCAGTGAGTTAAAATATAGTGACAGTGTGGAGCAGAATGCCACTTAATAAGAACAAGAATAAAATTTAAGTCTCCCCTTGGATAGTTGTTCTAGAAATGCATTCCTTTGCAGCTCAGGGATTCTCGAGAGTTTTATTACAAAACGGATGTGTGTCCATTTCTAATAACAAGCGCTTTTTGCCCAACATAGAGTCAAAGAGTTGACATGGGCCTTAGACATTATTTGATCCAGCCTTCTTCTCAATTTATAGTCAGAATGCAGTTATGATATCCCTCACAGGTAGCTGTCTAGTCTACTATGCCTCAATATTCCAACAAAGGCGATCCCACTGCCTCCTGCTTGTTGCACATCTTTGACATTCAGCACTGGAGGAAAGATAGAGTCTTTCCAAAGAAGATATACCGTACAATGATGTGAGAATGAAAAGAGCAAGGTATGGGCAGACACGAATGTGCTATATTGAGCTCAGCTCCTTCTCTGTGGCGTGGCCGGTGAATCTATGTATTGTTGATGTGGCACACCGACATCGTTCTTTTTGAATATATTTATGTAAGAAAGAAGTACAAAAGGGCATGGCTTCAGTTCAGAGATTAAAATGGGTCACTCCAGGACCCGCCCTTTCGATTTCCCTTCAAGCACCTTTGTTTAGGGAGGAAACAAATGAACAGTGCCTCTTGAATTTGGTTGTAGTCAGTGAACTTGTTACACCCTTTCAGCGTTGCCATTATTATGGGCACTTCATATTTCCTTTTATGGAATTCAGATTACGAAATTTGTTCCCTGATAAGAGTTTGGCATGTGCAAAACTTTCTGTCTTAACTTTTGATGAGAGAATCAAGCCTGACGTCTCACTAGAACTGAAAATGACTCAATTTAAGCTTTTGGGCTTGGGACATATCCTGAGAGGACAAGACAGACTGGCAGTAATGCTGGGAATAATGCCAGACCAAAGAAAACAACTAAACAAGACACCAAAGAACTGAGCTTTCAAGATTGGCTGCACTCTGGAGGTGGTTCCTTCCCTAGAAACACTCTGTTGTTGTTCAGTTTACTTGCATTCCAGTTAGTCAAAGCTCAGGATTTTTAGGCTGCAGCCACCTGCTTTTACGAGTTGGTGAAACAGTCTGGAGAGGAGATATGTGCTTCAGTTTACATGGAGATCTTGGCAGATATCTCTGAGAGGAATCTGCTGTTGTTTTTCCCTCCCTCCTGTATAGCCGCTGTCCCTCCAAAAAACACAGGCACCACATACATAGTCTCCTGCTTGTTTTGTCCTGAGGCATGATTGCCACAAATGCCTTTTTAAAATGATTTTGGTTTTGTCTTTTTTTTTTTTTAAAGTGGAGAGGGAGAGCTTCAGATTTACTGAACTAAGGTAGAAAAAAGTGCAGGATAAACCTTGCAAAATGTCAGTCACTAAGGAAGCTATGCATATAAAGAGAAAACTCGTGTGGAGGAAGTCCCCCTAGTAGCTTGCATCAGGCTGACATTTTGCTAAGCATGCTTGTTCAGTTCCAGTAATGCTGTGCTGCTGCATATTCCCAGACAAGGCATGCTGGAAGAAACAAAAACATGCCTTTAATTGAAGCACTGAGTCACAAAAAACAACCGCTACTTAAAATACTAATATTGAAAAATTGGAAACTTGGTTTTTTCCCACCCTTGAGGCCAGAGATTCTTGACCCGCTACTAAGTAGTCAAGGGAATGAAATGTGATGAAGGTATCAGGTGATGAAAGTTAACTTGTGAAAATAGGTTTTCTAGTGGGATTCCCAATGTGTTGTAGTGGGTAGAGTGATGGACTTGGACCCTGGACAACAGGGTTCCCATTCACACTTGGCCCTGGAAATGCCCTGAGAGAGTGGAACTGGCAAAAACAATTCCTTAGATATCTTGCTTACCTTGAAAACCCCATTATGGTTGCTCTTAAGTTGGTTTTAACTCGACAGCATGAAATGACAGCAGTGGGCTTTCTAGTGAGCATTTAAACCTCATAATGCTCTGAAAGGTCTCGGACATTCTTCCCTGTTGCAGCCGAGGTGGAATTTCATAACCATTCAGTCTGAGATCTAGGTATGATCTCTGTTTGCCAGTGTTCTGTGTGTCTGCAGATGTAACTTGATACTAACGATTTTATTTTTATCAGTACTTGTTGCAGAGGACGTTCCAAATAAATGTTCTACAATGTTCTACACAAAGTATTCCTTACCAGCTATTACTGAATGTTGATTGTTGGGCCAGCCAAACAGGTCAAGGCTGATAAATAGCTTCACATTTTATAAAATGCTTTTAGAATGTTCACCTGTTCATTTTTGCCTTCTCCTGTGTGCTTTATATTTCTTGAGAACCTTGACTTTTGTTTGGAAGTGCCATTTTAGTAGCTGCAATGTGTATCTGAGGTCTGTATGTTAAAAAATGAAATACGCAGCGATTATCATGGCAAGTGCTGCAGGGCAGTTTGTTTTCTGTGCCACTTAGCATGCATGAAGCTGCCAGGCTACTTGATCCAGATTTCCCGTTGAGCCAAATTGGCACCTGACCTGTGGATAATTCGTGGCAATAGAGCATAAAGAGACCAGTCTTTGTTTGCCTCCTGATGCGATTTGTGTTTCAGCAAGCTGGGAGCTTTACTACCCAATTCTCTCAGTAGAAATATACTCTAAAATGTGGATTTAAATGGCCTTGATTGGGAATACGTATGAAGATGAAAAATTGTGCCTTAAGAGGAAGTCAGTGTTGCTTCCTATCACTAGAAAGCAGTGAACAAGTGAAGTTACATGACGGTGTTGGCTTCTTAGTGCCTTAGGAATAACTGATCTGCCATCGACATTTTCCTCCTCTTTCTTTCCTTTGACAGATTGTTCAGTTTGACCTTGAAAAAGCTCATCATGCTGAAAGAGATGGATAAAGATCTAAACTCAGTGGTGATTGCAGTGAAATTGCAGGTATCTGCCTGGAGGGGATTTGTGGGATGTGGGGGTGGGGTGTTCCAAGCTGTGTATCGGCCTGATCAGTTTGCCAGTCTAGAGAAAGACATGGGTCTTCCTGCTTTTTCTTGCTGAGCGTCACATTTGAGTCCAGATTTTTCCAGAACCTACTGTACCTAAAGCAGAAGACTAACACGTTGACTATCTAGTTTCCTGTGTGATGTTTGAGCATGTCAGGGTCAGAGAGGTGAAGGAAGGAGAAGACAGAGTAGGAGGCATAAATAGCCTTGTGTTTCTAAAGTGATCGTCCTTTGCCTTCATCTCCCTCTGCTTCCGCGTGGGGTGGGTGGGTAGAGGGATACTCCTTCAACAGGGGAGCAAAGGATGTTTTTCAACTCAGCAGGTAGGGATGCGGGCCCAGCTACCTGCTCTTGCTTGATGTTGCTTCGGATGCTACTGTAGAAGGCAAAAAGTGGCTTCCAGATTTGGGACTGCAGCCAAATACATGACCAGCAATGTTACATGGGGATTGAGGCAGTGAGAACACACACTGGCGTTGACCTCCTTTCCAGCTTCTACATGGGTCTCAGGCCTGACCCCTGAATCAGTGGCGTGGGCACCAGTCCGCGCCACTGTCCTTGTTCCTGCAATGGGTTCTCTGGGGTCGTTAGCTCTCAGCTAGAGGAGCCCACTTCCAGGCCCTGCCTTTGAAGACTAAAAGCTGTTCAACTCTTTTTAGGGTTCCAAGAGGATCCTGAGGTCCAACGAGATTGTGTTGCCAATCAGTGGACTTGTGGAAACAGAGCTCCAGCTGACCTTCTCTTTACAGGTAAGTGCATTTCAACTCTGTGCTGGTAATTTGAGATAGATAATAGGTAGACGGTTCCTTTGCTCACACGTGTTTTAAGAAATGTCTGTGTATGAACTTTATGCACAGATAATTCTTAAAACACATGTGAGTAAAGGAATATTCTAAGGAGATCGATACAGTGGCAATGTATTGCCTTTGGCCAAGTTATTTAATAATACATGTCACCAGAATGGAGCTGATTGGATTGTGGGAACTGTTTTAAAACTCATCCTTAGTAGCTACTACAGAGCTCACTCTTGACCAGCTTGTACAATATGGAACATCACAATGCGTAAAAAGATTTAACAAGGAGGTTTGTGGCATCTTAAAAGGCTTAACATGTTGAGTTTCGTGTGAGCTTTTGTGGATTATAGCCCACTTCTTCAGATGCCTAGCTTGGCAATTCTCACCTTTCCTATGGGCACAGCCCTTTTAAGGAGGTCTTGGACACCACACTAACAGATGAACAGAACAGCAGAAGAGAAGAATATTCAGCCGGTGGCCCCCTTCAAATGTGCCCGGGCTCTATGCCCGTTGTTGAAAATGGCTGGTACACAAACCTTAGTACGTAGACATGGGAAGGAGGGACATATGGGGGAAAAAAAGTGAAAGCGCTCCTCAAGCAATATCAATAATAATAATAATTTATTTATTGCCATTGTGTGTATATACACAGTATACACATACAACGAAATCCAGACACCCAGAGACCAGATTCAACACACACACACACACACACACACAAATCTCCAAACACTCTCACACACATTAAAAAAACCCTTCAACACACACACATAAAAAAATCCCCGAACACTCCCCCACCCACCAACCCCCCCCCTTAAAAACATCAAACCCCCCCCCCCTTTAAAAACACAAGCATCTACACAACAGGCTAGATAATCCTGTCCAAAGTGCTCACTACTGGTGGTTCTTGAGTTCATTATTAAGTGCAATTATAGCTCTGGGATAAAAACTGTTCAGAAGACATGTGGTCCGAGTTTTAATTGTTCTGTATCTTCTGCCAGAAGGCAACAGTTCAAAGAAATTGTGAGCAGGATGCGTAGAGTCCCTCAGAATGTT
The DNA here is from genome assembly GCA_029282475.1 of Phrynocephalus forsythii. NCBI lineage: Eukaryota > Metazoa > Chordata > Lepidosauria > Squamata > Agamidae > Phrynocephalus > Phrynocephalus forsythii. The sequence goes on from JAPFRF010000019.1 coordinate 7,633,227, forward strand.
GTGTGACTTCCTCAAACAGCGAGATGTGAAGATGTCATCCAGGGTTGGTAGCTGGAGCCCGGTAACATTCTGGGCAATTTTAATTATTCTCTGTAGAGCTTTTTTGTCCGCTACAGAGCTGCTCCCATACCATGATAGCATGCCATAAGTTAGGACACTCTCAATGGTGCTGTGATAGTAAGACAGAAGTAGATGCTGAGATGAATTCATCTTCCTGAGCATTCTTAGGAAATACAGCCTCTTCTGTGCCTTCTTCACAACCATATTGGTGTTTGCAGTCCATGAGAGGTCCTCTGAGATGTAAGTGCCCAGATATTTAAAGCTACCAACCCTCTCCACCTCCTCACCATTTATGTACAATTTATGCACAATGGTGTTTCCTGAACAAACCATTTTATATCAGGGTTTCCTGAACATCCATTTTACAATCGTATCCCGTAATCCCCCTCTGAGCAGTAAAAGTGTTTTGTGTGTGCTGCAACTTTGAGCGTGTACTTGGAGGAGCTTTGAATGTCCCACTTTCCTGGCATAGCCTGGCAAATAGAGAGACACCATTCTGAAGTTTGTATACTTGAGATTTCCCCACCCCCCCCCCCACCCCGCCCCCCAAACCTGAAGCTTAATAACTGCAAAGTACTTGGGGATTTTAAAGGGAGATTGCTGTGATGGAATTTTTTTTTCTACACCCACACTTCCCATCTCCCTGGGAAGCAGCGCCACACACTACTGCCGGGCGCCTAATATGTTTCTTTCCTGAGATGAGATGAGATGTGAATGCAGTGTTCCGAAGACAGCTCTCCAATGGATTTCTTCTCCTTCCCACACTGGGTGCCTAGTCTTCTCTCCTTCCTTGTGAAACTCAGTCTGTTTGCGAACCCTCTTTGGATGGTTAGGAAGGGGGAGCTGTATCCGGGTGCTTTAGAAAATGGCTTGTGAGCAACAGGTAATTTCTAGGCCAGCCCAGGCGGTGCCTTTTTCCAGACCTAGCGCCTTGAAGGGAGAATCAAGGTTTTGCGCTGCCCAGTGCTCGGGGGGTTGGGGGGGGTCCCTGCCTGTTTGTCTCTTACGCCAACAATGCAACTGCTTTCGGACTGTTCTTTGTAAGAAATCACAAGTGGCTGCGCCACAATGTGGACCGCGTCTGCTCTCTTCACAAAACCTATGAACATTTTCTGTTCTGATAGTTCCGTCATTTGAAGACGTTGAACACATAGAGTATGGCAGCTTTCAAACTGGTTTTCAGTGATCTGGAAAATCCTTTTGACAGTAAGGATGTTACGTGTTTGAAAACAGCAAAGCGGGCCACTGGGCTGACGTTCCTGCTTTTAAGCGATTGTGATCTCGCAATAGGGTATTGGTAGGAACAGATCAGTGTTCTGAACCAGTATTTGTCTGGTCAGGAGCCGGAAAGCTTGCCCAGCTTGTGCTGAAATTTGACTTTAACATCCTGTTTGCTTTCCTCACTCTGAGCCGTGGTTCCTCGGTGTACTACGTTTGGCCCGCTGCTTATTTTGTACGCCGCTTCTTTTTGGTTTCCCTTTTGCAGTATCCCCACTTCCTGAAGCGAGATGCCAACAAACTGCAGATCATGTTGCAGAGAAGGAAGCGGTATAAAAACAGGACCATTCTGGGCTACAAAACCTTGGCCGTTGGCCTCATCAACATGGCTGAGGTGAGGTGAAAGGACAGATGACCAGGCTTTTTGGGCGACATGAATTGTGTGTGTGTGGGGGGGGCTGTGTGGCTGTGGTGGATGGCGGTTCCATCAGGGCAATGCTGTGCCAAGTCGTTCTGTGAGAGTAATGAGTATTTCAAGCCCTCCCTTTTCCCCACAGAATTAATTGTGTGCACCCTTCCTCACTTACTTTTTTAGTTCTCCTTAATAAAAGTGATTGTTTTGCTTCAGTTTTTCATTGGTGCCCATTTCATACTGCATGTCGTGACAAATTTGTGATCTCTATATTTGTGTTCAGTGTTGTCACTTGGAGTCTTAATATTGGCCAACCTCACCCTTGGGTTCTGTAGCTCTCCGGAGATGCAGTCGAGGGCTTGGAACACTAAATTCTCGTACCTTTTCCTCGAGGGTTAAAGGGCCTGTTTTTGAAACCGCCCTGTGTTTTGTTCTCCTAGGTTATGCAGCATCCCAACGAAGGGGCCCTGGTGTTGGGGCTCCACAGCAACGTGAAAGACGTTGCTGTCCCCGTGGCTGAAATCAAAATCTATTCCCTCTCCAGCCAACCAATAGATCACGAAGGGCTCAAGTCAAAATTATCTGGTAAGAATTATCCTGCCTTTCCCCCTCATAAGGGCCCAGAGCTGGCTCACAGACAGGAATTTTTTTAAAAGAGATCAGTAGTTTTAAAAACACCCTAGACTGTATAGTGTTAGAACACTGTTACATAAGTCGTTGCTCTTAAAACCAGACGGAATTCACAGAGTTAAAAACTCAACAGCAACAGCAAAAAGCTACCCCCCCCCAAACCATTAAAAGGACACGTGTGGGTTATAAATCTTGCATGGATTTCTGAGTTCTGAGCAGTTCTAGCAACTGTAACGGTCGTTAGACATAAGCGACAGCCCTGGAGAAGAACCGGCGAAATGAATTGGGGCCAGCATAGGATGGGAAGCCCCAGGTCTCGGGTGCAGGCTTGTGTCCACGGAAAGTTCATGCAGGGTGTGGAGAAGTCTCAGGGCTTTCCTGGTGGGTCAGAGAAGTGGTCCCGTCTTCCACCACATTTGAGAATCAGGTTGCCCCTCCTCCTTGCAACGTAGCTGCCACACACACAATAGAAAGCAAAGGAGGGTCTCGCCGCGAACAGGCTGCTGCTCAGAAGACTCGTGAGGTGACTCATTTTTTTTTAAAAGGCGTTTAATTTGCAAGACAGCAACCCCAATCTTCCTTGGATTCTAGTTCAGTAATGTCTACTTTTGTTTTAACTGGGCCTTGTTTTGACAATCCAGCTTAATACCTTCAAACACTGCTATATTTAGACTTGCATCTTGGAATTCTCAGCTTTATGGTACCGGCTGCTTAGGCCATAAAATCTGGTTGCTAGGGAAACCGATGGAGATGTCGGCTCCCAGCTGGGTTTGTGCTGATATTTTGATTTATTACCAGGAGTGACCGGATGAGAGAGGAAGCAAGCTGAGAAATGAGATGAAATCATTGCTCTGAACCCCAGTGCTGTTTGTACATTTAGCTGAACAGAATACAAACTAGATGGAAAGATGTTTCTTTTCGGGGAGAAGAGAGCAACAGGCAACTGCATGAACCCCTCTGAGAAATGATATGAGTACATTTGGCAATTTGTTAAAAAAAAGTACATTAGCATTTTGCCTTTAGTTAGAGGAGAGATAGAGATGGATGACATATTTTTGTGAAGGAGTAGGTTTCTGAGACAGGTGACCTTTATTTTCCTCACAACTAACCTGTGAGGTCGGTTTAGCAGAGAGTGAATTTTCAGGCAGGGATTTCATTCTGTACCTCACCATAGAATCACAGAATCTTAGAGCTGGAAGAGACCTCAAGGGCCAGTCCAACCCCCTTGCCATGCAAGAGTCCTAACCAAAAGTACCCCCGACAGATGGCCATCTGGCCTCTGCTTAAAAACCTCCAAAGAAGGAGACTCCACCACCCTCCTTTGGGGCAGCATATTATTCCACTCTGAACAGCTCTAACCATCATGAAGTTCTTCCTAGTGTTTTCCTGTAGTTTGAAACCATTGCTCAGAGTCCAGGTCTCTGAAGCCATGGAAAACCAGTCCCCATCTGGTAGTCTGAGAAGGACGATGGTCCCCTCGCAGTTAGGGGCAGGGTTGGGCTTGGTCAGCTTTATCATGTGCTGTTGTGAGGCTTAAAACCTTCTTTGGAAACAGATTTCACTGATGAGGGTCCAGCCATGATTAGAATAATTTGGGATCATAATCACACAGTATAGGTCAGACGAGAGACGGCCCAGAGATCCTTCCCTAAGATGGAGGAGTACAATGTGTAACAGACACTTTAATGTGTCTTTGTGGGTGCACTGTTCTATTATACATAGAATCCTATGCCTTTAACCCAAACTGCTAAGAAAAGGATAGAAACGTTTGTGGAATGTGGAGGATTTGCACTAGCTGTATTCAGACCGATGAAGCTGTTTGGATGAACAGCGAAACGTTTCTATCTCTCAAAAAAAGAAGTCCAGTTGCCATGACTCAACTTCCAGATAAACTCACCTGGATGACTGAGAATCTTCACAGACATATTGTGGAATGTGGGTTTCTTGCTGAACCTTGAATGCAAGATTAATTGGAAACTGAGTCTGGAGTGTTTGGGATGGAAAGGAGATGTTAAAGCTGATGGATAAAGACCAAGAAGTCACAAAATGCTTAGGGTGCAAAAAGTAGAATATTTATGTTAAACATTGACAAGTGAAACTTGCAGATTGCCATAGCTGATCATTCAGCTATGGCAATCTGCAGGTTGATTCAAGAATAAACAGGACGAGAAGTGTAAGAGGGAGAACAACGTCTTGGCGGAGGAACCTTAGAAGGCACTTTAAAATTTCTTTGAAACCATATATGGTGCCTTAGAAATACCCCCCTCTCCACACACACACAAAACTTTAACATTTCCTAGGTGAGCATAAAAGTCTTGATTTTGATTTAAGAGTGTTCTAGTTGTTATTACATTGTGCTGGGCAGGATGCTAAGGACTGCCAGATCACATGACTAGCTCATTGACGTGCTGGGAAGGCAGTGTGCGTATGAGAAGAGAGAGAGGCCTGTTTTTGCCCAGCTTTATCTTGCGAGAGTATCTCCCTCGGGGAAACTTGGGCTTAAAGGATGGTTCCAGCGCAGCTTGGTCTTTAGTCTCCCTCATCGTTTCCTCGGCCTGTCCGCAGCTTAAGCCATGGGCAATACATATTGGATTGGATTTGCCAGCGGACTATCTCGCATTTTGCTTGTAAGCCTCCTTCCCAGGAGTGAACGATGAGCTGTCAATATGATGAGAAATAGCAAGTCGGGGGGGGGGGGCTTTGAAGATGCACTCATTTCCAGACCTCCTTAAACTGGCTGGTCATCTGAATCGACTTCTTGGTTGACACAAATTGAATTTCATGGGGTTTGGGTTCTGTATGATCCATAGAGTCCAAGTTCTTGAGTGATGATCCCGAAGACCAGCAGTATATTTAATTCTGGATCCCTAATGTGTGTCCCCCAACCCCTTCAGCTTCAGAATACCTGATCTATACCTACACTAGAGCAAGAGGGTACAATCCTGAGGTGGCTAGAGTCAATTGCATTGCTTCAGGCAGCAGGAAGGGGAAGGCCTTTAAAAAAAAAAAGCTTCCCCACACATTTTTTGCAAAAATATAACTGTATTCTTGCCTCCTTGCAAGTAGAAAAATAGCAGTAGTGCATCAAGAAATAGGAGCTCCTTACCGGGCTAGCTTTCTCACAGGTGCTACATTGGAAGGCTTTGGCTTGAGAACTAGCCTTCATATGTAGGAATAAAAAATAAATGCATTAACTAACCAGGAATCTTTGCGGAAGTGGAGAACTACGGGCGGATGCTCCAGCCGCATGTTACTCATCAGCCACTCTGTTTTGGTGGAACTTGGGCTTCCGTTCTGTATTTCGTTAAAAACTGGTCAGCCGTTTTCTAAGATGCTAATCCTGTCTTTCAGATCGCTCCCCCGATATTGACAATTACTCAGAAGAAGAGGAGGAGAGCTTTTCTTCCGAACAAGAAGGGAGCGATGACCCTCTGCATGGACAGGTAATAAGCATCTTTATTCACCTCCCTAAATCAGTTCCTTCTGTGAGGATTGAATGTGAGTCGCTCAACAATAAGAGCGCCTGAAAGAAGTCTTCTAATGGACCCTAGGAATCTCACTTACTTGCTCGTCATCACTCTGAGGTTTCCCTTATGGGCTCTCATTGAAAGCCATTCTTAATTATGTTTGATGCATTTAAGCCTTTTTGATTTGTTTAAAAAAATGGAATAACTTGGAGAGAAAACGTGTGAGAAGTGCAAACTCTCAAAAATAATAATGGCTCACCTTACACTTTCGGAAGGTGTTCAAGAGAGAACAAAGTGTGTAAATGCAAGACAATCCTCCCGGTTGGGCAAATTTGGCCCTTCTAATGCCAAAAATCTATGGAGGCGATCTATCGGATGAAGCCCTCTGCGGATACAAGTGGCTGAGAGGGCAGAGGCTACCAAAGCAGCTTTTTCTAGTGCCGGCCATATAAAGAGCCCACAGACCTGTCGTTGCTTTTGAGAAAAATGCTTTCAGGCTCACAACTCCACTAGAGCCTTATCAACATGAAGAATCTAATCGGCGCGGGGCTGAGATTTGGAGAGGCCAGCGTTTGAATTGGCTTTCGTTAACCTCTTCAGACTAGGGGCCGTCCTTCATGACTTCTGAAGCGGCTTGCCCCTTTGTTTCCCCGCAGGATTTGTTTTACGAAGAGGAAGACCTGAGGAAAGTCAAGAAGACTCGGAGGAAACTGACCTCCGCTTCCGCAATTACTCGGGTGAGTGGTGTCAAAAGAGGGCTGGCCTGGCGAAGGGTCCCCCCCCCAGTCTAGCTCTCCCCCCCCCCCGGGTTTGTCTTCCCTTCCGCTCGGCCCATTTCTTCTTGCCATGAACAAGGGGAATTCCATGCTTGAGTCTCCATTGATTTGGAGAAGATTGGAGAGGAAGAGGAGGCTGAAACAGCCAGTCCCTGGAAGTCAAAAGGTCTGCTTTCCAGTCAGAGCACTCTGCTCTTCCCCCAGGCTGTGGCATAGCCTGAGTCTCCTGGTGGCCCTCTGTCCTGCTGCTAGGCTGTGGAGAAAAGGTTGTATGGCCAATCTTTTTGGTGGCTTAGGGGCAGCCTTTCCGAACTTGTGTTTGGCCTTTCTGGCGTACGTAAGGAGGCGCTTGTGCCCGATTGGCTTGCTCCGGAGATGTTTTTCTAACAAGTAAATGGTCCCTCTTTTTCACAGCAGCCAAATATTAAGCAAAAGTTTGTGGCTCTACTGAAGAGGTTCAAAGTGTCGGATGAGGTAGGTACCGGCTGCGTTTATACACCTTATTCCCCGTTGTTGCAATTCCTGGTTGCTTTGCAAAGCTCAGAGTAGTCTGCAGATTACCCAAAAGTCAGCCGCAGAGTCAGAGCAGAAGCTCCCCAGTTCCGCTTTTGCATTTACCAGTTAGGGCTGAGTTAGGCTCTTCTTTAAAACCCCAGAGAGCCACTGCCATTGAGTGCGTGCAAGAAGGGCTCCCAGCCTTGGCTCCCCAGATGCTCTTGGACTGCAGCTCCCAGAGGCCTTCACCACTAGCTGTGGTGGCCAGGATTTCTGGGAGTTGTAGTCCAAGAACATCTCAGAACAGTGGTGTGCAAAGTAGAATGTATGTATTTATGTATGTATGCATGTGTGTGTGTACCATTGGTTCAACTTGTATAGCCTTGTTTTGCTCCTGAGTGATGATTGGGATGACCTGGAGCAAAGAGCTTCCTTTTTCTTCTAGATTAAAGTAGGGTTTGGAAATACATGCATGGGGTGCCTTTGTGGTGCAGCAAATTGAGTCTCAGACTAGGAGTCAGGAAACCTCGATTCAAATTGCTCCTTTTTTGAGCGTGAAAATGTACTATGGATTGACCAGGGTAAACCCCTCCTCAGATGTCTTTTATGCACTTCAAAGAAGCAACGAGGGCCCCAAAAGTCAAAGAGATTGGATGGCCCCTGAAAACGAGGCTGTGCCTACAGTTAGAGAATGGACATTTCCAGCTCTCTCTCCCCCCAAACAAAACCCTTGGGATCTTTCTCTGTAGTCACGGAGTATGTTGCTCCTCTATTCGAGCCGATAATGACGATCCCTGAGGTTGTATCGTTTTCTGCCTGCAGCCTGGAAACAGGCGGGGTAGCTGGCTGTCGTTTCCAGGCAGAATGCTGCTAGATAATGAGGTCGCGGAAGCGTTGGCTGAGAAAACGCCCGGGCATCTTCCAGCCTGGTTGGAGGAGGAAGTTGCTCCTCTAAGATAAGCCGCTAAACTCTGGATGCAGCTCAAAGGTGGTGGTGGTGGGGGGACGATGTCGATCCTGACCACGAAGCCTTTCTTCTCAACGCAGGTGGGCTTTGGCCTCGAGCACGTGTCCAGAGAGCAGATCCGGGAGGTGGAGGAGGACCTGGACGAGCTGTACGACAGCTTGGAGATGTACAACCCGAGCGACAGCGGGCCCGAGATGGAAGATACGGAGAGCATCCTTAGCACACCAAAGCCAAAACTCAAGTAAGAACAACTGGGCATTTTGACCCCCCCACACACACACTCTTTTTTAAAAACCCAGATCATCAAAGTCAGATGTTTTCCATTCCACTGTTCCTTTGAGCCCAAGATGGTGGAAGAAGAGGCGCTTGAGAAAGTGGCTTCAAGGTAGTGAGGTTTGCTAGGTGCATTTCCGCAGGCGCCAGGAAGAAACGGCTGGGTGGCTCTGTCTGTTATAGCTCTCACTATACAGCCAGAGGTCGGGAGTTCGAATCCCCACTGGGCCGCCTTGACAGGGACTGGAACTGATGACCCAGTGGGTCCCCTCCTTCCCTTCAGTTCAGGGATTATAAATACTGGCCTGCAGGCAATGATTAAATAAATAATTGGAACTGAACCTCCCTCCCCAAAAATTGGCCGGGGGGAAGGGGAGAAAAGGACACAGAACAAATGAATGATGAGTCTTTGTATCCCCGCCTCTGTGAGCCAAAGAAAGCTAAGGATATTGCAGAGAGATTTATACCAAGGAGGCTGCCGCAATAATAAAGCGACAGAAACATTATGCTCCTCAATTAATCAAAAGGAGATGAAATCAATTAAGCAGCAGTGAGCTGTAAACACAAAGCAGGCAGGCAGTAGAGTGCCCAGCCAGAGAAGGCATTTGCTTCCGATTGGCAAGAACTCTGAGGCTCCTCTGAATTAAAAAAAAATAATAATAATCCCACAGCCAGAAGACTGGACATATGTGGGACTGGTGCAAACCGCCAAGCCTTTGTGTCTGTGGGGACAGCTCCATCTGGCTTACCCTCCTCACATGTCCGCCGCCACCACCACCACCCCATGCATGCCCAGGAGAGCCCTGAATCGTAGCGGGGGCTCCTAAGGGAGAGAGAGGGTGGTGGCCTGAGCATACGGGGCTTCAAGGCCAGGGCAACTCCCGTGCCACAGCTCCCTCTTCCAGCTGGCAGGGCTCTATTCTTAGGATGGCCAGGACAGGAAATGTGGGTATTGGAAGCAGCTTGTTGGGCAGAGCCTTCCCTTTCCTACCGTGCCGCCAGCACTGCTCTAGGAAAAGTGTTGCCACTGCTGCAGGCGATCCGCTTTGGTCCCAGCCCTGGGACATACCCGAGGACATCAGGGCCCTCCCTCCCTCCCTCCCTCCCTCCTGGCTTCTTTCCGAGGAACCTCCCTTCCAGTCCTTGAGAAACTCCCCAAGTTCTTGGCGGAGGGGTCTTTTGGGTCAACGACTCGGATGGAGTCACATGGAGAGGAGTCACGTAGGAAGGTGCACGTGGAAAACAAAACAAGGGCCCAATTTCTTGGCGCTCTGCAGCGCTATCCTCTCCCAGCTGGCTTCTGTGGCTCGGTTCCCTCTTTTATGAAAAAGAAATATTTCTCTCATGCTTGGGGAAAGGGAATGCATAGCGAGATTCTCCTTTCAACAGAGGGCAGCTCAAATAGAAGGGAGATGCTCCTGCCGGCGCCTTTTCCCCTCGTGGGTGCCTGACAAAGAATCAGAGCTCTTCAGAGAAAGCTGAGCCTTGGAAGCCGTTCCGCGAAGCAGTTGTTTCGCGGACCGCTCCGGGGATGGAAGGCCTCGGGAGAAGAGCGCTGCTGCGTGATCTGCCCGCCCGCTCGCTTAGCCCTCTGGCGCCCCTGAGAACGAATCTTTCCCGAGCCGAATCCCACCGCCAGCCCTTCTTCTTGGCTACAGCCCGTCGCTCTCTCCTCTTCTAGGCCCTTCTTCGAGGGAATGTCACAGTCGAGCTCCCAGACTGAAATCGGAAGCCTTAACAGCAAAGGGAGCCTTAGCAAGGATGCCACCAGCCCGGTAAGTAAGCAGCGACCCGGGGGGGGGGGAGCACATGCGTGAATGGCACTTAGGAGGAACCATCATCCCTCTTGGCGGATGACACCGAACCAGGGAGGGAAAGGATCCTGGCTGGTTTCCGGAGCTGTGGCCGCCGTTGTCCTGGTGGTGCTACGCAGGATCTGAACATGAAAGGTTGATGTTCAGAATGATGTTGTGGCCAAGTATACAGAGATCCTTGATTGATGGCCCACAAAAGAAAAAGTATCATCTTGTGACTACAAATGTGACCCTTCTGACTCACAGGTTGCCTGATTTTCCCCTCCCCCCCCTCTCTGTCTCTGTCTCATTTCTGTTGCTGTGCTGCCTGCAGATGGAAGCCTTCATTGGGGACAAAATGAAACCTTCCCGGATTAAACATATAGACGACAGCATCAATGAGGCAGACACACCGGTGAGTAGATCTCTTTCCTTTATCCCTAGCTGCAAACATCATCCCTGGAAGGACCGCCGTGTCGTCCTCCCCTTTTTTTCAATGGGCAGAAACTAATTCCAAACACTCCTCTTGTTGCGCTCTCTAGGAAGGGAACGAGCAGGATACATTTGGAGACTCGACCACCTTAATAATCCCAGAGAAAATCAAGACACCCATGAAGACCAGCAAAGGAGAGCTTCAGAGCATGGCGTCACCCAGGTGAGGATGCGTCAAGTGCTCGGTTCTTCTCGTTCTGTTCCTCTGAAGAAGCTGTAGCTCATAATTCCTCTTGACAGGGCAACCGTTATCTTGTTCATAGCCAAAGGGGTTGTGGGAGGTCAAAAAAGAAAAAAGCTCGCTGCTGCTGCTTTTATGATTTGTTGGTTCTTGGAATTTTGCTTAAGAGAGAGAGAGAGAGAAAAGTGCCACTTTTGATGAGCTAAGCCAGCAATGGCGAACCTTTTAGAGACCGAGTGCCCAAACTGCGATTCAAAACCCACTCATTTTTCGCAAAGTGCCAATACAGCCATTTAACCTGAAGACAGCTGGCTGTGAAGGGAGCAATGTCAGGTGCCCACAGAAAGGGGCTCCGAGGGCCACCTTTGGCACCCGTGCCATCGGCTCGCCAACACTGAGCTAAGCTATTGATGAACTTCCCTGGATTGACTGAAAGAGCTTGCAAGCCCGTTCGCTTTGCTCGAGCCTCGTGGCGCAGTGGTTAAATGTCTGTCCTGCAGCTAAGACTGCTCACGGCAGGGGGTTCAATCCCAGGTAGCGGGCTCATGGTTAACTTTGCCTTCTCTCCTTCTGAGGTGGGTAACATGAGTACCCGGGTTACTGGGTTGGGGTGTGGTGTGTAGCCTGCATAATTAAACTGTAAACCGCCCAGAGGGTGCTTGAAGTGCTGTGGGGCGGTATAGAAGTAGAACACTTTGCTTTTCTCCGCATCAGAGGTAGGGGGTTGGGGGGTTGAGTGGGGGAGCAGACAGGGCCAGAGACCCCGACCCGGAGGGCTTAAAAGGCACAGTGGCGTTTGGGGGTCAAAGGAAGACCCAAGGAATGAATATTTGTAAGTCTGGATCAAGCGGGTTCGGCTTTTCCACCAGCAATGGCCGAGAGCGAAGGGAATAAGTCAAAGGGGTTGATCAGAAATGGCCGCCTCGGAGGAGGACTTGGATGGGAGGAAGAAGAGGCCGCCCCAGCGCTGTTTTATGTTTGAAGCGCAGAGAGTGGCCAGCGGAGAGAGAGGAGAGGGCAGGCAGCGGGGCTGGGAAGGACAGCCCGGGGGGGGGGGAATGTGTGGGTTTGCACTGCTGCCAAAATGGTTTCCTGATTTGATTTTTATTTTGAATGGTACCGGCGTGGACCTTCTTTGTCATTTTAGCATTGCTGCTTTGGGTCCCTTCCTCCTTTGCTAGCCCCCGAATGAGCATTCTGACCTCCAAATGCACTGCACCGCCGCCGTTAGGAAGACTTTCTTTCCCTTCCGCTGGCTCCCCGTTGACTGGAGTGTCTTGCCTCTGCCCTTCCCCTGGGGAGGCCGCAAATGACTGCCTCTCAAAGGCAGCACGTCCCTCTGCCAGGCCCCGCTGCTTCTCCCCATGCCGAGCAGATGCTTAGGCAGAGACACGCTTAGCAGGACCAGATGCTTGTTGGCTCAGCTTCCGCTCTTCCTTTGCCGTCCTTCCTTGTGCCATCAGGGCGTCAGCTGCCGGCAGTGGCAGCTGCTGCCTCGTAGCCCACCCTGGACCAGGGGCCGGGGTTCTGAGCGAGCCCCATGGGTTTTGTCCTTGGATTCCCGCTGTTTGCTTAGTGCCTCAGACGGTAGCAAAAAGGTGGGACGTGCCTTTGGGCTCCCCAAGTTCATTTCTTTTCTGGGAAACGTCACCAACGCAGACCTGGGGGGCTTTTCTTCAGGCCGTTGGATTCTGGACTGCTTTGCCTTGCAGATCGAGCTCTGCTCTGGACCTGCTGGCATCCCACATTCCCCCGAGACCTCCATTTGCCTTCACATGAGACAAATCTGCAAAAGTCTTGCTTCTAGCAGCTGATCTTCAGTGGGTCTCCTCTGCCCCAGTGGCGGAATTGACTATGGGAGGGCCTGCTGCTTGTAAACGCATTAACCTCCCACCTTTGGAGGATTGGAAGACTAGCCAGATGCCATTTGGTTTCCTCACGTTTCCCCAAGTGTAGCTGATATATTGATTGGCTCTACGTGTGTGGTTTGTTTTCTATAAAAGAAAGGTGGTGGGCAGTAAACCTGGACAACTTTGGGAATAATTTATTATCCTGACTTAGTAGAGCTAGCAAGGGGTTCCAGGCTCCGCCACTGGCTGATCGAAACATCCATCTTAGTCATAGTTATAAAACCCAGAAAGAGCTCCGTTGCTTAGCTCTGTGAAGATTCTCAGTCATCCAGGTGAGTTTATCTGGAAGTTGAGTCATGGCTACTGGACTTCTTTTTGAGAGATAGAAACGTTTCGCTGCTCATCCAAACAGCTTCATCGATGAAGCTGTTTGGATGAGCAGCGAAATGTTTCTATCTCTCAAAATGAAGTCCAGTAGCCATGACTCACCTTCCAGATGGCTCAGTTGCTTGTGTGAGAGGGACCCTGTCAGGCCACCTGCACTTACCTTGGAGGAAAAGTTCTTATCTTCGGTCTCCCAAGGCAACTTCTCTCTATTCCCCGCTATCATGGCTGGTGTGAGTTGCTCTGGTGTTTTCTCTCTTGGGTTCAATCAGGTGGAGGATTAATGCCACCTTTCTTCTGCCCCCCTGACAGCAAAATGGACAGTGCTGCCCACACGCCCCGGCAGAAGCGTAGCACACCCCTCAAAGAGCGCCAGCTTTCCAAGCCCCTCAGTGAGAGGACCAACAGTTCGGACAGTGAGCGGTCACCGGATTTGGGGCACAGCACGCAGGTAACCCATCTGGCTGGGGTGTCTTTTTGGAACCAATTTTTTTTTTTTAAACCCTGCATGAATGAGTCAATATTTATTATACTTTCCGTTTGAATTCACATTGGTGAGCCACGCTTCATAAGCCTCAAAACTCCTCCCGACAGATTCCTCGCAAGATTGTTTACGACCAGCTGAATCAGATCCTAGTGTGCGACGCAGCGCTGCCCGAGAACATTATCCTGGTGAACACGATGGACTGGCAGGGCCAGGTAAGAAGACGGCCGGCCCTTGTCGCTGCTTTTCTCCTCTTCTCTCTGTCCCCGACTTGAGGAAGGGAAGGCCAGCTGGACAAGCTGTCAGCTGAAATGAAGGCAAGGGAAGAATCCCCAAACATCTGCTCGGACTGGCGCTCCGTGCTGTGATCGTGGAATGAGCCCACTCCCACAGGGCTGCCTCTGCACATCTGTTGTTGCTGTGGATGATGGTGCCCCTCATCTATGCATGAGGCGCTTTGCAGCTTAATGTAAATATACTTTGACCAGCACTAAGGTCATAGTTGTGAATGCCCAGTTATTTCTAGGAAAGAGGTGCTACATTCTATAGTCCTCAAAGCCAATCTTTGCCCATTTGGCTCAGGTTGCAATGCATGCGAAGGATATCCCATTAACTGTCTGAGGTATTAGAGAGATTCAGTTCAATGCTGGTGGAGCGGAAGCACTAAATTCCATCAATGTCGGGCAGAATAGCTTCAGGGGAAGATGAGACTCCAAAGAGGAAAGCAACAGTGTCAGGTTTGCAGGCAGCCTTTGAGAAGGAGACATCCCGCCCCCCCAAACAGCACCAGTGGCTCAACCACTAAAATTCTTCCCCAAACCCCTCCTGCTCCAGAGTTCCAGGAACGTTGCCTTGATCTTGAAAATGACCCCGAAGCCTCGGGGGTTGAGGTCTTCCTTTAAGCAAAAGCCACCAAGTTCCACAATCGGTTTCTGTGCCGGTTGCCACGCAGGGACCGAGTGTTAATGCTGGAGAAAGAGAGGCCTTCTCAGGGCCGAGCACCCGGGGTCTTGTTGATGCTGTCGAAATCAAATTTTCATGTCTGTTTCTCCCCTTGAGGGGCTGGGATTTTGTCCTCCCAATGGCACGAGGGGGCTCTCTCTCTTGCAGCGAGTGCCTTGGCTGGGCCCAATATTTCATGTCCCGTTTTGTCCCACGGCCGTTCAGCTGCTTCCCCCCCCCCCCGCCTGCCAGGCCTCAGCAAGGGAGACCTCTCCGGTTTCTGTCAGGAATGGTGGCATGTTAAGCTTGTCTCCAAGGTGCTTAAGGGTGTTCCGTTACCAGGCTTTTGTCTGAGGTCACGCGGCCTGTGATTTCCTAATCCCTGGGAAAGAGGGTTTTGTGTGGCAGCTGCGTAACACAGCCGTGAGTGTTCCTTGCCGTCCCCTGCCTGCCTGCCTGCAACACCCCCCTCCTCCGTTTCTCTCTCTGTTTCCCCACCCCCACCCCCCCAATAACTGGCCGGATGGCTTGGTTTTTTTGTTTCTCCTTGCTTGCAGTTCGTAGCTGACCTCCTCCAGGACCAGAAGAAGCCGGTGGTCTGCACGTGCTCCACCATCGAAGTCCAAGCGGTCCTCTCTGCCGTCCTCACAAGAATCCAGCGATAGTGAGTTTTCCCAGCTGCACCAGTGGCACTTCCGCCGTCTATTCTGTAACGAGCCCCTAAAAAAGCGTGGGAGCAAAATGTCGCCCATGGTGGCTTGTGGCCCACAAGGTCAATTTTTTTCAGCCCCCAAAGACCCTTAATTGGGGGGGGGCGGGGACGGAATATCCAGGTGTTGGGGGAAAGGGCATAGCCTCCTCTTGGAAACGGGAGTGAGGTGTTCCTTCACACTTGCCTATCAGTTCTTACACACACACACACACACACACACACACACACACACACACACACACACACACACACACACACACACACACACACACACACACACACACACACACACACACACACACACACACACACACACACACACACACACGGTGCTTTTACTGTCTCTGGGGTTCTTTTCTAGTTTTATGTTGCAACGGTCCAAGGGAGAAGGGGTTCCTTTCCCAGCGTAGATTTGGAGGAGGCCGTGTTGTGGCTTTTGAATATTTCAAGCCAAGATGGGGAATCAAGACCCATGGAATTCAGAACACTTTGGGGCACCTTTGGTCACTGCACTCTTTCCACAGTGAGGGACACTCTGCAAGCTCCCCACGGAGATGATTCTCATTCTACCGTACTGTCAGTGGCATTGGAGTTCTGCAGACTGCTTTAACGCCAAGCCGAAAGCCCCGAAACATGCAAAAGAGAACCTTCTGAGCACGCGTAACGATCACCCACCGCCCAGTAGGTGGATTCAATGATAGCTACGTGTCGTTAACTCAGTCCCGGCTAACGGCAACCTTCACGGGGTTTTCTAGGTCAGAAGTAGCTTCAGGGCACTCCGGGGCCACGGGGCCCCATCAGCCACACATGCTCCAAACGATGCCAGTTACCGGTTCAGGGAACGCCATGAGGATTAAAATGCCTACCTCTCCCGCCCCCGCCCTCCCCTCTCAGTACCAGGTGCTCCAACCCCCTTAGCTATATCAGAAAGATCTGCAGATTTAGAGGGCAGGATTTTTAATTTTTGTTAGGGCAGACAGTACACAAAAAGGAACACCAGCGCTTTCCCCCTTAGGAACGGAGCACAGCGCTACTGAAGAGTTTGCAGGCTTGCCCAGACATACGTAGTTGATTCCCTTTTTATTTTATTTGTCATTCATTCGCCCAGAAGGAAAGAAACCTCTAATGTCGGTTGTGGCATTTCCTCCAGCTTTTTCCTCCAGCTTGTGAGTGCCCTCTAATGGCTCTGTGAGCAGGCTGCTGATTTTTGGTGCGAGAGTTAGATGGTTTCCTGAAACATTCACATCCCCAGAGGCCCCCGCAGGGTTTGAGGTACTAAGAAGAAGCATTATCCCTTTCTCCTTGATATTGACGTTTGCTCCTGAGAAGTGGGTGGTGGGTTGTCCCGTAAACAACAACTTAAAGAGAAAGCAATGTTTCCATTCCTCCATTGTCCTCTCAGCAGAACATCTGGGTAGAAAGATGAACACCATCTGCTTGTAAATCTTTTTTTTTTTTAAAGAGACCTGCTTGCGATACTGCATTTAACGCCTTCACACATTATGTGGCCACCATGGCAGTGTGAGCAGTAAATGAAGTTGCCTTTAATTCTTCATCGCATTGCTTGCCTTGTGGGTTACACTGAAAGGAAGGAGTTGGGTCAGGAGGCCCAAATGCCAGGGCAAAGGCTGTGGGTCTGATCATTGCCAGCTTCTCATTTCTGAAAAGCAAATGCAGGAGATAAATATTTGAGAGGTCTGTGTTCTACGCCTTGTCTCCCTGAGATCATGTATTTTAAGGCCATTCCACAGTCCATTCTCTCTCTCTCTCTCTCTCTCTCTCTCTCTCTCTGTGTGTGTGTGTGTGTGTGTGTGTGTGTAATCTGTATGCTCTTCTTTACTTCCAACAGGAGGCCTCTTAAGTAAATAGCTTTGGAATTGTTGAGTATAAGTAGCAACGTATTCTGCTTTGCATGGGCAGCTTCAGTCCACCTGGATGCCTGGACTGCCCCTCTCTGTTTCTCTCCCTCCCCTCAGCTGCAACTGTAATTCTGCCATGCCGCGTCCCGTGAAGGTGGTGTCCGTGGGGGGCCAGAGTTACCTGAGTTCCATTTTGAGGTTTTTTGTGAAGCAGCTGGCCAACAAGACGTCCGACTGGCTGAGCTACATGCGGTTCCTCATCGTCCCACTAGGTAATGGTGTGTGTGTGTGTGTGTGTGTGTGTGTGTGTGTGTGTGTGTGTGTGTGTGATTTGCTTGCTTGCTAGATGGCAGGCTTAGCCTTGAGGACCCAGGAATTCTGCATTCCAGTTCCCCGGAACATTCCTGTTGGGTTAACAGGAACCCTCTACTTAAGAAACAGAAGGAAAGTACGGAGTAAGAGCTGAGCTGACCTCCCAATCCCAAATACCCAGCCGCTGATGTTCACTGAAGGAAGAGTCTTGTTCCCAGCCACTACCTGCTTTTGGTTTGGGGTGATCCCAGATGCCTTTTGCAGACCTTCCTTTGCTCTTCTTCACATGTGTGTCTGCAGAGAGTTCTGGCCGCAGAGAAGAACCAATCCTCCAAAACTAAAGGAATAAATCAGCTCTCGTGTCCAGTTCCGTATGCCTGCAAAACAAAACCGCCAGAGCTATGTTTTAAACACGGAGAATAGCCTAATAATAAAACAAAACAAAATACCATTGGCTAGAATAAAAGGCAGACAATACCCCCCACGCCCTGTTCTAAAATGCAGCCTCTATGATTAGGAAGTTGTTTTCATAGCAAAACTTGACTGTGGTCCATCCTTGTTCTCTGTTTCCCCAAAGGCAAAGGAAGCTTGTTTTACACTGAAAAATTTCCTCTCTTTCAACCCCAGGCTCTCATCCTGTGGCCAAGTACATGGGCACCGTGGACAGCAGGTACAACAGTATGTTTCTGGACACAGCGTGGCGGGACCTGTTCAGCAAATCGGAGCCACCTGCGGCAGGTAAGAGCCGGCGACCAGGACCCGGGCAGGCGGTCGCGGAAGCCCCTTCCGCCCGAAAGCTGTTCCGCCCTGCAAAACGGGGGAGCCTCTGACGCCTCCGTGCCAAAGCCGGTCGGAGCCCGTTCCCGGCTGGACGTGCCCTCTGGGTTCTCCTCTTCCTCCCCAGAGCCCTTGGACGTCGTTGGGCGGATCATGCAGTACGTGAGCGGCGCCAACGTGACCCACCAGCTGCCGGTGGCCGAGGCCATGCTGACCTGCAAGCACAAATTGTAAGCTGCCTTCTTCCTGCCTGCCACGGGCTTGAATTTTAGCAGGGTGGAATTCCGGTGTCATCGGTGAAAGTCTGCATTGCCTTAAATCACGTTGGCAGGCGTTCGCCGTGAACAAGGGGAAGCCGCTGAGCCAACCAGTTTGAAATTCAGTTTAAACTGATCTCCTTTAGAAGTATGTGTCACGGGGGGGGGGGGGTGGGGAATCTGATTAGTTTGCAAGACTACCTGCCCTGAAAGTTGCGAGACATTATAGGTTTCAGAAGATATGCAGAGCACGACTGGCCAGAAGGTGTGAGGAGAAAGGAACAGTTCCCACCTCACGATGTATGCCAAGCACATTGCTGGGGACTCTGCCAAAAACCCAAGATACATTTGAAGTTCTTGGGGTTTCTTGACTTGTTCTGCCCTTTTTAGCCATTTCCTTTTTGGCTTGTTTTGGAACGTGAAGCCATCGTAATCTAGCTTCCGGTCTGTTAAGGACCCCAGGGTGGTACCACTGCCTTATGGAAGCTGCCTCCACATTGGAGATGATAAGCTAGCGGGCCTAGGGACCTTGCCATGCTCTTCATTCCCAGAGCTGCGTCTGCACCTCGGAGACGTGTATTTCAGCTCCTGTTATTTCTTCAGACCCGTAGGCCAGAGTCCTGTTGGTGTTTTTAGGATTGTGGCTGTAAAGTGCAAAAGAAAGGAGAAAGGTCTTCTCCCCCACCTCTCCTCTGTCCCACCTGCCGGATTTTAATTGCCGTTTCCTTTCCCCACAGCCAAGATGAAGACTCTTACCAGAAGTTCATCCCTTTCATTGGGGTAAGACGTTCCTTCTACCTTTGTTCTGCTTTTTATGGCATGTATTTTTAGTATCTTACAGGAAAACTTTCGTGCCTTACCATCAATCCAGAATTTCCTCTTTATTGAATACGATATTTTTGGACAGGAGGACCTCTTTCTGCATACAGCTTGTGTAGAAACTGCTTTTGCAGCTCTGTTTTTCCAGGTCTATCCGGCCTAGTGTCTTCAGTTCGCACCGTTTTCTTTCCATGGCTCTTCTTTTTCCCCACTTCTTCAAACCTCAGCTTTTCCGGGGAGGGGACTTGAGAAGGGAATCATCCTTGGAGACTCCCCAGTGCAGAAAATTTCTGCCTGGCCACCGGAGCCACTGTTGGCCAAATTACGCCCTTCTTTTCCGCTCCTACCCATCTCCGAATACACACCGACTGTGTTTGTGAAGTTTCTGCCGTCTTTGACGCAGGGGAGGGCCTTAGCCCAGGAAGAAAAGCTGCTGTTTGGATTAAATACGCAGGACGTTGGCCACTGGGGGGCCACTCTTCCCCTGCAAAGGAATTAGTGGTCCTAGCAGGAAACACAAGATTTACCAAGGGGAATTTTAAAAAAGCCATCACTCTTGACTGTTTTTTTTTTTAAATGGGGAGGGTTGGGGAGATCTGAGTCAACCCGAGCCAAGCAGGGTGTATGTGACTCAGCAGGCTGTGACCTGCACGTGTGCCCAGCAACTGCTGATGCGCTGACAGCCAATGAAGGGGAGGCCTCAAGCACAGGAGACTCGTAAGGCACTCAAGCCCCGTTCTTATTTACAGAAGCGGAAATAAGCTTGCATTTAACAGAGCTGAGAGGACAGTAGTACAAGGTGGTTTAATGATCTCCTTGCGTTCCATGATCGGGAGGGTTTTGTCTTTAAAAAGCAAAATGTGTTTAATCTTGACTGCAGCTCCGTTATCTTGACAGGTTTTGTTTTGAGAGTGATTCACACTTACAGTCCCCTTTTTCTCTCTCTCCCCCTCCCCTTCCTCCGCCATTTCCACTGCAGGTGGTTAAAGTGGGGCTCATTGAGGACTCGCCAGCCGCCACAGGTACATTCCGGCACACAAAACTTCCCCTGCCAGTGCTAAGGAAGGACTAGTTAGCCTGGTGACTCCACAGAGGAGGGGAAACCTCTTCACATGGCGGGGGGGGGGGCTTGCGTCGCTCTTTTGGGTAAAGCCAACACTAGGAAAGTGGAAGGCTCTATATTGGTTGCGAGTGCTGAGGGACCCTCCTAACTTTGGGCCAGGGAATGCTGTGTACTCCAGACCGAAGGGCCCAAAAGGGTGAGGATCTTCTCGCTGGTAGACCAGAAGCCTGCCTGCTTTCCCGATTCCAACGGCCCAAAGCCTCACGGCTCCCTCCCTTTGCAGGCGAAGGAGACGATTCTCCCGTCATCAGCCTCACCGTTCCCTCCACCTCTCCACCTTCGACCTCCGGCCTCGCCAGGGACATCACGGCCACGCCTCCGTCATCCCCCTCTATGACAAGTGGACTGGCCGTCATGGGGTAAGTGCGTGGATGCGGGCACCGGTCAGGTTGGAGCGGGATGGCTGTAGGCCTTGTCTGTTCTCCTATACCCCAGGGGTTTCTATTAGTATCTAGGGGGCATTTGTAATTCGAGGTACCACTGTATATAACTGTGCATTGTTGTTGTTGTTGTTGTGTTGTTACAGTCGTGACCAACTCTTCGTGACCCCATGTCCATGGAGTTTTCTTGGCAGGAATACTGGAGTGGCTTGCCAGTTCCTACTGCAGGCGCCTGCAGCACCTGGTATTCCCTGGTGGTCTCCCATCCAAGTACTAGCCAGGGCTGACCCTGCTTAGCTTCTGAAATCAGGCGAGATCAGATGTGCTTAGGGCATCTAAGCAGCTGTAACTGTGCATTAGAAACTGCTTATTTCCTCTCTCTCTCTCTCTCTCTCTCTCTCTCTCTCTCTCTCTCCCCCTTTCTAGCTCTCCCAATAGCCCTTACGGGGATGTCATCGGGCTGCAGGTGGACTACTGGCTCGCTCAGCCCTCCGAAAAGAAAAGGGAAGGGGAGAAGAAGGACGCCAGCTCCAAAAACACCCTCAAGAGCGTCTTCCGCTCAGTGCAGGTCTCGCGGCTTCCCAACAGCGGGGAAATCCAGCAGTCGGGCACCATGGCCATGACGGTGGTCACCAAAGAGAAGAACAAGAAAGGTGAGCGTGGGGGCTCCAGGAGGCAAGTTACTCCCTTCGTGGGTGTCCCTGCCAGCGTGCAGTGGGGTGAGGTCACAGGAAGGGCCACTGCTTTTCCCGGCAGAGCTTGGTGGAACCACCCAGGAGAGAGAGAGAGAGAGAGAGAGAGAGCTGAGCAGGCCTCGGTGCCACCAATCTAGCCGTGGCATGTCTTTTTGCCCGCGGGCCTCGCCCTCTGTGGGAAACCCGGCGTTATTTACACGGGCGGTTCCTTTGCCTTCACGGGTGGCCCCTCTGCCTTCCAGTTCCCACGATCTTTCTGAGCAAGAAACCCAAAGAGCGAGAGGTCGACTCCAAGAGCCAACTGATCGACGGGATCAGCCGCTTGATCTGCTCGGCGAAGCAGCAGCAAACGATGCTGAAAGGTAACCTTCATTTGCGGATGAGGGAGAGCAGGCGTGCGGGGGTGGGTGGGCTTTTGTTAACAGTGTGTTTCTCTTCACGAAGCGTGCTTCAAACCTCTGGGCGTTTCACACCGTTAGCAGGCCCTGCCTGTCAGCTTTCCGTCTCGAGGGCCACTTCGTTATAAAGCCAACACGAAAGTCCAGATGAGTTCAGGGAAAGTGCTCACCCAAGAGTGCAGAGTTGGGATGCTAGCACCTGCACGCAGGCCGCTGTCTCTTGGTCCACATGCCTTGTGCATTTAGAAGTGAGGCTGCTTGAAGTGAATTAAATCTCGACGTGAATGGCATGGCTGAAGCCACTGTCCTTCCAAACATACTCCTCCGTCGAGGGAAGAGGCCATAGTCCCTTGGCACAATGCTTGCTTTTTACTGAGGAAGCATTTGGTGCATGACGCCGAATAGCAGGTGGTGAGAGCACCGGTGCCTGCCTCTTGCTCTGGGCACCCCACCATCCCTGGCCTCTCCCATGGACAACAGGGTGGTGGTGGGGAAACAGCCGCCCCTCAGAAAACTCCTGCCGGGGTGGATAGGCCTGGGCTGTGTCCCTCTTTTTGAATTGACCTCAGGCAGCTTCCGCTGTCCTTTGGATTCAGACAACGGACCCAGTAGGCCTGCGATCTGCTGGGGGCGATTAAGTTCCGACGTTGAAAGCTTCCTCCTGTCCTTTCTTAGTGTCCATCGACGGAGTGGAGTGGAGCGACATCAAGTTTTTCCAGCTGGCCGCCCAGTGGCCGACTCACGTGAAGTACTTCCCCGTCGGACTCTTCGGCTCCAAGCCGGCCTGAGGGAGGGAGGGCTTCCGGCCGCTCGGCCGTCCCTCCTGCATCCTCATCGCTCAGTGGGCCACGGGGCACCGCCTCTGCGCCCAGACCGCCCGCCACATCACAGTCGTCCTGCGGTGATTTCACTTGTGTCGCGTTTACTCGTGTGTCGATCTGGTCTCACCCGGGAGGGAAGGACCAGCCTCTGGTGCCAAGAGAGGTGTTGCGTGTGTGTGTGTGTGTGTGCTTTTTTTGTCTACGGCCCAAGGAGCTGCCATTGACCACTTCCTCCTGCCACATCATGTCGTGGGTGTCCGGCCTCCATTTGTGCCGCGTGCGTTGTTGCATCTTGGGAACGAATCCCTCCCCCCTCTGCTGCCCGCCAAGACTTGGATTCTACTGATTTGCCATCACACACCGGGACACACACACACACACACACACTCCGCCTTCGAGATGAGTTGGCACACCTGCGTCTTCCTGAAGAAATGTCTCCGGAGAACTTGCGGTCGATGGAGATCTGCCTTTTCCAACTTGGGTCCCGTGACTGTGTCTGAGTGTTTGCTGAGCCAACGGAGAGCTTTCCCAGGCGTTCAAAAGTTCTCGGCCTCGGACTTCTCAAAAGCACAACATTTCTGAGCCTGGGTGGCTACGTGTGAGCACCCCAGAACACAGGCCCAGCTCAGCCTGGGAACCCGCCTCGTCCCCTCCCTGTTTCTGGGTCGCATACGGCAGGCTGGTGGAAGGAGCTTGGATGTCCAGCGGAAATTACCTACTTTTTCCTAGATGGAGGAGCCGCAAAGTCTCCCAGACCGGTGCACCGGCCAACTTTTTCCCTGCTGGTTGTGCTCATCATGCAGCCGTTCTAGCCGTGACCATTAACTCCACTGTAACTGTGCCAGTTTTTCATTGCGATGCTTTTTGTAGAGAGAGAGAGAAAACCAAGCCATCCAAATAGCCCATCCTTCCTCACAGACCTGGTCCATTGTAACCATACGAGCATTCCAGGTGAAGGCGGGCTTGTTGCCGTATTATCACTGAAGCAAGGGGCGGGCCAGGCCGTTTCCTGCTCCAGGGAGGAGGAGAGCTTCCTTAGATGACCCTCTTCAGAGCCCATCCTGTAAACGGCACCCCACAAGGAGGTGGAGAAATGGGTCGACCTGGGCAAACGTCCTCCTGGCGTCAAGAAGGGAGGCCGGCGGCACTCTGGACGTTTGCCCGAGTCAGCCGTGGGATTCGGCCGTCTCCTCGCCATCCCGACTATTTGGAAAGGGGGTTTGCCGTTCCTCCCTTCCCCAACCCTTGCTCATTAATTTTTATTATTATTTAAAAACAAGCCGACCCACAGGTCTGTGTTACAGGATCTCTAGGGACAGCCTATGCCATCCTAGGCCATGCCCAATGTTCCTTTTCCGTTTTTGACAGGTGGTGTCAGCTGCCACCGCCCTGAGACCTCCTTGCCGGAAGGCTGAGGTCGAACCTTAAAGGCTGGGGTTTTGGCCGGCATCTCCGTCAAGACCTCTCTGCCCCAGAAGCTTTCCTGGGCGATGGTGGAGCAATACTTCAGGAGGGTGGGGCGCTTTTCTCCCCGGCAGGCCCACATTTCAACACACACATTTTCCGTGTGATTACTGTGAACTTGTGCCCTGGGTTCCCACAGCTGCCTTCTTTCCAAAGGCACTCCTGTCTCTCTTTTTTTTTTTTTTTTTTTTTTTTTGCTAAGATAAAACAAACACTTCCCTTCCCCAAAGCTGTCATTCCAGGGAATTAATGCCAACCGCTCTCTGTGTGTTTGTGTGTCTCTCTCTCTCCACCCCTCGTGCGAGGTTTGCCCCGTTTTGTGGTTCTTCGCCTCATCTTAAGCAGCAATAAAAGAGCTTCTTCAACAGACATCCAGGCAGAAGCGCATAGTTCGTTGAGCAGTGGAGCACCAGGCCAACCGTGTTTTTTAGATTTAAAGTGTATTATACCTGGAACTGGTATTACTGGTTTCCAGGATAATGCCGAGGAAATTCAGGGGTGGCTGGGAGGTGATTCATTCTCGGAAATGCTGGAGCAACATCCCCTGCTTTTGACATCATAAGAAGGAAAGCCCCCCCCTCGGCTCTTTTCCTTGGAGCGGTGTTTCTATCACCACCCCCACCCCCAAACAGGCCAGTTCTTTCAGATCATCCCATCCAGGCTTGCTTTTGAGCTGCCCCTTACGCTCCCTTCACTTAGTGCCCCTGGGCCGTTGGGATTCCTTCTCAAACTCAGCGGAGAGTTGGCAGGGCCAGCTGGACCTGGTCCGATTCCATCAACCCCGGAAGAGTCTCTCTGACAGATAGATGTTGTTGTATCTCCCAGTCGCGTCTTGGGCACTTTCGCAAACTCTGGCTTTCAAGTGACCTTCTCAAGCCCACAAAAGTCACCCTGAGGGTTCATTTCATTTCATTTTTATTGCCTGTCCTGTTATTTTCCCTTCTTCAAAGGGGGGTTGGCTGGCCCAGGATCTCTTAGGATAGCACATCTCTCCTCTTTGGCTAGTTTTTTCTACCACTGTTTCTGCTGAACGTTGAAGAAGCTCCTTCCATTTGGACCTCCTGCCAGGAAGTTCATACAAATATAATCCCTCACTTGGGGTCAGGTTAGCTGCTTTCTCTTCTCTGCATGAAAAGGAAAGAGGTGCCTCTTTAAGCGTGACGGTCTTTAGATAAGCACAATTCTGCATATTCTTTTCCCGTTAGATGTGCGCAAGGCGGCTCTCTATCCCATCTCCATTCCCTGCAGTAGAAATGCTATTTTTATTTTTATTTTTCCGCTTCGGCTTAATGGGTTTGGGGAGGGGCAAGGCTCAGCTCCCAACCTCCCGTGTTAAAGACTGCTTGACAATCTGGTGGACCCTTTTTGTTTTTAAACCTCTCTGTCCGTTTCAAGAGAAGAAATTCTTCTAGGTCGGAGTGGCAGAACTGAAGTGAGATGGCAGGCCACCAGCTGTGGCCAGTGACCCACTAGGAAGCCTGTTCACATCCTGTGTTTTGGAACGGCCTGTCTGCTTCGGTCTGTGGTGTGTCTGATGGGTAAAACAGTCCATGGTGCGATGGGCAGGTTGAGAAAGCTCTGCAGGTCCAGGGTCGGGTGCCGGACGATGGATGGATGAGATCAGCCATCCGCCCGCCGTGACCTGCCTTGGTCAGGCTGTTGCTTCCCGTCTCTTCGAAGCTGCCGTTGCTTTTTGCCCGGATGTGGAGGGAGGCCTCCGCAGATCTGCACGAGCTCCCGATGCCCCCGGGCCGTCGGTGTAACGTGGACACCATCTGGGCCCATCTGTCTGCCAGACCAGCCGAGGTCTGCCTCATGCGTTGTGTTTTCCGCCCCTCTGCGGAGCCGTTCTGTTCTGACAACGGTAGGAGTTAACCAAAGCACGCCGTTGTTCCTCTCCCAGCTGTGCTCTGGGACAGAGGGAGTCCTTGTTGGCACCTGTGACGCCCCTTGTAAGCGTGGGGGGGGCTGTCCCGCTGGCGATGCCCCCTCTCCTTTTGAGAAGTCCCCTCTTGTGTCTCCACTCCCCCATCCCCACAGTGCCCAGGGGAGGCAGGGGAGAGGGAGGTTTGGCATAAAGGGAACAGCTGCCTAGAGATCGCATCCCGCCAGCTGCTTTCTCTAGAAACGGCAGGGCTCCATGCAACGGCCTCCCAGCGCAACCAGTTGGCACCCCTTCCCCGCCCCAAGGATCTGGACCTTGTGGGGATCTTCTCTTCCCTTCCTCAAAATGATCAGTCTAGCAAGCGGGAGCAACCCCTTTCTCTTTCCCCAGAGGAAGGGCCGATGTTCTGATGCCGTCTTATTCTGGTTCTGCACAGGGAGGCGCCAACGTCTGTCTGTTGCAAACTGTCAAAGGAAGAAACAGCCTGGAAAGTGTGTGTGTGTGTGTGTGTGTGTGTAGCCATCATCAGTGTCAGCACCCGTGGCCTGTGTAGTCAGGCCTACAGCCTAAGGCACAAGGGCGTGCGTGCGTGCGCGCACACACACACACACAGAGTCGTGCCGTCTTGAGGCCCTCTAGACCAGGGGTCCTCAAAGTTTTCAACCAGCGGGCCGGTCCACCACCACCCAGACACCACTGGGGGCCGGATCCCAGTCCAAAAGCAGCTGCAGAGGCTGGCTTGCTCACAAAACAGGGGTAGGTGTGTGGGGGGGGTTGCAATTGGTCCCAGGGGCCGGATTCAGGACCTTGGGGGGGGCGCATCCGGCCCCGGGGCCTTAGGTTGAGGACCCCTGCTCTAGGCTTTGTTCTTCTAGCTCCCCTGCGCAGCCCCCCCCCCCACCGGCCCCTGAACCAGCCACAGAGAAAGGTCTACCAAAGAACTGGCCCCGGCCCAGTGAACGGCAGCCCCAGAAGCGAGCCCCGGGGAGAGATGGCAAACTCGGGGAGCTCTCAGAGGTCTGTGCCTGTGCCCCCCCCCCAGCTTTGCCTTGGACCTCGTCTCACATCATAATGACTGTTACCGTAGGCGGGATCATTCCCGGACCCCTTGTTGTTCCCCTTGTTTCTGCTGTGGATTTTGCACATTCTGGGACTTATTTTTTGCCTCTAAATGCCATGTGCTTTTTCTCCGTCTCGGCCACTGCACATAAATCTGCGTTTTGTATAGAACCTCATTCTTATTATTTTGTAAGTGTGTCGATTCTTCTCGGTTTGGATTGCTGGCTCCAAACTCCCAAATTGTTTGCCTCTAAGATGTCTTGTTTTGGTTGGGTTTGGGAGCCTTGTTGGTATTTTGACGCCTTTTATTATTGGGGGGTCTGTTGTCCTTCTATTTTTGGAGTTTTTCATTAAATAAATTGTGCTTTGTTATTTTTTTCCTTACGGCTGTTGGTGTCCTTGACTTGGTAGCCTAGATGCCCAAAAGTACATCCGATCTCGCCTGATTTCGGAGGCTAAGCAGGGTCGGCCCTGGTTCGTACCTGGATGGGAGACCACCAGGGAATACCAGATGCTTGTAGGTGCCTGGAGTAGGAACTGGCCAGCCACTCCAATATCCCTGCCAAGAAAAACTCCATGGACATGGAGTCACGAAGAGTCGGTCACGACTGTCACGACACACCACACACACACATGCCCTTGACTTGATCGCACACCCTTTTGGGGCTCGAAATAATAGGAGAAATAATAGAGAAATGCATCCTTCGCTAGGGGTGGGGATAAGATGAGGAAATGGGTTTAGAACGAATGAAGGTGAAATAACTGCCCAGTTTCAGTCTGTTCCCGAAAGCAGGACGGTGAAAATTACCCATCTCCAAACGGCACGTTGAGTCAGTCTGAAAAAGCTGCACCAAAGAGGAAAGGTGTTAAAACTGCGGAAGCTTCACCATCTAATATTTTGAATCATGACTGAGCCCATGGATATCTGTCTCAGTAGAATACCGATGTTCTTTCTGGCACTGGCCGTTTCTGATGTGGGCCATCCAGAGCCTCTTAACAATCCAGCAGTCAACCCAAGATGTCATAAAACCACGTGTCACGAAGCCAACGGCAGGTCTCCACGTGGCCTTGGGCTACGACTCCCAGAAATCCTGGGCAAGCGGGTGTTTTAGGCCCAGCACATCTGGGGAGCCCTGGCTTTAGCAGCATTGCCCAGCAGAAAATAACGGATCGTTTTCTGTGTGCAACGTGAATTCCCGAAAACCAACCGCCGTGGCGTGAGAAGCAACCCCGCTCGACCCCAAAAATGCCACAGGGTGACCTTCAGCCACTCGTCTGCAGCCTGGCCGACCTCACGGCGGCGTTGTGATGGGAAGGAGGAGAGCCCTATGGAGCCGAGATGTCCTTTAAGCCATGGGATAGGAAAGTTAAAATCCCACATCAAGGAGGTGAGAGGGATGGCTTGTAGACACAGGGCCTTCTCGGCAGCTGCTCCCAAGCTATGGAATGCCCTCCCGATCGAGATCCGCCTGGTGCCAACACTGATGACATTCCAGCGCCAGGTAAAAACCTTCCTGTTCCAGAAGGTTTTTAATTGATATAATATAGACTGTGGGTCCGCGGATGACAATTTTAGGATAATGATTTTAGTGTAAGGTTTTTAATTGATGATGTATTGATATTTTACTTTTAATTATTTTAAATTGTTTTATTCTTTGGACTGTAAGCCGCCCAGAGACCTTTGGGTAGTGGGCAGCATATAAGTTAAATAAATAAAATAAATAAAATCAGCCACCCATCTTATTGCAGAACGCAAGCTAAGGCCTTTGTTGGCTCTCCGGTTCTTTCTCCTCAAGGCCCCCCAGCCAGAAACGGGGACCGCTTGGGAGACTTTGTGAGAGTGCCTCTGAGCATGTGCACAAGGCACCTGGACCCTAGCCCAACCAATTGTCTGAGGCCTGGAGTCCCCTGGCACCACTTTTAGACCACTAAAATCGTAAAAACCCAAGATTTCAGAAATGTTATACCCTCTTCAGGCCGTGTTGGTGAAGCTATGGATGGCAGGGTTGCAAAGGTGGGACTCTATAGAGTCCTTCCTGTGGGCACCTGAAATCCTCCCTTCACAGCAGCCACCTGGATTCAGGTTAAATGGCTGCCTTGGCACTCGGCAAAACCTTAGTGGGTTTTGAATCGTAGTTTGGGCACTCGGTCTCTAAAAGGTTTGCCATCACTACCCTAAGGGATAAGCCTCTTTTCGGGTTTTGTAGGTAGAATCTGTTTGGGGGTGGGGGTGGCCACGGACTTCCTCATGATTATTTTCCTCTCATTAAACTAAACCATCGGGTGGGAGCAAATACCTTGTCAGCACGGCAAGGAGAGCATGGAAGGGAATCTCCACCCATAACCACTATTATTACTAATTAATTTAATTAATTTAAATCTGCCCCATCCAACAGAAGATTCATTTATTTATTGCAGAATTAATCAAAGGAGAGGGACAGCTTGCCCTCCCAGTTCCTAACCATGGCTGCAGAAGGCGGCGCCCGACGCGGGTGGGGTTGGGGGCTGCTTGATGGACTACAACTCCCATCGGGCCCGGGTCCAGCCGCCGCACTCAAGATCCAGAAAGGCCGCGCTTTCCACCTCCCCTTTGCTCTTCCTGAATTTTAAAAAAAAAAAAAAAACCCTTGGGGATGCCGCCAGCGAACCTTCCTCGCCGCCCCCTCCTTCCAGAGGCGTGGGGACCACAAAACCCATCATCCCCAGGCAGCACGCGACGGGGATGCTAGGGCTTGGAGCCCAAACCCATCAAAGCCGGGGTGGGGGGGGGGCCGCGGCGGCTCCGGGGTTGCCGAAGGCTGCCCTATAGAAGGTATTATGGGGGGGCGCAATTTGGGGCTGATGGGCTAGCGAATCCCCACCACCACCACCCTCATCCTCACCTCACCTCACCATTCCCCGACCGGGGTTATTTGCCCTCCGACGGCTGGACGCGAGCCCCCCGCCCGCCCGGCCGCCCCCTCGGGAGGGCTCCTCCCCTTTAAGGCGCTTTGTTTTGGGGCGGAGCCGGCCGAGCAGCCGGTGCCGCAGTGCCTGCCGGGAAGGCTGCGGGGTCCCGCCGGTGGCCGGAGAGAAAGAGAGAGAGAGCGCAGCGAGAGAGGCTGAGTCGCAGCGGGAGCCAGCGAGCTGCGCGCGCATCTCAGGTAGGAGGAGGGAGGGGGCTCCGCTCTTCGGTGGGCGCCTTTCATTCATTCTACGGCGCGGGGGGGGGAAAGCTGGTATATCACCCCTGCACCCCTTGGGCGGGGGGGAATGGTATGTGCCCCCCTCTCCAATATAAAGGGTGGCACCCCCTCCTTAGAAATGGACATCCCCCAAAAAAATCAGACCCCCTGCATCATAAATGGGGGGGTGTCTTTATTTTTAGGGGGCAGAAGGATAAATTCCAACCCCCAAAAAAATGGAGGACCACCACCCCCTCTCTCCAGAAATGGGACATGCTGGGATCAGGGATTTCTCCCCAGGCACAGAAATAGGAACACCCCCCCCCAATGTTTTATGGGGTTCTTCCCCCTCCTAGCAATAGGACTCCCCCTCCATAGAAAGTGGGGTTTTTTTGGGGGAAAGAAGGATCCAATCTAGAGGCACCTCTTTCAAAAGGGTGGAGGGGGGGAAATGGGATCCTTGTGTTTGGGGAATGATGCCAATGGGGGTGTCTCGCTCCTAGAGGGGTCCTGGGGGGTCTTCCCCCCCCGCAGCAGATGGGGATCCTGTTGTGAAAGAGGATAAGGGACCAGTAAATCCCCCAAAAAAGAGCACACACCAAAGTGAATGATCCCCCCCCAAGTCGAACCCTCATCTATGAAGAAAGGAAATCAGGGGCCTGATCTCAGAGCTTCTTCTCCTCCCCCCCCCCAAAAAACTGTGGGGTTTGGCTATGGGGTGCCCCCCCTTTCTCCTTTCCCATGCCTTGACAGGAGCACGCCCCACCCCATGGGTGGAAAGCATGGATTCCTGTCCAACAGGCAGGGTCTTTTGTCAACCCAAAGGCTTTTGGGGGTCTTGGCAAAGGTCCTTTTTTAAAAGGAGGGGGTGGGACCGCAGGGGGATGCTCCCCCAAGGTGTGTGTGTGTGTGTGTGGGGTCTTCCTGGAAGCTGGGATTGGAAAACGGGGGTTCGTGGAGCAAGGGTAGCCGTCTTGCTACAGAATTTGTTGGCAGAGGCCTTCAGAAGTAGTGGATCTGTTTTTTTTTGGGGGGGAGGTCTCCCCATTGGCTTCAGAAAGGTCTTTCCCCACCCCACCCCAAAGACCCTACATAGACTACATGAAAAAAGGTGGAGGAGGTGGAAGGGGGCCGGGTCTTTTCAAGCATAAAGAAAGAGGGGAATTTGATCGCATCACCCCCTTAAAAAAAGAGGAATGAAACTGTCCCCCACAATCACCACCAACCCCAAAGATTAGGAGTGTGGGGTGCTTAAGGATATGGATATAGGGGCTTCTTCTAAAAGAAGGGGGGCGATTTAATTTTTTTCCCATAGGGAAAAGCAGGGTTGTGCCCCCAAAGGAAGGGGGAAGCAGGGGGGTTCCCCCCCCCACTTCCCCACCCAACTCAAAATGGATTCCTGGAAATAGCAAAACATCAGATCATAAAGAATTACCTAGAAGAAATGGGAAGGAGAGAGATCATGGGTTTGGATGAGATTTACCTAAAAGTCATAGAAAGAAGGGACGCCTGGGGTGAGGGGGAGTTAGGGCCCCCATAAAAGGGAGGAAACGGGCTTCCGGAAATTTCCTATTGAAGTGAGAAGGGTTGTAAACGAGCCTTTAAAAAAAAAAACAGGGTTAAACACTTTTTTTAAACAGAGAATGTGTCTTCCCTGAAAGTAACGTGGGAAGGGGTATTTTAAGGAAACCCCAAAGGGGAGAGGTCGTTAAAACGGGCCCCTTTTTCACTTTCCCCCCGTAAAAAATATATATATAATGGGGTGGGAGGGACAGTCTCGCATCTTTCCTAGCGCTGGGTCCCTTTTTGAGCGGGGAGAAGGATGGGGGGGTTTCAGAGAAGTATCTGGAGGTGGTATTAATTGCCCCCCTTTTTTTGGTGGGAAGATGTGGGATCAGGGAATTCCCCCCCTTCTAATGGTGTGTGGGGTTATTTAGGAAAGGGGATTGGGGGAGAGGTAGTGAACCCCCATTGCTCTATTTGGGAAATGTGTTTTTTTTTTGAGGGGGGGCAGTCCTGCAAGGGTTATCCTTGTTTTCATTATGATCTAAGAACCAGGCTGTGGGGGGGGGGATCTGTTTTGGATACTTACTTTGGGGAGACTTTGGGACCTTGAAGCTGGAAGAGGAATCTGTTTTAGCAGGTTCTCCTGGGAGTTTTTTTTTGGGGGGGGGTGCGGAAATATTACATGGAGTAAAAGCAAATGAAGGGATGGGGGGAGAGGAGGACCTTGCCCCTAATAATTAGGTGGTTGGGGTTGGGGATCCTGAACCTTTTTAAGAAAGAGAGCAGGACCCAGTTAAAGATGCTTAGAAGTCTTTTGCTTTTAGAAGTTAATGCTTTTCAAAATATGGGATGGATTTGCCAGCCCAGGAGGAGAAAGGGTGGGCAGAGGCGGAGATGATCCTACAGATGTGTCCCCTAAACGAAAGGAGAGAGAGTAGAGGAAAGGCACAAGGCAGGTCTCAGTTGGCAGCGGAAGAAATTGGGGGGGACGGGGGACGGGACGGGAGCCAGCGCTAACGTCCTCGATTTGTCCTTATTCTCTTTCACCTGCCCTAAATCCTTCTGGAAACAAGAGGGACCAGCCGCCCATCCGAGATCTCCAGCTGTTTCAGAAGGAGCAGGGGAAACCTTGAACAGGTTCTAGGACAAAGCACCCATACCCCTCCACATTTTTTTAAAAAAAAACCCCTAAAAGAGCCCTCCCACCCTTCAAATTGCAAGCAAGATGTAAACGGCCTCCGTAGAAATCGCAAGGGATGCTCTAAGATGTGGTCCATATTCTGGCTCTGAGGAGGCTTCCTCCTCCTGCCAGTCTAAGGAGAAGAGAGATTTTGGGGTTAAGTTTTCTGAAGAGGGGTAATGCCCCCCCAAAGAACCTCTCCTCTAATTTTCTCCCTTGAGATCTTCAAAAGAGATCCGAATTTCCCAGTTTCTGTCAAGTGTGTTCCTTGGGAGGGCCATGTGTGGGTTAGGGTTATCTATCTATCTATCTATCTATCTATCTATCTATCTATCTATCTATCTATCTATCTATCTATCTATCTATCTATCTATATCTATTTCTTTCTTCCTGTCTAATCAATCAATCAATCAATCAATCAACCAATTCCTTTCTTCCTGTCTAATCTATCTATTCCTTTCTTCCTGTCTAATCTATCTATCTATCTATCTATCTATCTATCTATCTATCTATCTATCTATCTATCTATCTATCTATCTATCTATCTATCTATCTATGCTGTATCACTCAATCACTTAATCACTCTATCACTCTCTCTCTCTATCGCTCTATCACTGAATCACTCTATCTATCTATCTATCTATCTATCTATCTATCTATCTATCTATCTATCTATCTATCTATCTATCTATCTATCTATCTATCTATCTATTGCTGTATCACTCTCACTATCTATCTATCTGTATCACTGAATCTCTATCATCACTGTCTATCTATCTATCTATCTATCTATCTATCTATCTATCTATCTATCTATCTATCTATCTATCTACTGTATTGCTGTATCACTGTATCTCTCTGTCTATCTTTCTACCCACCTGCCTACCTACCATTTTGGGATTGTTTTTAGAATCCCCACCCGCCCCTGCTGCATTTCACAAGATGGATTGATCAAAAATGGCCTTTATTATTATTATTATTATTTTTTGCAAACCTCTGTTGGATCACAGAAGGAGGGAGATTCCGAAAGCTAAGCGGAAGAAGAGGAAAGGGGGGGGGAGTGGAATGTGAATTTCTTACTCCTGCTCTGGCACAACTTGTCTTCCTCCATCGCTTCTCGGCCCTTGAGAGAAGGCGAAACCTAAAAAGAGACTATACTAGAAGACCCTAAAAAGGCAGCCAGAGAGAGAGAGAGAGAGAGAGAGAGAGAGAGAGAGATGTCCTTCTATAAACGAGACCCATGTCTCGGTTGTGGGGCGTTCAGTGTGGTTTCCAGCCAAACGCTCAGATGAGTCATGGACACCCACAAAAAAAGAAGGGGATTTAAGGCAAATGGGGGCAGGTGGGTCCCCAGGGGTGAGATCGAGGAATAGGGTTCGGGTTAAACTGGGGGTGGTGGTGGAGGAGGAGGAGGAGGGGAGAGATCTTTGCGGTGTGGACGTGGGGCTCAGAGGGGTCTGGACGGTTTTCCCCTGCTCTGCCGCAGCTCTCCGGGAACAGACACGGGTTCTTCTCCGCATTGCGACTCTGTCCTTCCCACCACGCTGGAGCCGGCCACCTGCTGGGTCTGGTCGGGAACTACAAACAGGACCCTGGGAAGGAAGTCCCGAAAGCCGGAGAGGGCCGTTCCCCCTGCTCTCCCCCCCCTCCCTGTTTCCCATCTCAGATTCTTAAATCTTTCTCTCAGCTCCCCCTAACCCATGCATTGCAGGGTGCAACCCTGCCCTGGACCCCCAAAGTTGGATATTTTGGACCCCAATGAATGCATTTGGGGGGGGGTCGGGGCTCGGCTCGGCCTCCTTTGGGGCACCACCCCATGGAATGGCCCTATCATTGGGATACGAAGCTTCCTTGTAGGATGACAGAACCATCGCAACCACGTCCTCTGCATCGCTTACTCAGAGATCTTACCACTGTGGGGTTTTTGGGGGGGTTACTTTCTAATAAGCATGCTTTAGGCAGGTCCTTAAGTCCTAGTTCTGGGGTTGTTGTTGGTGAACCGGAGAGAATAGGCCGCTGTTTAAGGGTTTGGGAGCACCGCATTGCAGAAACCCTGGATTTTGGGTCACTGGGAGGTCATCTAGCCAAACCCGCTGTTTAATGGCGTTTGCGAGCACAGCGTCCCTGACACAGGGTCTCCTGGCCTGTCCGCTGCCTTGCAGCACTCTCGTCCAGTGGGAGGGAGTTCCAGAGTCTCTACCAATGCCCCTTTTTTTTCTTTTCCGCCTCTTGGTTTGCCCGCGAAGGTCCCCCAAGATGGCCGCCGTGTTGTACCCGCGGGAGGAGAAGCTGGAGAAGATGAGCCAGGACGAGATCGTTCTGGGCACCAAGGCGGTGGTGCAAGGCCTCGAGACGCTGCGCTCCGAGCACCACTCCCTGCTGGCCACCCTGCTCGACACGGTCAACCGGATGGAGCAACAGCAGGAAACCGCCGCCGCCCAGGAGAAAGCCAGCCTCCTCCGGAAGTCCCTGGAAGCCATTGAGCTGGGGCTCGGGGAAGCTCAGGTAGGTCCTCGAGGCCGGCGATCCCAGCCCTCCTCTTCTCTCTCTGGGGCGGATGGGATCTGTAGTCCTTGGATCTTCTAAGCGGCAGGTCTCTTGAGTTCTGAAATGGAGAAAAACTAGGTGGTAGGGGGCTGGGTTTTTTTGTGTATGTGGGTTTTTCTTGGGGGTAGGGGTAGGCTGAGGAAATTGCAGAGTTAAAAGGGCCCTCCGGAGATCATCAAGTCCAGCCTTCTGCCTATGTAGAAGTAAGCAAAATGAAGAACCCCCGAGCCAGGGTCGCCCAGGCTCTTAAGATAAGATATGGGCAAACTTGCAGCCTTCCTGACTGTGTGGGACTACAACTCCCAGGATCCCCCTCGCCCTCCGTTCCAAAAGCTAGGCCTGATTGGAGGGCCAGCCCAGCAGCGTTTAAAGGATGCCGCCCCCACCTTGGCTTCAGACCAGTGGCTCCCAATGAGCTCTCTAAGTCTCCTTGGACTACCACTCCCAGTGGCCTTCACCGCCATTTCTGGGAGTTGTAGTCTCCCCGAAAAGGCCCGTCCCGTCCCCCCCATCCTCCCGGCCCTCTTCTCCTGAGAGCTCCCTGGGCGCCCGAGGACGATGGACCTTGTGATGCCTCTGGTTCCAGGTGATCATCGCCCTCTCCAGCCACCTGAGCGCGGTGGAGTCGGAGAAGCAGAAGCTGCGGGCTCAGGTCCGGCGCCTGGTGCAGGAGAACCAGTGGCTGAGGGACGAGCTGGCCGGCACCCAGCAAAAGTTGCAGCGCAGTGAACAGTCGGTGGCCCAGCTGGAGGAGGAGAAGAAACACCTGGAGTTCATGAACCAGATCAAGAAGTTTGACGAGGACGTCTCCCCATCGGTAGGTGGTCCCACTGCTTCGGTCGACCCTTCCCCTCCCCCCCCGCATTAGGAAGAAAAAAATTGAGCATTGCATTGGACTTGGTGGCCTTATCAGACCCCTCCCAAGTTTATTATTTTACGAACTCACTAGAAAGCAGTAATTAATATCAATGCTGAAAATACATTTAAAAACAACAGAGCACAGGTCTTTGTGGCAGAAACCAGGGCCAGGCAAAGTGTGACCTTCCAGTATCCTTGGATGGATGGATGGATGGATGGATTGATAGATAGATAGATTGATAGATTGATTGATTTTTTCATACAGTCCATCTGGCTGCAAAGGCCACTCTGGATGGTTTACAGCAGTGAACAAAAACAACAACGGAAAAACGATAGAACCACAAACAGAGAACAAGATGCAAGTCAAATGGTTCCTCTTTGCTGCCATAAGTGGACAAATGCAATCACTACAACTCCCAGAAGCCTTCGCCACTAGCTGGGCTGGCCAGGATTTCTGGGAGTTACAGTCCAAGAACATCTGGGGACCCCACAGGTCGGGAGCTACGGCTTTGATGATCGCCATTAGGAAGGAAGCAAGCATCTCCTGTCCTGCCACTTAATGCTAACGTTTCCACCTGCGGTTGCTCTTTTCCTAGGATGAAAAGAGCGGAGATTCAAACAAGGATACACTGGACGATCTTTTCCCCAACGACGATGACCAGGGACAAGGTGAGCGACGACCAGCATGCTTTCATAAAGCCCTGTAAGCTTTCAGCTCTCTGAGAAGTGTCTTTAGCTCACCCTTCCGTTCTTTCCACCCGTTTCAAGCCATTCGACTGCACCTTGTGGCCTTCAGCTCCCCAGGATAATATTGCCTCAGGGGGGAGAGAAAATTCAGTCCTTCCTCTGTTTTTGTTTTCTTTGAGCCTGTTAAATATACAGGAGGAGCTCCTTATCTTCTTAATCAGGATCCGTGTTCTAAAAATATTAAAAGCAATGTCCTAGAAATGTGTATTTCTGAAGACAAATTTACCAGAACTGGACACTAGAAGGCGCCAGAGCTCATGCTATGTATAGGTTTGCTAGAATATATTTCCATGTTGTTACCAGAACAGGACACTAGAAGGCGCCAGAGAGCATGCTATGTATAGGTTTGCTAGAATATATTTCCATGTTGTTACCAGAACTAGTCACTAGAAGGCGCCAAAGAGCATGCTATGTATAGGTTTGCTAGAGGAATATATTTCTATGTCATTATCAGAACAGGACACTAGAAGGCGCCAGAGAGCATGCTATGTATAGGTTTGCTAGAATATATTTCCATGTCGTTACCAGAACTGGTCACTAGAAGGCGCCAGAGAGCATGCTATGTATAGGTTTGCTAGAATATATTTCCATGTCATTACCAGAACTGGTCACTAGAAGGTGCCAGGGACCATGCTATGCATAGGATTGCTAGAGCAGGGGTCCTCAACCTACCAGAACTGGTCACTAGATGCGCCCCAGAGGTCCTGAATGTATAGGTTTGCTGGGATATATTTCAACCCCCCACCTACCCCCTGTTTTGTGAGCAAGCCAGCCTCCGCAGCTGCTTTTGGACTGTGATCCGGCCCCCAATGGTGTCTGGGTGGTGGTGGACCGGCCCGCTGGTTGAAAACTTTGAGGACCCCTGTGCTAGAGGGATCTATTTCTGTGTCATTACCAGAACTGGTCACTAGAAGGTGCCAGAGACCATGCTATGCATAGGATTGCTAGAGGGATCTATTTCTGTGTCATTTCCAGAACTGGTCACTAGAAGGCACCAGAGACCATGCTATGCCTAGGTTTGCTGGAGGGATTTATTGTTGCTACTAGAGAGAAGAATAACTAATATACAAAGTGATTGCTGTTGGAATCGGGTTCGCTATAATCCAAGTTTTTCAGCACCCACTGGAAACAATCCGTGGATGAGGGGTGTGTGTGTGTGTGTGTGTGTGTGTGTGTGTGTGTGTGTGTGTGTGTGTGTGTGTGTGTGTGTGTGTGTGTGTGTGTGTGTGTGTGTGTGTGTGTGTGTGTTTCTCCTACTGTATCCCTGGTTGGCTTGGGTTGATTTTGTGTCCACCTCGAGAAACCTTAAATGAGTCGGAAGAGGTGAGATGGGGAGGGGGGAGCTGGCTGTCAAAAGTGCCCTGGGTACCTCTCTCTCTTTCTCCGCAGGGCCGACCCACAACAGTGGGGATGCCGCCGCGCAGCACGGCGGCTACGAGATCCCGGCTCGCCTCCGGACGCTGCACAACCTGGTGATCCAGTACGCCTCCCAGGGGCGCTACGAGGTGGCCGTCCCCCTATGCAAGCAAGCCTTGGAGGACCTTGAGAAAACCTCGGGCCACGACCACCCTGACGTGGCCACCATGCTGAATATCCTGGCCCTGGTGTATAGGTGAGCGAGGCAGGCCTGGGTGGGGCAGAGGAGTGGAGCTCCTGCCAATTTGAGCTTTTACAGCAAGGAGGATTCACTTTGAAAAGTTTGGGGGATGCGCACACCCAGCCCGGGAGCTTAGGAGGACTTGCACCCGGGACTCGAAACCCAAACCACCACCCCTGCCCTCGTCGTTTTTCCATAGTAGGTTTTGTGCTCTTGACCGGCCATTTTTGTTTTAAATTTAATGCTTGTTAGAATGGATTGCCTGGGGAAATCAAACCGCAGGAGTTGGGGGAGGCGGAAAGGGAGCAGGAAAAGAGGAACACCTGCCATGTGAGATGGACGGACTCCCTTAAGGAACCCACGAGTTTGAGCCGGGCTGTCGAGGATGGGACCTTTTTTTGGAGGCTCGCCACGATGTCGGCGGCAACGTCGCAACACCCGAGAAGCGTGGCGAGGCCCAGGTGCCACCCAAATGGGGCAGAAAGAGTGGATACCAGCCTGATCCTGACTGATCTGTTTTTAAAATCACATTTGCATGTGTGTGTGCGTTTGGAAGGTTGGTGTGGTCCCAGGAGGCTGCATGGGGCTCTCGGACGGCACATAACACATCTATATTTTAAAAGAAATTTGTAAATCTGGTGGTACCGTTGGATGTCCACTCGTATTAGGGGAGAAGCAAGCAAGTATGGGCACGCTCCCTGCATTGCAGATACGTAGTTTCTCAAGGAGACCTTCAGGACTGTACCATGTCCCCGGGGGGGGTGGAGTTTGTTTCTTGCGGCTGATTTTTCCTCTGAGCCACGGAACGAACTTGTTTCCCTCCCCTAGGGACCAGAATAAGTACAAAGAAGCCGCTCACCTTCTCAACGACGCCTTGGCCATCCGGGAGAAAACACTGGGGAAAGATCACCCAGCGGTAAGTCTGCACAGCCGGGGCCAAAGAGCCAACCCCTTTGGCTTGGCGTTAGCGCATCCCTCTGGTAACCCCTCTGCCCCGATTTGGGACATTTGAGGCTCTAGGGCAGGCATGTCCAAACTTCGGCCCTCCAGATGTTTTTGGACCACAACTCCCATAAGTCCTTTGCCATTGGAAAGACAGGCTTGGAATTCTGGGAGTTGTGGTCCAAAACATCTGGAGGGCCGAAGTTTGGACATGCCCGCTCTAGGGAGAGCCCACGGAGCAGGCGTTGGGGTGGATGGCCTTTGCAGGTTATCTGTGGGCCCTAATTTTACCATAGGGCCACAGTATGTGTTCGCAGAGGGGCCGGTATATTGTGTGGTCTTTGGCACCCTCTCCTGGTCAGTTATGGTAAATACTCCCTGGAAATTCTTAGAAATACAGTATGTATTTCTGGGTTTTTTTTCCCCCCTTTGGTATTTTCAGGCAGTGGATGAGTGAATCTGCGTATCCTGATCCCTCTGGTAGAGGAGGGAGTCCCGCTGTTTTTTTAAATTACTTCCCCCCCGTCGCTTTCGTTTAGCATTAAACACGCCCGTTGTGTGTGAAACACCCTTGAGATCTTAAAACCCTGCTGCCTCTGGTGGGGACAGTCCTGTTGCTCAGATTTCAACAGTGACAGATGTGAAAGCTCACCTGGTGTTTTTTTATTTTAATGTACTTGGGGTCTGTCTGGAAGTTGAGTCTATTTATTTATTTATTTATTTATTTATTTATTTATTTATTGGACTTTTATACCGCCCATCTGGCAGCGAGGCCACTCACGGCTACTGGCCTTCTTTTTGATAAACTCCAGATAAACTCACCTGGATGACTGGGAATCTTCACAGATACTTGGGGTCTGGCAACAGTATTACTAGCCCTGGTATTTGAATGTAGCACCAATGCCCCTCCCTCCCGGGACAGATTCTGGGGCTGACACAGCAATAAAAGCAAAGTGTTGTGTGTTGTATCGTGTTCACCTCTGTCCGTTTTCTGACTGCGTTCTTGGTTTTCTTAGGTGGCGGCCACCCTCAACAACCTGGCCGTGCTGTACGGCAAGCGGGGGAAGTACAAGGAGGCCGAGCCTCTGTGCAAGAGGGCCCTAGAGATCCGTGAGAAGGTATTTGCCACAGGAAACCAAGAACAGTTCTTATTTTATCCTGAATACATGTCCTCCTGGTCCGTCTCGCACGCGCGCTTCTCTCTGGGTCGGTCCCAGCCCGAGGTTGGTAATCCAGACTTATCGTTCCAGCGCTATGTCACTTGTTGCAAATTGTTCTCTGTAGAAAGCTCCCGGGTGAATACCGGTAGGGATCTGGGTGGGAGGTGATGCTCACAGTGGCTCAGCGCTGCTAAGATAGAGGCAAACGGAGAAACGGGGATGCTTTCAGCCCACCACCATCCCACAAGTGGATTGCTTCCCGCAGGCAAGAGGGAGGAAAGGAGCTCCGAGCAGGGAGGCGGGGCTGTCTTCGGCTCACAGAGACAGGGAAGGAGCGATTGGCCAGCTGAAAGTGATTGACAGTCACTCCAGCCCAGAGAGGCCCCTCCTCCCAGCCAGACCTAACAAACGCAGCATGCTGGGTTGTAAAAGCTCCTGTGTTGTTGTTGTTGGTTTTTTTTCCTTTTCCTCCTCAACCCAGGTGTTGGGGAAGTTCCACCCGGACGTCGCCAAGCAGCTGAACAACCTAGCTCTCCTGTGCCAGAACCAGGGCAAGTACGAAGAAGTCCAATACTACTATCGGCGCGCCCTGGAGATCTACGAGTCCCGCCTTGGTCCGGATGACCCTAATGTAGCCAAGACCAAGAACAACCTGGTAACAGGAGTAGGGGTGGGCAAGAAACCCCGAGGTCATGATGGGCTTAGGTGCACATCAGGAAGCAGAGAGAAAGAGGGGGAATTATCCTTCGTAAACTGGAGGATTGGGGGAGCCTTTGTTTATTTATTTTTAAAACTTGTATACTGCGTGGATGAGTGATAAACACTGTTCTGGGCCATTCGCACCCAGAGGGAGACCCAACGTAAACTAAAAACAAATCAGAGACGCCGCAGTACGTCCAGAAACAATCCGAATCAAGAATCCAATGGGTAATCCCAAGGGGTCATGCTTCAGAGCAGCGGCAACCAAAGTAGAAGGAGCTGAGCGTGCTTCATTGTGGTGGCACCTGTGCTAAATGTTACATTTTAACCGTGTGGTACAGTAG
Organism: Phrynocephalus forsythii; assembly: GCA_029282475.1. NCBI lineage: Eukaryota > Metazoa > Chordata > Lepidosauria > Squamata > Agamidae > Phrynocephalus > Phrynocephalus forsythii. The sequence continues at coordinate 7,674,956 of JAPFRF010000019.1, forward strand.
GACCCCCATATCCACTGATTCATTATCCACTGATTCAGTTATCCACGGCTGGAAGAGGAAAAAAAATAAACAATTTACCAGCCACAAAGCAAGCTACTGTCACAAACAGCAGTCATAAAGCAAGCTACTTTCAGGAAACAGCCGTTTGGGGGTGGGCGGGCAAGCGTTCTCTCTTATCCACGGTTTTCATTATCCACGGGAAGGCCTGGAACCAATCCCCAGCGGATACGGGGGTCCTACTGTATTTTACAGATAAAGTAGTATCGCTTGTGAATCGTTTTAAGGGGAGAAGTCTTTGTGTATGTTCAGAGGTAGATCCCTGGTGAGGGGTAGTGGATGGAGCAACGGGCTAGGGGTTAGGCCTGAGTTCAAACCCGCAGAAATTTGCCAGGGGAATGGAACTGGCAAAACCACGCAATGACTAGCTCGCCTCCAATGCCACAGTAGGGTTGCTTTAAAGTCTGAATGGCATTGAACCAACACTCTGCGGTTTAAGCCTGTGGCTTTGGAGCCAGAGGTTAGGAGTTCAAATCCCCCCCTTGATAGGGGCGGGATTGGATGACCTTTAGGGTCCCTTCCCACTTTCCGGTTCAAGGATTATTACTGTGAATTGCCTACCTGGCTCCAGTCCTCTTACCCTTGAATCGTGATTTCATTGCAGGCATCCTGCTACCTCAAACAAGCAAAATACAAGGAGGCTGAGGCTCTCTACAAGGAGATCCTGACCCGGGCGCACGAGAGAGAATTCGGCTCAGTCAACGGTGAGCTTGGGATGGAGGACGGCACTTAGGTTGATGGAGGAGGATGGCTTCTCAGACAACGGCAGCATTTGACTTCCAACTTGGATAGTTTCTAGTCCCCTAGAATGTTTGTTTCTGGACTGGCAAAATGCTGTCTCTGTTTGCCTCATTCTAAATGCAGGAGGACTCCCTTATCTGCAGAATCCGTATCCGCTGAGTCTTGCTCTCTGGCTGAAAACACTAAAAAAACCCAGAAATATGGATTGACATTTCCAGGATGTATTTACCAGAACCGGCCACTAGAGGTCAGGAGAGGCCATGCAATGTATCGGGTTTGCTAGTTCTGCGTTTTTCAGCATCCACTGGGTGTGGAAATGATGCCCGTGGATACCGCGATCTTATGCATTGCCCCTTGAGGGATCGGAGGTGGCACATCCCTCAATTTTCAATCGTTAATTTGCTTTTAGGTATTGATGTGCCATCCTTTCTAATCAAAATTCCAAGCTAGTACTGCATTCATGTCATTCATAAGAATGGTAGGAAAGGCAGACGCAGAAACGCTGGCTGCGACGGAGGGGGAAAAATGCAAACGCCATCTTGTAATACAGGGGGACCGCTGAAGAGCCAGTGTAGCCTGATGGCTTGCACAGTTGAGTGGCAGAGACCTGGGCGAAGCCAAGCGGGCACAATCTGATGACTCAGCGTGACGGCTTTCCCTGAGGAATTCCTAAGCTGCATTCCACAGAGGGCAGATCAGACGGGAGCATCATCCAAAGATCCTAAATTATTTTGCTTCGTCATTTCCCTGGCCAAAAAGTACAGGATCCAAGAGAGAGAGAGAGAGAGAAATGGTCTAAGTTCCTCTATGAAAAGCAACAGGGGAAAGGGGGATTTTGTAGGGTTTGGGTTTGGAAATGTCAATAGATATTTTTGTAAGAAACAAGCTAACTATTTATGGATGTTGATTAGCACAACAAATTTGATCATTTTTGTTGTATTAAAAAAGCCATAATAAAAATAATTTTATTTTTGGATTCACATTAACCCAAGCACATCAGCTGTAACAGCACCGTCTCCTAGGAATCACCCTGACTGAGGTTTATATTAAGGCTTGCACCACAGCCATGATGCTGACCGTTGGCTTAATTAGAAACTATCCCCGGCAAACGGTGGTCCTCTCGATACCTATGGAAGACTGAACAGTCAGTCCCCATACCTGTCTCGCTAGGGCTGGGCAAGGGGGCAAGACATATAAAGTCTTGGTTATTGCAGAAAGGGAATCAGTGATGAGTAACTCATTGTTTCTGCAGTCTGATCGGATATGTAACCTTAGAGCAATATTGGCCTTAAACAGAAATTCTGGACTTTGAAGTCAGCTTATTTTATATGTCATATTTTAGTCATTTTATATGTCATATTATGATGTGTTGTACCTGTTTGTAAATCTGTGTGGAATGTTTTAAATGAGTTGAATACAGCAACCACGAAATTTCGTTGTTCCTGCAAGGGGGTAAGGACAATAAAGATTCCTATTCCTATTCCTATTCCTCTGTTTATCCACAGGAGAGAATAAGCCAATCTGGATGCATGCCGAAGAGCGTGAAGAAATTAAGGTACCTTGGCCTTTCAGAGGGAGGAGTGGATACCCTGATACTGGAGCCTGGAATTTGGCCTACAACCCCTTTCCTCGACTCCCCGCAACCTTTCCCTCCGAAACCAGTGGTTCTCAATCTTTGTGTTCCCCAGATGTTCTCAGACCCAAACTCCCAGAAAACCTTTGCTGCTAGCTGTGTGTTGGCCGAGATTTCTGGGAGTTGTAGTCCTGAGAACATCTGGAGGACCCACCGCCCTAAACTTTTCTCTCGCCTGTGTTCCCGCCAGGGTAAGCGCAAGGAGAAGGACAGCGCCCCTTACGGGGAGTACGGCAGCTGGTATAAAGCCTGCAAAGTGGACAGGTACGTATAGCGTCGGCTGGGTCTAACGTCCGTTGGATTTTGCGAGTCCGGTGGGCGTGGCACCAGCCCCCTTCCGATTTTTTTTTAAAAATGCTTTATCTTTTTTTTTTTTATTTTTTTGTAGTGATTGTTGCAATGGGATCTTTCTTATCCCTTTTGTTAACTGCCTAGAGTTCTTTTGGGAAGACAGGCGGTATATAAATAAATAAATAAATAAATAAATAAATAAATAAATAAATACCGCTGTCCTTTCCATAACGTTGGATTGACGGTTTAAAATGAGTTTCCCCTTACGGTGTGAACGTGATCGGTTGGACATGGCACGCGCTAACGGATGGAGGTAGAGCACAGCAAGGTTATGGGCCCTGATCACCCTTTCTTGTTGTCTATGCTTCCACCTGTAGCCCTACAGTCAACACCACCCTAAAAAGCTTAGGGGCTCTTTACCGGCGCCAAGGGAAGCTGGAGGCTGCCGAGACCCTGGAAGAGTGCGCCCAGAAAACCCGCAAGCAGGTAAGTGGTGGGAAGAAGAACGCCGCAGCAGATCGCCTACGGGGAGCGGAGGCTTTCCTCCAGGCGACCAGGGGGGGGAAGGTGCCTTTGGGAGAAGTTATCTTCCCCTCTATAACCTAGTGGGTTTGGTGTCGAAAAAGAGGGCACGAGAGTCATTGCCGAGCACGGTGGTCCCTCCACGCGCACACCTGGCTGGATTAAAGGGTTGGCAGGTTTGTGGAGGCCCCCCCCCGCCTGATCTCCGTGCCGGCCCTAGGGCATGGACGCCATCAACCAGGGTAAAGTGGTGGAGCTGCTGAAGAACGGGAACCGCTCGGAGCATCGGGCCGGTCGCGAGGGGACCCCCGGTGGGAACAAGTGTGAGAATGGAGCCGAGCCGGACGACGGAGCAGCGGAGTGGTCTGGGGTGAGAGGCGGCCACGCTTGGGGAGAGGCGGGCGGGCGGGCGACCCTCTTCCCTCAAAGGCTCGGCCGGCGGCGCCCGACAAGGTGCTGCCGGTTTTCCTTTTTATTTCAGCGTTTCTAGTCCTCTTGAAGCCCTCTGGCAAGGCTTCAGTCCCCCTCTCGGCCCTTTTCTTCTCATCTCTCCCCCCCCATTTTATCAATCTCTTGCCATTTTTAGCTTCATTTTAGTATTTTGTTGTTGATTTATGTATATTTTATTTTATTATGTACCTTGTATTTTGGTTTTTAAAATGTATTCCTTTGTTTGTTACCATATGTTGTAAACCGCACAGAGTAGCCCTTGGTCTAAATGGGCAGTATAAAAGTCAAATAAATAAATAAATATAAATAAATACATTTCTTTCACTGCGTCCCCTGCTTTCCAGGTGGGCTCGGGAGCCTTGCAACGCAGCGGCTCCTTCGGGAAACTCCGCGATGCCTTGCGGCGGAGCAGCGAGGTGCTGGTGAAGAAGCTGCAGGGGAGCAGCCCTCAGGAACCCCGGAACCCCGGGTGAGCCCCAGCAATCGCCCCGCTCGGACAGAATTCCCGGCTCCCCTTAGGCGACCGGGGTCGTCTCTGCCTCGTTGACTCTCCTCGGAGGCCGAGGGCTTGGATTTTCGTTCTGCCCCTACCTGGACCCTTCTGGAAAAAATATTCGTGGGGCGTGGTATTGGGGGGGAAATGCACCTGAAAAAGAGACCCTCGTGTTGGGTGCTTGAAAGATGGACTGCCTCTGAAGAGGGAGGCTCCGTTCTCAGCACTCACGCCCAGCAATTTACAAGGAGTTGGAGGAGAATGACCTGCCCTGTAGTGAAGACGGACAGAATTCTTCTGTTGTTGTTGTTGATCTTGTTCTTGTTGTTGTTCTTGTTCTTGTTCTTGTTCTTGTTCTTGTTGTTTAAAATATTTATTTTTAATATTTTCATACTCGCAATAAGTATGTGGATGTTGAACCTGTGGACCCAGGATTTTGTAGTAGTAGTAGTAGTAGTAGTAGTAGTAGTAGTAGTAGTAGTAGTAGTAATAATAATAATAATAATAATAATAATAATAATAATAATAATAATAATAAATAATGTTTTTATTTTTTTCACAGGATGAAGCGTGCAAGTTCTCTCAACTTCCTGAACAAGAGCGTAGAAGAAGAGGCGAGCCAGGTACGCAGATATTTGCCAGGCTGAGCTGTGTCTTTCCTAAAAAAAAATGTACATTTTGCAGGGTCGGGGTAGAGCATCCTGTGGTTGCTGAGCAACCACCCTTTCCATTTTGGGGAGTTTTAGGCCTTCAAAGGCTTCTGCTGCGGAAGGAAGCAGTGGTTGCTTAGCGACCATAGGATGCTTTTCCACTAGGCCTGGAAGAACCAAGGGAAGCCTGCCTGGGGGTTGCTAAACAACCACCTCGTGTTTTTGGCTATTCTTGAACCTCCGGCCCTCTGGCCCTCATAGTTTCGCCCCCAAATCTCCTCGCTCGTCCCGAGGAGAGGGGAGGCTGGGTAGGAGGAGGGTAGACCCCGGATGTTTGTCCTGAACTGTGTCGTCTTGCCGGCAAAAATAATTCTCCATAAGTTGTCAGGAAGCAACTTTTCCGCTCAAGACGCCTGGGGAGAAAACGGCTTTTTATAGCAATCATGCTGGTTTTAATAACTGGCACCTTTGGCACCCGTCCCCTCTTTGCATCATCCGTGTCTCCACCCGAGGTTTATTTTATTTTATTTTATTATTTATTATATTTCTTCCCCACCCATCTGGCCACTCTCGGCGGCTAAAAGATTTGGGGACAGGCATCATCTATTTTGCCGCCTCTCCCGCTTTGAGCCCGGCGGCACTCCCCGCCACTTGACTCTTTCCCCTTCTTGAACATTTTCGGTGACGCGGTGGCTTTTCTCCTCCCTCCCATCCACCCCCCCCCCGTCCCATCTTCCACCACCACCACCCCTAGGTTTCCAGTAGCCTGTCGGAGAGCCGGGGCCTGAGCGCCAGCAACGTGGACCTGTCCCGCAGGAGCTCCTTGTTGGCGTGAACGGAAGGCCGATCCATCCCGGTTTGGATCCTGACGGCCGGGGGCCGAGGCGCGCCCCTCTGCCTTCTCCGGGGGTTCTCTTCCCGCGAACTCTTGCTTCCTGCGGGTCGGCCGGAGAGGCGCCCAACCACGCTGGGTCACCCCCTTGCCCAGTGTCGGAGGAGCGGTAAACACCCTCTTCACTTGACTCACATGTATGGCACATACAAACACACACACAAACACACACATACCACACACGTCTTCCTCTCTGCACCGGATTCTGTTGCTGTCCTCGCTGTCGTGTTGTCCTTTGGAAAAGCCGCTCAGCCATCAATCCCTTTTTCTTTTGGGTTTTTGCTCCGTGTTCGTCCCCTGTAGGAAGACGGGGACCCTACGCAGAGATGGCCAAACCCTTCCTGTCGGCCATGGGGCTTCTTGGGAAGCTGATTGTCCTTCCTGGGGGTAGAAAGGGGGAAATCTTGGAGTTACCTTATAGGTGGTGGTGGTGGTGTGGAATCAGTAGCATAGCTTTAAAAAGTTGAGAAAAACTTGTTTGCAAAGAGAAAGGAAAATTCTAGAGCAGTTGTTCTCCACCGGTGGGACCCCAGATGTTCCTGGACTGCAACTCCCAGAAGTCTTCATCATGAGCTGAGCTGGCCAGGATTTCTGGGAGTTGTAGTCCAGGAACATCTGGGGACCCACCCGCGGTTAGAACCGCTGTTCCAGAGCAACCTCAGCTTTGTAATTTTTTTAAAAAGAGGGGAGCCACAGAGTGAGAAGGGCAGTGTTGGTCTCCTGACCTAGTAGTCTATATTGATTTGTTTGGTCCCGGGCGGGGGAAACTACAGCTCCCAGGCTTCCTTGCCGCAGCCCAAGAATCTGTCTCAATCTCATCTCTGTTTTCCTGTTCTGTCCTCAGGGAGACACTCTCCACGTTCTGATTCCTTCTTTGTCCTTGATTTCCCTGTAGCCTGTTTCTGGTTAGTAGCCCAAGGTCTTTGAAAAGATAAAGGTGTTTTTTAAATTTATCTATATCGCACACCACCGGTGGAGTAGGGTGATTGTGTTGCGGCCAGTGGAAAATGTTCAAGAAATGTCTGGTGATTCATCTTCATCCACACACATACATATTACACACACACATGGGCAGGGCCCAGCACAACATGTATCGCTTAACTTTATGTGTGTGAACCTACATGTGGTGACAGGAAGGCTTGGTAACCCTTCTGGGATGGCCTGAGAGGAAGGAAGGAAGCAGTTTTTGCTCTGTATTTAATTATGTTGCTGTAGAAATTAAAATGAGTAAATAAAGGAAAGGTAAAATAACTCAAATTTCTATTGGCTTTTTCTCACCCCCCTTCTTTTTTCAGCTTCTGTTGACTTGGTTTGGCCTCTGAGGAAGGGAGATTTGTGGGGTGGGGGTGGGGGTGGGTCAGTTCCTGGCCTTCCAGTGGACAATGAAAACCGTGGATAAAAGAGAACACCAGAAAATCCTCAAAACTGCTGTTTTGTGACAATAGCTTGCTTTACAGCCACTGTTTTGCAACAGTAGCTTGCTTTGCAGCTGCTGAATTATGAACGCCTTATTGGCGTTCTGGGATGCAATAGGGTTTTTAATATATTAATTATGTGCTTTTTATATTGGTCTGTTTATAATTGTTGTTTATTGTTTTGCTTATAAAACTATTATTGTTCTGTTTGGCGCCCGTTCACCTGATTGTAAGCCGCTTAGAGTTCTGTCTAGAAGATAAGCGGGATATAAATACAATAATAAATAAATAAATAAAATATTTATTTTTTTCCTCTGCCCGCCGTGGATAATGGAATCAGTGGATACTGAATCAGTGGATACTGTATACAATATAAAAATAGTACTCTTTTGCTTACAGCCATTAGCTGTCAAATTAAAACCCATCATCTCCCTTTTTGACCGCGCATACACCCTGCGGAAGCCTTTGCCCAGTCCAGTGTGGCGGGGCGAACTACACTTCCCAGCATCCCTGGCGGGGTGGGAGGGGGGCAGGCAGGCAGGCGCCGAGGCTTGGAAGGGCGTGGTGCGGCGGGGTTCGGGGGAAGCCTGGGGACTCCGTTTCCCAGGGTGCTCCGCGGGGGCGGCGGCCTCCGAAGGGGCGGAGTCATGGGTGTTGGCGTGTGGGGGAGGGCGGGGGGAGAGCGACTCTCCGGCGGGCCGGAAGGGACTCCATTTCCCGTCCGCGCCTGCGCGTGCGCCTGCGCAGTGATAAAGTCGCGCCTCAGGAGAGGGGAGGAGGAAGGAGCCGCCGCCATCTTGTGTGCGGGGAGCGACCGGGAGCCGCCAGCCAGGAAAGAAGGAGGAAGAGGAGGAAGAGGAGGAAGAGGAGGAAGAAGAGGAAGAAGAGGAAGGCAGGCAGGCAGGCAGGCAGGAGGGAGAGGGAAACCAGAGCCCACCACCACCACCGCCGCCGCCGCCATCATCATCATGAACCCCGAATAGTGAGTGGCTTGTTTAAAAAAAAAAGGGGGGGGAAGGGAAGGGGACGAGGAAGAGGAAGGAGGAAGGAAGGAAGGAAGGAAGGAAGGAAGGAGGAGGTGTCGTCCGGTCCCCTCAGCCTGGCTAACCTCGGGCACCCACCCACCGCCATGGAGGGCTAGGAAGGCGCCTCTCTCCCCCCCCCGCCCCACAAATGGGGGGTGGGGTGGGGGTCTCCAAAGGGAGGAGGAGAAGCAGTTGGTCACCCCACCCCACCCCCCCCCACCGCAGCAGCAGCAACACCAGCAGCAGCAGCCCCTGCCCTAGTTTGTAGGGCTTTTTATAGGGAAGGGTGGGGGGAGAGACTGGATGTGTGTGGGGGGGTGCCAGGAAGGCATCTCTCTGTGTTTCTCTCTCTCTCTCTCTCTCTCTCTCTCTCTCTCACACACACACACACACACACACACACACACACACCTCCCCCCCTAAGGATCCAGGCAACACATACCCATACACACACACACACACACACACACACACCCTGCACGCACACACACACACACACAAAGGATCCAGGCCAAAGTGTCCCTTGGTCCTTCCTCAGGCTGGCCCTCTTGGGACCCCCACCCCCACCACCACCCAGGTGTGGTAGGTGGGCGACACTCCACACACACACACACACACACCACGCAGCCTCTCCAGGGCCAAGGAGGGGCTCCTCGTGGTTGTTTTTGGTGGGGTAGGGTGGGGGGGGAATCTAATGCTTCTGAGATCTCCTCCCCCAGATTGGGAGTGAAGCTCCCAGCCTCTCAGGAAGGGAAGGCCGCAAGGCCAGGAACTGACCCCACCACCCTATCCCCCACACACACACGATATGGGGTGCTCTATGTGTGTGTGTGGGGGGGTTCATCTCTTTCTCTGCCTCTCCAGCATATCCAGTTTCCCTGCGCTATTAGATAGATAGATAGATAGATAGATAGATAGATAGATAGATAGATAGATAGATAGATAGATAGATAGATAGATAGATAGATAGAAGGAGGAAAAGATTAGATAGATAGGTAGATAGGTAGGTAGGTAGGTAGATAGATAGACAGATGTGTTCGTATGCTGTGTACTCTTATACCAAGTGTGTGTGTGTGTGTGTGTGTCCATGTCCATGGGTGGGGGTCGGTTGGTAAGCACTGGGCTCCGAGGCACATTAAATGCAGAAAATGCCAACAGGAAGCCCTTTGCTTTGTGACCCTTCTGGCCTCTCTCTCATCCCCCCCCTTGTTCTGATGCTTCCTTGCAAGGTTTCCTTCCAGTAAAAGAGAAACCAAAACCCTGTTTCTTCACTGGCGCTCCCTGGTTTCCTTTTCTCCCAACTTTCTTCCTCCTCCTCTTAATTTGTTTTGTCAAATGGACCCCTTCGGCCTCCCCGTTTCTGGCCCTTCCCTTTATTTTGGTTTTATTTTATAGGATTTGTGGCATGCCTGCTTCTCTTTCCAGGTGGGTTTCCTTTTGGTTTTCTAGTTCTTTTGTGTTCCATGGGAAAAGTCTATGTAAAAGTCTAAAATGGAACAGGAGAAACCCTCGGACTTACTCTTTCTACCTATCTCTGTGTTTATGTAAATGGATACCCTCTTATATAAATTTGTGTAGGCTTAATTGGACAATAATGGTATTCCTGGAAGTGCCTGTATCGTAACTCAGTTGTTTCCTAGCTAGGGATGGTGACCGCCAAGAAGATCACAGAGTGTTTTCAGGGTGTTTGTTTCTGATGGGTTGCCTTAAATATGTTAGAATCCTTGTTAAGCAATTTCTTCCTTGATTTTTCAGAGTGGGATATTAGGGTTAGTGTGTATGTATGAGTAACAGGCCCTTTAGGGGGAGATATAAGTCTCTACCATCCCGTTACCTCCATTAAAATGCCTTTTTTGTGCAGATGTAGAGACCTTGCTGTTATAAAAGGGGTTTGGGACTCAGAAATGGTTCGCTGGCCTAAATAAAGTGCAGCTTCTGTTTATGTCCTGCCTCACTAACAGAAAGCAGGGCGTTGGTAGCTCTCCTTTTCCCTGCAAGGGTGCGACCCAAGCCATGGTTTACTTCAGAGTCGATCTTATTTAATCTTAGTTGAGCTTGCTTCCAAGTAAAAAGGCCTAGAAGCAGGAAAAAGAAATCCTGTGTTTACCTCCCATCCTAGTTAGTGAAACAGACTTCTTTTTTAAATCAATACTTGACATTTCTGCCCAGTTTGCAACGTGCTGAAAGAGTTCTTCCAATACTCTTCTTTATCCTGTTCTTCGGGGTTGGGAAAGGAAGTATTGTACCCGCCCAGGCAGGTGATTGTGTCAGGGCAACTGTTAGATTATTTCCTTTGCTAGGCACTTGACCACGCAAGTGAAAACTTGATATTCTAGTCGCACAAAGCTAGTGTTGTGTCACAGATGGGATAATCTGGAAAGTGCTCTGTGCCTGCTGTAAATTACCTATTAAACAAATTAATTAATTAAATAATTATTATTTTTTAACGCCGCCCAAGGCGACTTGCATCATCTTCCGTAGAAGTTAATCTTCCCGAGAAGTTACACGATCAGTTCTGCTTTCTTTTTTGTACTAGGCTGTGTCCTTAAGAATATGCCATTGATTCTGACTTAACAGTGGCCCTTTCCGGTTTTTCTAAGTAGGGCGTATTTTGCTCAGAAGTGGGTCATCATTCGCTCCTTCTCTGGGAACATGAAGTGTGCCCAAAACTACATAGGCTGGCTTTTTTTTACTCAAGAAGGACATTGAGGAACTGAACTCCCAGATCTTTAGAGGATCCCACTCAAATACACCCATTCTCAACTTATAATGTGGAATAAGGAAAGGCAGGAGGTAGTTAACATGGGGGTGGGCAGCCCCCAAGAAATATTGAGTGCTCTACTGGGGAATGTGTTTAGTGAGAAGGACGGGAAACAAACCTTTAACTCCAGATGGGTCTATTTTGCATTAAACGTTGGCGGTTCGTTACCGCCAGTGGTTCCTGGCCTTGGCTCCCCAAATGTTCTTGGACTACAACTCCCAGAAATCCTGGCCAGCACACCTCGTGGTGAAAAGGCTTTCTGGGAAGTTTTAGCCTGAGAACATTCAGAGACCCACGGTTGAGAAACACCGAGACAGCATCACTATCAGGACTTTTCTGGATCCTATAAAGTGACCCTAGAAATGTTATTGGGGGGAAAAATTCTTACCAGGTCAGTGGCTTCTCCTTGTCAAAGCAACCCCCGTGGAAAGAAAGGAAGAGACAAGTTCTCAATAAAAACAAAAAACGGGTTTTGAACTAAGAAACGGATGGAGACCCTTTTTGTGAAAGCAATGCATAAGACTAGTGTAACAGGATTTACAGCTAACCAGAGCCAGAACCTGTAGCAGAAAGGGTCAGTCTCGCTTTGACCCAGCATAAAATCGGAAAAATACATGTTTATAGCATATATTTTAATTGTAAACCATGCTGGTTCACCCTTTCTAAAAGGACACGTGGACCAGAACATGGTTACATTTGAGTTTTTACGCCCTTTGCATTTTTTTGAATCCAGTTCTGTGCCTTTTTTTTTTTTTTGAATAGCTCACAAAAGAAGGTATGGTAGGGAAAAATGTCTGCTATTATTGGAATGTCCAGAATTTCAGACGCTGTGTTAACCTGAGGCACTAAAGTCCCCTTCCTTTCCTGCATTACAGTTAAAGCATTGCCCTTGCAACTGCCAGTGCTCCTCTGAACATGTGCAGAGTGCTTTTTCCTTTCACTCAGGAACCAAACTAGAGGCAAGTTCTGATATGGAGTCGAATTTTAGTATGGGTTTTCTCGAGCAAGGACTTCAGTAGGGCTCCCCTACCTTAATTTTATGGATTAAGGATGCATTCATCCTCTCTGGGGCTGAAGCTGACAAAATAAAACCCGGCCATCGCGTTTTGTTTTTAAAAACCTTAGAAGTGTCAGGCTTGCTCTTAGAAGGAACACATGCATGTCATCTTGATAACGTGAGTTTCAAAAGGAGATGGCCTCAAAAAGCTGCATTTCCTTTTTGCGTACCGTTTTGGACACGGCATGTGTTCCAAACACAAAATACTCTGGCGTTCTCCTCATTCGAGGCCACCGGCTTGCTCAGGCCCCCGTGACCTTCGCGACATTTGGCAAGCAGGTCGGTGCCACCTCTTGAGGTGGTAATTCCCCACCTTAGGTCCCCCAGATGTTCCGGCACCACAGCTCCCAGAAACCCTGGCCCAGCCCGCTGGTGGCTAGAACTAGGAATTTTAGTCTGGAAGCATCTGGGGACCCCCAGGTGAGGAGCCGTCGCTTTTAGAGGCCCATAGCTCCGCTCACCTGACTTGCAACAGGGATTGCACGCCACCTGGAAGGATAGTTCCGCGCACCTCTGGGAAACCCAGAGCCCAGTGATTGAGGGTTGACCCCAGCCGCTGTGGTGCCTGACTGGGGTCCGTGCGAGAGGAGACGGTATCTCTTGCGAAAGAACCAGGCACCGATGGATTTGTGACACGAAGCATTTTTTGGTGCTTGGAAGCACCGTCGGTGGTCAGGCTCCCTTTGCTTACGAGGGATTCGGCGACAATCTAGTAGGTTTTTCCTAGCACCGCTTCCACCCAAGGTGAATCCTTTTTGGGGGCCACAGAAAAGAGCTGGTGTAGCACGGCAGCTGAGCGGCGCGACCAGGGAGAGCCAAATTCAAACTCTCTCTTGCATTAAGTCTAAACAATCAATACACCCATTCTGGGCTACGTTTGACTGTCATTTGCAATTATTGCCTTAGTTATGGCTAGAAAACCTAAATTAGGTGCTGCTGAATGTATTTTGTGTATGTGTTTTATTTATGCCGTTAAAGGTTTTGGTTGGATTTGGATTAAATCCATCCAAGGTGGTCGGTCGTAAATGGACCACCGTTGGCGATCCACGGAGTGGATCTCCCATCCGCCTTCTCAGTACGACTCTGACGGCCCTTCCAGGTGTTCTTTGTCTCCTGGGACACTGGGTCTCCACGCAGCTGGATTTTGCTGGCAGGCCTTCGCGAGCACTGCCGAATCCCCCGCTGGGACCCACACTTCCCTCTGAGAGCCGCATCGGGCCCCTTCCTCGTGGGCATTTTTTTTTCTGGATCAGGAACTTTTGCTCCAAGGAAGGCTTGGGGCATCTTTCCGGGTGAGGACGGATGAGCAGAACCGAGTCTGTATTTGGAGCTGGCTTTGTCCTTGCAAAGGCGTGGTCGGAAAGTTTCGGCAGAGGGGATCTATACCAAATACTTTACCCACCTAGCCCCTTGGCCATCCTGGGGATGCTGGGATATGTTTTCCACAAAATAAGGGAGGGTAGTGGGGGCCTTTTCCCCGGTTCTGAAGAAGATCCCAGGAGATGTGCAGATCTGGTCTCTCCTATCCTGTCTCTGTGAGGCTGAAACGACTTAAATTCCAGCCAGGATGGGCCATCAGGAGTTGTTAGCCTTCTTAAGGCCACCCTTGTCTGCAGCGGAGGCTCAGCTGGGGCTGGAACCCGGGTTCAGACCCGGCGGCCCGATATCTCCTCATCAAACGGCCTTTCCTCCCTTTCTGCAGATTACAGATGGCCCCTCCCTCCCGGGGCTGAATCAGGAAAATTGCCAACGCATCGTCTCGTGACACACTCTCTCTCTCAATGCCCGGCCACTTCCTGTCACCTCTCCCTGCAACTAAGTCAAACACTCCGATTGGGAAACTTCCTTCCCTCTGGCTGTTGGGGTTGAGCCGTTCGGACCGCCTGGGGTTGTGCCAGGGCCCTCTCTGAGCAGCCTGGCGTGGCCGGGGAGGGGTGTCTAGGTGGTGCTTTTCCTAAGCAGCAGGAAACCTTGAGCCATTCCACGACGATGACTAAAAGTGACACCTTTCCCGGGCCCTTGGGTAGCTCCACTTAATTGTCTTCGAGGCTTCCCATCCCGTGGTGCTTGACAGCCTTGAGGGGGGAGCCCGTGATAAGATGCCAAAAGGGGGAAGCCTTTGGCTCCGGTCGACGGAACTTAAGTTACCACCCTCGAGCTGCATAGGTTTTCTGCCAGATTCTGAACGCGCAAAAACTATTCCCGAAAACTTTGCAGATTTTAATATAGTCCACACTACCCTTGGCTAATTAAAAAATTATTTAAAAGTATTAATTGCTGAACTAGCCCCCGTTTGTCGGCGTCCTCCTGGAAGCGTGGCGTCCAGAACTGGGCGTGAGACTCTTGGAGGAGGCCTCAACGGGGCTGAATGGCGGGGAAGTAGTTTGCAATTCCAAGTTTTGCAAAGGCTGGTTCAAGGCAATTGCAGTGAATGTTGCTGCAATCAGGTATCGGTGGTTCCCAAGGGTGACGGTAGAACGAAACCGAGGCGAAGGTAGGAAAGGAGAGAGCACGAAACCCGGGCTTGCTCCTTTGCCGCCCGTCACCGATTAATTTGAGCGTGTTGTCGCTTTTTGCTGGACTTTAACCTTAGTACGTGTGATCCCGGCCATTGGCCGTAAGGGGCTGCGGGTGATCTGAGTTGGCAGTCTGACACCACAGCAGGCAACAAACTGGGAAAAGGGACGGATCCAGGAGGGTTATTAGGATTAGGAGGTTGGGTGGCAGGGTTCCACCCTAGCCTTTGAGAAGGGTGAAACCCCCCCCCTCTTTTAGTTGAGGCATGATCCCTGCCCTTCTGGAGAGCTGCTGAGCTTGGAACCCCTTCCTTTTAAGCCTTCAGCTTCCGGGAAGCTCTCTCTCTGTGTGTGTGTGTGTGTGTGTGTGTGTGTGTGTGTGTGTGTGTGTGTGTGTGTGTGTGTGTGTGTGTGTGTGTGTGTGTGTGTGTGTGTGTGTGTTTGCCGGTTTGTGAAGGCCCGAGAGACTCCTCTGAGGCATATGTGTGTCTGGTGGCCGTCTACCGCTCTCAGCGTGGCTTCAGGCTTCCCCGAAGCTGACACACTCAGGACAAGTTGGCTGTTCTTCCTTGGGGCTGCGTGCGATGCTGGGGGGGGGTCTTGAGGTCCCAGCTCTTTGAAGGAGAGGTAGAAGAGCATCACCAGGTCTTGCTACAGTCTGTAACTCCCCACAAACACACCCACATCACCACCACCACCACCACCGCAAAACAGAAATAACACTCTTTGCCTGAAACTCATGGTTGTATTTGTTGAACTTCTACTTGTAGGCCCTGTCTTTGAGGTTGTGTGTGTGTGTGGGGGGGTTAGGGTTGCCTGGCATGGTGGATTTCACAGCTGGCCACCCTCCTGCCCCACCGGCTGGGAACGATGGGTGTTGGCAGCCCGAGAAGAGCTGGGCTGAGCTTCCACGCTTGGACCCAAATACGTCAAGGAATGGACTTCTTGGTGGTGAAATGCACATTTTAACCAATTTCACATGGTGTGTTCCCGCCGTCGTTGCAGAATAGCTGCCAGGTACTCCTAAGATTCGGGGGGTGGGGGGTGGAATCCTTTGAGACGTCTGTCAAGAAAAGCCAACTTGGGCCTCGAGGGAGGAGGAGGAGGAGGAGGAGGAGGAGGAGGAGGAGGAGGAGGAGGAGGAGGAGGAGGAAGAAGAAGAATGAAACCTGGAGCGTTCAGGGCAGGAAGTTGGTAACCCTTTTACGGCATCTTCTGGTTTCCCAACAGGAGGCCTTTGCTTCTCCTTTTGTACTCGCAACTTGTTAGACTTTTAACGTGTTTGTTTGCCCTCCGGATTTCATTAAAGAGCTTGAACCTGTGTGTAGGGCACCTGTGGGGATATGGCAAATACTCAGAGCCTTTTTTTAGACAGCCCGCGCGCTCCTCGCATAACATGCGACCGTGTCTGGGATGGAGGCAGCACCGTACCAGCCGTGACCACGGAAGGTAGCCCCTCTCTCTCTGTCTGTGAACGCCAGTTCTTGTGTGTCTCTCTTTCCAGTGACTACCTGTTCAAGCTGCTTCTGATCGGCGACTCCGGCGTGGGGAAGTCTTGCCTCTTACTACGGTTCGCGGTGAGTATCCGGCCCAGCCCGAAAAGCCGGGAACCTTCCCTCCCGGCCCTCGGATCTGTCGTCGGGAGTTCTGGGCTGCCTCTTGGCGATACGTTTTCCAAAGCTTGTGTCTGAGGATTGGGAGTTGCAGCAAAAGGGCACAGACTTTGGACTAATCCCCTTGGAATCTCTTCTCCCCCTCCCCCCCCCCCGTGCAGCTCCAGCTAATGAAAAATCACATGCCAATCCAAAAAAAAAAAAGCCACATACACCAAAAAAACCACCCTAATTTTTGCAAGTAAACAAAAGCTGCATTTTCCTTACACATCTTCACATACTCCCAGTGATTGGCTACAGATAAAGGGGCTTTTCCCTCCCCCCACCCCCAGATCTTTGCACATACCTGGCATGTCGTGCCGGTGGTTCTGGGGTGGCTGGGTGTGTAGTTTTAAGGCTTTGCCGTTTGCTGCCTTGGGGACGGTTCCAAAGAGGGCGCCCCTGATGCCCTTTGCCAAGACAGAGTAGGGAAGGTTTTTTTTTTAAAAAAAAAGTTTTCCGTGTAGATTTAATGGTTAGGCAGATTAGAGTTAGAAACATGTCCCCGAGAATGGCAAGGCACCAGAGATCTACCCACTGATTGGCGCTACTTCCCGCTTGATGCTGCTCCAGGCGGGTCGCTTATCAGAGCGAGATGTGGGAGAAAGATTCTGTTGGATCCACGTATTCACAATTGCCCATTTTGCGCGTGGATTATACTGTCATCTCATGCTGAAATCCTGCTTGGCGAATTCAGAGCAGTGCTACGTCTTCTGTTTGAAGCTGGCTGGGCACCGTTACCTGAAAATGTTTACCCGTCTTATTTGCATCATGGTGCGCGTTGGGGATCTTTTTTTTTTTTTTTTAAGGGCAAGAAACGATCACTGCATTGCCTCCTTGATGCACGTGGGGCGAATGACAAGTTCCGGTCTTGCTTTTCTGCCCCATTGATCATGTCTCTGCTTCCTCCCCCCCCCCCCTCCTAGGATGACACCTACACAGAAAGCTATATCAGCACCATCGGAGTGGACTTCAAAATCCGCACCATCGAACTGGACGGCAAGACGATCAAGCTGCAGATTGTGAGTGCCGAGGGGCCGGGGCCGGGGCCAGCTTCCTGCCGGGCCTCGGAAGTGGGGGGGGGGACAGGATCCAGTGTGGAAGGGGAGGCTTCCCCCGCTCTGGGTTCCAAAGGCATCTCTTTTCCCTCTCTCTGGGTAGCCTCAGGGAAGAACCTGGGACCGAATGTCAAGCAGTGGACTCAGAAATAACCCCCCATCCAAAACCTCACTGCATCTTTTGCTTTTGAATGTACGTGATGAGCAAGCGGGCACTGTCCCCTTTGCTCTCAAGCCGTTCTGGGCTGGCTTCCCTCGCCGATTCGTTGTCAGCTGAGGGGGGCATTTTGCCTGCCAACCCTTGTGCGTGGATGACCCTGGTCTAAGATAAAAGGAATCCGTGGCCTTCCATATGAACGAGGAAACCTTGTCTTCATCCTCTGACCCATAAGTTGCAAACATCATACAGAAGGCCATCTGGACCAGAGTTTGGGTTTTTAAACGTGCAGGTCCCTTGGTTTCCTTTGCCCGAGCTTGGGCAGTTGCGGCGTTCAAGGTGTCATTTTCAGCTCCCCTTCTCCCCTCCCCCGTGCTTTTTTTCCTGGGTTCTGTCATGTGGTTTAATTTACCACCCTCCGAGCCCAGCTCTTGTGGCGCGGATAAAGTCGGCCATTCATTCACAATACACTCATTCATTTCAAATCTTTCAGGCTCCTTTCCCCTTCTTCTCTAATAAAGGTGTAGGAACAGGTCTTCGAGTTAACTTTCTCGTACTGGACAAGGGACTGATTATCCCGCCCCCCCTGTACAGATTTATGGTGGGATGAGAGTTGCAGGCAGCCCCACGGATGCTGAAAAAGGTGGAGGCCTTGAAAACTATTTATTCTATAGCCTCTGTCTCTCTCTCTCTCTCTTTTTCTATTTATTTATCACTGTTTCACTCTATCGCTATACTGCTGTATCGCTCTATTGCTGTATCACTGTATCTATCGCTGTTTTACTCTATTACTTGCTGTTTCACTCTATCTATCTAGTGTCCAGTTCTGGCAGGTGCACTCTGGAAATAAATGCAGATAGGTATTTCTGGGGGTTCCTTATTTAATCTTCTTCAGCCAGAAGCTCAAATTAATCAGTGCATCTTGGTCCTACCCATCGGGGGGGGGGGCAGTTTCCTGCTGTAGAAGGACTGTTACTCTAATTTATTTATTTATTTATTTGTTATATCTCTATACCGCCCATCTTCCGGACGGAACTCTTGGGCGGTTTAAAATTAAAACAAGAACAACAAGATATTACAAAAAGGCAAGTAAGAGCTAATAAAATAAAGAGGGGCAAAACCCTCCACAAAAGACGACGCGGGCGGCAAATAAGAAAAAAAATTAAGTAAAAAGGTCGCCATATGCCTCTAAGACGTGGAAGGTGCGCTGACAGTGCTGAGTGTTGTTTTCTTCTCCGTGTCTCCTTTCCTTCTTAGTGGGACACAGCGGGGCAGGAACGGTTCCGGACGATCACCTCCAGCTACTACCGAGGGGCGCATGGCATCATTGTAGTATACGACGTAACGGACCAGGTAGGTAGAGGGGTGGGGGAACAAGAGTGTTGTTGATGGAGCAGCCGTGGTCGGTATTCATTCCTTGCACATTGGGACGGATCAGCTCCACGCCGTTTCTGCAGATGATTCAGGGCCACTCTGCAGTCACAACACCACACATCTTTATGAATCTTCCCCCCCCCTTGTGGCATGGATTACAGACTTGGGGGGGGAGTTAGCTCAGACAATGTCTGCTCAGAGATGCTCCCCACCCCCCACCCCGACAAGGATTTCCTGCCTTGAGCAAGGGGTCAGGAGCTATGGCCTTGTTGGCCCCTTCCAACTTCAAGGTTCTATGATCTTAATACACGCAACCTGTCTTGTAGTGCTGTTTAAAAATAATAATAAATGGAGGTAGAATCATAGAATCATAGAGTTGGAAGAGACCTCAAGGGCCATCTAGTCCAACCCCCTGCCATGCAGGAACCCCCATCACAATATTTCCGACAGATGGCCATCCAGCCTCTGCTTAAAAACCTCCAAAGAAGGAGACTCCACCACCCTTTGTGGCAATATATTCCACTGCCGGACAGCTCTAACCGTCAGGAAGTTCTTCCTAATGTTCAAGTGGAATCTCTTTTCCTGTAGTTTGAAACCATTGCCCCGAGTCCTAGTCTCTGAAGCCATGGAAAACAAACCTGTTCCCTCTTCAATATGACATCTTTTCAAATATTTAAACATAGCTATCATATCCCCCCTCAGCCTTCTTTTTGAAAGGCTAAACATTCCCAGTTCCCTAAGCCGTTCCTCATAAGACATTTCCTCCAGACCCTCAAGCATCCTGGTCGCCCTCCTCTGGACCCGCTCGAGGTTGTCAACAGTGTCCAGGATTGCAGGAGAGCTTCATTGCTGCTTGACTCACGTAAAGCAAAAGCAAAAGCAAAGCAAAGTGTTCTGCTTATATACCACCCCATACCACTCCAAGAAGTCTCTGGGAGGTTTACAGTTTTTAAATTACAGTCATGCAGGCCACACATTGCCACCCCCACCCCCCCCCCACCCCAGCAAGCTGGATACTCATTTTACCGACCTCAGAAGGATGGAAGGCTGAGTCAACCATGAGCCAGCTAGTACGTGGGATCGAACCCCAGGTCGTGAGCACAGTTTTACCTGCAGGGCAGGCATTTAACCACTGTGCCACGAGGCTCCTGAAACAGAAGAGAACAGAGCTAAAAAAAAATTTTTTTTTGGAAAAGCTGTCCTACAGGGAAGCAGGATCTGTTCTGGAGTTGAATTAATTGCCCCATTGCTGAAGAAGTTCCAAGGCCACCCTTCTAGATGGTTAGTCCAATACTGTTTAATAGACAAGAACTCTTACGTTACAGCCCAGGTAGCAAAGTTTTTTTATGGCCGCTATACGCAAGAGAGCAGAGATTACCTCGACCATCCATCCATCTTCCTGATGTTTTTACCCATTCGCAGTTTTACTCTTTTTCACTGTTTTTATGATTCACTGTATATTTGCTTATACGGGTCATACGGCCGCAATAAACTTGAACTTGAACTTGATCTGTTCTGGATCTTCCCGAGAGCAAGGCACGTAACAACGGGCTCGAAGTCAGGAAGCCAAATTCTGGTTGACGACCAGGGGAAAAAAAAAACCAGTACAAGAGCAGTACAAAAATTGGACCAGTGAAAGCCGATGAACGCTCCAACGTTGGAGGGCGTTCGGGATCAGTGTCAGGCAGCCCCCTGGCGGGGATCCCTGTGCCTCTTCCCCATGAGGACTAGGAACGTGTCCTTCTTTCAAACGGAAGCGCCCAGGCATGTCCGAGGCTTCCTCCTCTTTGTGTGGCCTTGTGTTGTGATTTTATTTTATTTTTATTTTGGCGCGCAGGAATCGTACAACAATGTGAAGCAGTGGTTGCAGGAGATCGAGCGTTACGCCAGCGAGAACGTCAACAAGCTGCTCGTGGGGAATAAATGCGACCTGACCACGAAGAAGGTGGTGGACTACACCACGGCCAAGGTGAGGGGCTTGTTGAGTCACGGTGTGGTGTGTGTGAGCGTGTGTGCGAGTGTGTGTGTGTGTGTGTGTGATGTAGTATAGAAACATCTGAACAAGGACTCTCAGGTCTGAAACTTTTGTTAGGAATAGCAATCTTTATTGTCATTGCCCCCTTGCAGGAACAACGGAATTTCGTGGTTGCTATATGCAACTCATTTTCCCCGTTCACAAATGTCAGAGGATGTTGGGTTGTTTTTATCTCGGTTGCCTTCAGATTTTTTTCCCCTCCATCAAAGTTTCTGTGGTTTTAAAAGCCGTATCTATGGAGAGGAGGTGACCTCAGAAGCCTTCAGAACCCCCTGTAAGCACAGGGCTTGTGTCCAATCCCATGCCAAAATTATTGAAATCCAAATTTCCATCCTGAGTGTGCATTTGATCCCTCTTCCTGCCCCCCTCCACCCCGGGTTCCATTTCTTTCTCGATTGTTGTCGTTTGTTTTTGAAATGCCGTTTTCAGAAGGGTTACACAGTCTGGGGCCAGCCCAGCCGGAGGGGAAATCAGCTTTAACGTCCCAAACTGTGCCCACGCCGGCTTTATGCCCTATCACATTACGTGGAATTTCTGTCCGACAGTGTCTGGTTCCAGATGCGCCAATCCTCACAGTGGCCGCGGAGCACGACTCTTCACCCGGACAGCGAGATTTGAACAAAAGAAATGTCGTCTGCCCCATTTAAAAAAAAAAACAGAAAAAGTAGACACTGCCTTTTCCCTCCCTCTGTCCCAACACTGCTTTAAAAGGCATGTCCAAACTTCAACCCTCCCGATGTTTTGGACCACAACTCCCAGAATTCCAAGCCTGTATGGCAGGCATGTCCAAACTTCGGCCCTCCAGATGTCCAAACTTCGGCCCTCCAGATGTTTTGGACCCCAACTCCCGCAGTCCTTTGTCATTGCCAATCTAAACTTAGAATTCTGGGAGTTGTGGTCCAAAACATTCAGGAGGGCCAAAGTTTGAACATGCCTGCCACAAAACAAAAAACAACACCCAGAACCTTTTCCTTCCTTCCTCCCTCCCTCCGGCCTGCAGGAATTCGCCGACTCCCTGGGGATCCCCTTCCTGGAGACCAGCGCCAAGAACTCCACCAACGTCGAGCAGTCGTTCATGACGATGGCCGCCGAGATCAAGAAACGCATGGGCCCCGGGGCCACCTCCGGCGGTGACCGGCCCAACCTGAAGATCGACAGCACCCCAGTCAAACAAGGCGGCGGCGGCTGCTGCTGAGAGGAGACAGGGACACGATGGCGTCGGCAGGGGAGGGGGGCAGTGGCGGGAGGAGGAGGAAGAAGGGGGTGAGGCTGGAGGGTTTTTTTGGGGGGAAGGAAAGGCGCTTGCGCCTCCCCCCTTCTCTGCCGCCTGGCTGCTGCCGTCCTGCTGTTTTTCTTCTTCTACTCCCGAAGGCGGTTTTTCCCGGATGATACCTCGGTGGAGGGGGACGGGGCCTCCCTCCCTCCCCCCCCTTTCTAGCTCAGCGGCTCCGAGCGCTGCTGGGGCGTGCTTGGCCTGTTTTTATTTTTTTTTTCATTTTTTTATTTTTAGTCTTGAATCCCCCACACTTAACTTTGTCCGGGCGGGGTGGGGTGGGGCTATTGAAGAGGGTGGGGTGGGGTGCTCTGTACAGATCCAAGCCTTTCCCCACCGCCTGGAGAGACGGGCAAGGGCGATGCGTGCTCCGGCAGCCTCCCCCCTCACCCCCCCCCAACGGCCCGGGCAAACGTTCCGGTTTTATTATAATAATTATTATTTTTTTCTGTTTTGCTCGGTTTGTTTGGGGCTGCCCTCCCGCTTCCAGTCCTCTCCTCCCCATCTGCCTTGCTTGCCCCTCTTTCTAGCTGTGATTCTCCCCTTCCCTTTAAAAAAATTCTCTTTGAGGGAAGGGCTTTTGTATTTCTCTTGCTGACCCCTACCCTGCCATGCTTTGGGTATCCTTGGAGTCCCTCTGCCGTGTGTGTCTCCGTCCCACCAGGATTGGATCGGCATCGCGCCAGGGGCAAGGTTTTTGCTGGCAGGCCAAGATCCGGATCACCTCTCTGTGTCTGTGTGTCTCTCTCTTCCTCCAACCTTCCTTGTCCCCTTTTTTCGGAAAGTGGCAATGCTCCCCTCCATCCCCTGCATGCGACGTGAGCTTCCTTTTTTTTGCCTGCGACGGGGACTCGCCCTCTCCTGTTGAATCTGCCCGCAGTTTCTCATCCGATTTATTTTCCTTTCTCCCACGGAAGCCTCCTTCCCTCCCAGCCTCTCCGCTTTTCCGGAAGCTCTTCCTCACTGGAGCCTGTCCACACACAGACCCCCACCCCCCCGGTCACCATCACCACCTTCTTTCCCAGCAAGGGACCTTGCTGGTTGCCTGCAAAATGATTATACACCATCTACACACCCTACTCGCTCGCTCCCTCCCTCGGGGGCGCTGCTTCCCACGATCTCACGCGCCAGGTGGGTGCCTTTGGAACCGATTTCACTCTTTTTTAAAACTCGGAACTGGGCAGAAAGAGAAAATGAGGGGTGAGCCATTCCCCCCGTCTCTCCAAAAAAAGAGTCAGCATTCCACACTCGATGAATGTACCTTTTGTGCCGCTCGGAACGCACTGGCCTTCACCAATGGCTCCTGGCGCCGTCTCAGCCCGGGTCCGCTCACTCGTGGCCATCTCGGCCGCCTTTCACGCGCTCTCTCTCTTTTTCCACCCAGTCCCATACTGGTATTTGCAGAGCGGTGCCACTGGGGGCCTCCTCTCACCCTCCCGGCCACGCCTTTCCCCTCCGTGTATCCGTGACCAAACCGAAGCCCGTCCGTTCCCCCGCTGGTCCTGTGCGTTGGTGCCCAGACATGGCTGTATGCTCTCTCTTTTTCTCTCTCTGTGTGTGCGTGTTTGGTTCTCTCCCTTGATTTTTATCCCCCTAGAAAGGTGGGTTTTCAGAATTAACATCCCTGTTCCCTTTGCACCGTTCCTCCTCTCTCCCTTTTATTTAAGGACTGTCCGGGACCCTGCTGGGCCAGGCTGTGGGTGGAAGGTTGTTCTTCTCTTCTTCTTTTTTTTTTGGTCGGCTTTTTTTGTTTGTTTGTTTCTCCACAAACGGAATTAAAAAAAAACACGAACGAGAGGAAAAGAGAAAAGGAAAAAAAAGACACCAATAAAAACATAACCGCCCTCTGCAAAAAGGAGGGACTTTGAGGTCTGCCTACATAGCTCGTCTTTCTTCCTCTGCGGGCTGCCGGTGTGTTTGGTGGGGGTTGCGGCCGGGATGTTTGCAGTGTCTCTGAAATGTATTTTTTGGGGGTGGATTTTAATGATCTCAGCCCACCTGGTCAGAAACATAGCCCAAGCTTCTTGGTAACAACATTGCTTTCCTTCTTTATATATTCCCCCCCCCCCAAGATGTCCTGGTTAAATGCCACTATGGGGGGTTTGCAGGTACACGGCAATTGTACTTCTGGCTGCAATTCCTGGATAAACGGAGAGCAATGCGGTTGGGTTGCTATGGCTCCTGTGCCTTTTCTTTCTCTCCAAAGGGACGAACAAGAAAACTTGGCGGAGGAAATACTCCCAGCGCCTTGTCTCTTGGCGAGTCAAGGATGCTGCAAAGATCATCAGGATAGTTGCGCTGACAACCAGTGGGCTCGCGACAGCCACGGCTGCGTTGCCGTTTGGGGCCGGGCTGGGCGAGCCTCAGAGAGACGCTGGCTCTGCCTGTCTTCCTTGCGGCGGCCAGAATTGCAGCACTACCTGATGCCTCCGTGTGCCTTGCAGTGGGTCGGGGGCACAGCAGCAACCAGCCCGGCGGCCACCAAAGAGGGAAACTGGATTGTGCAGTGCCGTGGTATATCAGCAGGACTCGCGAGGGTTGTACGTGGAAGCGGTTAGTTTCACGGAGGCATCGTATCGATCCCCGTGTCTCCTCCCGCTTGCACCTTGGACTTCGCTGAACCTGGCATCGTGCACGGGACTTGGGTCGTGTAGAACATCTTTCCACTGGCTGCAGCTCACGTGTCCCTCTCTCGGCCCCGGGATCCGCAGCGCCTTTCGGTACGAAGGTGCCTTAAGGTCCTCGGCTGTCCGGCCACTGTGGACTTGTCCCCACTCGTCCGTTTTTTCACTTTGCCCGCTTGGTGCCCGTTGGTATATTTCCTGGCTGCACCCCCTGAAGTATCCATCTTGGGGCTTCCCTGCCCGTTCTCCGTACTCTGCGTAGTTTTCAAAGGCTTTCTTGGGCTCCTTCACCAGCTCACGTTTTTCCTTGCCAAGTTTAAAAGGCCCAGAAGTGAAAACACCCCATAAAATAGTTCTTGACCGATCCTTGCATGCTACTGATGATAAACCTGGCAAAGCTGAGCGGTCCTAAATCCGATCTTGGCTTTGGAGGGGAAAATCCCAAGATAGGAATCGGGGGTGGGAGGAAAGAAGGCCCTGTAATGGGTGATATCGGAGGCAAGCAGTAAATAATTATTGTAAACCGCCCGGAGTTCTGTTAGAAGATGGGAAATAGATAAATAAATAAAGGGCTGTGCAGCTGCTTGTGTTCCAGGGAGGAGGGGCCAGTGTTAATTGTCAGACTGAAAATCTCCAGGATCATTGTAGAAATGGCAGGCGAAAGCAGGCCCGGTTTTAGGGGGCACGAGATGACCCGGGACAGCTTTGCCGCCAGGAGAAAAACTGTGATAATCCGGTAACAAAGGACTTTATTTGGAGAAATCCCCTAGGATGGTGGTAATGGCAAACCTTCAGCACTCCAGATGTATTGGACTGCAACTCCCACAGGCCTTTGTCATTGGCAATACAGGCTTGGGATTCTGGGAGTTGTGGTCCAAAAACATCTGGAGGGCCGAAGGTTCGCCACCACTGCCCTAGAGCAGGCATGCCCAAACTTTGGCACTTCAGAGTCCAGATGTTTTGGACCACAGCTCCCACAGTCCTTTGACATTGGAAACACAGGCTTGGAATTCTGGGAGTTGTGGTCCAAAACATCTGGAGGGCCGAAGTTTGGACTTGCCTGCCCTAGAGCCACAAGCGCTCTCCGGTCGATTCGCCTCTTGGGAGGACGAAATGGGCTTGGGTGCTTTTAGAAGCGAGGGCTGAAGGATCCCGGGTCTTAATTAAGGAAGGCATTCTCAAGAGTAATTAACTAACGAGAGGCAGCTGGGGTCCTCAGGTGACCACATGGCAGTCAAGGAACCATCCTTGAGGCTTGAGCTTGCCACTCTGTTTCTTTCCATCGCCTTGGCCTCCGACTCCAGCTTGTTGGCCGATCTCCTCGCCTTCACTTTCTCTCATCCAGGTATGTATCTGAACCGTGGTTCGGCTGCCCGGCTTTCGCCTCTGGTCCAGCTCCTTGAAACACCCACCCCCTCGCTATTCAGTGTTTGAACAGGGCTAGCTGCAGCATGGGCCGTTGGTTGCCTTAGGAGCTGGGTGTGCTTTTGGTGTTAGCCTCCCTGGCTTGGTGGCTTCAGGAATCGTCTTTCTATAGCCCGTAGACTCTTGCCACTCTTAAAAGACTCAATCCTTGATGTATTGCCTTCACACTTTCAAAAGGTACGCACTCCGCGACTTCTGTCTGCGACAATAGATCAAGCAGGGGTTCCCCCATTTTAATTAAGCAACTCATGAATTTTAACTTGCGGACGAGACGGCTAGCATTTGGGGCTGGGCATTTGTAGGCGGCGTAACCCAACAAGGGTGTTTCCTCACTGGTTTTTCAAGGGTCTGGGGTGGGTGCTGGCGGTTTGAATCGGGAAACAGGATTTGATGGACCCAATAGATGCTAAGTCCCGTTGCTATTCTGGCAAACATCTCCTTTATCCATTTTATCTGGCTGCTGACGTCCAGACTCTGGACTGCAGTAGGATCCATGTATCCACAAAGGCATACCTACACCGTGGATGCTAAAAAAATCAACCAGACAGATGATAACAAATATAACACATCGCATGTTCTCTGGCTCTAGTGGTCAGGTCTGCTGACAATCATCAGAAATATATGTTCATAGGGTGTTTTTTGTTTGTTTGTTTGTTTCATTTTAATATACAGTGGACCCTTGTATAACAAACAGTTTGTATAACATAAAATTTGTACAACATAAAAATTCTGGATATAGGGGAAATTTGCTTAACAGAATTGTCTATGGGGCGAATCTGTACAACATAAAAATGGTCGCAATTAGGGATGACTCCGTTTTCAATGCATTCCTATGGAAAATTTGTATAAAGGAAAATTTGCTTAACAGAATTTCATTTGGAACGAATTAATTCCTTTATACATGGTGCCACTGTACTTAATGATTTCAGACTGTGCGTAAGGGAATCAGCGGATATGGGTCCTGTGGATAAGGAGGTCCTATTATAGGGTTTACAGTTAGGCCGCTCATACCACCTAGCAAATAAATAACTAAATAAGTAAAATGCGTTGCAACAGCTTGCTGTTGTTTTAAGTCTGCCCTAATGCAGTAGTGGTGGAAGTTGGGCCCTCCAGCTGTTTTGGACCACAACTCCCAGAATGCAGAGCCTTGATTGCCAGTGACATAAGGCTGTGGGAGTTGCGGTCCAAAACATCTGGAGGGCTGAAAGGTTTGCCACCAGGAAGAACGTAATAAGGAACACACGCTTTAAAAGTGGCCTTGAGAATCTGCAGCCTTCAAGGCTGTTTTCTCCCGGATTTACCCTGTGGCATGGAGTTGTCGATTTCAACCCGGCCCTCCCTAAAAAGACACTCTGGAAATGTGGGTTTGGAGCCAGATGCTAAGAATTCGATGGATCAAGGCTGGGGAAATCAGAAAAAGGAGAAAAACGACAATACTTTGAATGCTGAGAAACGAAAGCTGCAAAATTATAGAATGTTACAGCTGTTTTGGGCAGAGGAAAAGGAAAGTGTAAAGAAGTCCAGGCAGCACAGCAACTTCTTATTCGTCGAACAAAACAACCGAGGAAGGAAGAGCCTTCATTCAACACAACCTAATTGTTTTGGGAACGGTTACAGCTGAGCTCGGAGGAGCCCTGGATCCATCCATTCTTCGGCCACTTGAAGAAATGCCACAATATTTAGCCCTGTTGTTTTTGTCCCTTGCATTTTGCCAACTCTTTGAGAGCGGCCGAGAGAGGCGCGAGGGGGCGCCAGCCCACCAGAAATGTCTCCCTATCGCCTCTGAGCTGGCTGGAGAGAGTCTCCTTTTGTTTGGAAAGTAGAGGATGGTCCAGATCTGCTTTGCTCAGCATCTCGGCCTCCCTCCGTGGCCGCGGCTGGAGGTGGCCCTGAACAGCTGGCGAGGGATGGAGACCTGCCACAGAGCAAGTTATTTCTGCACCTTGATGATCTATGCGATTGTCCTCTTTCTCCCCAAAGAACGCCCCTCTATTTTAAGCCCTCGGCCGGCAAGAATTAAGGTCAGTTCAAAGCAACGGGAGCGACCTTGAAGGGTTTCGGTAACAGGCCGGACTCTGCTGTAGTGTTCCTGCCGGTTCCCGTGGTTTGGACCCCGGGAATGAGCCCCGTTCCAAATGGCCTCTTCTCAGTGGCTCGGCACCAGCAATCACAAATGGAATCCCGTGGTTTCCTTGAGGGAGTTTGCCCATTGCACATTCCGGCTTCCTCTTTCCCTGCTGCCTTCCGCCTTCCCCGCTGTTGTCCTTTCCAGGGAATCCTGCCGCCTCGAGGTGTGGCCAAAGGAGGACAGCTTTGGTTTCATCGTTTCGGGGTTCCAGACGGAGTACAGGCTGGACTTGATCTAGCACCCACTGGTCTGTCTTTCTGGCCGCCCGGGGTCCCGGCAAAACTCCTCCAGCGCTGCATTTCAAATGAAGCAATTTCCCCACCTTTTGTCAGCTTTTTTAAAAACTCTTCAGCTTTTGCATCCTGATATGATGACCGTAAATCAGGCATGTCCGAACTTCTGCCCTCCTGGTGTTTTGGACCACAACTCCCAGAATTCTAAGCTTAGATTACCAATGCCAAAGGAATGTGGGAGTTGCGGTCCAAACCATCTGGAGGGCCAAAGTTTGGACATGCCTGCCGTCAATGCAATGGTGTGGTTATCTTGGCCTCAGTCTCCAGTGACCTAGATATCTTTCCACTTTATAATCTTTTTAGCCACCTTCCTTGCTGGTTTTTTCTAGACGGTTTCTTGCCTGCAGTCTCCATTTGAACTCATAACTGAACTGTTAAGAACATAAGAACCTAAGAGCAGCCTTTGCTGGAAAGAGGCCACCACCCATCCAGTCCAGCCTTCTGTCTCGCACCGTGGCTCACCGTTCGCTTCAGGGTATTCCCCAGCAGATGTCTTCACCTGGTGACGATTCCCTGCAAATGGCATGGAGAGATCTCCTGCCTCTCTCTCCAACCCGGACGGACAGTCTCGATGCTAGATTTATACCCCATATAATAAGAAGTTGGTAGTCTGTGTCCACCCTTTTAAATAACACAGAAAGGCCTGGTCAGGCTTAATTCCTATCTATTAAAGTTTTAATTTTTTTTTAAATTTGTAATTGATCACTTTTTAATGAGTCCCTTTGTTGGAAAGAAGGCAGCCTGCATGCGAGACAAATTAATAGAAATGGAAATGGGGAAAAAACCCTTTCTCTCTAAATCTGCCTGCATCAGCAGAAAGTTAAAATTTAAGACTCCCCCACCTTTCAGAGATGAGAGACATTTTGATCGAAGGATGTGGGGAACCCCCCTTCAGGCACACTTGGGATCAATTCAATATCCATGATTCTTTAATTATTTTTTTAAAAAAGCAAAACTCCTTAAACGAGCATGAAATGTGCCAAGTTGAAATTCTGTCTGATATTAAAGGAAAGGGAGGGGGTCTCATTATCTCGCCCTATTAAAAAAAAACCAAAGATTTTTGCCCGCCTGCGTTTGACAGCTCTCTTTTGCAAAGCAATCAACGTTGCTGACAGAGTAGAACATTTTGTCTAATTTTGGGGGGCATGAGGAAAGGAGAGAGCTCTGTGTGAAATAGAGAGAGAAGAGAGAGAGAGAGAGAGAGACATACAGCTGTCTGTATTTAAAAAAAAAAAATTAAGACAACATGGAAGCAAAGAGTAGAATTGCCTCATTCCTGTCTGGCTGGCATCATTTGACCATATATTTCTCTCTGGAACTGGCCCCGCCATGAGGCAGAATGAGATGCATGCCTCAGGCAGCAAATTCAGGGGGGTGGCAGTGTCGGCCAGGGTTTTGGAAGGAAGGACAGAAGTCTCTGTGTGTGTGTGAGAGAGAGAGAGAGAAAGGAGTGACATGTCCCCCATGAGGTCTTGGGACTGCCCTGTCCCTTTCCGACGGCTGACAGGGCTTTCCACGCCCAGAAGGGTGTCCGTGCGAAAATTCTCCAAAAACGCTGGGCCTGTAGGGCTCTTGTCGACAACGGTTGCTTTCCGAATGCATGAAATGTTATACTGTATATTATAGATTCAGCTCCGTGGTTGAGGCCTCTTGACTGTGGACTCGCAGGTTGCGAGTTCGATTCCCTCACTGGGCCTCCACAACAGGGGCTGGACTTGATGGTCTCTACTTTCCCTTCCATCAATATAGTTCTGTTGTTGTTACAGTAGGATCCCCATATCCACTGATTCGGTTATCCATGGTTGGCAGAGGGAAATAAATAAATAAATAATTCAGCAGCTGCAAAGCAAGCTACTGTCTCAAAACTGCAGCCGTAAATTTTATTTATTTATTTATTTATTTATTGCATTTATACCCTGCTTATCTACAAAGTGTACTCTAAGCGGCTTACAAGGCTACCAAAGCCATAAAATTACAATAAAAGACACAAGTAGAGCAGATAGTAATAACAATAAAACAGAAGTTAAAAACCTTATGGCACCTCAATCACTGTACAGTTGTGAATGAAAACAAATTGCGATGGCGGGGAAAAAGAAAAGGAAAAAAAATCAGTTAAGGATCGCCAAAGGCCTCCCGGAAAAGATAGGTCTTTAACGCCTTCCGGAAGGCCAGCAGGGACTCTGCAGAGCGCACTTCTCTGGGGATGGAGTTCCAAAGCAAACTGCTGTCACAGACAGCAGCCATAAAGCAAGCTACTGTCTCAAAACAGCAGTTTGGGGTTTGGGGGTGTTCTCTCTTATCCACAGTTTTCATTATCCACAGGGAGGTCTGTAACCAATTCCCAGCGGATCTGAGGTCCTAATGTATTTTATTATTATTATTATTATTATTATTATTATTATTATTATTATTATTATTATTATTATTATTATTATTATTAAATACATGGTTCCCTAACTGCATACATACCAACATTAGCCCAAACCAGACCACTCAAGGGCTTATAAAATCTCTTATCCAATTTTCTCTTATCCGGCTTTCTCGAGCTTCACCAACAGCCGCTTTTTTCTGTCTCTGCCATTTGATCCCGTTTTCTTTAGAAACCTCTAAGCTTCCTTTTCTCTCTGGGCCAAATCCAGCCGAGGCGGGAAGCAAAGCCTTACAAACAAACAGCAACAACAAAAAGGAGGGGATGTTATACTCTATAGGAGCTTTAAAATTCAAGAATGTCTCTCCCTGGCACGCGAGCACATGTGTGTGCCCACGCATCGCAATAGGCCTCTTCATTCAGGTCTCCCCCCCCCACTTCACACCTACATCCCATATGTTTTTTTGCACACTTGACATGCAGATGGAGTTTCACTTCCTCTTTGGCATCAAAATCTATATATCTCTCTTATTTCCCCACCTTCTTTTCCCTCAGTTTGGGAACCGTTTCCTTCTCTGTCTCTCTGTCTCTCTGTCTCTCTGTCTCTCTCTCTCTCTCTCTCTCTCTGTGTGTGTGTGTGTGTGTGTGTGTGTGTGTGTGTGTGTGAGGGCCGTGCACAAAGTATATCAAATTATAAGGTAGGGGAAAAGGAGAGAGAAGGAATGTCTGAGGGGAATAGTGTTGGCGCATGAAAGGCAAATTGGATTTTATTCCAGGGTGAAGAGGGGTTCTTTTGGGAGCAAAATTCACCCATGAAGTGGATTTTTGTCCATGAAACCTTGCCCTGAAAGGATCTTTCAATTCCACCCCCCCTTTTTTTCTTTGTATTTTTTCTCCTCTTAACCAGGACAATGTATATTGTCCCTCATTACTGTGTAAGCCACCTTGGGTCCTTTTCCAAGGAGGAAGGTGGGATAAAAATATTCAGCATAAAATAAATAAGTAAATGTGCTGCGACAGACACACACAAGTAGCTACGGATATATACATCTTTGTGAAGAAGAGCCTTGTGTGAGCATGAAGCCTGCCTCACAACCTGCTGTCCTCTTTTCCTCTCAAACCGTTTCTTCGTTCTTTCTTTCTTTCTTTCTTCTTTCTTTCTTTCTTTTTCTTTCTTTCTTTCTTTCCTCCTTCTATCCATCCATCCATCCATCCATTTCTTTCTTTCTTTCTTTCTTTCTTTCTTTCTTTCTTTCTTTCTTTCTTTCTTTCCTCCTTCTATCCATCCATCCATCCATCCATTTCTTTCTTTCTTTCTCTCTTTCTTTCTTTCTTTCTTTCTTTCTTTCTTTCTTTCTTTCTTTCTTTCTTTCTTTCTTTCTTTCTTTCTTTCTTTCTTTCTTTCTTTCTTTCTTTGTGCATTTTCCCCACCATATAAACAAATACAACTTCCTGACACCTACCACACTATGGTGTGTACACATGCACAGGCACACAGGCATAAACCAAGCACCCTCCTGCTTTTCATCCGAACAGTGACTCGGGGAGGGGGGCACCATGTCAAATCAGATTTAAGTTGCTATTGTGACTTTATCGGGGATGGGTGGGTGGGTGGGTGGGTGTTTTAATGGACTTGACTCTTGACTTGGGACCCACTCCACCCCTCCCTTAAACTAATTTTCAACAACACTCTCTACATGGGGCTTTGGTGATTACAGTGGGTACACAACGCGGCAGCTAGATTGGTGGTTGGTGCGGGCAGATTTGACTGCACCACCCCAATTCTGGTTCGCCTGCACTGGTTGCCTGTTGCATCCCAAATAAGGTTCACAGGGTTGGTTTTAGTTTGCAAAAACCCTCCATGGCTTGGGTCCTGAATATCTGGCAGAGCGTATTTCCCAAAGGTTAGAGCCGGCCCGTATCACCGGAGCCACTGTGCCACTTTCACTCCGAGTAGCCACCCCAAAGGAGACCCGTAAGGTTGCAACATGCAATAGGGCTTTCTCAGTGGCTGGCCGGGCCATTTGGAACCAACTGCCAAGCGAGATTCTCCCGGCTCCATCCTGGGTATCCTTTTTAAAAGGCAGTAAAAACTTGCCTGTTTAAGGATGCCTTTGGCAATCGCCAGTGTATATGTTTTGTTTCTCTTCCTTGTTTGGTGTTGTTTGTTATTAGTTGTTCTGTGTCTCTTGATGGGTATTTGTTTGTATGGGTTCGTTCCCCCCCCCTTTAACATTTCTTGGATTTATTTGATGTGTTGTTTTATGTGAACTGCCCAGAGTTACCTTTGGGAAAATCGGTGGCGGCAAATAAATAAATAAATAAATAAATAAATAAATAAATAATGATTCTGGCTCCGACTCAGGACCAAAGACTGTCTGACTCACTAAGGAGCTCTCCAGGGTGCTGATCCTTCCACTGGGATTACTTCAGTACCTTGGAGAGCTCCGATCAGATTTTTTTTTTTAAAAGAATTAATCTGGGCTCAGATTCAGGATTCCAGCAGCCTTACTCGGGAGTAAGCATTGCGCCCTCCCCTCTTGTCTCCAAGCTAAGCAGGGAAAGGGGACCCCCCACTCTGAGCGCTCCCTGGCTGTGCTCCCTAGCAGGGAGAGCCCGAGGGAGCCCCGCCCCCTTCCCCTGGCTCCTCCTCCTCCTCCTCCTCTTCGCCTCTGTGGCTCCGCCCACCGGCCCGCTCAGGCTCCGCCTCTTTCTCTTTTTCTTCTCCGCCTCTTTTCCTCCCGGGCGCTTGGTTCCATCAGACGGCATCGCGGGGGGGAGCGCGCACCATGAAGGGGGTTCCGCAAACCTGGCCGATCCTATAGCCTCTGCCCCCTTCAAGACCCCCTTTCTTTCTCTCCTTCCTTCCTTCCTTCCTTCCTTTCTAGCTCCCTTTCCCCACATCCAAACCCCTTCCCTTCGCCACGGTTTGCAGCCCCCTCCCCATCACCCCTTCCGCTGCCCCTCCATGGACCACTAGCTCCCAGCCTGACTCAGGCGGCTGCCTTCCGGAGGGCGGCAGAGGGGCTGGAAGAGCAGGAGGAGGAGGAGCAGGTGGTGGTGGTGGTGGTGGTTGCCGAGGGGGTGTCGCCCCCCTTCCCTTTGCGCCCCGAAGACGACGCCCCCCGCCCCAGCCATGGCGTTCACCTTCGCCGCCTTTTGCTATATGCTGACTTTGGTCCTCTGCGCCTCGCTGATTTTTTTCGTCATCTGGCATGTGAGTTGTCTCTGGGGTGGGGGGGGGATGTTTGGGGTGGGGTGGGGGCAAGCAGAGCTGGGAGGAGGGGTGAGCGGCTGCGGGCACAAGGACCCCCCCCTAAAGAGCCAGGGAGGGAGGCAGAAAGGGCCACATGGAGAGGCAGTAAATGTTTGGGGAAATTTTAACGAAGGGGAAATTTTAAGGGGGGGCAGGGTTTGTTTGTAGGGCAGACGGCTTGAGGTGGGGGAGGAAATGGGGTCTACTTGGGAATCACTGGGGTTGGATGAAAAGTCGCCGGTGTGATCAGAGAGGGGAGGAGAAGGAGGCTGGGGAAACGCACCTTGGCAGATTTGGCGATAGAGGTGTGTTAGTTTTTAGTGTGGAAACCCCGCCTGGAAGGAGCAGCAGGTTTCCCCTTAACCTGCCACAACCCGAATGGTGTGTGAGTGTGTTGGTGTGTCTGTGTGTGTGTGTGTGTGTGTGTGTGGTGCCCTCCTCCCGCTGTGCCTTGAACCCAGAGCGGAGGAGCTTCCTGCCAGGCCCAGGAAGGCTGGAGGGTGCAGAAGAGCGCACGCCGAGGGGGCGCCAGGGCTGGACGCGAGGGAGCCGGCTGGTGGGGTGGGAACTCTGTGGGGTGGTGGGCGCTAAGCTAGTGGGGAGACTCCCCCACCACCACCCTCACATCCAGACAAGGCCTTTGGTCCCACAGCCCTGTGTGTGTGTGTGTGTGTGTGTGTGTGTGTGTTGGGTGTGGGGAGAAGCTTCAGAAGCTGGCGAGGGGTTTGGGGTCTGGTAAGCAGCAGTGTGTGTGTGTGGGGGGTTTCCATGCTCTTTGCACTCACAGGTGCCAGGAAGGTGCAAAAGATAGGGAACCATGATCTCTTCTTCTTCTTTTTTTTTGGGGGGGGGGTAGCATTTAGAGCCCCCTGGCGAATTCCACCCACCCTGAGGCATGGGGCGCAGACTTTGGATGGCGACTCCGTACCTCCTCCCCTGGCTCTCCCCCCCCTTGGCCCCCAAAAGATTCATTTTCACCCAGATCGCAACTGGGTTTTTTTTGGGGGGACAAATCCAGATTTTGGGGGGTCGATTTCTGGATTCGGGATCGGTCAATCCCAGCACCAAAGCTTTCCAGCGTGCTGGGTTTGGGGTCGGGGATGGTGGTGGTGAACCATTTCCATTCCAAACGCAGGGGTCGGATTTTGAGGTTGGGGGTGGGGAAGCAAGGCAGCCTCTCCATTTTCCATCAGGGGCCACCTCTTCCTCCCTTTCTTAATTGTAAGTCCCCCCCCCCCATTCTTGAAGGCGGAAGACCCATTGTGTCCTGTGGCTGGTCCGTCCTCTTCCTAGGCGGAGAGCCCGTTTTGCCTTCAAGAAAATGTTAGATCTGTCCAGCATTGACCCCCCCCCCCCGCGTGTAAAGCGGAGCGAAGAGAACCATTGAAAATAAATAAATAAATAAATAAATACCCCCAAACGCCCCCCAAACCCACACTTCCTGTGGGACATGCTGCCTTCCGACACCTTGCCGGCACATCTATTGATATTTAATTGGCAAACCCTCCTTAATGAACCTCGTTCCGCCTATTGGAATCCGGCCGAATTCCTTGGAGGTTGGGTAGAAAGAAGCTTTTACTTCTATGCATCCTCTCTCCCAGATATTCCTATTTGCATATGTATTTTTTTTCTCCTTGGGGTGTGTGTATCTCTCCTGCTGCGCCCCCATTTCCCCCTGTTCTTTTTGTGTGGCGCTTCCAGGAATCTCAGAAAAACAACAACCACAACAACAACAACAACAACAACAACAATAATAATAATAATAATAATAATAATAATAATAATAATAATAATAATAATAATAATAATAATAATAATAATAATAATAATAATAATAATAATAATGCATTCTCCTCCTTGTTCTGTTCCTCCATACTGTCATCCATCCTCTCCAAATTTTGCTTTCCTTTCCCTCTGTGTCCCCCCCCTCTCCCGTCTCCATCCGTAACTAAGGAACCTGGCTGCGGTTGCCATGGGAACTACATATGTTTACAAAATGGGTTCTAATAATCTGGATGCTCCTTGTCTTTTTAACCCTTCCTCCCTGGGTCTTCCTTCTGGTGTTCTCGTCTGCTTTTTTCCGGATGGAGAGAGATGGATCCAGTGACAGGATTATGGGGGGGGCGGCGGCGTTTGCTGTTGTTTGATGACAACACAACAAGCACATCCACCGGATTCGTAGATTGGGCGAATCGTTTCTTTGGCCTGCCAAAAAGCTGGTGGCAACGAGATCCATGACTGAAGGAGGCACAGAGAGAAATTCTCACCAACGGCAGCTCTTTGGTGTAGGTCTCTGGCTCTGGGTTCAGAGGTTAGGAGTTCGAATCCCCTACTGGGAGAAAAGCCAGCCTGGGCAGCCTTGGGAAAGCTGCAGAGTCCCACAGCACCCCTAGAGGAAAGGAAAGGTAAAACACACCTGCTTCTTCTCTACCTGGATAACCAGGTAGAGCATAAGACAAAATTGACTTGAGGGTTCTTGATGATTATGATGATGACGACTGGTGATGCGACATGGAAGGCTCCCTTAGTTTCTTTTTCCTCCTCAATCCCAGGCTCCTTCATTGGGGAAAAAAGGCGCCTGAGGGGGGATATGACTGAGACGGAGAAAATAATGCAGGGCCTGAGTCAAGTGGAGAGAGGGACGCTCTTCTCCCTCTCACAAAATACCAGATCTAGGGGACATACACTCAAATTGAGGGCTGGGAGAGTGAGAACAGACAAAGGAAAACATATTTTTTTTTTACCCAGCATGTTGTTTGTCTGTGGAACTCCCTGCCACAAGATGTGGTGATGGCATCTGGCCTGGATGCCTTCAAAAAGGGGATTGGACAGATTCCTGGAGGAAAAGTCCATCCCAGGTGACAAACCATGAGGGAGATGTGTCATCTCCAGGCTTAAAACCAGGATACTTCAAGGGCCAGATGCAGGGGAGTGGTAGCAGGAGACAGAGATCTAGTCTCATGCACTCCCAGACGCATCTGGTGGGGCCACTGTGAGATACAGGAAATTGGACTAGATGGGCCTTTGGCCTGATCCAGCATGGCTCTTCTTATGTTCTTAAGTGCCGGATGGCTGCTTTTTAATGACAGGCACATTCTCCCCAGTCCAGATTTTCCCTAATTTTGGGTATTTTGCTACCTCTTCTTCTGCATGGCACAGACGATTGAACAGCCCTGTGGGGGCGGGAAGCTTGCACCTTGGTGGCTCATTTTAGCAGATCCTCTTAAAGAAATTGCCTGCATTTGGGGGTTTGGGTTTTCCAGGTTCCACCTGCCTATTATTTATTTATTTATTTATTTATTTATTTATTTGGTTCTCTACACCCTCTCCAGTCGATGTGGCCTTGGCCACGCTGGGTACCTCCGGAAGATGGAACAAACAGCCGCTTCTGGGTATTCTCTACCTAGAACACCCTGGAAAGGGTCACCCTCTGTCAGAATTGATGAGACGGCGCATGATCGTTATTAGAAAGACAGCCTGAGTTTCAGTCGGCGTTACTGACTGGGCCTGGGGAGTTGTGAGGATGGGAAAGGATCCATCCTGATCAATTTACACAGTGGTAAAAGGGGACGGGGTGGTGGTAGAGAAACAGGAATCATCTCCGTGTCTCCTCCCTTTGAAGCCCAGGTGCCATGGCCCCTTGGAGAGGCGTATCTTTAAATGCACAGCAGGACTTGCCTTGAAAGGCAGAAGTATCACTCCACCTGTACGGAGCAGCTCTCCAGAATACCGACAGCCTGTCCAGGTGGGACGGCAATTCAGCAACAGGGAACATGCCAGAAATACAGAAATTTCCCGGCCTGGGAAGCTCAAGAAATGGGTGCCATCAAACGAAATTTTCTCTCAGCCGGACAGGGTAGATCACGTGGGGGCTCTGTGGATCCGCTCCTCTTTTCCTATCTTGGGCTGTCTTGGGTGTCAGCCTGATTGTGGACATGCAGTAGACAACCCAAGAGTGGCATTTGTTGTGCTGGTGAGCCTTCTGATCGGCAAGGTTT
Source organism: Phrynocephalus forsythii (assembly GCA_029282475.1). NCBI lineage: Eukaryota > Metazoa > Chordata > Lepidosauria > Squamata > Agamidae > Phrynocephalus > Phrynocephalus forsythii. The sequence continues at coordinate 7,713,100 of JAPFRF010000019.1, forward strand.
CTCTTTGGTCACACACACACACACACACTGAGTGAAATGATTAATCTTTTCCAGCCAGGGAGACCGGCTGGGTCCAGTTTCACTGGTGTGGGTGCTGAAACCCGTCCCGTGTTTTAGTCCAACCTTTGAGTGTTCCTGTAAAGTTCAGAGGGAAACCTAGCATGGATCCCCCTGTCACCCCCCTTCCCTAAAAATCAGTGCCAGGAGCTTCCTTGGCAATTCCAATGGATGGGCACCTTCCATCTCCCCCCTGAGCCCTTTTAGCCAAGAGGGGAGCATGAGATTTTTGCCATACAACCCTTATCTGGAGGCTTCCACTCTGCCTGCTGTCAGTGGAGACCATAGGATGTGCAGTGACATTTAGGGTGTGGGGACGAGGGGGCCCGGTTTTCGCTAGACGGCTGAGCATGTGGCTTGCCTGCATGGAGCAATGGTTAAAGGCCCGTCCTGCAGGTAAAACTGTGCTCACGACCTGGGAGTTCAATCCCAGGTGACCAGCTCAAGGTTAACTCAGCCTTCCATGCTTCTGAGGTCGGTAAAAGGAGTACCCAGCTTGCTGGGGAAGGGGGGAAATGTGTAGCCTGCATACTGTAATTAAAACTGTAAACCACCCAGAAACTACTTGAAGTGGTATGGAATGGTATATAAGCAGAACACTTTGCTTTGTTTTTTTGCAAGTGGAGATTTCCAGAGTGAAGCCTGAGAAATTTTGGAGGCTTTTAAAAGGAGTTTGCTGCGGCTCATTCAGAGGCCTCCCCTTTTCCTATGGCCTTTTGTTTACACGTATCTTTGGGCCCCCTGACATCTGGCGATGGAGAAGGGCGTTCAGCGGCAGAGGGGGGCAGGGCTGATCCGCGAGGCTGGCTTTATTCTGAAGCCTGTCATTCTTCATTGGAGGCTCCCCAGGTCGTGGTGCCATGGCGGCTGCATGGCACGGTTGGTGCTGACGGCGAGACGACTCCGAGTGGAATGCTTCCGTGGCCCGTGTCCTGGTTTTATCACAATATGTTCAATCCCAGCTCAAATACTGTGTGAAAAGTGTGTGTGTGTGGGGGGGGCTGTCCAGTGCAGATGAAGCAGCGTGGGGGGATGGGAAAAACCTCCACCATTATTTGGGGGACCCCTGTCCAGCTCCCGTCACGAACCCATCATTCCTCCCTTCCTTCAAAAGGAAAACAAATAAATAAATGAAGGGCCCATGCTCTCTTAGTTAAATTGGCCCACCCTCTGCTGGAATCGAAATAAATAACCATGTGCCCGCTAGTAAGTTCCAAATTTTGGTGGCCTTTCTCTTCTCCGGGTGCTGCTGGTGGGGGTGGTAGCCCTGGGAATGGGGCAGCAGGCCCAAGGTCAACCAGGCTGGCTATTTTCTCACCTGGCCCAGCAGGGAATCAAACAGCTAATCTCTCACCCCTCAACCCACACCTCTAAACTGTCTCTAAAATGGCTGACCTCTGTGGGGAGCTGTCCGCAGTGCTGAAACTACAGAAAAGGTAGGCAGTGTAGCACACTGAGATGCTATTCTCCATTAATAATAATAATAATAATAATAATAATAATAATAATAATAATAATAATAATAATAATAATAATAATAATGGGATGTGCTCGCATAATTCAATGATACATTATTTAGTCCTAAGCACTTGGGAAGTGTTCGACTCGTAATTTGTAATACAAAATCCAGTGTAGTTAGCTGTGTGATGATGATGATGATGATGATGATGATGATGATGATGATGATGATGATGATGATAATAATAAATAATGGGATGTGCTCGCATAATTCAATGATACATTATTTAGTCCTAAGCAAATACAGTGGACCAAAATCCAGTGTAGTTAGCTAATGAAACGTGGACCCTTTAACAAACGTATAACATAAAATCTGACAACATAAAAAGATTCCAGAGATAGGAGAAAATTGCTTAACAGAATTCTCTATGGGGCAAATCTGTACAACATAAAAATGGTCACGATTAGGGATCACTCTGTTTTCAATGCGTTGCTATGGGAAATTTGTATAAAGCAAAATTTGCTTAACAGAATTTCATTTGGAACGAATGAATTCCTCTATACAAGGTACCAGTGTAGTAGTAGTAGTAGTAGTAGTAGTAGTAGTAGTAGTAGTAGTAGTAGTAGTAGTAGTAGTAGTAGTAATAATAATAATAATAATAATAATAATAATAATAATAATAATAATAATAATAATAAACAGTAGCCACGTGTGGCAAAGTCATTTTTGACTTTTATTTATGAAAACACCCTTCACAGTCCCAGGGCACCCCAGATGATAATTAATAATACAGTAGAGGTAAAAAAAAAAAAAAAGAGGTAATTCTCCCAACACCACCACACCAACAAAAAAATCAGTGCATCTACCACTAGCGCCAGGAGAGAGGTATTTCTTAATTTCCCCCCCATTCTGAAGCCCCGTAAACCTTCCAAAAATAACCTTACCTCTTGTTTTTCATTGTCATTTCTTTTCTGACAGACAAATGACATCCAGTGGCATAATTGTGTGGGCTTAATTGTTGTTTTCATGGGGTTTCGGGGTAAATGTTTGTCCTTCTGGAAACTTCAGAGAAGTCCCCCCCCTTTTTTTAATGAACGCTCCATTCTTGTTTTACTTTGTATTTATCTCGGCTCTTGCTTAGAAGTGCTTCTTGTTCAAGGTAGTAATTTTTGGGGGGTTGTTTTTTTTTAAAAAAAACAGGAAACAGATTGCAGAGGTAGACATGAACAGTCAGTGCTGAACTGTAGCTAGAATAAATCTTTAGAGTTGCAGATAGGAAGCAGAGAGATTATATTCTGTGCTCCATTTGGTTTAGTTGAATTTTCTGTTTGTTGTCCGGTCTACGATTGTTTTCTTATTCTCGTAGAAATGTGTATAATTTAAAAATATATATTTAAAAAACAACAAAGAAAATGTATATATTTTTTTACTACGAGTCTCATCATCCTGCCACCAGGCCTGGGATCCAGGAAAACAAATATGTCCGTGCGCCAACTGAATGTAAGATAAGCATGTTTTCCTCTCAAAACTAGCAGTATCTGGATGTCTTTGACAACGGCCCTCGCCAGCACCATCCTGCACACTGGGCCGATGGGAGTTGTAGTCCACCGAAGAAGAGAGAGTGGGGGGTGGGGAAGCCATCAGGCTAGTTTGGGAAATTCCTGACAGGGGATTCCTGTTGGTTTCCGCTTGGGGAGTTTGTAAAAAAATAAAAATAGTCTTGAGGGCACAGGGAATCTCTTTGTTTGCTTCACACTCTATAGTTCCAAGTGATGCACCGCCAGCACCCTCTGAGGTCTCCTGTATCGTTAAGAAGTCAGATGCGATATATCTTCTCATCCGCCTCCCTGTTCAGAAGTGTGTGGGAAGCCCTCAGGAGTTCAAAGCAGTTGCAGAAGGAGCCGCTCTGTTGCCGAGCCATCTTGATTTATAAGAAATCAAGAACCTTCCCCACCAGCGGTTATTTGTTCTCTACCTAGACAAAATAATGCAGGGCATGAGTCAAGTGGATAGAGGGACGCTCTTCTCCCTCTCACAAAATATCAGAACTAGAGGACATACACTCAAATTGAGGGCTGGGAGAGTAAGAACAGACAAAAGAAAATGTTTTCACCCGGCGTGTGGTTAGTCTGTGGAACTCCCTGCCACAGGAGATGGTGATGGCATCTAGCCTGGATGCCTTCCAAAGGGGATGGGACAGATTCCTGGAGGAAAAGTCCATCACAGGTGACAAACCAGGATGGAGATGTGTCATCTCCAGTCTTAAAACGGATGTACTTCAAGGAGCAGATGCAGGGAGTCGTATCAGGAGACAGATATCTAGTCTCATGCGCTCCCAGAGGCATTTGGTGGAGCCACTGTGAGATACAGGAAGCTGGACTAGATGGGCTTTTGGCCTGATCCACCGGGGCTCTTCTTATGTTCTTATGACCTCTGGCTGAGGTGCCAAGTTAGGAGTTCGAATCCCCTACTGGGAGAAGAACCAGCCTGGGTGGCTTTGGGCAAGCTGCAGCATCCCAGGGCACCCCGGAAGGAGGGAAGGGTCACCCACTTCTGCGTCTTTTGTATCTGGAAACCCCTCTGAAAGGATCACCATAAGTCACATTTGGGTGACATTTTAGCAAAGCCTCGTAAAACTACTGCACGATTCTGCATTTTGGGGATTTGGTTCCGCCGTTCTAGGATCTATGAAGAGATTGTGTTGGTTGGGTGTGTGTTGTGTCGTGACAGTCGTGACTGACTCTGTGTGACTCCATGTCCATGGAGTTTTTCTTGGCAGAAATGCTGGAGTGGTTTGCCAATTCCTACTCCAGGCGCCTACAGCCCCTGGTATTCCCTGGTGGTCTCCCATCCAAATACAAACCAGGGCTCCCAGTTTAGACCCGTCCGGTTCCAGCACCATTCTCCCCTTCAGGCCCGAATCTAGTCCAGAGTGGTTTTAGTTCTGCAAAGCCGGTGACGGGAGACAATCCGGGGATGGAGGAGGGCAAAGAAACGCTGGCACGCGTTGTGTCGTCCTTGGCCGGCCCGCTCCGGGTTTCGTTCCCAACATGGCTCCTTTGTGCGAACGTGCCCTCGGAGGCAGCGAAAGAACGGTGCCGGCTTGGCTTGCCCGCTGGGCCAGGGTTTTGTTTTGTTTTCAAGTCCACGGTCCCCCACCACCATCACCGACCAGGGTTGCCGTGGCAACCAATAGTGCCTTTTAGGCCCTGCGGATGGCAAGGAGGGTAGCCAACACTGTATTATATCACCCCCCCAATTCCCATTTATTTGGCTTTTCCGTCTCCCTCTCTATCCCCTTCTCCAATGGGGCCGGATTCTGCTCTCCGCAGGCCCAGATGTCAGGGGCATCTGGGTCGTATACGAGGTTGGATGGAGACAGTACAACCCCTGCTTTTCTGGTTCTTCCTTGGCACTTGAGGGGCGGTGGAAAACAGCTTAGTGTGAATTAATGATACGAGGGGGCAAATGTCCGCCCCCCACTTCCCTGGAACGGCGGGTTGGTTGTGCTTTAGAGATTTGCCTGCCACCAATACAGGGCAGGCGTGTGTGTGTGTGTGTATTTCGGGAGCCAACAATCCGGAGAGGATGGCGTGGGAGTTTGAATGGAAAATGTCGGGTCCCAGGGTAACGGCATGCCGGGTCGTTGGGCACACGGGAACGCCAACGAGGGCCGTCTCCGCACCGGCGCCAGCTGGTACGCAGATGGCGAGGAACAGAGGAGAAGGGATATGGAGGCTTCCCTCCATGTCGATGGCTCTAACCCCTATGCCACACTGCCGGGCCAGGCCTCTCCTCTTCAGGGGGGATGCATTTCTGGGGACGGCCAGCGAAAAACCAACTTCCCGGCTGTTTCTTCGGCGAGGCGGCATTTTATATGTTGCCTTCTTCTTTTTTCACGCAGTTTGAGAATTCCCAGGGTGTTTTTTTGGGAGGGGGTGTTTCTGCAGAGGAGCCAAGCTTCAGAACCCTCTTTGGCACCTAAATGTTGAACTTCCCAGAGTTGGAGACCGGAGGCTGCGAGAGGTTTCAGGGGTGAAGGAACAGGGTTGCAGCCGGCCGGTTTCTTACATGGGTCTCCATTCACAGGACGGAGACCTGTGGAGTTTTTTTGGGGGGGGATGACACCCTGTTCCTGGCTTTTTTTACAACCACCCCCCTGCAAGGTGGGCCGAAGAAGGGAGATTATTGACCAGATTGCTGCTGAGAGAGCTTGCTCTCTTTCTTGAAGGTCACAAAGAAGGGGAGAAAGGTTACATTCCACTTTGGGCCTTTCCAGGTAGGGTTGGGCAAGAATTAGGACTACAACGATGAAGAACCACCCGGTACCACTCCTGTTTCGGTGCACTGCTGGGTAGCTCAGTGGTTTAAGCCTCTGTCAGTGGAGCCAGGGGTCGGGAGTTTGACCCCCCCCCCCACGCCAGCCTCCTTGACAGGGGCTGGGCTGGGGGCCTTTTCACACGGCCCCTAAGTTCCGCTGGCCACTTAAATTTGGACCAGAGATCATAGGGGTTCGTCGCTCTTCCTGTGTCCCCACCCTCCGCACTTCCTGGCTGCTGGCTGCGTGAGGGGAGGGAGAAAAAACAGGAAGAAAAGAGACGTGGCTCACTTCTCACTCTTGCCGGCAACATTCCAGTCTCTGTAAAGTAGTTCTTAAAGGGGCGGGAGCCAAAAAAACAACAAACAGAAGTGAGGAGAGCCCTGCACTCACTATCATTACACCGCATCAAGGAATTTTCACCTCCAAAAAGCAGGTACTTGAAATGTGTGCTAAAGTGGGCGTGCTCGCACCTAATTTCCTGTAAACTCCGGAGCTGGTGGGGAAACATTTTTAAGCTCCGGAGCTGGGAGCCATTTGCCCTGGAGTTTAGGGGTCGTGTATAAACGCCCTGGATTTATTTATTATTTATTTTCTGCATTACTAGACCACCCTGTTTCCCAAATAGGGACTCTGGGATGACCCCCCCCAACCCGGCTTCCTTCATGCGAGCGGAGCACCTGGTTTTTATACCGCGGTTGTGTGCCAAGGCGTGTTTTCTTGGGGGAACCAGGAAAGGCAGGCCTTTTTAATTTGTCTCCATGCGCCCACACACCGAAATCCTTGCCTTGTAGGCGTTTAAGGTGGAAACCCCTTACTTTGCATCTAAACCAGGTCTAATAGCCTCCTCTGAGATGCTTATTATGTGATAAATCGCCTCCGAGGTATGCTGAACCTATGAATTAATGAGCTCCAAAGGGCCTTCACATTCACAGCTTGCCTCAGAGTCAGGCAGCTTCAGGGCAGTGACTTCCTTGAGCGAGTGAACCTGTCTTGTGTTTGGGGTTCCTCTTTCCCTGCTGCCTGCAACTTCTCCTGATGACATCCGGCTCCCCCCGCCGCCGCCGCCGCCGCCCCGCCCCCGGCCTTCCAGTCTGCTCATCATGTGCCCAAAAGAGGAGATTAAATCAGGATCACGTTGATCATGGGACCCACATATTTATCTTTCTCAAAGTCTGCAGGATCTGTAACTCTTCTTTCTGACAGGACACTTTGTACATTCTGGATCCGTTTTCTCTTTCCGGCCTGATCAGGGTGGGCATATTATTTATTTATTTATTTATTTATTTATTTATTTATTTGACTTTTATCCTGCGCTCGGGCTGATCAGGGTGGGCATATTATTTATTTATTTATTTATTTATTTATTTATTTATTTATTTATTTATTTATTTATTTGACTTTTATCCTGCGCTCGGGCTACTCTGGGTGGTTTACAACATGAAATCTCCACGTTAGCCGTAACAACAGAGCTAAATGGCGAAAACACAAGCCACATAATCAAATTCCTGGAGGAAAAGTCCATCCCAGGTAACAAACCATGATGAAGATGAGTGTTAACTCCAGGCTTAAAACCAGGGTAGTTCAAGGGCCAGATGCAGGGGAGTGGGTATCAGGAGACAGAGATCGAGTCTCGTGCGCTCCCAGACACATTTGGTGGGGTCACTGGGAGATAAAGGAAGCTGGACGGGATGGGCCTTTAGCTTGATCCAGCAGAGCTCTTCTTATGTTCTTAAAAGATTTTTTTTAACCCAGTGTGATGTTAGCCTGTGGAACTCCCTGCCACAGGAGGTGGTCTTGGCATCTGGCCTGGATGTCTTCCAAAGGGGATTGGACAGATTCATGGAGGAAAAGTCCATCCCAGGTGACAAACCATGATGGAGATGTGTGTTATCTCCAGGTTACCTCCCGGTTGTGATTCCACGGCTGTGCCCCGGTCTCCTGAACCCAGCCCAGGGCTCTACCTACTCTACCCTACTGTCTCTCAGCAGCAACCCCGTCTGCCCTTGCAAGACCGGGTTTTATGGCGCCAGCTGAAAAGACTGCATAGAAATATTGGCTGCTGGTGAGATTGCTGAGAAGAACTAATATTTATACATAGCAAGAGAGGGGAAGCGTATCGCAAGCCAAGGTCCCAGGCTGATAGCTGTATTATCTATTTATGCTAACCTCAGGCTGTTGATGGATTTTGCATATAATTCCTACTTTCATTGGTCAACGATCTGATAATTTAACAGGCAACGTGTCTCTCGTTTTCGCCATCCCCTTAAATATATATATAAACAGTATTTGGTGGGAGATCCTTTATGAGGTCACGATCTCCCCCAAAAAAAAGATAACCGTGACCCACATTCGATGTGTTTTGGGGCCAGAGGCAGGCAAAGGGTTTGGTGGCTTATGTGGAGCTTTGATTAGCTTGTACAGCCCTAAAGAAAGATGCTTCGCTGCAAGGAAAGGGGGGGGGAGACGGGGGGGGAAGCACGTAATAAACAGATCTGTCCTAGAGGGATTCATTTGAGCAACAGCTTCCAGGCACGCGCAGTCTTCAAGGCCGGGGTTGGGTTGCAAAATATGTGAAGTAATAATGCTTTATTAGCTTAGGGAATTGGCTGCGCTGGTCTCAAAGCGAATCTGCTTTTCAGCAGGGCACACACACACACACACACACACACACACACACACACACACACACACACACACACACACACACACACACACACACACTTCGTTTGCTGAATCTGCATCTCTGGGTGGCTGTGAGCCATGGTAACGGAGCTCTGTTTGATGAACTGTTGTTGTTGTTGTTGTTGTGTCCCGTCAAGTCGCCCCTCTCCCCAACTTAAGGTGACTCTGTAAAGGACCCCCTCAAAAATACCAGAATTCGGGGACATCCACTCAAACTGAGGGTTGGGCGAGTGAGAACAGACCCAATAAAAATTTTTTTCACCCAGTGTGTGGTTAGTCTGTGGAACTCCCTGTCGCAGGAGGTGGGGATGGCCTCTGGCCTGGATGCCTTCCAAAGGGGATTGGGCAGATTCCTGGAGGAGAAGTCCATCACAGGTGACAAACCATGATGGAGATGTGTGTCATCTCCAGGTTTAAAACCTGGGTCCTTCAAGGGCCAGATGCAGGAGAGTGGTATCAGGAGACATATATCTAGTCTCATGTGCTTCCAAATGCATTTGGTGGGGCCACGGTGAGATACAGGAAGCTGGACTAGATGGGCCTTTGGCCTGATCCATTGCCACTGCAGTGCTTTGTAGTCTGTCACCCATCATGTAAAGCTTTCGGGCGTTCATAAGTACAGATGAAGTGTTTGGAATGGATAGCCATCTAACTGTAACACACTGGAGACCACAGGCTTAGAGACGAACACACTCATTACAGCTTAAAACCGGGATATTTTTCTCCTCAGCCCAAATTTTATGAATGGCCAGTGGAAAGGATGCCCTTGTCCCTATCAGCTTTCCTTCCCCCTGTATTTAATTTCCCAGCCTGTAGCCTGTTTTGTGCTGTATGCATGCCTTACAAATGTTGAAATGAATATTGCAATGTAGGGCGTGATTCATAAAAACCTCATGCCATGATAAACTGTGTTTAAGACAACACAGAATTCTGTGCTGACAGACAGACAGATAGATAGATAGATAGATAGATAGATAGATAGATAGATAGATAGATAGATAGATAGATAGATAGATAGATAGATAATTGTCCTTGCTTCTGGTGGTTATACTGAAAAACAGAGGGGATCCTGATAATTTAGAAGCCTCTTCTCCTATGTGCTAGATTTCTACATGCAGGGACTTTGGGTGATGGAGGAATATTTAGTCCCCTAGGGACGCCACACAGACAGAAGTGGTGCTGAGTGCCTCAGGCTTTCCTCTCATGTACACAGCTTTTGTTGTGGTTGTTTGCATCAGGTTGTGTGTCTGGCATAGAAAAACCCTAACAGTACCTTCAAGGTAATCGAAGATAGTTAAGGGATGGTTCTACTGCTTTGTTCTTGCCCCCACCCCCACCCAAGTGGCCCTGTGGGGATGCGAACCCTTGCCTCCTAGCCAGTCACTCTGCCCACTTCGCCATGCTGGAACCGTACATTTACATGGGGCTCAGTGGAGACAAGGGGGCATGGTGGCTCAGTGGGTTACCTATCTGGTTGTGGACCCAGAGGCTGGGGGTTTGATCGCCCCCCCCCAAATTTGATTACTCCTGGGAGCTAAGGCAGCCTGGGTGGCCATGGGCATGTGGGACAGTCAGATTTGACTCCATAGCCCATGATGAAGCATGGGTGGTTAGACCCCCATCGGAGTCCTGGGTCCGGTTCTGGACACCACACTTGAAGAAGGAGGTCAGCACTGGAGTAGGGTCAGAGGAGGGCAACCAGGATGACCAGAGGCCTGGAAACTGAGCCCTAGGTGGAAAGACAGATGATAGACATGGGTATGTTCCAGGAAGGTTGCTTGAAGCTGAATATCAGGAAAAAAAGTTCTTCACTGTTGGAACAATACAACAATGAGAGCTGGTGAGGGCTGCGGCCTTCTGGGCGAAATTTGTCAGCCGCCCGTCAGATCTGTTTTGATCTAAATTCTTGCCTCAAGGGTTGGAATCAAGGGACTTTCCGTCCCATTTCTGCTCCCTTAGCCTATGATTCTAGCTTTTTTAATTATTATTTTAAGTAGAGAACCGTGTCTCGTTGTATACGCCGCCCTGGTCCCCCTGGTAATTTCAGCACCGTGGACAGCTCCCACAGAAACCCAAGGCCCCAATAGCTGCCTCTAGAAACAACACCTTCTGTTTTATGTAGACAAGATAAGATCAGATAAGACTTTATTATCCTTGTCCTGTACAGAACAATGGAATTAAGAGAAAAACGAAGTTAAAAGATCTACATCAGAAACATCCATACAGAAGAATATACCACAAACATGTCCCACCCTGCCTTTAAACAGAAACTCCCTCAAAACATACATTTCCCTGCATTCAAAGCCACAACCGCTTTTGGATAAAGACTATCTGTGGTTAAATTTTGTTAAATTTTGTGATTTGAGGAGAGGCCACTATCCTTCATTCCCTCCCCTGTCCTTCCGAGACGTTTAGATGCCTAATTAGGCCACTGCTGATTTATACCGTCATTTAACACCACATCTAACACCTCACTGGTTTTTCTTTTTTTCTTTTTACATTATGGAGGTATACAATGCTGTGCATGATACCTAATGATTGGTTGAGGGCCTTTCTCCAGTACCCCGGCCTAATTTAGAAATGGGGAACCCTTTGGGGTGTTCTTTTTGAAAAGGCAAATTGAAAGAGATTTTCAGGTTGGGTCACAGACTCCTGTTATTATTATTTTTTTAACTCAAAATGTTTATAGACTACCTTTCTCCTGCAGGGTCCAAGGCAGCTAGAAGTCTCAAAAGAATGGAGTTAAAAGCAGAATAATAAATGGATGCAACATTTTAAAAGCATTAAATAAATATTGTATTAAAACACAAGTAAAACAGAATCAGATTTTTTTAAACACCCTCTAAAAGTTGTCAGCCGATTGTTTAAAAGAAAGCCTGTCTGAAGAGGCTTTAAAAGAAAGCCTATCTGGGCCTGCTTCAGGAAGATGGGGGTCCAGGCAGGCCTCCAGTGGCAGGGAGTTCCACAGGTTGGGAGCAGTCACAGAGAAGACCCTCTCCCGTGTCCTTATCAAATGCACCCATGAGGGTGGTGGGATGGAGAGGAAGGCCTTCCCTGAGGATCTAACACCTCAGCAGGCTCACAAAGGGTGTTTCAGATAGCTAGGACTCAAGAAACCCAGACCACCGTTCATGGTTCCCCTGCCGATATCGCACGACAGCCCTGCGAAGTGGGCTAGATGGACAGGTCGCGATTTGCTTGAAATTGCGGGTTACCCTTCATGGTTTAGCAGGACTTTATGTCGGAGCCTTCTGATTCCAGCCCAACATTTTCCATCGTGCTTTCCATCTTCTTTGGCCGGGTGTCCTCCAGACCTCTTTGGACTACAACTCCCATTGCTCACACACCCCGACAGCCTGGGAGACTTTGCCGCTCCATCTTGGCTCTGGACTCACTGAAATATTTTTTTAAAAGTAATTAAGCGTAACACGCTATGCTTAATGCCCAGCATTTTTCCACTGCCTGCTTAGGAGGAAAGCGGGGTATTTATTAACATCTTTATTAAATTAGAAGGAAGATGAAAATCTATGAAGCAGAGGCGTCAGCTTAAATGTCTAATTCTGCTCAACTGATCCCCCTTTTATTTGGTGTCGGGGCTTAAGGGAGTGCATTTTTTTGCAAAGAAAGCTGTACCATTGCCAGATTTTATTAATATTATTATTATTATTTAAAGATACGAGTCAGGGGGAAAAACGGAGAACAAAATGGGACAAGATGAAAGCAATTGAGCAGACCCGACCTCCCTGTCTCTTCAAAACAGCCTCCAGTTTTATTTACCATGTCATGGAATCAACCGTATTTAAACAGAACCTAATGGGGACCTTTATTAATGGCCGCATTAATGGAATCAACTGTATTTAAACAGAACCTAATGGGGACCTTTACTAATGGCCGTTATCATGAACCGGATCTGTTAGAGCACATTCTCCTGGGATCGGGACTTTGAATGTGCTTTCCGCTTTTAACTCCCAGCCTTTGACCTGTCTCCAAATGCAAAAAAAGCAAATATTATCCTATTTCACCTGTTTCCTGGTGGGTATTCTTTTGTCTTTGTTTTTAATTTGCGGGACCATAGACATCTCTCTGTGTTTGTGGCTCTTATTCCTCCATCCACCAAACTGAGTATATTTCATCACCCTTGGTTCATATTTTCCCCCATGGGTTTATGTGGCCTCGGGGTGTGGATGTAGATTGTGTGTGTGTGTGTGTGTCGTTATAGTTGTGACCGACCCTTCATGACTCCATGTCCATGGAGTTTTCTTGGCAGGAATACTGGAGTGGTTTGCCTGTTCCTACTCCAGGCGCCTACAGCACCTGTATTCCCTGGTGGTCTCCCATCCAAGTACTAACCAGGGCTGACCCTGCTTAGCTTCCAAAATCAGATGCGATCGGATATGCTTAGGGCATCTAGGCAGCACGGACGTAGGTTTTTAGCTTCCATCAAATCTAAACAACTCCTCCGGGTGATTTCGGTCCAGTTGTAGGCATCCAGCCTGCCTGACTTTACAAGGTTGGCATGAAGCTGAAGTGATGAGGAAGCGTATAATTCTCCTTTGGTCTTCGTGGAGGAAAAAATATGAAATAGAAACATAGCAACATAAAAAACAAACTCAAGATCTTCCTTTTAACTTGTCTCCGGTGCTTTTGACTTGCACACTTTTCCTGTCCAGCCCCCTTGAATATATATATTTTTTAAATTATCCAAAGGGGAAATAGGATCTGAGTTTTCAAATACAGTACCAGAAAGAGTCCTACCAAGGAGGGGGCAGGACCGGTTCTCGATCTCCCCAGGCTGCCAGACACATAATCACAGGCTCAGGTTCCCAGGAGGCTAGATTTTGGCTGAATATCAGGGAAAACTTTTTAACTGTTCGAAAAGTACGATGACAGAACCAATGACCTCAGAAGGTGGTGAGGGGTAAAAGGCAGGAAGCCTTCAAGGTGAAATTGGACATCCTTCCTGCTTTGATCAGGAGGTTGGATGGAATGACCTTACGGAGCCCTTTCTGAGCCCCGTTATTCTTATTATTCTAGCTTCTGTTTCCCTGTCTTCCATAGTGCCGTTGGGGGCCGGCCCTGCTGTCGGTTGCGGTGAGGAACTGGTGGATGTTGAAGGTCACGAAAGAGCAGCAAGAAATGAAAGGATTTCATGTGCTTTTACTGCCTGGGAGTGGGTGTTTCAGGCAGAAATCGGCCCGGCCCAGAGAACGATGCCTCCTTAGTTTGTGGGAAGGGTGTGTGTGTGTGTGTGTGTGTGTGTGTGTGTGTGTGTGTGTGTGTGTGTGTGTGTGTGTGTGTTTCAGGATTGCCTCAGGCAGCAAAATACCTTGGACAAACCCTTACACTCTGTGCCGTTTCCATCTCTTCAGAGATCTAGGCCGGGTGATATCCAGATTTTTGCTTCCCCCACTCTCTCTCTTTCCTCCCACCCCTCTCACTTCCCTATTTTCTTTTCTTTCTTTTTTTGCAAAAAGAGAGAAAAAAACACCCCAAACCTCCAGCACTTGGTAGACAGCGAAGGAAGAAAAGAGAAACCCAGAGCAGGGGGCGGTGGAAAGAACAGGCAAAGACAGGAGGAAGGCGGAAACCACTTGGCATGGAATAACTCCGGCAAGGAACACAGAAGACTGGCGTGTGAGCGTTGCTAGGCAACCCCGGCCCGGTGTCTGTAGTGCAGGGGGTGCCTTTGACAGGTGCGGCTGGTTGTCCCCCGGGAAGAAAAAGAGGAAGGAAAAAAGGCAATCTTTAGGAAGCAGGAGATGGGTTTTTTTTTTTCCCGGAGCATTCGGGATGACGGGAGCCAGAAGCATTTCATAGAATCATAGAATCATAGAATCCTAGAGTTGGAAGGGACCTCAAGGGCCATCTAGTCCAACCCCCTGCCATGCAGGAACCCCCATCACAATATTTCTGACAGATGGCCCTCCAGCCTCTGCTTAAAAACCTCCAAGGAAGGAGACTCCACCACCCTCCTTTGGGGCAGCATCTTCCACTGCCGAACAGCTCTAACCGTCATGAAATTCTTCCTAATGTTCAAATGGAATCTCTTTTCCTGTTGTTTGAAACCATTGCCCCGAGTCCTAGTCTCTGAAGCCCTGGAAAACAAACCTGTTCCCTCTTCAATATGACATCCTTTCAAATATTTAAACATAGCTGTCATATCCCCTCTCAGTCTTCTTTTAGAGAGGCTAAACCTTCATTTAGAGAGGCTAAACATTTGGAAATGGAAGAACCCAGGCGGGCATTTAGGGTCCAGAGCAGGGAATTGGTCCCAACGCCTGGCCCACCGGCTGGGTGGATCGCTCAAAAGGTGTATTCTGAGAAGCCAGATGTTGGGGGGGTCGAGTCCCCATGGGGGAAAAGAACCAGCCTAGGTAGCCCAAACTCTGGATACCTAAGCGGCCTGAACTCTCCAGATTGCTTATTTCTGTGAGACGCAAGATACGAAGCAGACCAGTCTCTGTGGTGCCAAATAAAATGTCTGGTGTCTTTTGTGGGAGCTCTCCAAGGTGCTGGTCCCTATCCACCAAATAGATTCAGTCCATTGGATAGTCCCTTTGCAGTTCGGACTAAAACCCAAAGCAACACCTTCCATTTCCCCTCACAATCTTTAACGTTAGAACCCCACGTCCCCACGGCATCAGGGCTTTCTGGATGGGGAGGGGGGAATAAGATAAACAGTCCAGGCATGGCAGGGGCTTGGGGGCGCCCAACCATTGAGACCTTGCTTAACCAATGCTTCCATTGGCTTAACAACGAATGATGGGAGTTGTGATCTAATGGCATCCTGAGGGCCACATATCCCTGCCCCAGCAGCGTGGATGCAACAGGACAGTAGGATCAGCTCTGAAGTTGCTGATAACTGAAAGATAAGTAGCATCCAGAAGGAATCTGCATCATTTCCCTTTATTCCATTCTGTGTGCTCGTTTATTTATTGTTGACCTATTTTGCCCCTTTTTGTCATGCAATCCCTGCCTGTCAGCAACGTCCTAAAGATCACAGAACGGGGTCCGACTCTGGGATCAGGTACGGTCTAGATTTGACAGCCGATTGTAAATCAGAAATGGTGGGAAAACAGACACCGCCGTGGAGAAGAAGAGGGCTGACATCCCTTCAGCTGAGTGACATCAGCTTGCGCTCGGTTGCAGTGCGGCGGTGCAGTGACAGCAAGGCTTTTATGCAAGCGGTTGCAAAGGGAAATGTATATACTGTATATAAAACCGGTTCAAACAGAGAAAACAGGACCGGGTGGTGGGACGGAGGGGGACGATAGGTTTTGCGACCTAGAAATTTTAAACGCTGTCCATGTTGTCCTTTCCATTTGAATGGAATATTTATTGGAATGGACTGGATGGCACCGTGAGTTAGGTAACAAGACGTGTCATCTCCAGGCTTAAAACCAGGGTACTTCCAAGGGCCAGATGCAGGGGAGTGGTATCAGGAGACAGAGATCTAGTCAGCATTGGTATGATGGCATGCGATTAGCATTTCTTGGATGTCTCTTCCTTTTCCTGCTTCTCGGCTGTGCTGTGACACAGGGAATATCTTTATTCCTGTTTTCTGTCCTCCGTTCCCCACAAGACCTGGCCCACACTGATGGCTGGGCCAAATCTGGGCGGTTTTGGCGATTTTACCAGCGGTGGCCAAATGTGTATTGTCGCTTAAGGGATTCCTGTAGCACGGACCTTACCGAACAATATCTACAAGTGATGCTGAGACATGGACCCTGAACACACACACACACACACACACACACACACACACACACACACACACACACACACACACACACACACGGAGAGAGGGGGAGAGAGAGAGAACATGCTGAACAAGTACGAACCGTAAAACGTGACGCGCTGAATAATGCATGGAACTCGGGAGTGACTAAAAGGCTTAAAAATCAGAGGAGGCGAACACCATTCTCTAAATGGGATGCAGGGTTTTCGAAGTCCTGGGGTATGCGCGAAGAAACCTTAAGTGGTGCTCACAGCCTCGCACAAACGTGCCTTTGCCGGAAGCCGAGACTGCAGAGAAGCTAGGTCGACGTTGCACGATTGTCTGACGTGTTGTGAAGACCTTTTCAAAGGGGGTGGGGGATCAACATCTCTCTCAAGGCAATAAATTTCAGGATGTTGGGGTTCCCCACCCATACCCCCTTGGTAAATGCTGGATGCACAAGAGCTGAAGGATGCACATATTTGAAATTGGCACAGTAGGGCGGTGAGAGCACAGAACACCCTACACTGCCTGGGGAAAGTCCTTATTAAGCCCCCCCCCAAGAGCTGGCAAGCTAGGAGGGACACTCTAGATCAGTGGTTCTCCACCGGTGGGGTTCCCAGATGTTCCTGGGCTGCAACTCCCAGAAACCCCTTCCAGCACAGCAAGTGGTGGAGGCTCCTGGGAGTTGCAGTCCAGGAACATCTGGGGACCGCACAGGTTGAGAACCACTGCTCTAGGTCAGCGGTGGCCAAATTCCTGCCCTCCAGATGTTTTGGACCACCACTCCCAGCATTCCAAGCCTGTATTGTCAATGACAAAGGGCGGTGGGAGTGATGGCCCGAAACATCTGGAGGGCCAAAGGTTGGACACCACTTCTCTAGATCATCCAATCCAAACCCGGTTCAGGAGACACAGGAGGAGAATTGATCTCCCAACCTTTGGCTGTACAGCCGGAGTCCTAAACCGTAAAGCTATCCCGTAATTTCAGAACAGCCAAAGTCGGAGGGCTCCTAGAGGTCATCAAGTCAAACCCCCCCATCAAGGAGGCCCCACTTTCTGGGTTGCAAATGCTGGTGAGCCCAAGCGAGGGAGGCGCCCGCTCTTCTCCGGAAGAGTTATGAAGGGTCATGGGCATTTCCGCCACCCAAGCAGGTGGGAGGCCCGTCAGCCAGCTTCTTTTTCCCTCCTTTTTCCACCGCTCGGGAGGCCTCGCCGCTCTGAAGTTCCCAGATGACTCAGCTCGCTTGGCTGCGTCTAGCGGGGCTCCTTGTTCCCGAGAAGCTGCTTTCAGGAGGACGCCATCTGGTACCGAGCAGAAAAACCGGAGACACCCCGGGCTCGGGAGGGGAGGACTGGCAGGGCACCTCAAAAGGAAAGCGGCGCGATGACTAATTCCACCCCCCCTTTGGAAATTTCCTTGAGAGGCTGAACCAGGGCACGGGGAAGATATTTTATTTTAATTGCTTTTTTGAGAGGAGATTCATTTTCAGGGCCGGCCCTGCCGTTAGGCAAGGCTATAGAATTACCTCAAATCAAAGATGGCTGCTGGTGGCAACCAGGGGCTTGAACATAGGGCTTGGGGGGGACAACATCACCCTAAGTTAGACTGGTGCCATCCAGTTGGTGGGAAATGCTGTCTCTTTGGTCAAAGCATAGAAGTAATGAGTTTCAACAAGTAAATTCAGTTACCTGTCTCCAGCAACTACTTCCTCCTCCTCCTCCTCCTCCTCCTCCTCCTCCTCCTCCTCTTCTTCTTCTTCTTCTTCTCTTCTTTCTTCTTCTTCTTCTTCTTCTTCTTCTTCTTATTATTATTATTATTATTATTATTATTATTATTATTATTATTATTATTATTATCATTATCATTATCATTATCATTATCATCATCATCATCATCATCATCATCACAGAGCTAAGTATGCTGGATTTGGTATTACAAATTACGAGTCAAATGCTTCCCAAGTGCTTAGGACTACATGATGTATCGGCAAATTATGCAAACAGATCCCATTATTATTATTATTATTATTATTATTATTATTATTATTATTATTATTATTATTATTATTATTATTATTATTATTATTATTATTATTATTATTATTGGAGAATAGCAACTCTGTGTGCTACGCTGCCTACCTTTTCTGTAGTTTCAGCACTGCGGACAGCTCCCCACAGAAGTCAGCCATTTTAGAGAGGGTTTAGAGGTGTGGGTTGAGGAGCCAGAGTTTTTTCGGTGTTTTGGACCGCAACTCCCACAGTCCTTTGCCATTGGCAATCTAAGCTTAGAATTCTGGGAGTTGTGGTCCAAAACATCAGGCGGGCCGAAGTTTGGACATGCCTGGTTTGGGACTACATGATGTACCGGCGAGTTATGCGAGACCCCCTTCTTCTTCTTCTTCTTCTTCTTCTTCTTCTTCTTCTTCTTCTTCTTCTTCTTCTTCAACAACAACAACAACAACAACAACAACAACAACAACAATTTTGCTGAGTAGAGTGCAAAGTAATTTCAGAAGTGTCATGTGACAGACAAGGCTTTGCCAGTGTTACTATTGCCATTTGTAGAAGAATTCCTTTTAAAAGGTCATTTTTTAGAGAAACGTGGCAGGGATTCTCAAATTTTAGGCCGCTGCTTTATTCACACGCCTAAAGGCTGCCCTGCTAAAAGCAAGGAGTGATACCGCAAGTATTCTATCCTGTTACTTTTGAAATTAGTAACAACAACAGATCCAAACACTCTTAAGAACCAGTGGGGCTGTGTGTTTCTTGTTTACATATGGGTGTCTGTTATTGACCTAAAATATTCTCACCCCACCTTTCTCCCTGAAAAGCACCCATGGTGACTTACGAGGCCGAAGGGCGATCTTTGAAATTGTAGTCGAGTATACAAGAGTTGTTAGCAACAATATAAAGACAGTACCTGAAGTCATGAACAATGAGCATGAAGAGGCATCTTACACAATTAAAAAAGGCAACATGAAAGCTGAGAACAATAAGTAAACCAATATAGAACTTTAAAAGCCACTCTGAAAAATTGAAAGCGCACACACACACAAACACACACATGGAAAACACAGATAGTATTACAAATCATGTCCAAGGAGTAACGTATAACAAGCCATCTCAAAATCACAGAAGAGGTACAGTCTGCCTGAAGAGAAAGCCAGATAGATAGATAGATAGATAGATAGATAGATAGATAGATAGATAGATAGATAGATAGATAGATAGATAGATAGATAGATAGTTCATCATAACCATATAGCACACATGAAATCATTTCTGCATGGGGTCATGTGTGTATTGTCTGTTTATTTTTATAGGCTCTGTTAAACCTTTTAAAAAGATTGTGTCTGAGTGCTTATAATTAAGAGCCATGAGCAGTCATACCCTGTAATGCAGTTGAACAAGAAGGGTTGTTTTTTTAAACTGAAATAACAGGTTTGTGCCTGATGCACCTTTGACAGCAGCTGATTTTTATGGAGTGGTTTGGGGTTTTTTAAAAAAATTTTTTTAACGCAAGCGTCTCGTGCAGGAAAACGTGCATGTCGGAAGAATGGGCATGCAGATGTGACCCTGAACAATTTCCATGTGCCGGAAAGGTTTGAGGCTACAGTGGGGGTGGGAAATTGGATATAGGAGCTCCCTGAGGGAAGCTTTGTTGATTCGTGGATTTGTTTTATTGTACGTGTGTCTTGCTTTTTCTCCATTCCTTTCTTCCTCATTTGGTCATCGCGACGACCCTGTGAGGGAGGCACAGAGCAGAAGTCTCACCCTGTCCCACTTTGGGGGCTCCAAACCTGGATCCCGAAAACCATCATCCACCACTTGAATCACTATGCCACTCAGCCACCTCTGGTGCCGGCGCCTGTCTTCACAATTCAGGGCTGCCCGTGTGATCAAAACAAAAAATGTTGGGAGGAACACAAGCCCACACACAAGGGTCTGCCCTCCTTGTTTTGTTCTTCTCTTTGGTAAATTCAAAACAAACCAAAACAAAAAGTCTTGATGCAAAAGGAAGATGATTCAAGAAACCACAGATGCAAATGCCGGCCATTTCCATAAACACCTGCGCTCGGGAACTTGCTGATTTTACAGTTTGACGCTCGGGAATCACAAGATTGACAGGTCTTCTATAAACACCCTCTTTTCCTCTCTCTTCCCCCCTGTTTTTCTTCTCCTTCTGTTTTCCCTCTCTCTAGATAATCGCCTTTGACGAACTGCACATGGACTTCAAAAACCCAATTGACCAAGGCAACCCCGCCAGGGCCGTAAGTCAATACATGTCGCGTCTGAGGTGTGTCTGTCTCCGAGTCCGTTTGTTTGTTCTCCTTGCACTTTTTTCTTACCCATCCTCTGGACTCTTGTCTTTCTCTTCCCACCTGGCTTTGAACCCAATTGATCTCAAGAATGTCTCTTTGGCAGAGCCTCTGGAGGAAAAGAAGGGATACCTTGGTGCCTGACCTGCTAGAACGATAGATAGATAGATGGATGATAGATGGATAGATAGATAGATGGATAGATGGATGGAAGGAAGGAAGGAAGAATGGATGGATTGATGGATGGACAGGAAGGAAGGGATAGATAGATAGATAGATAGATAGATAGATAGATAGATAGATAGATAGATAGATAGATAGATAGATAGATAGATAGATAGATAGATAGATAGATAGATAGATAGATGAAAGGGAGGGAGGGAGGGAGGGAGGGAGGGATAGATGGATGGATGGAAGCAAGGAAGAATGGATGGATGGATGGATGGATGGACAGGAAGGAAGGGATAGATAGATAGATAGATAGATAGATAGATAGATAGATAGATAGATAGATAGATAGATAGATAGATAGATAGATAGATGAAAGGGAGGGAGGGAGGGAGGGATAGATGGATGGATGGAAGCAAGGAAGAATGGATGGATGGATGGATGGATGGATGGATGGATGGACAGGAAGGAAGGGATAGATAGATAGATAGATAGATAGATAGATAGATAGATAGATAGATAGATAGGGACATGGCGCCAAAGACTCCCCCCCCCCCGGCATCAACCCCCCAGGGTTCGGGATTGTGTTCTGAGCCCTTTGCTGAGAATCCTGTTGTTTCCTGTGAGTCACACACACTCTGATAGGAACCGTGGGTGCAAACCTGGTTGGATTCTGAAGCCAGACTGAGATTTCAGGGGGTTCTGAGCCACCCTTGGCCACCCTCTTTCCTTTGAGCGGTGACGGTGGGTTCCGGTGTGTCCCTCCTCCTGACAAAAAAAAAATCAAAATTATATATAGAGAGAGATCTCCTAAAAACAAAGGGGAGAGCGAGAATAGCAGCAGTGAAGATGAAAGAAACCAGGTTAAGGACAGACGCAGACTCTCCCTGTCACCGCCACTTTGCCTGTTCCTACAAAGCGCCCCTCAGATTCCTGTTCTAGTTATTCTATTTTTTTTTTAAATTTGCTCGGCTGTCAGGGGCAGGCTGGCTGTTTGCCAGGCCCGATGGGGCGGAAAGGAAGGAGAGAGGTGAAGGAAGGGGGGGAGGGGAATCGGTAGGTGGGAAGAGAGGGAGGTTGGTTTTCCAGGAGCCAGCAGGGCGGCCCCGGTGCCGTGGAGAAAATAAAAAAGGCCTTTTATCTGCTACTTGAAAGAGCACAAAACCCTGGCAGAAGCCGGGAACATTTAGCCCCAGGAACCCTTTGAAAGTACGCCCCGAAAGTGCCACTCAGCGGGCACCCGCCCAAGCAAGGGGGAATCCATGGCTGCTTTCCCCTTCTCCCCCCCCCACCCACTTCTGGGCTGCCACAGGTGTCGGTGCCACGGGACATGCCAACCCGTGACTCTGCAGCCAGAGACCACCTCAAGCACGGAGCGGTCCCATCCTCTTTGAACTGCAGAACTGGATGCCCTAAGCCGATCTTGCCTGATTTGGGAAGCTAAGCAGGGTCGGCCCTGGTTAGTCCTTGGATGGGAGACCACCAGGGAATACCAGGTGCGTGTAGGCGCCTGGAGTAGGAACTGGCAAGCCACTCCGGTACTCCTGCCAAGAAAACTCCATGGACATGGGGTCGCGAAGGGTCGGTCACGACTATAACAACACACACACTTCTAGGGCACGGGTGTCCAAACTGCGGCCCTCCAGATGTTTTGGACCACCACTCCCAGAATTCCAAGCGTGTATTGCCAATGGCAAAGGGCTGTGGGAGTGGCGGTCCAAAACATCTGGAGTGCCGAAGGTTCGCCACCACTGTTCTACGGTCAGTGGTGGCGAACCTTGGAATCTCAAACCCACTTTTTTTTTTTTTGCAAAACTGCCAATTGCAGCCATTTAACCTGCATCCAGGTGACCTGGAAAATCCGGGGGGTGGGGTGGGAGTCACCATAAATCAGAACTGTGTTGACCGTACAGGGTGATAACTATTATTGATTTCCACGTGTCACTGCTGGAATAATGCATAGGCTAGAAATGGGTTGAGTTTTGGGTTTTTTTTTTTTTTTTAGGGTTATCTCCTTCAGGGCTTTAACAACCTTCACCACAGACGTCCTCACAGGAGCTTTGTAAAAATAAATTCAACTGGGCGATCCCTGCATAGGCACCCTAGCGTCCTCGGAAGAAACGAGAGGTATTTGGGTTATTGAGAGGCTAGGAATATTCGAACCCATCCAGAGGTTTCTGGAACCCAGCTCCCGCTAGCCTCAAAACAGCACGGCAGGGGATGATGGAAGGTGTAGTCAAGCAGCACCTGGGTGGGCATGGGGGGGCCTCGCTGGCTGTGGTCTCGATCTCAGGTGGCTTCCCTGCATCTCCTCTCCTGGAGGGGTGGGCTGGGGATGGACTCTTTCCTAGCCCCGGCCCTTGGACAACATCCCCCATCATCCACAGCCAAGAAGAGGGGGAAAGGTCCAATTCGGAAAGTGGGAAACCGAACAGAACGCCAACTGGGAGCACAGCTGGAGGGGTGGAGGCCCTGCCTGCACCCCAGTGGGTGGGTGGGACAGAAAAGTAGGTTAACATCATGGGGTTTTTCTTGGGTGCGCCTGCAAAGAAACCAAAAACCCTTCAGAGGGTACGGCTGGCGCCGAATAAATAGTTCCCGTTTGACCTTGATTTCCTGCCACACGCTACAGAAAGGAGAAGTGGGGAGAGAGAGGTTTTGTGCGAGAAGAAAGGAGGAACCCAGAACACATTGAAGACAAGATCTCTGAATAGTAACTCCAGGATGTATGTCCTCTTTGGAACAGCTGCTCCCTCCCTCTCCGGTGCCCATATCACGGTCTCATGCATCGGGGTGCAGGGGGATGCCATGGCATTTCCCATGCCCGCCACGGGCCCTTGGCTGTTTCTTAGAACAGCCGGGCCTCCCAAGATGTCCTTGAAAACTTCTTGACTTTTTTTGCCCCTCCAGTTTTGGTGAGACGGGTTTGGCTGGCTGGCAGCCCCTTCTTCTGGCTTCCACTGGCCCTTGGATTTCATTGTCCCAAACAATGGAAAGGTTATCTCCCTCCCTTCCTCCTCTCTATATACAGTTGGAAGGCAGTTCCAGACCTTCCCATGGATAACGAAAACAATGGATACGAATGAATGCCACCCCCCCAAAAAAACCCTGCTGTTTTGTGACAGTAGCTTGCTTTACAACTGTTGTTTTGGGACAGATTAACAGTAGAGTTTACAGTAGATTGACAGCTTTCCCCACCGAGGAATATGGCCACTATTCTTGACCTGGGGAAATGGATAGGGTTTTTTAAGGCCGGGGGAGGCTAGCAAGAGTCCTTTTATCATGGCACTGCTGTTCTGTGACCTCCCAGGCGACGCGGGGTCAACATCCGCCGGAGCTTACAAAATAATCGCCGCCAATTAGTTAAAAATACAATTTGGGGATTAAAGGCTGCGGACCAGATAAGGGCAGCCGGCTGGATAAATGCGATTTCTGAACGCTTCATTATCCCCATTTTGCTGGCAGATGTATTCCCCGTGGGCTCGGGTGGATTACACGGCATCTCGGAGTCAGGGGTGGAAGTGTGCAGGCCGTGCTCGCTTGCTCTCGGGTTCCGATCGCCTTGTCAGTGTCATGATCTGGGGGCTGTTCAGCAGGCCTGCTTGTCTGGTTTTTTTGGCATCTGGGTTCACAGTTCTGCCTCCTTTCTTTCTTTCTTTCTTTCTTTCTTTCTTTCTTTCTTTCTTTCTTTCTTTCTTTCTTTCTTTCATCCATCCATCATCAGCTCTTTCTTTCTTTCTTTCTTTCTTTCTTTCATCCATCAATCCATCATCAGCTTCTTTCTTTTTTCTTTCATCCAGTTCATCCATCTATCATCAACTTTCTTTCTTTCTTTCTTTCTTTCTTTCTTTCTTTCTTTCTTTCTTTCTTTCTTTCTTTCTTTCTTTCTTTCTTTCTTTCATCCATCCATCCATCCATCCATCATCAGCTCTTTTCTTTCTTTCTTTCTTTCATCCATCAATCCATCATCAGCTTCTTTCTTTTTTCTTTCATCCAGTTCATCCATCTATCATCAACTTTCTTTCTTTCTTTCTTTCTTTTTCTTTCTTTCTTTCTTTCTTTCTTTCATTCTTTCTTCCTTTCTTCATCTTTCTTTCTTTCTTTCTTCCATCCATCTTTCATTCATACATTCTTTCATCATCTTTCTTTCTTTCTTTCTTTCCTTTTTTCCATCCATCCATCCATCCATCCATCATCAGCTTCTTTCTTTCTTCCATCCATCCATCCATCCATCCATCCATCATCAGCTTTCTTTCTTTCTTTCTTTCTTTCATCCATCCATCCATTCTTTCTTTCTATCTCTTTCTTTTCTTTCTTTCTTTCTTTCTTTCTTTCTTTCTTTCTTTCTTTCTTTCTTTCTTTCTTTCTTTCTTTCTTTCTTTCTTCCCTCCTTCTATCCATCTATCTCTTCCTTCCTTCCTTTCTTGCCAAGCGGAGTTAATAAATTATTGGAACAGGGCACGTGCCAGCCGGCTCTGGTTTATAAGGAGATTGAGTGCCCCCCTGACCGGCTGCGTTTTGATCTGTTTTATCGAGCGGATCCTGTCAACAGGCCTCCCAATTAAAACTCGTGCCAATAAAATAGGGCACTCCAGTAAAAGGTAAATCTGAACAGCAATCAAAAGGGACACAGCAGCCGAGAAGAGGGCTGAGACTCAGAAGGGCAGCCGTGAAGGAATTGGGGGGTGGGTCGGAGATTGCAAGGGCATGCCCCTGGAGACGAAGAACGAGATCACCCACGCAGTCATATTTCCAATCACCACGTAAGAGGGCAAACACTCGAGAGTCAAGAAAGCTGATTGGTAAAATAAAATTGGATTTGTTTCAATCGGTGCTGGAGGATTGCTTTGCTGGTACCCTGGGCTGTCAGAAAGAGGAAGCGGTGCTAGATCAAGTCAGGCCTGAACTATCTCTGGAGCTCGAAACGTTGAAACCAAGGCGGTCTTACTCTGGACACCACCTGAGAAGGCCGGATTCTCTGGGCAAGACCATCCTGGTGGGAAAGGCAGGAGGAATCAGGGAAACCGAGCCCGTCGCCAAGTCTTAGAGCAGGAGACAACCCATGGCCTCAGGAGGTGACGAGCGCTTCAAGGCTGGAGGCCGTCAAGTGGAAATTGGACCACCGTCCATCTGTTCCGCTTTGACTAGGATTCAGGGGTTGGACTAGATGGCCTTAGGCGGCCCCTTCCGACTCTAGAAGGCTTTGTCGCGGTCTATGTTGTCATTTCTGCTTTTGGGCCATCTTTCTCGCTCTCGTGCCTTGTGGCTGCATGGACCCTTCCTCTTTGTTCGCCATTTCCCAGTTTGGACCCCAGTTTATTCTTTCTTCTGTTTCTCTGTCTTATTTTTTCCTCAGAGGGAGAGATTGAAAAACATCGAACGGATCTGCTGCCTGTTGCGAAAGGTGACTCCCTTTCTCTGGCTTTTATCCTGGTTATTGTTCACCCTCATTTCACCTCCTCTCCCCTCCTTGATAGATAGATAGATAGATAGATAGATAGATAGATAGATAGATAGATAGATAGATAGATAGATAGATAGATAGATAGATAGATAGATAGATAGATAGATAGATAGATAGATAGATACAGATAGTGATAGATAGAGTGACAGTGATTCAGTGATAAAGTGATGCAGTGATACAGCAATAGATAGATAGATGATTCATAGATAATAGATGATGCATAGATAGATAGATAGATAGATAGATAGATAGATAGATAGATAGATAGATAGATAGATAGATAGATAGATAGATAGATAAAGTGACAGTGATAGAGTGATACAGTGATACAGTGATAGATAGATAGATAGATAGATAGAGAGAGAGAGTGATTCAGTGATAGAGTGATGCAGATACAGCAATAGATAGATAGATAGATAGATAGATAGATAGATAGATAGATAGATAGATAGATAGATAGAGTGATTCAGTGATAGAGCGATAGAGAGAGAGAGAGAGAGAGAGTGATAGAGTGATTCAGTGATTGAGTGATACAGCAGAGATAGATAGATAGATAGATAGATAGATAGATAGATAGATAGATAGATAGATAGATAGATAGATAGATAGATAGATAGATAGATAGATGATAGAGTGACACAGTGAAAGAGTGATTCAGTGATAGAGCGATAGATAGATAGATAGTGATAGAGTGATAGAGTGATTCAGTGATACAGCATAGATAGATAGATAGATAGACAGACAGACAGACAGACAGACAGACAGACAGACAGGCGCACACATGCCCTTTATTAAGTGACTGTCATGTCCCCGAGGGCTTGGGGTAGTGGATTTGTCATTATATTTCAGGACATGACTTTGGTGCGTCAAGATTAGGCAGGCGTCTAATTCTGTCTCCTTCACCCGGCGAGCCTCTCGGGACCTTTCCATTAACAAGAGAGTGGTGGAAAATCAATAGCCACTCGACATGGGTTAGAAAGCTGTGCGGCTCATCTCTTCGGTTTTTCTCTCCTCCAAAGGGAAGGGAAAGGGGTCCCTGGCCCACCTCGGCTGGTGTCAAACCTTGATCCACCCACTTTATTAAAAATATTAAGGGGGCGCTTTCCCAGGCACTGCTGATTGCATGGCAGGGGTGTTGGTGCGTCTTCCGCTGGACTTGGAGTCATTTGCTGCCTGGACTGTGACCTTGGTGGGTTGGAGGAAGATGATAAAATAAAACAACCACAGGAGGGCCATTAGTGTGTGCATGAGCAGGAGAAAGTTGTTTTGGTTCTTTTTAAAGCTTGGGTTTTGGCGTGACTTTTGATGCGAGGGTTTCCTCTTGCAGCTGGTGGTTCCGGAATATTCCATCCATGGCCTTTTCTGCCTGATGTTTCTCTGCGCAGCAGAGTGGGTGACCTTGGGACTTAATATCCCGCTCCTTTTCTACCATTTGTGGAGGTGAGTGTGGATCCTGAAACTGGGACTTTATTTATTTAGTTGGACTATTTTTTAACTCCACATTTCCTCATCCAAAGGGCTTCCACTTTCACGGCATAGGTAGATTTCCCCTCCCGAGGTCCTTCAAAGGCCTTCAACTTTCTAAGTGTAGGTAGACTTCCCCTCCCGAGGGCTTCCGGAGGGCTTCCGCTTTCTAAACATAGGTACACTTCCCCTCCCGAGGTCCTCTGAAGGGCGTCCACTTTCTAATCATAGGTAGACTTCCCCTCTCAAGGTCCTCCGAAGGGCTTCCACTTTCTAAGCGCAGATAGGCTTCCCCTCCCGAGGTCCTACGAAGGGCTTCCACTTTCAAAGCATAGGTAGACTTCCCCTCCCGATATCCTCCAAAGGCCTTCCACTTTGTAAGCATAGGTAGACTTCCCCTCCCGAGACTTCCCCTACCGAGGTCTTCCACTTTCTAAGCAAAGGTAGACTTCCCCTCCCGAGGTCTTCCAGAGGGCTTCCACTTTCTAAGCATAGGTAGACTTCCCCTCCCAAGGTCTTCAGGAGGGCTTCCACTTTCTAAGCATAGGCAGACCTCCGCTCCCGAAGTCCTCCAAAGGGCTTCCACTTTCTAAGCATAGGTAGACTGCCCCTCCTGAGGTCCTCCGAAGGGCTTCCACTTTCTAAGCACAGGTAGACTTCCCCGCCCGAGGTCATCCGGAGGGCTTCCACTTTCTAAGCATAGGTAGACTACCCCTCCCGAGGTCCTCAGAAGGGCTTCCACTTTCTAAGCAGAGGTAGACTTCCCCTCCCAAGGTCTTCCGCAGGGCTTTCACTTTCTAAGCGTAGGTAGACTTCCCCTCCTGAGGTCTTCCGGAAGGCTTCCACTTTCTAAGCATAGGTAGACTGCCCCTCCCGAGGTCCTCCGAAGGGCTTCCACTTTCTAAGCACAGGTAGACTTCCCCGCCCGAGGTCATCCGGAGGGCTTCCACTTTTTAAGCACAGGTAGACTTCCGAGGTCTTCTGGAGGGCTTCCACTTTCTAAGCATAGGTAGACTACCCCTCCCGAGGTCCTCAGAAGGGCTTCCACTTTCTAAGCAGAGGTAGACTTCCCCTCCCAAGGTCTTCCGCAGGGCTTTCACTTTCTAAGCGTAGGTAGACTTCCCCTCCTGAGGTCTTCCGGAGGGCTTCCACTTTCTAAACATAGGTAGACTTCCCCTCCCGATTTCCTCCAAAGGCCTTCCACTTTCTAAGCATAGGTAGGCTTCCCTTCCCGAGGTCTTCCAGAGGACTTCCACTTTCTAAGCATAGGTAGACTTCCCCTCCCGAGGTCTTCCAGAGGTCTTCCACTTTCTAAGCAGAGGTAGACTTCCCCTCCCGAGGTCTTCCGGAGGGCTTCCACTTTCTAAACATAGGTAGACTTCCCCTCCCGAGGTCCTCCGAGGGGCTTCCACGTTCTAAGCGTAGGTAGACTACCCCTCCCGAGGTCTTCCGGAGGGCTTCCACGTTCTAAGCAGAGGTAGACTGGCACTCCCGAGGTCCTCCGAAGGTCTTCCACTTTCTAAACAGAGGTAGACTACCCCTCCCGAAGTCCTCCGAGGGGCTTCCACTTTCTAAGCGTAGGTAGACTTCCCCTCCCAAGGTCTTCCGCAGGGTTTCCACTTTCTAAGCGTAGGTAGACTTCCCCTCCAGAGATCTTCCGGAGGGCTTCCTCTTTCTAAGCATAGGTAGACTACCCCTCCCGACGTCTTCCGGAGGGCTTCCACTTTCTAAGCGAAGGTAGACTTCCCCTCCCGAGGTCCTCCGAAGGGCGTCCACTTTCTGAACAGAGGTAGACTGCCTCTCCCGAGGTCTTCCGGAGGGCTTCCACTTTCTTAGCATAGGTAGACTTCCCCTCCCGAGGTCCTCCGAAGGGCTTCAAATTCTAAGCACAGGTAGACTTCCCCGCCCGAGGTCCTCCGGAGGGCTTCCACTTTTAAGCAGAGGTAGACTGCCCCTCCCGAGGTCTTCCGGAGGTCTTCCACTTTCTAAGCAGAGGTAGACTTCCCCTCCTGAGATCTTCCGGAGGGCTTCCACTTTCTTAGCATAGGTAGACTTCCCCTCCGAGGTCCCCCGAAGGGCTTCCACATTCTAAGCATAGGTAGACTTCCCCTCCGAGGTCCCCCGAAGGGCTTCCACTTTCTAAGCATAGGTAGACTTCCCCTCCCGAGGTCTTCCAGAGGGCTTCCACTTTCTAAGCATAGGTAGACTTCCCCTCCCAAGGTCTTCAGGAGGGCTTCCACTTTCTAAGCATAGGCAGACCTCCACTCCCGAAGTCCTCCAAAGGGCTTCCACTTTCTAAGCATAGGTAGACTGCCCCTCCTGAGGTCCTCCGAAGGGCTTCCACTTTCTAAGCACAGGTAGACTTCCCCTCCCGACGTCCTCCGAGGGGCTTCCACTTTTTAAGCACAGGTAGACTTCCCCTCCCGAGGTCTTCTGGAGGGCTTCCACTTTCTAAGCATAGGTAGACTACCCCTCCCGAAGTCCTCAGAAGGGCTTCCACTTTCTAAGCAGAGGTAGACTTCCCCTCCCAAGGTCTTCCGCAGGGCTTTCACTTTCTAAGCGTAGGTAGACTTCCCCTCCTGAGGTCTTCCGGAGGGCTTCCACTTTCTGAACATAGGTAGACTTCCCCTCCCAAGGTCTTCCGCAGGGCTTCCACTTTCTAAGCGCAGGTAGACTTCCCCTCCTGAGGTCTTCCGGAGGTCTTCCACTTTCTAAGCATAGGTAGACTTCCCATCCCGAAGTCTTCATGAGGTCTTCCACTTTCTAAGCGTAGGCAGACTTCCCCTCCCGAGGTCTTCCGGAGGGCTTCCACTTTCTAAACATAGGTAGACTTCCCCTCCCGAGGTCCTCCGAGGGGCTTCCACGTTCTAAGCGTAGGTAGACTACCCCTCCCGAGGTCTTCCGGAGGGATTCCACTTTCTAAGAAGAGGCAGACTGCCCCTCCCGAGGTCCTCCGAAGGTCTTCCACTTTCTAAACAGAGGTAGACTACCCCTCCCGAAGTCCTCCGAGGGGCTTCCACTTTCTAAGCGTAGGTGGACTTCCCCTCCCAAGGTCTTCCGCAGGGTTTCCACTTTCTAAGCGTAGGTAGACTTCCCCTCCAGAGATCTTCCGGAGGGCTTCCTCTTTCTAAGCATAGGTAGACTTCCCCTCCCGAGGTCTTCCGGAGGGCTTCCACTTTCTAAGCAAAGGTAGACTTCCCCTCCCGAGGTCCTCCGAAGGGCTTCCACTTTCTGAACAGAGGTAGACTTCCCCTCCCTTAGCATAGGTCTTCCCCGAGGTCTTCCAAAGGGCTTCCACTTTCAGGTAGACTTCCCCTCCCGAGGTCCTCCAGAAGGGCTTCCACTTTCTAAGCATAGGTAGACTTCCCCTCCCGAGGTCTTCCAGAGGGCTTCCACTTTCTAAGCATAGGTAGACTTCCCCTCCCAAGATCTTCAGGAGGGCTTCCACTTTCTAAACATAGGCAGACCTCCGCTCCCGAAGTCCTCCGAAGGGCTTCCACTTTCTAAGCACAGGTAGACTTCCCCTCCTGACGTCCTCCGAGGGGCTTCCACTTTTAAAGCACAGGTAGACTTCCCCTCCCGAGGTCTTCTGGAGGGCTTCCACTTTCTAAGCGTAGGTAGACTGCCCCTCCCGAGGTCCTCAGAAGGGCTTCCACTTTCTAAGCAGAGGTAGACTTCCCCTCCCAAGGTCTTCCGCAGGGCTTTCACTTTCTAAGCGCAGGTAGACTTCCCCTCCCGAGGTCCTCCGAAGGCCTTCCACTTTCTAAGCGTAGGTAGACTTCCCCTCCTGAAATCTTCCGGAGGTCTTCCACTTTCTAAGCATAGGTAGACTTCCCCTCCCGAGGTCTTCCAGAGGTCTTCCACTTTCTAAGCATAGGTAGACTACCCCTCCCGAGGTCTTCCGGAGGGCTTCCACTTTCTAAGCGAAGGTAGACTTCCCCTCCCGAAGTCTTCCACTTTCTAAGCGAAGGTAGCCTTCCCCTCCCGAGGTCTTCCGGAGGGATTCCACTTTCTAAACATAGGTAGACTTCCCCTCCCCAGGTCCTCCGAAGGGCTTCCACTTTCTAAGCGTAGGTAGACTTCCCCTCCTGATGGCCTCCGAAGGGCTTCCACTTTCTAAGCAGACGTAGACTACCCCTCCCGAGGTCCTCCGAAGGGCTTCCACTTTCCAAGCATATGTAGTCTTCCCCTGCCGTAGCCCTCCAAATGGCTTCAACCTTCTAAGCAGAGGTCTTCCGGAGGGCTTCCACTTTCTAAGCATAGGTAGACTTCCCCTCCCAAGGTCCTCCGAAGGGCTTCCACTGTCTCTGCATAGGTAGACTTCCCCTCCCGAAGTTCTCCAAAGGGCTTCCACTTTCTAAGCGTAGGAAGACTTCCCCTCCTTAGGTCCTACGAAGGGCTTCCACTTTCTAATCATAGGTAGACTGCCCCTCCTGATGTCTTCCGGAGGGCTTCCACATTTTAAGTATAGGTAGACTTCCCCTCCCGAGGTCTTCCGGAGGTCTTCCACTTTCTAAGTGTAGGTAGACTTCCTCTGCCGTGGTCCTCCGAAGGGCTTCCACTTTCTAAGCATTGGTAGACTGCCCCTCTCGAGGGCTTCCGGAGGGCTTCCACTTTCTAAGCATAGGTAGACTTCCCCTCCCGAAGTCCTCCAAAGGGCTTCCACTTTCTAAGCGTAGGTAGACTTTCCTTCCTGAGGTCCTCTGAAGGGCTTCCACTTTCTGAGCATAAGTAGACTTCCCCTCCCGAGGTCCTCCGAAGGGCTTCCACTTTCTAAGCATAGGTAGACTTCCCCTCCCGAGGTCCTCCGAAGGGCTTCCACTTTCTAAGCATAGGTAGACTTCCCCTCCCGATGTCCTCCGAAAGGCTTCCACTTTCGAAGCATAGGTAGACTACCCCTCCCGAGGTCTTCCGGAGGGCTTGCACTTTCTAAGCGAAGGTAGACTTCCCCTCCCGAAGTCTTCCACTTTCTAAGCGAAGGTAGACTTCCCCTCCCGAGGTCTTCCGGAGGGATTCCACTTTCTAAACATAGGTAGACTTCCCCTCCCCAGGTCCTCCGAAGGGCTTCCACTTTCTAAGCGTAGGTAGACTTCCCCTCCTGATGGCCTCCGAAGGGCTTCCACTTTCTAAGCAGACGTAGACTACCCCTCCCGAGGTCCTCCGAAGGGCTTCCACTTTCCAAGCATAGGTAAACTACCCCTCCCGAGGTCTTCCGGAGGGCTTGCACTTTCTAAGCGAAGGTAGACTTCCCCTCCCGAAGTCTTCCACTTTCTAAGGGAAGGTAGACTTCCCCTCCCGAGGTCTTCCAGAGGGCTTCCACTTTCTAAGCATAGGTAGACTTCCCCTCCCAAAGTCCTCCGAAGGGCTTCCACTTTCTAAGCGTAGGTGGACTGCCCCTCCCGAGGTCTTATGGAGGGCTTCCACTTTCTAAGCATAGGTAGACCGCCCCTCCCGAGGGCTTCCGGAGGGTTTCCACTTTCCTAGCGTAGGTAGACTTCCTCTGCTGTGGTCCTCCGAAGGGCTTCCACTTTCTAAGCGTAGGTAGACTACCCTTCCCGAGGTCCTCCAAAGGGCTTCCACTTTCCAAGCATATGTAGTCTTCCCCTGCCGTAGCCCTCCAAATGGCTTCAACTTTCTAAGCAGAGGTCTTCCGGAGGGCTTCCACTCCCAAAGGTCTTCCTCCCAAGGTCCTCCGAAGGGCTTCCACTGTCTCTGCATAGGTAGACTTCCCCTCCCGAAGTTCTCCAAAGGGCTTCCACTTTCTAAGCGTAGGAAGACTTCCCCTCCTTAGGTCCTACGAAGGGCTTCCACTTTCTAATCACAGGTAGACTGCCCCTCCTGATGTCTTCCGGAGGGCTTCCACATTTTAAGTATAGGTAGACTTCCCCTCCCGAGGTCTTCCGGAGGTCTTCCACTTTCTAAGTGTAGGTAGACTTCCTCTGCCGTGGTCCTCCGAAGGGCTTCCAAAGCATTGGCTTCAACCCTCTCGAGGGCTCTTCCGGAGGGCTTCCACTTTCTAAGCATAGGTAGACTTCCCCTCCCGAAGTCCTCCAAAGGGCTTCCACTTTCTAAGCGTAGGTAGACTTTCCTTCCTGAGGTCCTCTGAAGGGCTTCCACTTTCTAAGCATAGGTAGACTTCCCCTCCCGAGGTCCTTCAAAGGGCTTCAACTTTCTAAGTGTAGCTAGACTGCCCCTCCCGAGGTCTTCCAGAGGGCTTCAACTTTCTAAGCATAAGTAGACTGCCCCTCCCGAGGTCTTCCGGAGGGCTTCAACTTTCTACGCGTTGGTAGACTTCCCTTCCTGCGATCTTCTGAAGGGCCTCTACTTCCTACGTGTAGGTAGACTGCCCCTCCCCATGTCTTCCGGAGGGCTTCCACATTCAGGGAAAGCTATTGACTCAGAGGGGGCTAGAACCTTAATGCACATGCTGCATACTGTCTTGGCGCAAATGATATTGCTTTACTAGTTTACTCCAAATAAGAAACCATCCCTTTATTCTTGGAGCTTTTTATCTACCCTTTGAGGAAGCAGGCTGATGTGTGTGGGGGGGTGATGGCAAAACGAGTATCATTTTAGGTGCACATACTTAATCTTAGGCATTGGGATAAATCACTTTTTTCTGAGCAATTTGTACCAAAAAGGCTGGTAACGTGATCAGTACAGCAAGGTTTTACCATGCCAAAGTCTAGAGGGGGAAAAACACACCTGCTTATACCTCTCGTGACAGAAAAAGGAGTTAATTAATTAATTAATGCCCTGTAACAACAAAATTAACAGGCGGATTATGTTGGATTAAGAACCAGGGATCAAAGAGACAGTTATCTCCCCTTGCTCAAAACGGATGAAGAAAGAAGAAGAAAATTGTTTTGCAAACCCTTTATTGGGTATTGACATAATTAAGCCGTGTTTATTTGGTAACTTCTCAGATTATGTTATGCCTGCCATTTCCGTTGGATTAGTTAATTTCCTTCCTTCCTTCCTTCCTTCCTTCCTTCCTTCCTTCCTTCCTTCCTTCCTTCCTTCCTTCCTTCCTTGTTTTCCTCTTGCAAAACCTGGTAATATGATGCCTAATGATACACGTCGTGGGGAATCTAGTGAACAGTCGGCGTGTGTTTGTAAACAGATAACTAAAAATTAAACAGAAACTCAATCAAGGTTTGGGGTTGTTTGTTTTTTGGATCCATTTCAGCAGCACTATTAATCTCTCAAACATATCTCGCATGTGCCAACACGAATGATATATAAAAGGAAAGATGTTAGACTTCAGGTGGAACTGAAGATGAAGGAAGGACAGGCAAATAAAATATCCAGTCAAAGCTCTCGCCAGAAAACCACTCAAGGGCTTTTTAGATGTTTATTTATTTGAACGATTTGTAGCCCTCCTATGTCCTTCGAAAGGACTGAAGGTGGGCTTGCAACACCGAAGGACAATGGAGAAATCTTCCCATGGCTGCAACAAAACACCAGACCCTAAGGCGAACGGCCTGAGTGGGGATTTTTGTCAAAATCTCTGTGGGGAGGAGCAACCTGAATGAATAGATTGCATTCTATTCCTGTCTTATCTCTGTAGGTTTGAAGTAGCTGTCCTTGGAACTGGTCGACGAGGTTAGGAAATTAATGCAGGGTTCTGCTAGAAGAAAGGTGGAGAGAGAGAGAGGTAGTCATTCAAGAGGAGAAATGAATTTATTTCACATAGCCTTATAGCCAGAGAGAAAACAGCTGACCGGGGGTAGCGGTGGCATTTGCTGGCATAATCCTTGAAGCCCAGGGGGTTGGTTGGATGGATGGATGGAATAATGGATGGGTGGGTGGAATAATGGATGGATGGATGGATGGAATAATGGGTGAGTGGATGGATGGATGGATGGACGGACGGATGGATGGATGGAATAATGGGTGAGTGGGTGGAATAATGGATGGATGGATGGATGGATGGAATAATGGGTGAGTGGGTGGAATAATGGATGGATGAATGGATGGATGGATGGATGGATGGAGACTCATAGTCTTTCTAGGTGAACATGGATGGCAGCTGTTTGGAACATGTCTTTTGGGGTACTGGTCACCCACCTATTTTCTCCTGTTCTCCACCCCCCCCCAGGTATTTTCACCGCCCGGCAGATGGCTCGGAGGTCATGTACGACGCCGTCTCCATCATGAACGCCGACATCTTGAACTATTGCCAGAAAGAGTCATGGTGCAAGCTGGCCTTTTATCTCTTGTCGTTCTTTTATTACCTATACAGGTGAGAGCTGAGACTTTTATTTGAGAGTTCAAACCAAGGAAGCTTATAATATAGATCTATGATTGATATTGTGTTGGTTGGGTGTGTGTTGCGTCGTGACAGTCATGACCAACTCTTTGTGACTCCATGTCCATGGAGTTTTCCTTGGCAGGAAGACTGGAGTGGTTTTGCCAGTTCCTCCTCCAAGCGCCTACAGCGCCTGGTATTCCCTGGTGGTCTCCCATCCAAGGACTAGCCAGGGCCGACCCTGGCTTATGATGGTTGCCAAGGGAGGGCACAACTATGCCTGGAGCCCCTCCTGATTGTGTTCCAGTTTGCGTTGGTAGTCAGACATTCCCAGCAGCTCCCTTCACAAATTCTGTTTCATGACTGGCCCTCATTAGCCTTCATTAGCAAGTGTGGTTGCTTAAGCTATGGAGGTTTGCTGGAACCACGTCTCTAGCGACACATCTCCGGGATTCATGGCTTCACTCTTGGTGCTGATTTCTTTCTCTCTCCTTTCTCTCCTTTCCTCCCTCCTTCTCTCTCTCTCCCCCCCTTTATTTCCTCTCCCCCTTCCTTCCCAACCTTCAGTATGGTTTATACACTGGTGAGTTTCTAACTGAGCCGACCGGAGGCTGTGGATCCATCCCTCTTGGCGACTCCTCTAAGATGATGCCCCTACCAGGACTTACCATAACACGACGTCTTAAAAATGCTGGCGGGGTGGGATGGACCCATCGCAGGCTGGAGGGCCGCCCCCCCTCGCAATGTCTGAAGCCGATAACACTACAAAACAACAACAACAAGCAAACCACAAAACCTGGCTGCCTTGGACTTGCGTATTTTTTTCTGCCTCATTAACATTTGGGGAAAGGGGTGTGTGCCCCATACCGCCGCCCCCATTTCAGGCCCAGGAATAAGCTCCTATATTTAGGACACGGAACCCTGCAGCCTTTCTCTCCGCGGGGAACCCCTTTGCCACGCGACGCAAAGAACCGAAAAACAGCCATGATTGTATTGTGGGGTGCGTCCCCCCTTTTGGGTGGGGTGTCTGGATATGTGTATAGAGCAAAACAAGGTTTATTGTGAATCTCCTGGAGGAGTCATTGGTGTGCAGGGGATTCTCTTTTAATTTGGGGGATTTTTAAAAGGTTTTTTTGAGGGCTGGGGTATGGGGGTAAGAGGGGAGCGTCACATCCTTTACTGAACCCATCCTGAGACACACACACACACAACACACCAAATCTCACCCTCCACAGACCACAAGATGCTCCCTGTCACTTCGGGGTAACCAGGGTAATAAAAACCTAATAAATTCCTTTTTTAAAAAAAAATACAAATAAAAAAATAGAAAAAGAGAAGGGAAAGCCATAAAAGCCATTATTAATGACCACACTTAGGGTGGCCATTTTACAAGAGGCCAAAATGAGAGACATTAGGTAGAGATTTCTTTCTTTTCTGGGGGGGGGGGGCGGGTGAAGCCCCACCACCCCAAAGAGATGGGGTTCAGGATGCGCTGTGTACTTTTCTTTTCTTTCAATAGCTGCTGAATGTTTTCAGACAGGGAAAGGGATGCTGGAAATGGTGGAGGTTCACCGTTGTCATGGCAACATCCCAGGCCTATCTTTTCCGCTAGCTTTTGTGTGTCTCTCTGTGTGTGTGCACGTGCATACACACAATATCTCCACGCCACCCCAAAATTTCCTTAGGCAGGCCTCACTATTAGCATCTGGGGAGGAAGGAAGGAAGGAAGGAAGGAAGGAAGGAAGGAAGGAAGGAAGGAAGGAAGGAGCTGATGATAGAAGGAAGGAACTGATGATGGATGGATAGAAGGAAGGAAGGAAGGAAGGAAGGAAGGAAGGAAGGAAGGAAAAGGAAGGAAGGAAGGAGCTGACGATAGAAGGAAGGAAGGAGCTGATGAAAGAAGGAAGGAGCTGGTGATGAATGGATAGAAGGAAGTAAAGAAGGAAGGAAGGAAGAAGTTGATGATAAAAGGAAGGAGCTGATGATGGAAGGAAGGAAGGAGCTGTGGATGGATGGATGGATGGATGGATGGATGGAAGGAAGGAAGGAAGGAAGGAAGGAAGGAGTTGATGATAAAAGGAAGGAGATGATAATGGAAGGAAGGAGCTGTGGATGGATGGAAGGAAGGAAGGAAGGAAGGAAGGAAGGAAGGAAGGAAGGAAGGAAGGAAGGAAGAGAGCTTATGATGAATAGAAGGAAGGAAGGAATGAGGTGATGATGGATAGAAGGAAGGAGTTGATGGAAGGAAGGAACTGATGAAGGAAGTTGTGCAGGATCCTTTTGTGGGACCCATGATCCGTCTTAATATTCTTAAAACAACAGAGCAGGAAGGGAGAAGCCATCCAGTCCAACCCCTTTCAAGGAAGGGGAGGGGGAAATTGAACTCCCTCCCAACCTCTGGTTCCACAGGTAAGAGACCCAACCCCCTGAACTTTCCTATATCACCTTAGAGCTGCCAAGCTGGAAGAGACCTGGTGGACGATGGAGTCCAGCCCTTCCCAAGAAGCCACAGTGGGGAATCGAACTCCCGACCTCGGGTTTTTATGCCCAGACACCTAAACCTCTTAAGATGTCCTCTAGTCATAGGACTGCAGAGTCCCCCACAATTCCAAAACTGTTCTTCCAAACTTGGAAGCCACTTTGGTCTACCGTCGAGAGACCCAGTCCCCTGCTTTTCTGTCCCTCAAAAGAAGAAATGTTGGCTGTATTTGAATGCCTTTGTAAATTAAAACGATCTTGGTACAAATTATTTTCATTTGCATTTGGGGTTGCCATCGGCTCATCTTCCATCTCTCCGTGGTGTTATTCTTAGGGTGTGCTCTTGAAGGTGGATTCATTTTACATGCGCGGAGAGATTCTAAAATATCAGGTCTTTTTAGACTGTTTTTCCTGTCGTGTTTTATACAGCGGCGAAAGCCCTTCTTACCTCAGTCCTGCGGGACCACTGATTTATCGAGGTAAGAAAAGCCACTCTGCGCGTTCTCAGAGGTTTTCATCTGCCCAGCCTTCCTCCCTTCTTAGGAAGCCCTTAAACGTAACTTCTGGATCTAGGTTGCTCCATTTTCCAAGGTGGTGGCGATATTATAAATAAAAAGAAAATAAAAATAAAAATAAACAAGACTGCCTTATCTTTATGCATCTCAGGGCAGTCTTATTTTCCAAAATCTGTCAGGGACGATTTCCCACAGTGTGGAGAGGAATGAGAAATATCTACAGCCAAAAAAAAAAAAACCCTCAAAGTTTCGTTATTTATTTATTTTATTTCTGGCAATGCTGCCATCTTTCTGACCATCGCTGTTGTAGTTTGGTAGGGGCGAAAGACCTCTGGCCGAATCCTGCCCCGCTGAAACAAGATTTAGGGCAAATAATAAGGATGGATATTTAGAAAGACGTAGGATAACATCCCTTGGTGTAACTTTTCCTTCATTCATTTGTTCTGTTTTAAAAACAACAACTCACCCTCCCCTCGAGGGAAAGAAAAGACCAGTAAAAAAAGAAAGAAAATTATCACCCCTTCTCTTTCCAACTGTTTCTCCAGGGGATTGTTGTAAAAAGACGTTCTACTGTTGTTGTTTTTAAAAGATGATTCGACAATGGCTTTCGAACAGTCCTACAGTTTGTGAAATTTTGGGTCAGAGAGAAGCATGCAGGACATTGGGACCTCTCCCACCTTTTGCTGTTGGAAAAGGCCGGTTAAGAATTCCCGTGGCATCTGCAGGGTGCTTCCGATACTGCTCAGAGCATATGCTACTCAGGGCACTTCTTTCAACCCGCAGCTTTATGCTAAAATGTACCAAAGCGAAACGTGGACGTGGGGGAAAAAAGATGCAATAACGTCGGTCAAGGCAAAGCATGCGTTCCAGACAAAGAGCCATTAAAGGCGGAGGAGCGAGGTGCAGTTGGCAACCCCGGGTCAGTATTGCCAGGGGTGGTGGTGGTAGCAGGGAGTGCTTGCGGTTATGTGCCAGATTTTATTATTATTTTTAGGGCTTTCAGATGGCTGCTTCGCTTCCTGCGCCTCGTGGCCGCGGGGTGGCGTTGGACTACAACACCCACTCTCCTTCGCCACTGTCCTTTGGAGGGCGACAGGTTGAGCCTGGTGGGTTTGCAGCTGTCCTGCAGGGCAAGGAAGGAAAACAAGAATTGGGATCTACTCACAGGTCTTCTGTTCTGCAGCACGAGACTACAGCAACAAGGATGTCGTAAGCCCTCTGCATTTTAGACACGCCAACAAAAGGAGGTCAGGTGCCACATGTTTGTGTCTTTTGTTTTGTTTTGTTTTGATTTTTGCCTGAAATTCTTGAAAAGACTAACACGGCTACACTCTCAGAAATAGGCTCGCACATCTTGGGACTGTATACCTCCTGCGTGTGTTGGGGTTGGGCTAGATGACCCTTTAGGGTCCCATTGAACTAGACGACCCTCTGAATTCTCTCCCTGCCGCACATCATCACCGGCTGGCAGGACCCACAGAAACCTGGGTCGGGCAGCTGGTTTTTTCTCCATTTAGGAAGGCCAGGGCAGTGCCAGCTCAAACCACGGAGGGAAGGCCCCTGGGACCTCACCGAAACATGGGTGAAATGCAGCCCCTCCGGCTGTTCTGGGCCCTCGCCAGCATATGCGAGGGGGTGGTGGTGGTGGTGGCAAGCTTTGCTCTGATAAGGCCGCGCCCATCCAGTCCGTCGCTAAATCTTGTGGCGGTGAGTTCCGCGGCTCAGCTCCGCGCTGTTAAAGTGCACAAGGCCCTTGTTGGAGCTGTTCGGAATCTGCCCCCCCCCCTTTTAATCTCGTATCGTCTTCCTTACCGTTTGGAAAGAAAAGGGGAACGTCTTTCTTCAGACACCCCCCCCAATCCTCCGCTTGAACCTGGAACCTTTTCCTTGCTAGTCTGTGGCTGTCACCATCTGGCTCAAACCCCGGTGAAGACGAGCCCCGGGAGGGGACAAAAGTCAAGAGAGTTTTACATTTGATCTTAGCCAAAAGGCCGAGAAGCGATAAAAAAAGTCAAGAGAGTTTTGAGAAAAGGTTTTGGAGATCAGCAGCAGGTGATTTGGGGGCTTTCCCGAGGGAGCCGGACAAGAGCTCCCGTCCGTACGAGCCGGGGGAGGGGGAACATGGGCTTTGTAGTCCCAAAGCTCCGGACAGCCGCGCCTCGCTCGCATCTCAACCCCCAAACCTAAGGAGCAGCGGGGGGGGAGGTGCATTGATTGAACGATAAAACAGAACGATGGCGTTGTAACCTTCCGCCCCCACTCCAAGTTTTATTTGCAATCTGCTCCCTTCTAAAAAGGGACTCCACACGCCCCTTGATTAGCCCAGAAATTTGTCCCTGGCTTGGCGGGGATCCCGGGTGAGAGCTTTTTTTGGGGGGGGTCCCATGGTGATGGGAAACATATTCCCTTAACCCTAACTCAACCCCCACCCCCACCAAGATCCCCAAGGAAAGGTGCCTGAGTTGGGCCAAAAATAAACCCAAACCAAACCAAAACCCACTAAATACATCGCTTCCCTTCAGGCAGTTTTCTACAGCAGTGGAAACCTCCGCTTGGCTGGCACCAAAGCCCAAATTGATTTCATCCACCCAGGCGGGTTTGGGTTCTCTTTTTCTCGTCCTTTCCGTCGCTGGCTCACCTGGGACCCAGGTGCCTTGCCCGCAGGCCGAATCGGCCCCGGACGGCACAGGAACACGGGCAGAGAGAAAGAACTAAAAGCAGAGGGGAAGCTGCAGATGGGGTCTTCTTGACGTCCGAAGCACCTCTGGATGCTTTTGGTAAACGGAGCAAAAGCAATTGGAATTGTTGTTTTAATGCCTTGGCCCGTACATGTTCAAATCGGGGGTTGGGGGACACAACCAGGAACGGTGTGCCACTTTTTTTTTTTTTTGCACCCACAGAACCGAAGAGCGGTGGAACACCCCCCATACATGCACACGTGCGCACACACACAGAGAGTGCACACACACACACACACACACACACACACACACACACATTTTAAATCAGCAATGCATTCACCTGGCAGAGAAAGGTTTTGCTTTCTTTTGTTTTCATGCCTGGAAAACCTCCCCCCCAAAAAAACACAGGGGGTGGTGGTGGAAGGAAGGAGGGGGCCCCTTTAGCTGGTGAGAAATATTATGGGATGGAGACGCGGAGTCGACTCTCCTGTTCTGCAGAAGTGCCATACCTGGGTTTGCGAGGGACTCTAATGCAGCACTTCTGTCTCTGTGTGTGTGTGAAAAAAAAATAATTAAAATAAAACCTTCCCCCAACAGCACAGCATGACCCAAAAGGCTGTGCCGGAGAACACTCCATGTGTGGGCGAGCATTGTGCGTAAGAGTGCTGGGAAGGAGCGTCGGGGAAGTAGGGGGAGGAAGGGCAGAGGCAGCGCCAGCCGCCCCTGCACCTGAAAACAGATGTGGCTCTCGAGATGCGCCGCTGATGAGAATGCCGCCACCCTCAACTCTGCTTCTGTTTGATTCTCGGGCCTTCGTAAGCTTTCCTTTCTCTGGTTTTGACCTTTGACACTACACACACACACGGAACGGGGCAGGTTCCATCCTTGCCCGTTGCTTCCTCCTCGCGTGCCAGCAGATGCCCCCAAAACATGACCTCGCGGGTCAGGAGAGCCGCCCACGCCAGCTGCGTTGTGCGTGCCTGGATCGAGAGAGTTGGCGGCTGGCTGCAGCGCTCCATCGCAACGTTTAAACCCACCCGGGTCGCGTGGCCCGGGTCGCCTGCAGCTGAGGATGCTGAGGACGGAGGCGGCGGTGGCTAGCTGTTCAAAAAATGGAAAAGCACCGGATGGCGTAAGGTACAGACCTGGGCATACATGTGGAGGTTATGTGTGGGTTACAGGCTTGGAGATCAGATAGACAGGGCTGTTTAAAAGCTCCTTATTTTTTTTAAATCAGTCTTTGTAAGAAACTTGTAACCCCACTCTTTGGCTAAAAATATAACCCTCCCCGACAGCAATGCTTTCTTATTCTTCAGTCTCCCAACTGATGGCTCCACACCCAGGAACGTAACCTACTGAGCAATCCAGCGTCTTTTTAATTCTTTTCAGATTTGTACTTACAGACAACACACACACACACACACACCATCTGCAGGATCAACATCCTTTGATGGTGCACTTACCAGAAACACATATTTATACAGTACTTTCCAGGGTGTCGTTACAGGAATTGGCCACGAGAATGAGCCAGAGACCATGGAATGTACAGCAATACTTTGGTTTGTGAGTATAATCCGTTCCAGAGACATGCTTGTAAAACAAAACACTCTTTTATCAAAGCCAGTAAGAAATCATGGAAATGGAGATGGTTCATTCTGGGGCCCCACAGACCACACTGTACACACAAAATGCCAAAACTCACAAAAAAGTTGTTTAGAAGTCCATGTCCACACCACGGTTTAGGTGCCTGGCTGCGGAATCTGCTCTGCTTGGGCCTAACAACTGGATTTTAGTCTGTGTTTTTAATGTGATGATAACACACTGTTATTTGCAGCTTTATACACATGTAACCGGCTGCCCCATGACTAGATATGGTTTGAAAAAAATGTGAAAGGATGTTGAAAACTAATTAAATAAAAATATAAATAGAAAGAAAAATAAACCCCCTTTGAAAACGTTCCTGGCTGGTGCAAAAGAGACCTCTATCCCTCTGCCCTGGAGGCTCGCCTGAGATGGAACGTTCCAGACAATCACCCACAATCCGGCAGGGAGAGAGAGGGCGAGAAAGAGAGAGAGAGAGAGAGAGACCATGGGCTTGCTTGTGATCATGTGACCTGCTCCAGTGCTCATAAATCAAGACATTGCTTGTTGATCAAGGCAAAATTTAGAATAAATGTTTGCTTGTCTTGCAAAACGCTCTTAAACCAAGGTGTTACCGTATAAGGTCTCATGCCTCTGTTTGTGTCTGTTCGTTTAGGGCACGCCTGCCTCGGCTCCCTCCACAGAGGACACACGAGCCACGTACACAAAGGATGGTTTGTAAAATTTAATGTCACTTTTTGTCAAGCCAGTAGATAAGACGGTGATGGAGCGCGTACACCTTACATGAGGAACACCGCCGGTCTAATGCAAAGGTTTGTCTTTAAAGTCTGAAGGTCTTCTTAATCCTACTGATCGTTTGCTTATAATCTTTTAAAATGAAGTGTAAACCCTTGGTGAGAGAAGGGGGGGTTGTCCCAATTTCACAGTCAGCCAGGATGTCCAAAGCCAGAATGAAATCCTGAAATTTATTCAATTTCAGGTCTCTGCTGTCCAATATCCCCCCCCCCAGCTTTGGGGCTACGGGATGGGGAGTGGGGGGATCATTTCAGTTCCCTTTGAGGCCGTAGGAAAATTCGTCCTCAGTCTACAAAGTGAGAAAGCCAGGCGGATCCACCTGCCCTCTTCCCTCTGAGCAACATCTATTTAAAAAGGGTTTCTCCGCTGGGTTTTTAATTTGCAGGCACTTACGGATGGAGGAGGTGATCCAGAAGGAAAGGATAGTGGTTTTTATTTTTTTATTTTTGCTATTATTAGTTTTAAAGCTGCATTGCCCTGGGAGTGATGCTGGCCACTGCCGAAATGCACAACTTTCCACTCCCTAAGAATTTTCCCATGTAATTCTTTTTTTAAAAACCGCAAAAGAAAAATATGATGTTCTATTCTCATCAGGGCACCCCCTGCAGAGAAGCCATTAAGAAAAATCATCAGAACACAACACATGGACTGAAGGATCAGACCAGATCCGTCTTGTTCCAGCTGGAGACAACTACCGCCCCCAACTGGCATTTACAGGTAATACACCCTGATGGAGCACCCAGGGAAAAAGTTTTTTAACCAGAAAGAAAAACGCGGACGGTGACGGGGAGACCCTAGAAAATGCAAAACAAACCAACAAAAATCTCCATCAAGGACGATGTCACAGGCATCTGGGAGTGGCAGTCAAAACAAACAAACAAACACAATCCAGTAAAT
Source organism: Phrynocephalus forsythii (assembly GCA_029282475.1). NCBI lineage: Eukaryota > Metazoa > Chordata > Lepidosauria > Squamata > Agamidae > Phrynocephalus > Phrynocephalus forsythii. Next base: position 7,757,973 of record JAPFRF010000019.1, read on the forward strand.
CATTTATCTGCGTAATAGACTCTAGTGCAGTTGTACAGGATACACCAGTGCCTCCCAACTTGCTCCCTCCCCGATGTTCATGGACTACAACTCCCACAAGCCTTCAGCACTAGCTGGGGATTGGCCAAGATTTCTGGGAGTTGTAGTCTGAGACTATCTAGGGCAGGCATGTCCAAACTCCGGCCCTCCAGATGTTTTGGACCACAACTCCCACAGTCCTTTGTCATTGGCAATCTAAGCTTAGAATCCTGGGAGTTGTGATCTAAAACATCAGGAGGGCTGAAGTTTGGGCAGGCCTGATCTAGGGCACCCCCCCCCAGTTTGGGAGCCATTGAGGCCAAGAAATGCATGGAGCAACATTCGGGAGACCAACGCTTGTACTTAAGTCCACAGAGGAGAAGAAAGGATAGGAGAGGCAGATGTACACATAAGATACAGAGCCCGGTTTTGGACTAAGTGTATGATTTTCATTGTTGCTTTGACAAGGTCGGCCTCCTTGAAAAAGGAAAGTGAAAAAAACCTTTTCTTTCTTTCTTTCAAGATATGAAGCAAAGCGTGACTTCTCCTGGTTCCCTACGATTTTTAAAAAAATTAAAACCAGGCCACCCCAACACACAGCTAACCTGAATTTTGGGAGGTATCCTCTTAACACCCCTCCCCCCCAAAAAAATAACCCCAGGAAAAGTGAATTTAAGGAGAACAAGCTTTTGCGTATAAAAATGCCCCGAGAAGACAGTACTTGTGGGTCACGAAGGCTGCATGTTTTGGGGAGTTGCAGCCCGACTCAAATGTGCCATCGGGGAGTTGCCGCTGCTGAGAGAAGCGCGTGGGCCAAACATCATGTGCGCGTGCACACACACACACACACACACACACCACCAGCTGAGAAACGAGCGCAGGCCATTACTGAAATGGAGTGAGAGCCCGCCGGGTTGGGCGCGAAACATCACTTTGTTACAAGAGCTGTGAAACCAGGAGGAAACGGAAAATCTCTAGGTACGCGGGCAGTTCTGCTCTTAATGGCTTGCATAGTTTTAAAAAATGGCTCCAGGGAGCAAAAGGGGCATCTCAAGGGATCTTGCCCCCCCCCACACTGCAAGTTCTCCACCTCTGAGGCTCCGGGTTTCCAGGACGGAGTAGGGGACACCATTGGTTGGATCAAGGAGGGAATCCAGCGGGGGTTTTCTATCCGCCATTACTCCGCGGCCGCTTATAAAACAGAATTATCTCCCCTCTTTTTTAAACCAACACCCCCCTGCCGCCTCCTTTGTGAGACCGGGGGTTGAGGAGGACCGCAGGGGAGGCCGAAAGGTCGACTCCCGGCAGCGCCCTGTTCAATGCACCAGCTGCACCGTCAGCCAGTAGAGGATCAGCGGCTGGAAGGCGGCGGCCGCCAGCGTAACGTACATCTGCGCCCGCCCGCTCGGCCGGCCCATCCCCTCTTGGACCAGCGACGGCAGGACCTTCATCCGTAAAGAGCGGACCTAAGAGACGCCAACACAAACAAACACACACGGGTCACTGTCAACCAAGGGGGCGGGAAGGCTGCCCTCGTTTGACCCCCTTTTCCCAGACCCTACCACCACCACCACCACCACCACCACCACTACCACCCACCCGGGGGGCTTGTCATGGCGCTGGACTACAACTCCGTCCTGCCTTGTGGGACTAAGCATGTTGGCGAGGGGGAGGTGCGGCTGTAGCACACGTGGCCAGGAAATCAACCCTGTGCAGTTAAACACTCTGCCCAGAACAACCCCCCCCATCCTGTTGGGAAAAAAGAGATTTCTCCAGCATCCATTCAAAAGGACACGCTACGCTCTCTCTCTCTTGAGAGAGAGAGAAGAGAGAGTTACCTCCTTGTGACTTCAGAAAAAAATATATGTCAAGATGCCTAAGCCTTCACTAACCCTTTTTAGATGTTTCAGAGAAGGTAGCCGTGTTAGTCTTTTCAAGAATTTCAGGCAAAAATCCAAGAAAAACAAAACAAAACAAAACACACAAACATGCGGAACCTTAACGACTAACTTTCATATTTTAATGTTATTTTTCCTGGCTGCTATTGGTTTAAATATTCTCCCCTGCCTCAATTTTAATTTTCTCATTGATTGATGTATTGAATGATTTATTGACTGACTGATTGGATTTCTATACTGCCCAGCCAGCAGTAGGGCCGTTCTGGGAGGTTTGCAACCACAACGCAAGTACTCAAGACAATCGTGGTATCGCACAGTTGTGGGAGCACATAGGAAAATAATTTTGGGGTTTTTTTCCCTAGAAAGAGACGCCCCCAATCAATGACAACGAGACAGGAGCAGCAACATGCAACCACGGTGTGGTCATCTGATTTTACACACACATCTTGGTAAAAACGGTGACCCAGGCTTGTTAATGTAATAAAAATTTGTGATTTGTACAGAGATGGGCAGTGTCTGCTTTTTTGTTGGCTCTGGAATTTGGAATTTGGGGAGTTTTAGACTTTGGTTTTAAGAAATGACATCCACCTCTGGCCAGTGGTTTGTAGCATTCAGAAACAGCTCAGTATTTTGTTTCGGTTTAGTTATGTGTGTTGACAATAAGTTATTGTTAACCGCCCGGAGTTCCCTGGAAGATGGGTGGTATAAAAATAAAATTAACAATAATAAATAAATAAATAAATAAATAAATAAATAAATAAATAAATAAATAAATAAATAAATGTTTAGTTACATTTTAGTTTAGTTACCACTAGTTACATTTGAAAATCAGCTTGCTTCAGTTACTTTTTCAGAATTAAAAAAAGTAACTGGAAGGCCAAGGATTTCAGTTACTTTCTGTGAAATGAGGGCCGTGGGGGAAATAGCTGCCACTAATTGGTTCTAAGAAGTAATTGATTGTGCTCTGCTCCTGCTTTGGGGAACCCAAGAGGAATAAAACTCCCACAATTCCCCACCCCAAAAAACAAGACCACAGTTCTTACCATAAAATACATGAGAGCGCATGAGGCCCAGGCCAAAGCGATGTAATAGCCGTTACTTCCAAACACGAGGCCGCCCACCACAGCCAGAATCATCCTGGGGTGGAGAAATACGGGGCGTTAGCACAGAATCAAGGTTAAGAGGACGCCAGGGCTCCAGGTTCGAATCCCTCATCGGGCAACACACACTCAAGCTAAAAACCGCCTCACAGGGTCGAAGTGAATATAAATGGGCAAAGCATCAAACAGCCCTTCAACATTTTCCCAACGTTAAAAATAACCCCGGCCTCCCTTTCTCCCTGTTTTGAGGCCTCCAGCGAGGTTCAAAACCACAACAGCTCCTGGCTGGCTGAGGACAATGGGCGTTGTAGTCTTAACGCCCACCAAAGTGTGTGGGCTTTGGGAGTGCGGCTCCTGTTAGGGTTGAAGGATCCCGGCGATTAGAGTCTTAAAATCTCTGGAATTGAAATTACTTTCAGAAAGAACGCAGTAGGAACGCTGGTCTCAAGTGGACAAGAGGGGAACCATTCTCCCTTGCAAAGGAATGTGAGCTCAAGTTTCAAAGTCCTTGTGATACAACTTAACCCGTAGTGTGGACGTTGACACCTCACAAGTGACAACATCAGCTTTAGGGTGTGTTTTTCTTCTTCTTCCACACAATGAGGGCACAGCAACATTGTTTGGGCAAATAACACAACAAAGATTCCCGAGGCTACTTTCCACCACAAAAAAACACCTGTAACACTTTCTCCTCACAGAACAAAGTAACTAAATGTAATTTCCTCAAAGCCTTTCCAGAAGATCTGTTCAGATGAATTTTCTTTCTTTCTTTTCTAAACTAGGGGCTAAGAAAGATGTTTGCAAGTTACATTGGGGGGAATTCTAGCAGGAATTACATAATGGACTGCCTTGTCAAAAAAATTCAGCAAAAACAATATATATATTCAATCTAGTATATTATAAAGTAATATGTTCTATTACAATACAAATTATAATATAATATAAATTCCATAGATAGATAGATAGATAGATAGATAGATAGATAGATAGATAGATAGATAGATAAATATAACAGTATATTCATTTTTTGCTGAAATTTTTTAATGAGGCAGTCAATATGATATATATTTGTTATAATAAACTATATATACTTTATAATTGTACTATTTACATTATATATGTATAATTATATATTATATAATATATATAAGATACAGGGGCTAAGAAAGATGTTTGCAAGTTACATTGGGGGGAATTCTAGCAGGAATTACATAATGGACTACCTTGTCAAAAAAATTCAGCAAAAACAATATATATATTCAATCTAGTATATTATAAAGTAATATGTTCTATTACAATACAAATTATAATATAATATAAATCCATAGATAGATAGATAGATAGATAGATACATAGATAGATAGATAGATAGATAGATATAACGGTATATTCATTTTTTGCTGAAATTCTTTAATGAGGCAGTCAATATGATATATATTATATTTGCTATAATAAACTATATATACTTTATAATTGTACTATTTATATATTATATATATAACTATATATTTTATAATATATATGATATATATGATATATATAACTATATATAATTACAAAATAAAATTTGCAAAAAATAATCATTGCAATAGAAATATTAAAATTGGGAATTAAAAAAAAATCAATTTTAGAGGAGAAAAACAATTAAAACTGTTTTTTTTTAATAAAAAAACACGGGCCTTTTGCCAGCCTTGGACTTACCCAACGTATTTGTAGCCGCAGTAAGCTAGAAGGTCGAACGTACTTAGATCACTCTGGACGGTGACGAGGTAAAGGCCCAGCAAAAGGGCGAGAACTTCAATCACCACCCAAACGAAGGCAGTGCTGGCACACATCCCAAGAACCTCCGGAGAAAACCTGCAGGGCCACGGGAAAAATAACGGGAAGTATTTATTTATGCCTCCATTTCCCCCTAAAATAAAGGCCTCTCCCTCTTTTCTAAGGTTTTTCAGCTCGCAATCGTTCAATCTGGGACTGAACGGTGAGGCGAACACAGTTCTCATCCACCTACAGCCAAAAATATTCTTTCCTCCAAATCTTATTTCTTTATTTTAAATATTTCCACCCTGCTTTTCTTCTCAAAAAGGACCTAAAGCAGCTTTAAAAGCTGATGCTCAAGGCAGGAGGTAGGTAGGTAGACAGCTCAATCTGAAAGGCCAAGTACCCATAAAATAATTTTATTTCAAGAGAGTGCCGGGTGCGGGCTTACCTTTTCTGTAACCCAAGAGCCATCCCAGCCAGGAGGATATAGGTAATAAAGGCCATACCTGCGGAAAACAAGAATAATCGCTCTTTAAGACCAGCCAAGGCAGCTAAACGAGGGCAACTAGAACTCTTCGGGCCTTGACGACGACTGAATCGTGCTGGTCAGTCGGCCTAAAACCCGGTGCGCAGCAGCGGCGGTGGCATCGTGGCCGCTTCTCCTACCCTACACTGCCGGGGTGTGGCGAAGCAAGGCGGGCCAACAAAAAAGATACCTTTGGAGGAAAGACACCAAGGTACAAACGAACAAAAAGTTACCACCGCCGTTAAGTCACTTCTGATTTGTGGCGGCCCGACCGACGAGCGGCCTGCAAAATGTCCCCCCCTCAGCTCCTTCACAAGTCCAGCCTGTGGCTTCCTTGAGAGAGTTTGTCCATCCCACCTCTGGGTTTTCCCTTTTCCTGCTCCCCACCCCTGGCATTTCCTTGCAATATGGACTTTTCCAGAGAGAAAAATGGCCTTCTCGCCATGTGTTCAAAGGAGGACAAGCTCCAGTTTAACACTATTGCACTCGGGGAGGCTTCAATTGTAAAAACAATATACAGTAGGAGCTCCCTACGTGGTGGTGGGGCTCCAAGAACACACACGCCCCTCCGATGCTAAATAAAACAGAACTATTTCAACAGCCAATGCTATACATGGCAGGATCTCTGGTTTCATCGAGGGACAGGTTCTGATAAGGGCATAGGCAATTCTGGTAACCTGGTTGTTAGAAATAGAGTAGGACACCCCCACTCTGATTCATTAACTCTGATTGTTGGCAGAGGGAAAAATAAGTAATTCAGCTGCTGCAAAGATTGCTACAGTTACAAACAGCAGCCATAAAGCAAGCTGCTGTCACAAAATAACAGGGGTTTTTTTTTTGAGGCTGGCTTGGTGTTCTCTCTTATCCACAGTTTTCGTTATCCACGGGAAGGCCTGGAACCGATCCCCAGTGGATACCAGGGTTCTGGACTGTATCTTGTCCCTCATTATTGTAAGCCACCTTGGGTCCTTTTCCAAGGGGAAAGTTGGGGTAAAAATATTCCAAAATAAATAAATAAATAAATACTGTATATGTATTCTGGGATTCTTCTTTTAAAATTTTGATGGATAAGTGAATCGGTGGATAATGGTTCCGCAGATAAAGAGGTCCTATGAGATTCCTAGGCTCAGGCTGCATCTTGACGAGCCGTGCTGGATCAGAACCAAAGATGAAGTGAATTAAAGCGGCATCCTTTCCACAAAACACAGGCCAATTTTGGTTCATGAGAGAGAGGAAGAGGGACAAAAATAACACATACACACCCACACCATGTATGGGAAGATTACTGCTCACTTACTAGGAATATACAAGTCCGGGGCGTTGACATCTTGGCGCGGAGGGAGAGGGACGTCTCGGTGGTACCGAACCTCCCAGTTCTGCGGAAGACAAATTTAAAAAAAAAAACGGTGGAAATGCCAAATATGCACAGAAATTTTCTTTTGTAAGGAAAATAAAAACACCACTGCCCACAGTATGTTGCAAAATATCTTGCTGATTTGGGGTGGGGGTGGCGTTTTACAGATGTGTGCTAGCGGGGAGATTCAGGGCATCGGCTGTCCAAAAACACCTGAGTTTCACAGCTCACCGCACACACACACACACACACACACACCCAGTGGCTTGGCCGTTGCGGGTGGAGGGGCTGGAGGCGGCGGTGCCCGTTCTGTACCTGATGCACGTACGGAAAGACCAAAAGGGTCAGCTTCTTCATGACGTAGGTGGTGTCGACCGCGAAGAAGTATTTCAACTTGTTGATGGACATGAACCGGTGAATCTGAGGGGATCAAGATGCCAAAAGACAAACGGCTCAGAAAAGAACTCGTGTCGTGTGCACTCCCGTAGAGAGCCTGCATCTGTGACGAATTTTATTTTTTGAATTAAAGGATGGGTGTCCCTGGAGACCAAAATCATCCACACTTTTGTATTTCCAATTGCCATGGAAGAGAACCCAGCTGAAGGTCGGGCGGGGGGGGGAACACTCCCTAACTCAGGCATGTCTAAACTTCGGCCCTCCAGATGTTTTGGACCACAACTCCCACAGTTCTTTGCCATTGGAAAGACAGGTTTGGAATTCTGGGAGTTGTGGTCCAAAACATCAGGAGGGCCAAAGTTGGGACATGCCTGTCCTAACCGTTAGAGTAGTACAGCAACGGGAACCAGGGGCGCAATGAACCAGGGAACACCAGATGCAGCCAGCACTTTGGGAGCCACCGTGATGTTTGCTGACACCAAACCACACCAAAACAAAAACCTTTTTGGGGGAACTGTCACTCTCTCCAGAGTTAACCAATTGCCCCTTCCCTGCCTCGGAATCATGACTAGAGTCCTGCCTCTCTGCTAAGAGTTTCTTTCTCTCTCTCTGTTGTCTGGTGGAAGCCGTCTGTTAAGTCGGTCGCTCCGAGCAGTCGTGTTTTTTTCGCTTGCTGTTTCCCATTCACTTGTAAGTAAATGGAACATTTTTTTTCAGTTCTTTCCTCCTTCCGGTGTCTACGAGAGAGGTGTTGGGCCTGCGACTGCCAATTGATGAAGGGGGCGTGGACTAATTTGGGGAACTAATTCTGCAGCAGGGAGCTGAACCAACATTCCGCAACACCTGTCACTAATTTAAAAATAATAACAAAACAGCTACCCACATTTGTTCTCAAGCCCATCAAGGGAGGGATCCAATCAATTAACATAAGAACATAAGAAGAGCCCTGCTGGATCAGGCCAAAGGCCCATCTAGTCCAGCTTCCTGTATCTCACAGTGGCCCCACCAGATGCATCTGCGAGCGCATGAGACTAGATCTCTGTCTCCTAATCCCACTCCGCTGCCTCTGGCCCTTGAAGTACCCCGGTTTTAAGCTTGGAGATGATACATCCCCCTCATGGTTTGTAACCTGTGATGGACTTTTCCTCCAGGAATCTGTCCAATCCCCTTTTGAAGGCATCCAGGCCAGGTGCCATCGCCACATCCTGTGGCAGGGAGTTCCACAGACTTTGGCCAACATTGGCCAACAACGTGAGCGGCTTCCACCCCTTACCTCCTTGTGCACAATATCTTTGCCCTGAGAGGCGATGGTCGTGCCATAAACCATCGCGACGTTGGCCACCGGGTCGCTGAAAATCTGATTCAAGCCCATGTCGATTCCCGGGGCGGGGTAACTGGACGGCTGGGCGCCGTAAGCGGAGCTGGTGTCGTCGAAGAGTTGGGGGGCGTCGGCATTCTGTGGCACAGGGGGGATTCTGGCTCGGTGCTTGGATCCTGCAGGAAAAGGAGAAAAGAGTCCCCCTTAGCTTGTGCGGCAAAGACGCAAGGAGTCCACCCAGCATCACCCCAGCTCTTGCCAAACTAGCAGTTCGAAGGCACGTCAACGCAAGTAGATAAACAGGTACCGCTGTAAAAAGCGGGAAGGTAAAACAGTGTTTCCTTGCAGCCATGACGGCCACCTGGCCATGGACCTGCACAACACTGGCTCTTCGGCTTGAATAGAGATGAGCACCGCCCCTAGAGTCAGACACAATTAGCATGCATGTGTGTATGTGTGTGGGGGACCTTTACCTTAAGATTATGCCTGGATTTTTTTTCTCTGTATGAGTTTTTGTTTTACAAGGCATTTGTCTTAGACTCAGTTACCAGAATTTTAAGCTTAGTTTGCCATTGGCAAAGGACTGTGGGAGCTGTGGTCCAAAACATCTGGAGGGCCGAAGTTTGCACATGCCTGGCCTAAGCTATATAGCAGGCATGACCAAACTTCGGCCCTCCTGATGTTTTGGACCACAACTCCCAGAATTCTAAGCTTAGCTTGCCAATGGCAAAGGACTGTGGGAGATGTGGTCCAAAACATCTGGAGGGCCGAAGTTTGGACATGTCTGTCCTAAGCTATATAGCAGTGGTTCTCAACCGGTGGGTCCCCTGAGGTTCCTGGACTGCAACTCCCAGAAGCCTCCACCACTCGCTGTGCTGGAAGGGGTTTCTGGGAGTTGTAGTCCAAGAACATCTGGGGACCCAGCGGTTGAGAACCACTGCTATATAGGATCACCCCCTCCCTGCTCTTCGTGACCGGTGGAGGGGCCAGCTTTTTCCCAAGAGAGGGAAGTCCTCCACCCCCAAAAAAGCCTCCTGGCCCCCCCCCAGTTCCTTAACCCTAAACCCCCAACCCCCCTCCCTCTTGGCCTTACCTGGCCCCCCATAGCCAGGGGGATAAGCCATGGCTGGATCCCGGTCACTCCTCGACCCCCCCCTTGCCCGCCAAAGGCTGCCACGGTGGGGCGGAACGCGGAGGCGGGGGTCACGCGCGGCGCAGATCAAAGGGGGAAAAGAACGTTCGGACTTCCTCGAACGTTCCAAGCCACGTCCTCAAAGCCTTCGGCCTAGCCCTCCTCCGCCTCCCATTGGCCGCCTGGGCCGGCCCCTCCGCGCTGATTGGCTGGGAATGTATGAATGTATCCCTGTCGCGCCGACGTTCCAAAGGGGCGGGGCCAGAGGTAAAAAAAGAATGAAAAAACGCTTTCCAATGCGCACGCGCGTTGGAAGGCTGTACGTTCCATGCTGCCCGCGTCGTGCGCGTCCCCTTTTAAAAAAATATTAGTTACATTATGTTCTTAATTTCTGTGTTTTTTTTTTAAAAAAAATCATTTACTTGTTTCTATTTCAGTTTTTTGGTTTCTATTTTATTTTACTTGTTTCTATTTTATTTTATTGGTTCCCATTGGATTTCATTTGTTTTATTCTTTTTTGTTTCTATTTTTTTAAAAAAATATTTTTTCATTTACTTGTTTCTATTTCAGTTTTTTTGGTTTCTATTTTATTTTACTTGTTTCTATTTTATTTTATTTGTTCCCATTGGATTTCATTTGTTTCATTCTTTTTGGTTTCTATTTTTTTTAAAATATTTTTTTCATTTACTTGTTTCTATTTCGGTTTTTTGTTTCTATCTTATTTTATTTGTGTTTTTTGTTTCTATTGGATTTCATTTGTTCGTTTTTGGTTTCTATTTTATTTTATTTACAGTGGACCATCTATAACACACAGTTTGCATAATATAAAATCTGTACAGCATAAACAATTCCAGAGATAGCGGAAATTTGCTTAACAGAATTGCCTATGGGGCGAATCCGTACAACATAAAAATGGTCGCGATTAGGGATTACTCTGTTTTCAATGCATTCCTATGGGAAATTTGTATAAAGGAAATTTTGCTTAACAAATTTTCATTTGGAATGAGTTAATTCCTTTATACAAGGTACCGCTGTAGTTACCACTGTATTTCTATCTTAATTAATCTTATATCTTAATTTACTAATTTCCAGCCATTCAGAGGTATTGTGCATTTCAATAGGTTACAATCAAACCTATGGCAGGCCTTGAGGTTCTGCTCAAGGGATATATAGGGTCGTTTACAAAGGGGGGGCGTTGAAAAAAGAGAACCCAGAGCTTTTGAAAGGGAGGGCTCTGTATTCCCTCTACATGCACAGAGAAAGGGCAATTCTCTGGTTTAATGCTGCCATCTACTGCAAGAGGTCAGCCGTGCAAGGCTCACGCAGAAATAAATATTGCTTCCAGTAAAATAAAATTAAAATTTTGCTGCTGGGCAGTTCCATGCAGAATCCTTATGCCACTAAGCCTCTAGCTGCATGAATCCTGCCAAGCAGCAGGGAGGGTGTTGGCCCATATTTTTACCCGTACACAACTCTTTTGCTTCTGTTATACATTTAATTTTTTAAAGTTCTGTTTTTATCCGGTCCCCGCCCCCGATGAGGTCAAAGAGGGATGTCTATGGGTCTCCTGGACTTGCCTCTCCTCAAGAACCCTGTGAGGTAGGCCAGGCCAAGAAGGCATGAGCCCACAAAGAGCGTTTTCTAGACCTGAGCTTCCCATGAAATCTCCCTAGATCCATGGGTTCTCTCTCTCCCCCCAGCCATGGGTAACCCAGGTGTTCTTGGACTACAACTCCCAGAAATCCAGGACAGCACAGCTTTTGTGGTGAAGGCTTCGGGGGGTTGTAGTCCATCTGGGTTACCCAAGGCTGGGACCAAATGGATTCAGGGAGATGTCATGGCTGCCTCTAGTCTCTTGTGACTGCAGTGGAGCTGTTAATGGTTCCTTTCTGAAGGTCACTTTCCCAGCCTTGTACCATATGGAGACGACAGCTACAAAACTGGTGCCCTGGTCCAGATAATCAGGGCCAGCTTTTTGAAATGGAATAAAAACGCATCTTGGCAACGTGGTTTCAAGACACCCTCCGGGACTTAGAAATATACAACCACACCGTAGCTATTTCCACAGATGGAACTGGGTCTCTGATAGGCCTTAAAAAAAAACACAAATCTATACACAAAGGAACTGAAGCAGGGCCTCCAAAGACAGTATCAGAGGCTTCGGTAGCTCTGACCTGGATCCTTCAGAGACCTGAAGTTTCATATCATCTACGACTTTTATTGGGTGCCAAGTTAGAGAGAGAGAGAGAGAGAGAGAGAGAGAGAGAGATACAGTGATACAGTGATACAGTGATATAGTAATTAGATAGACAGACCACATCTGAGATGTCATATTACCAGCTCAGTGGAAGCCATAGGCGTAGAAATCATCTGGGCACCAGACCTCGGATTTACAAAACCTTTGTTCTAAAAGTTGGCACAATGTGCCGTCAAACAGCCCCCTGTTTCTCTCCAGAATGCCCTGTCCTTCAAACCCCCCCCCCCGGCCTGGCTCTTGCAAACTCAAGCTGGTGGTTTCGTCCAGCGAGTCAGCCCCTCTCGTATCGGGGTCCTCCTCCTTCCCTGCTCCCCCCCCGCCGCCTTTTCCAAGCGCGATGGTCTTCCCCAGAGCAATCTGGCCTTCTCGGGATGTGACCCAGGAAGGATCCATCTCAGCTTCAACATATTTTTTTTTTTGCCCTGGGGTTATTTTATCAAGAGGATCAGAAGGCTGGGAGAAGGTCTGTCTGCCGTGGGGACACGCTCAGCTGGCAGGGAGGGACGGAAAACGAAAACCATCGTCCCCAATCTGAGAATTGCTTATGAGCGGAGCAGTGCCAGCTCTTCTGATCAGATCGGCCTGTGTGTCTGTTTCCTTGTGCTAAATCTCCACTATCAATAGCATACGTCAACTAAGCTCCCTGTGGCTTCCGGCCTTCATCAGAACCACCAGTCAGGGAGAATACTCTTTGAGATCCCATCAAAAATCGACCATTCTTTTATTCTACGACCCTGATTTTAGCCTAGGAACCCCCTGGAAGTTCGTCCAGATTTTTCCAAGTTACAAAGTAGGAGATTGTTTTCCAGGAGGGTTGATTTACAGACACCAGCTTTCATCGCCTTGGAAAGAGAATAAAACTTCCCCGGATGTTTCCGCTCCATCTCTCTAGTGGCGTCTGGGCCGATTTCAAGAGCGAGACTTCACCCTAAGGATGATGAATTGCTGTGACCTCCAGGAGATCCAAAAGCCGGAAACAGTTCCGCTGAACCCTATCAAGAAAAATCAGTTTTGGGAGGAGCAGGTCTTTTGTCAGGCTAATGGGGTTTGATGGCCCCTTTCAAGGAGAAGCCAAAAATCGGTAACAGCTGCAACCCTGATTTAGCTAAAATCCTGCTGGGTGTTGATGCTGGGCAGAAGGGATTGGGCCTCACTTGCAGCAGTCCAATTACTCAATTAATTCGATGGATATACCGCCCATCCCACGCAGGTCCCATTAAAGCAACAGATTCATTCATACAGCCCCTGTTTGGCTTCCTTCAGGATGGCCCGGTGAGGACTCTATAATTAGAGGCAATTCGTCGCTGCAAAATTCCCATAGCCCTGGAGCTCCATGTGCCTCCCCCACCACCCACCACCAGATGCTGGGAGGGAAAGGGGGTTAGGGGGGAGAGGTGACGTCACAGCTCCCCCCCAAGCCCGGTGTGTGTGTGTGGGGGGGCGCAAAACCTTTGCCTGGCCGCGTCTACACGCGCGCCTTCCCGATCCCGCGACCATCGCCGCCGCCCGCAGGCCCCAACCGGGCCTCGATCGCACGTGGGAATCGCGCTGCCCAGATGCCTCGTCATTGTGCCAAAACGCGGGAGGCGAGCGGAGGCAGCAGCCGCTGCTTGCCCGGGATGGGAAGCCAAGGGGTGGCCAAGATCGGAGAGGGGCACCGGGCGTGTTAGGAGGGGGGGTCTTGCTTAATTTTGGGGGCTCAGCCCCCCCTCCTCCTCCTCCGCCTGGGGCGGGGGTGGAGGCCCCCGGGCTTGGTCCACGGGCGCCTTTCCAACCGATCTGATCGCAGGGCGGAGCCGCTGAGCGAAGGGCACCCGGAGAGGCGAGCATCGCCTGGGCATCTCCGGTCCAAGCGCTCCGGCCGTCTCCATGCCCCGCTCGGGCGCTTGCGGGCACCGGCGGCTCCCCGGGCCCTCCTGGGGCGCCGCCTGCCGCCCTTCCATCGGCGGGGCTGGGAAACCCCCGGCCCGCCGCCCCTAACATGCATCCGAGGCGCGCCTGCTGCCCGGGCGCCGCCGCCGCCGCCGCCGCCGCCACGCGTGCACCATGCCCGGCGTGGGGCCAGCCGAAGACGGGGGGCAGCAGCAGCAGCAGCAGCCGGGGGCCGGCGAGTTGCCCACCCTCACCCCGGCGGGGGGACCCCCTCGGGAGGAGGTAAGACAACGCCCCCAACCCGGCGATCGCCTCCCGAGGGGAAGGAAACGGGGTGGGGCGGGAGGGCCCCCCCCGATCCGTACCTTGGAAGGCCCCCAAAAAAAACCACATCAGCACCACCCGGGTGTTTTTGTACGCTGCGCCTTTGTGGAGGGCTCCAAACTCCTAAAAAGAATGCGGGCGGTGGGGAGGGAAGGTGGGGGTGTCAGACGCGGGGATCGGGCCCCTTCCCCCTCCTCCAGCCCCCAATACAGTCCGATCGTCTGTTGTGGGGCGCCTAGTTTTTTTTTGGGAGGGGGGACGAATCTAGGAAAGCCGACACAATTAATCTTTTTTTGCTGCAAGGAGCACGTGCCCCTTTGTGTCCCTCCCCCTCGGCCCTTTGGTGGACCATCAAGTCAACCCCCCTTTTTTTAAAAAAGGGGGGAGAACTGGGCGAGAGGGGGAAAGGAGGGGCATCAGCCCCCCCCCCGTTATGCTGCCCAACCCTCCCCTCCTTCCTCCCCGCTGGCTTCCCGGCGGATTCCCTCTTCCCGGGGTTTTTCCCCGTGCGTAAAAATGGGGCGCCCTCCTCTCCCGAAGGTGTTGGGGGCTTGAAGAAGATTGGAGAGGGGGGTGGGTGGGCGCGGGGACGAGGCAGGCGGGTGCGGGTCTGCTCTCTGTGCCTGAAGAAAGATGTGTGTGTCTGTGCATGGCGGGGGGAGGAGAAGTTCTGCATTGCACCACAAGCAGACAACGCTCTCTCTCTCTCTCTCTCTCTCTCTGCTTGTCCTGGGATGATGGGTGGATAATTGCGGGGCGGGGGGGGGACAAGGCAGAGGGGAAGGGGGGTGGGGGCCGAACCACCCAGAAGCGGTGGTACACGGGTGGGTGGGCGGATGGATGGATGGATGGACGGTGAGACAACGGCAGAGAACATTCAGCCCCTGGGTGGACCTGGCGCCTGCTGTTCCAACTCCTCCTCCTCCTCCTCCTCCTCCTCCTCCTCCTCCTCCTCTTTCTGCCCACCCCGCTTTGGCAAACCAGGCAGGTGGGATGCACTTATTTATCTCAATGTGAAATCGCAGGCTGGCCACGCTTGGAAACCCCATTCCCCTTTCTCCTCTTTGTAAGGGAGAGCAATAATTCATAATAATTCAAGAGTGCCGGATGGCAGACTCCCCCCAGCCTTTCTCCTCTCTGCAGGATTTTTTTTTTAAAATTTTTTTAAAAAGGATGTTTCCAGACCAGATGGTTGCAAACCTCCTCCTCCTTCCCTCTGCAGGCTTTGAAAAAAAGATACAGTCAGGCAATATTAGGTTTCATTTGGAAGAAAGACAAGGCCTCCATTATCTGTGTCAGAGAAAAAGGGTGTTGCTGTAAGGGAGGAGAAGCATTTTGATTTGTTTCCCCCCTTCTCAATTAAGATCTCCCTGTATAATAATAATCTTAGAATTGCAGGGCCAGGAGGGATCCTTGAGACCATCCAGCTCAAGGACCCACAGGGGAACCGAACTTCCAAACTCCGGCTCCGCGGCCCAAGCATTCAACTGCTGAGCTCGGCGGCCGTTAATAATCGTAGAAATGAGAAGCTAAGAGGGCTCCCGGTCCAGAGGTCATCCAGTCTCACCCCAAGCAAGGAGGCACTCGTGGCTTGGTTTTCCTCACCAGTCTCTCAGAATTGGAGCCTGGGACATTTAAGACAGGCAGGTCCAAACTTTGGACCTCCAGATGTTTTGGGCTGCAGCTCCCACAGTCCTTTGCCACTGGCCAGCTGAGCTTAGAATTCTGGGAGTTGTGGTCCAAAACATCTGGAGGGCCAAAGTTGGGACATGCCTGATTTAAGACATATGCCAAGTTCAGAACAGGGCATTTGAAAAGGCGCCTGAGAGTGTTAAAAGGTAACATGAAATCTACAAAGAGAGTGCAAAAATAAAGAAAAAAATCTGGGGTGAAAAGTAAACATTGAAAACATGGGGTGGAAAGTAAACATTGGAAACACGGGTGTTCGTGTGAAATCAGTCCATGTAATCATGTATGGTAATCTGTATAAAAGTCACTTAGGGCCCTTTCACACGACCCCTAAGATCCGCTGGCCACTTAAATTCAGACCAGAGATCTTAGGGGTTTGTCGCTGTTCCTGCGTTCCCACCCCCTCCGCACCCCTGGCTGCTGGCTGCATGAGGGGAGGGAGAAAAAAAAGGAAGAAAAGAATGCTGCTCACATCCGTTCTGCCCTCCGGGCACTGCATTCAGATCTCTTAAAGGGGCGGGGGGCAAAAAAAGAACAAACAGAAGCAAGGAGAGCCAGGCAGTCACTACGTTATATCCGCATCAGGGATTTTCACCCTCCGAGAGCAGGTACCTGAAAAGTGTGCTGGGACGTGCTTAGGTGGGCGTGGTCACACTTAATTATCTGTAAACTCCGGAGCTGGTGGGGAAACAATTTTAAGCTCCAGAGCTGGGAGCCATTTGCGGTGGAGTTTAGGGGTCGTGTACAAAGGCCTATAATAAGTAGTCTGTTGTTCAGGGACCTTGACGGGGGCTAGATTGGATCATCTCTGGGGTCCCATCTCATATGATTACGCAACAGCGCCATGGTTAGACCTCCAGCTGCAGGGCCAGTGGTTGGGAGTTCGATTCCCCCACTTGGCCTTCTTGACTGGATTTATTGATATCCATTTATTTTTATATTTCGATACTCTCCCTATTTTTCCCAAAGGAACTCTGGGCAGTTGATGATGTCATCCGTTCCAGTTCTGCAATTAAAAAAATATGACGGGATAGCTCCGTCGTTTAGGTCTCTGGCTGCGGAGAGCTAACTCAGTCCCCTTCTCTCCTCCTCAAGAGGACTAGAAACGTGAGCGATGCAATCCAGGCATGTTGAAAGCGAGCAGGAGCGTCCGGGAAAGGATCGGGTTGGCTCCCGTGCAGGATGAGCCCTGTAACCTCTTGTTGTTGTTGTTTCTCTCTCTCTCTCTCTCTCTCTCTCTCTCTCTCTCGTCTTTCCTCATCTTTGGAGCAGCAGCGTCCCCTGAAGCAATCCTTGAGCAGCTCTCTGTGCCGGGAGTCCCACTGGAAATGCTTGGTCCTTACGTTACTCATGTACGGCTGCTTCGGGGTCATGGCCTGGTGCCGCCTCTCGACAGTGACCCGCCTGAACTACGAGGGCTCTTACCGCGACGTCTCGATGGTCTACCACGACAGCCCCTGCTCCAACGGCTACATCTACATCCCTCTGGCTTTCCTGGGGATGCTGTACGTCGTCTACCTGGTCGAGTGCTGGCACCGCTTCGCCAAGGGGCAGACGCAGCACCGGGTGGACACGGCCAGCGTCTACGAGAAGGTCCAGCGCATGCAGGGGGCCACGCCGTGCATCTGGTGGAAGGCCGTCAGCTACCACTACATCCGCCGCACCCGCCAGGTCACCCGCTACCGCAACGGCGACGCCTACACCACCACCCAGGTCTACCACGAGCGGGTCAACACCCACGTGGCCGAGACGGAGTTCGACTACTCGGGCCACGGGGTGAAAGACGTCTCCAAGGAGCTGTTGGGTCTCTCCGACTACCCCGTCACCAAGCTGCGCTTTACCAAGTGCTTCAGTTTCGCCTCAGGGGAGGCTGAGGCCGCTTACCTCACTCAGCGGGCCCGTTTTTTCGGGGAGAACGAGGGCCTCGACGACTACATGGAGGCCCGGGAAGGGATGCATCTGAAGAACGTGGACTTCAAGGAATACATGCTGGTCTTCCCGGACCCCGGGCGCCCCCCGTGGTACACCCGCCGCTGGGTTTTCTGGCTGGCTTCCTTCCTCCTCCTCTCCTGGCCGCTCCGGGTGCTGTCCGAATACCGCACGGCCAACGTCCACTACCATGTGGAGAAGCTCTTCGGGGCGGACGACGGGCCCAGCCCCCTGGACGCGGCGGGGGCACCGTACGGGCGCCGCATCTCGCGCGTCAACACGGTGGACATGACGGAGCTGGAGTGGCACATCCGCTCGAACCAGCAGCTGGTGCCCAGTTACTCGGAGGCGGTGCTGATGGACTCCACGGTGGCGGCCGGGGCAGCTTACCTGCGCAGCTGCCAGCGTTGCTGCCGCCGCTCCGCCAGCAGCAACTCGCTGCCCTCGCGGGGCACCCGAGCCCTCTACGCCCGCCTCCCCTTCAGCTGCAGCCGCTTCTCGCTGGGGGGGCCCCGGCGGTACGGGGGGATCCTGCGCAGCCTGAGCGGCGGCCACGTCAGCAACAACATCGAGGCCCAGCCCTTGGAGAGCCCGCCGTGCTACCAGGACGCCTTGTACTTCCCGGTTCTGATCGTGCACGGAGGGGAAGGGTGCCAGCAGAACGGGCACCGGCCGGGCACCGCCAGCAGGGCATCGGGGACCCTGCTGTGACCCGAGACCCAGAGCGGACAGTGGGGAGAGGGAGCTTTTGCTGATCCCCATGGTAGAAAACACAACACCTACTTCCAACCTAATTCCCTGGCCCGGTTTCATCTCCATCCACTTGGCTCTAGGGCAGGCCTGCCCAAAGTCCGGCCCGGGGGCCAAATCTGGCCTGTCAGGCCATTCTGAGTGGCCCGTGGCTGGCTGGCCCACCCCTCCCTCCCCTTCCTTCACCCCATGTTTTTTAAAAGAAAGTGGGTGGGGCTTGCAGTGGGGTGGCAGGTTTGGGGAGCAACCGGCCCCTGACACATTCTCAGCCACCAAATCTGGCCCTCCTTACAAAAAGTTTGGGCACCCCTGCTCTAAGGGGATGGTTGGCCCACTTCATTCCCCATGCCTGAAATTTTGGGGGGAGTTTTTTTGGGGTGGTGGTGGAGGAAAACAGAATGACTTGCCCACCGACCCCTTTTATTCAGCTAAGGCAGGGGGGATCCAGCCCACAGCCTATCTCAGCTTCTTCCGCAGAAACCCTTGCTTCAAAAATGCCCACAGTTTTTTTTTAAAACCCTAACAATGGAGACTCGAAGGAACAGAAGGGGTGGGAAAGGCGGTGCGGTGGGAGGTGGGGCATCTGAATCTGGGCCAATCCATTTGGGGAGCGGAGAGGTCGCTGCCGTGGGGGCATAACGCGGTTTCACTGCTCAGCGTGGGAATGGGAGCCTTGGTGATAGGTTTTGGAAATCCGGGGACCTTAACAGTCTTGCTGGCCGTTGCTGGAGTCGGGGAAAGAGTTAGGGTCACACTCAGAAGGTCAAATCCTGCGCCAGATACTGGAGCTGATCTGTGAGGTCCCCGGATGCAGGGAGATTCACTTACCCCTGGGAGCCTTTGAGTAGAAGAGACGGAGGTAGAATGGTCCAGGAATCGATAAGGCTTCCATGGGCAAGGCAAGTCTAGCTGAACGATGGATACAAGGAATGGGGTGGGGGGGAAGCTGTGACACTCATACCCTGTTTTGGGCTTCCCGGAGGGACCTGGTTAGACGCGGAATGCTGCAGGAAACGGGTCTCATCGAAGAGGGTTCTTCTCTTCCAGAATCAGGCTAGAGCTGCCCACCGAGACAGGGAAGGGACCAAGACTCAGAGCCAGCTCGGTGGGTTGGCACTACACTTGATAGCCATCACCCCAACCCTCCATGCCCTCCTGGCACCGTTGCCAACTGGTTGCTCTCCCCTGGGGGGGGGAATGTCTATTTTCTGTCTCACAAGTGGTCTTTTTTGAACCCAGTAAGCCTCAGTAGCCACTGGGAGAAGCTTGTAACCCCGGAAGAGCGTAGGCCTCAGGCAGCAAACTTTTTGAGTAACAATGAAAATGAGGTAGGTGGGGTTTTGGTTCTGGCTCCCTGAGCTGGGGTCCTCCTGATGTGTCGTACTAGATCCCCCAGCATCCCCAGCGAGAAATGATGGGAGTTGTAGTTCGATGCCTCAGGAGCGTCTGAGGCTGGGGAAGATGGGGTCTCTGCTGGATTCCGCATGGGGTGGTTGTGGAGTGGAGTCACAGTGGAGGGAGTTGGGGGGCACAGCTCTTGATTCCATCATCCTCACCCATCCTCCGGCGTGTGTCAGGCAAAAGGCCTTCCAGAAAGGTACGATGGCTTAAGGTGTTCTCTTCCTTCTCCCCATTTTGGAAATCTTGAATCTCGGGGCACTCGAGGGAGTTCAGAGCCTTTAAAATTCCGCATCCTTGCAAAAATGCAATGTTCGGGGGAAGTATCGCAGCCCAGAAACGAATACAGAACCTGTCTTAAGATGGTGGCAGAGGCCGGCTGGTGAGAAAATCTATTTGCATCCCTGTTGAGTCCAGGTACTGGATTGTGAGTCCTTTTGAGGGGGGCATTCCTTCTAAAAACTGGTGGAGGCGTGCATCAGCCCATCTCAACCCGATGTCTTAAGGAGGCGAAGCATCATTCTCTGATCCTGTTGAGAGGGCAGGCTCCTGCACCTGGGTTTCGTTCTAACTATACCACACACTGCAGTCTCCCTCACACAATTACACACACACAAAGAGAGAGAGGGAGGGAGAGAGAGATGCTGTGGTTGGGTGCCAGGAGTGTCTCTCTGTGTGCCCTTAAAGGCATGACCAGATTCCAGATTCCAGAAAGGCATTTTGGCATCTGCATCGCCTGATTTAGTTGGGTCATTTCGGTTTATTTGTGCTTCCTAGACCGGTCCGTCCTCCCCGCCCCTCTCTGGGCTCCCTGTTTTGCGCACAATTGAGAAAAAGACGGTGTGTCACACAAATGAATGTGAAGAAAAACAACAACCCACGAACATGTGTGTGTGTGTGTGTGTGTGTGTGTGTGTGTGTGTGTGTGTGTGTGTGTGTGTGTGTGTGTGTGTGTGTGTGTGTGTGTGAGTGAGTGAGTGAGTGAGTGAGTGTAGGGGGGGTGATACTGGGAACAGTTCTGTTGATGTTGACATAAATTAACATTGTGGAGTCCCTTCCTTAGGGGGCAATAAAGATCTTTGAAGACGCACCTGTGGGTCCCATCATCCACTGGAGGGACGTGGGCGGGGGACAGGGAGGGAGACTCACAAAGGAACAACTAAGTGCGTTTCTGTCGAGCACAATGACAAAACCAACCCTAAACTTCGCACACTTCCATGGGATTGTAATTCAATCTCTTCCTGACCTCTCCATGGTGCTGAAAGCTGGCCCTCTTAGAAATACAGTGCTACCTTGTATAAAGGAATTAATTCGTTCCAAATGAAATTCTGCTAAGCAAACTTTCCTTTATACAAATTTCCCTTAGGAATGCATTGAAAACGGAGTGATCCCTAATTACAACCATTTTTATGTTGTACAGATTCGCCCCCTAGGTGATTCTGTTAAGCAAATTTCCCCTATCTGTAATTTTATGTTGTACGGATCTTATGTTATACAAACTGTTTGTGATACGAGGGTCCACTGTATTGTGAATGTCTCCAGTAACTTTCCAGACTCGGAGGGATTTGATTTTCGCCCTCCGTGGGCGAAACTCTGGGCAGCTTTCAGCTCAGCCCAGAGCACTCCCTTAGGGAAGGCTAACAGATCCTGAGTCCTCGTTCAGGACCCCTGGGAAAACTTAGCCAGGAGTATCTTCAGCACAAGGCACTGTGGAAACTCCCCTTCCTCCCTAGCCTGTTGGGAGGGTGTCCACCAATGGTGGACGGATGGAAGATGATAACGGGGCCGATCCGTATCTCCAGCTCAACCCAACCCAAAGAGGCTTTTCCCAGTGGCTTTTCAGTGTAGAAAGACACCGTGCATTGAGAGCGTGTCAAACCAAGGCCCTTCTGGTTGTACCGTCTGTGTGGCTCTTCAGCCAGCGGCCTCGCTTGTCCCCTCAAAATCTGAGCAAGGCTCTAGGCCTCATGGTTCCAAAGATCAGGGCCGATTTCAGGAAGAACACAAGAAGCCTCATTGGGAACCAGCAATTGCATATGAGCAAAGGAGTGGCTGTGGTTTATTGGTCTGAACTTTACAGGCCCCATCCAACTGACCGAACCCAACGTCCCCCCACATGAGGAGGACTTGGGTCCCTTCAGGGAGGAAGAGCGGGATAGAAATATTTTGGAGAAATCGGTTTAGCACATTGGGTAGCAACCTTCCAAGTTCGGACCAAAATCCGCAGTGGATTGGTGATCCTGAGGTCATTGGCCTTAAGAGAGGGCCTTAACGTTGAGTTGATTGTTGATCTGCCTACTTCAGGAGTGCCAACGTTGTTTGCTTAAAAGGCTCATCAGCCTTTAAAACTTTCCGTTTAGGCCTCCTTGACCTCCGAGGGTGATGGAACTGCTTTGCCTTGCGAATCAATATTTCAGTTATCGTCTCAGCGAAACGGTTTCGCTCTCCCTATCGCCATCCATGAATGCGGAAGCGCTGGATAAAAACGATATAACGGTGCTGACACGATCCGTTCTCAGACCTGTAGATCTGTGGCTCTCGTGGGCCTGGCTATTAGTGGCGGTGCGCCAAGATGATGGGGGTCGTAGTTCAATACAAGCAGGGGTGCCAGGTTGGGGAAGGTGAGCGTGAAGATCGATTATTTCCCTGCTGGTTTTAACCGTGAAGGCTACAGGCCCTCAAAGCTGCATCAACTGGCAACACACACTATCCACAAAAGGTCTAGAATCCAAACACTTCAATAGGCACTGGTCTTAAACTCAAGTCACTTGGCTCTGAAGGAGAAATCAAGAAAAATACTCTTTTTTCCCTGCACTAGGACTGGCCTTGCTGCCTAGGGAATGATGGGAGGTGTAGTTCCCCCACCACCGCCACCTCTGCTCCGGGCTGGTGTGAAACAAAAGACCCGTCAGAACAAAGCAGAAGGAAAATTTAATTGATACCCTGAAGCAGGGGATAAAAGCTGATGGGGTGTGCCTAACTGCTCCATATTTTAATGAGTTGAGAACAAGATGGAAACAAGGATGGCGGTGACTTCGGAAATGCACCGGGCAGTGGCTTTGTGCGGACACAGTTGCGCGTGGCGTGGCTGTTTTCATCTCTGCCACGGTGGGCCTCGGCGTTCCTGGCAGCTGCAGGGAAGCAGCGCCCGGGCCTGGCGGAGAGCAGATGGAGTCAATTGTCTGGAAGTAAAGTGTTTTTCCTCGGGTGGTGGCTGCAAAGGAGCCTGCCGTCCAATGATACACGCACACACACACTCCTGGGAGCATCCTTGGTCCTTCCAGCGTCGCCATGGAGATGGTTGCGGAGCGACCAGGGTTGCCAAGCGCAGAGTTGGGCCTCTGCCAATCACCGCCCGTCCTTCCTTGCAGGCGAGACCCCTTCCCTCCCTGGTCCCATTATCCCCACCATCAGCTCATCCTCAAGAATTCTTCCCTTACATTTCCTAGGAAACTCGTATCCCGAACAAGCTGCTTGGACCATCTACGAGACCCGCTGATTGACAGCTGCCTTTTTCCGAATTTTATGGCGGGACTGTCCAATGAATGGCATCGCTTGTCCTTTGACCATGGCTCTGGTGGTCAAAAAGGTCGAGCCCATCCTTGGATGAGCATCGACCAACACAGCGGATGACCGCAGGGGTTAAGAAACCATTCAGATCCACATGGAAACCATGACTTCTGCATCTATGCAGGAGGACATGCAAACAGACACCTAGTGTGCTAAAAAAAAAAAAACAATTACACTTTCAAACACATCTGTTGGTTTAATGCACATCCACAGAAGGAGCAAAATTTGGAAGAATTTTTAACGGGAAGCCCATAAATCAGACACCTTCTTTCTAAGCTGCGAGCAGATCTCCTCCAAGACATGGGCGCCAATCCCACTCCCCAAGTTATAACAGTAGATAGTGGAGAAGGTCATCAGGAGGTTTTTTTAAATTAAGCAAAGGATTCCTGCTTCTGTGTCTTCTTTGACTCACCACCGATCCGTTCCTGCTGCGTGGAAGCAGTGGGAGCCATGGGACAGAATGAGGAAGTCTTTCATTAATTTTTTTTTTTAAAAAAACTCTCCCTACTGGTAACATCCTTTGGTACCAATTTGAGTTCATTAGAAACTTCCTCCTTCCCTTCCCATCGCTTCCACGCAACAAATCTGAATAGTTAGGAGTTGCATAAAAACGGCAGGGCAGATGAAGGAGCTCTTTGACGCTGGAAATCTCTGCCCTGCTGGCAAAAGTTAACACCCTTCTGCAACTGACACAACTGGATTCTAGCTGGAATTTTGGTGCTGTGAACTCATCCCTTTCCCATTCCTCTGCTGGGATGGGGGAAAAATATTAAGACTTGGAAAAGGATAAGTATAATAAAACCTGAAACATTCCTGAGAAAACTGCTTTCAAAGTGCCATTAATAAATAACTGTTGAAACAACTACCAATGTTGCACTGATAAACTCACCTCGTTCCTGCTCTGTAGGTCACTTCTGAGATTGAAATCCATCACAACCCTCATAATGCCTCAAAATTAACTTTCTAATTACCTAAATTGACAAGGAGCCTCACAGCACAGTGGTTAGACTGTAGCCAAAACTCTGCACTCCGTCCAGGTCCAGCTGTCTTGAGGTTCACTCAACCTTCTCTCCTTCTGATTTTAGTAAATTGAGTGGCCATCTTGATGGGAGTGGTTGGGCCATGTGTGTGGGCCGCAATTAAATTAAATGTGTGGGCCACAATCAAATTTTATGCACCCAGAGAATGCTTGAAGCACCACTGGGCAGCCCATTTCACATTTAATTACAGGTAACTGCATTTCATGGAACTAATTCCTTCCAAGGAATCGAATTACTGGTTCGTAAGGGTAATCCCTAATAACTGAACCCCAGAACCACGACAGCCTCATTCTGCACTCATCTTTCCCAAACTATAGAGAAACCTAGAAAGATGTCACAGGGCCCAGGCATCCGTTCTTCACAGTCGCTCAAGGGGCCAAAAATGTACATCACACACCACATGCCATGCTAGCTGAAATCAGGTGTTTAATGTGGATGTGATTCCAGCAGGCTTTCAGATCTGAGAAATCAAACCCTCAAATGAGGACTGTGTTTACCTCCTGAAGACCAGGCAAAGCAAAGAGCAAGCAAAACCCGCAGGCCTCGAGCGGTACTGTGACCATCAGACCCTTTTCGGCAGTGAAGGGATGATCGTTTCTAAGGACGTGCTCTTTGTGGTATATAACTTCACCCTAAATCACAGCAAAAAAAAACCCCGCCTCTCTGGAACAGTGTGGGCCAGCCTGAAACCTTTCCTCAGATGCAAATAAACCCGTTCACAACGATGATTCCAAAACGAGCCCCTTCCACCCAGCCAACCCTACAGAGCCTGGCCTACGGCTGAAAGAGAGAAAAGGGGAATCAAGGGGGGTCGTCCCAAGAGACCTTGCCGCCAGAGGCCAAAGGCAAGTTCTCTTCCCGTCTCCATTGTGACAGCACAAAGAAACCACATAGGCTGATGATTTCCAGCAGGACGCAGTCTTTTTGAGATGCCCGGGAGCAGCATGCATAATGGAAGGAGCCTCTTCCCTCTCGCCGCCGCCCTCCAGCAGCTGCTGCCTGAAGCCAGGGCCTGGCCCTGCCCAATGGAAGGGCTACCCCAGATCTGGAAACGGGGCACGTAAGGTCGCTCCCAAACATTTCTGCCAGGCACCCATCCCATAAATCAAATTCCTTCTCCCCTTTTCCTATGGCAAGGGAGCTCTCAAAGCTTATCTCCCCCATACTTGGGGCTCCATCCTCTACACCATTTCCTGTCCCCTCTACCCTTCTCTTTGGCCCTACAACCAAGAGGTCAGTCTTCCCATATCAGGGCCTCTCTTGGCTGCTTTGGTTTTCGCTGGCAGTGGGGTCTCTCTGCTCCGTCGGGGTCCTGCGGTGGTCCTCCGGCGAACCGGGAGTGCCGTTTACGCTCTCCGTCTTCGGAGCTGGGACCGAATCCCTGGGCTGGCTTGAGGGGTCCTTTTGCAATCTGGAAAGAAACGTAGGGTTCAACGAGAGGAAGGATCGAGACAAATACTCTGATTTTTTTTTTTAATGACCAGTCTGCCCAGATCTCTTTATGGTTACTGAAAAAATAAATAAACAAAGCCAACTGCATCAGTTGCTTGTTTGTGAATGCTTCATAGGGAGACGTAGGTAGACATAATCTAAATTTTGGGGTGGTCTTTAAAGACTTGACCCAATATACTTCCCGGTTCTCGCCTGCAGCTTGCAGTACAATCAGCAACGAGGAGTCTCATAGAAACTTAAAAAGGACCAAACAGATGTATGCATAAATAAATAAATAAATAAATAAATGCATTAGAAAATCGCTAAGCACATTGACGAATGGGGTTTTCGAGTTTCTGGCACTACAAACCCCATCACTCTGCGTTCCAGGTGTTCTACCTGATGGTCATCTTGCAAACAGCCCAAGCGGCTCCCAGCTAGCACTGGGGCCTAAACTGGAAATCGAGCTGGGCCTTCCTCCCAGATGA
This sequence comes from Phrynocephalus forsythii, assembly GCA_029282475.1. Taxonomy (NCBI): domain Eukaryota; kingdom Metazoa; phylum Chordata; class Lepidosauria; order Squamata; family Agamidae; genus Phrynocephalus; species Phrynocephalus forsythii. The sequence continues at coordinate 7,784,224 of JAPFRF010000019.1, forward strand.
GCGACATTCAGTTGCCTGCAAGGCCTCTGTCCATCAAGCAGATGTCTGTCAATGGAGGACGTTGGAGTTTGTAGTCCAATCAACCCCAAACTGAAAGTACAGTAGCACCCCAGTATCCGCTGGGGATCGGTTCCAGGGCCTTCCCATAGATAGCAAAAAATGTGGATAAGAGAGAACACCACCACCACCCCAACTGCTGTTTTGTGACAGAAGCTTGCTTTACGGCTGCTGTTTGTGATGGTAGCTTGCTTCGCAGCGGCTGAATTATTTATTTAATGTTTTCCCTTTGCCAGCCGTGGATAACTGAATCAGTGGAAATGAAGGTCCTACTGTAAAAACTAGGATACCGATTACCTCCCTGCCAGTGATTCGTGCTGATTTTATGCTTCTAATTTATCTCTCTTTCTCTCTCCCCCCCTCTTTTTTGCAAGCTACCCCGGCTTCAAACCCTTGAAATGTTTCTCTCACCGATGCTTGGCTGATGCTGCCCGGTCCCTCTGCCGCCGGTTTTTAAACCAGTTCCCCACCTGGGTCGGCGTGAGGCCTGTCGCCTGAGCTAGATGCCTCTTCCGGGAAGGGTTCGGGTATGGATCTTGGAGGTACCATTCCCGTAGTAGGTTTCGCGTCCTTTCCTGTGAGGCGGGAAGGCAAAAAATAACATTAGCGCCTGAGGTTCGGCCCAGCGGAGCAGCTGAGGTTCAGCAAAGCCAAGCCTGAGAAGCAATGTGACCCCTGCTCTGGTGGACGGTTGATTAAACGGGCAAGAAAGCACCTCAATCGTAAGATGCCCTCCTCATGATCTGCCTTTGACTTTCTCCCCCACTTTAATAGAAAACGTTTAAAGAAACGTCCACCGTTGTTGACTTGAGGAGATTCTGGACATCTGGTCTTGCATTGTGAAATGGGATGGGGTTCGCATTCTTTTTAAAATGGTCTTCCACACACACACGGTATTTAGCAAGGCAGTTCACGTTGCAGAAAAACAGAGTTTTCACCCCGCTGAGGTTTTCCAGTGAGGAAGTCGAGCCTGGAAAAAGTTACTTTGGTCAGGTCTCGATCCAGGCACATCTCTTATCGAGAGCCTCTCCTTCTAATTACGGTCAGTGGCTCAGAGCCAGCAACTGGGGGGGTGAGTTTTGGACCACAACACCCAGAATCCCCCCCTCCGCAGACACCACCAGGAGTAGCGAATGCAAAAATCAAGAAACTTCTCTAAGCGAAGTTCAGGCCACAAACAAACAGAAAATAAAATAAATTAAAGAAAAATAAAAACATTGTGGCACCTCAAAGACTAACCGATATACAGTAGACCCTTGTATAACAAGCAGTTTGTTTAACAGAAAATCCACTTAAACAAAAAAAAGTTCCGGAGAGCGGGGGAAATCACTTAACAAAATCACCTACGACAGAAAAACAGTCACGATTAGGGATTAATCTGTTTTCAATGCATTCCTAGGGGAAATTGGCACAAAGGAAAATTTGTTTGACATAATTTCATTTGGAACAAATTAATTCTTTTATACAAAGGTACCACTTGTATATATTAACTTCTGCTTTCGTGGAACAGACTGAGGTAGTGGGCTTGTCCACGAGGGCTCCCCTTAAAATAAAGCAGTCTTTAAGGTGCCATGATGCTTTCGACATCTGATTTTTTTTTTTAAATTACAGTGGTCCCTTGTATAAAGGAATTCATTCGTTCCCAATGAAATTCTGTTAAGCAAATTTTCCTTTAGACACATTTTCCTTTAGACACATTTCCCATAGGAATGCATGGAAAACAGAGTCATCCCTCATCGCGACCATTTTTATCTTGTACGGATTCGCCCCATAGGCGATTCTGTTAAGCAAATTTCCCCTACCTCCGGAATGTTTTTATGTTGTACAGATTTTGTGTTATACAAACCATTGGTAATACGAGGGCCCACTGTATTTTGGTTTCCCCCATTAACGAGCTGCTGTTTTATTTTATTTTCTTGTCCCGCCGTCTCACCCATGACTCCTTGGCAATGATTCCTTTTTGTAGATTTATCATGATGTTTTGTTCAGTTTGGGCCTTTTTACACAACCCCTAAGATCCGCTGGCCACTTAAATTTGGATCAGATATCTTAGGGGTTTGTTGCTCTTCCTGCGTTCCCACCCCCTCCGCACTTCCTGGCTGCTGGCTGCGTGAGGGGAGGGAGAAAAAGAGAAAGAAAAGCATGCCGCTCACCTCCGTTCTGCCTCTTGTCTCTGTAAAAGTAGCTCTTAAAGGGGCGGGAGCCAAAAAAACAACAAACAGAAGCAAGGAGAGCCCCGCACTCACTATCGTTACACCGGATCAAATAATTTTCACCTCCAAAGAGCAAGTACTTGAAAGGTGCGGTGGGACGCGCTAAAGTGGGCGTGATCGCACTTAATTTCCTGTTAACTCCGGAGCTGGTGGGTAAACATTTTTAAGCTCCGGAGCTGGGAGCCATTTGCCCCGGAGTTTAGGGGTCGTGTATAAACGCCCTTTGTTATTCTTGTTATTGTTTTCGTTTTGTTGTCAGCCGCCCGGAGTTCCTCCGGAAGACGGGCAGTATGTAAGTATTAAAATAAATAAATTAATAAAATAAACAAGGCGTTCCCCCTCTTTCCCAACCATCTGGAAATGTTGCTTGGTCTTTCCCGCTCACCTTGAAGCCGTTGGCTTTCTGCTCCCTCTCTGGCGTGGCATCGCGTGGCACCCCGGGCGGCTTCTTCCTGGCAGGCAGGCGCCCTGGCGTGTGGCCGGCAAACCTCTCCCCAGGCTGGAGGGCTCGGAAGGGGTCCAGGTGGTACCCGCCAGCCTGGGTGGAATAGGGTGCCAGCCAAGAGGCTGGTGCCAACGGACCCCCGAAGACCTCCAGGTCACGGCAAGGGGTGTGGGCACAGCCGGGGCCGTCGGGGGGATGCCGGAGGGCCAAGGAGGGTGGCAGGGACCACAAGAAGCGGGCCAGGCGTTCAAATTCCCCGCTGGCTTGTAAGGCTTCGCAGACCCGGGCTACTTGGGTGGGGGAAAAGAGAGCCACGCTGGGTGGGGGCAAGGTCATGCCGGGGGCCAGCAAGGTCGCGAGGCAGGAGAGGAGGATCCGGGATTCGGGGTGAGAGTAGCTGGCCTGGGAAGAAGGGGGGTGAGGAGAGCAAAATATGGCAAGACACCTCCGAAAAGCAGCCCCGGGTTTTTGCAACGGAGAAGCTGAAAAAGGGAAATAGGAGGAAGAAAGGGACATCACACAAAAGAAGACCGATGCCATCAATGGAAACCTTTGTTGATGTACAGTGGTACCTTGTATAAAGGAATTAATTCGTTCCAAATGAAATTCTGTTACGCAAATTTCCCTTTACACCAATTTCCCATAGGAATGCATCGGAAACGGAGTACAGTGGACCCTTGTATCACAAACAGCTTGTAGAACATAAAATCTGTCCAGCATAAAAAAATCCTGGAGACAGGGGAAATTTGCTCAACGTAACCGCCTATGGGGAGAATGCGTACAACATAAAAATGGGATTACTCCGTTTTCAATGCATTCCTATGGGAATTTGTAGAAAGGAACATTTGCTTAACATCATTTCATTTGGAAAGAATTAATTCCTTCATACAAGGTACCTCTATAATCCCATTTTTATGTTGCACAGATTCACCCCATAGGCAATTGTGTTAAGCAAATTTCCCCTATCTCCAGAATTTGTTATGTTGTACAGATTTTATGTTATACAAACTGTTTGTTATACAAGGGTCCACTGTATTTATCTTAATATAGCTAGGCAGTTAAATTCTACTTGCCTGTACAGAGGAACAATACTTCTTCAACCTAATCCTGTTTCTACAACAGCAACAGGCTCATTGGTGGACCATTTCCTCCGCCAGGTTGCCAGCGTTTAAACCACAGCGTGCACCTATGCCTTAACGGAGGATGTAATATGTGGGGATTAAAAGAGGTTGCGTATGTTTCTCTCTGCTCTCTGAAGTATCGGCTGACAGATATTGACAAATCAAGCTGCCGGTAGAAAGGCACAGGAGCCTTTTCTTTTGGGACCTTGGCAACCCCGTACTTGAGTGAGTTCCGAAAGGCCCGCTTTCTGTGAAACCTCGTTTTAACGTCAAAGTAGTTCTGCCGATTTTAGTGTCAAACCCAAATCTTTAGGGAGAGAGATTATCGTATGAATAGCCCTTAAAATCAGTTCTTTTGATTTGAATTCTAAACCAGAATCTTTAGGAACAGCTATTATACCAGGAGCTTTAATGGTAAACCAAAACCTTTAGGAATCAATATTAAAATATGAATGATCTTTAAAATCAATGTGGCTGATTTTAATTTTAAACCAAAATCTTGAGGAACAGATCTTAGAATATGAACCACCCTTCAAATCAGTGCTTTTGATTTGAATTTTAAGCCCAATTCTTTTGGAATAGATAGGAATAACTTGAATCCCGTTCTACTGGTTTTGTTTCGAAACCAAGATCTTTAGAAACAGATATTATAAATATGAATAACCCTTAGAATCCGCGCTGCTGCTTTTAAATTTGAAGCCAACCTCTAAGAACAGAGATCATTACATGAATAATTCCTTACCTTTGGTGGGGTTATAGAGCCAAAGAGGACCCAGCGATGAGCAAGATGCAACTCAGGAGGGACGGAGGTATCCCGAAACACCACCTCTGGCCTCCGGCAGGGCGCAACTCCTAAGAGTGGCAGAAAAACCAAAACCACCCCCTTCTCCCCTGGTATCCAGACTGGTTTCTTCTGAAATGCTGGTGCCCTGATTACTAGCCGCTAATCACAAACTCCCTCCCTCTCGTGCACAGGGGTTTTAAACAGCTCAGAGGGATGGTGTTGAGTGACTATCTCTTAGAGCAGATGTCTGCCGTCCAAAGGCTGTGCAGCTTTAGCTTTGAGCATCAGACACCACCGAGAGCTCTTTTGGTCGTGGGGAATCGAGTGAGTGAATCGAGGGCCTCTGGACAATTTCACTGCTGAGAAATGAATTTCACCTTCACGGCATTCCCTTACCCGCAGAGGACTGGGTTTAATCCAGTGCTTAGATTTCTGGTCTGTTTGGCCCGCGCGGATATTTAAGCGCAAAACCTTTCCGCGGGGCTTCTGGATAGATAGATGCTGAACTTCCTAGACCAGTGATGGCGAACCGATGGCACGGGTGCCAAAGGTGGCACTCAAAGGAGCCCTTTCTGTGGGCACCCGACATCGCCCCTTCATAGCCACCTGTATACAGGCTATAAATTACTGTATTGGCACTTTGCAAACAAATTAGTGGGTTTTAAATTGCAGTTTGGGTACTCGGTCTCTAAAAGGTTTGCCATCACTGTCCTAGGCCCTTGTTGACAATGTCATCGCCCTCTAAAAGTATGGTTGAGGAATCTCACTAGATTTATACAACAGTCTCCCCAGGCGTACCTACACGACATATTTATTTATTTGAAATATTTTTCCCTCCTTTTCTCCTTGGAAAGGACCCAAGGCAGTTTCCAACACTGAGGGACGATATACATTGGACCCTCGGATAACAAGTAGTTTGTTTAACAGAAAAATCCGCTTAAAAGAAAAAAAATTCTGGAGATAGGGGGAAATTGCTTAACAGAATCGCCTATGAGGCAAATCCGTACAACAGAAAGGAAAAAAATCAGTCACAATTAGGGATTAATCAGTTTTCAATGCATTCCTATGGGAAATTTGTACAAAGGAAATTTGCTTTACAGAATTTCATTTGGAACGAATTAATTCCTTTATACAAGGCACCACTGTATGTTAGCCAGATGTTCACCTAGCACTTATCCATCGAGTCATTCTGCTTTTAAAACCAATTCACAATTGTTTGGGGAAAGACCGGGAGACGATAGGGAAAGGTGGACGTCACGGAAGCTAACCAATTGGTGCTGGGTGCTTCTTCCTGCCGTTTCAAGACTCAACAGAAGGTTTGATTGGAATTTGACGCACAGCCAACAGAGAATGAACACACTAATGTCGCTTTAAAAAAAGATTATCATTAAGGATCATAACTGGGAGGGAAATGAATTTTCACCCACAGTCGTTTGTTGTGAGTTGCCCCAAAATCTATAGCGTGTGGAGCTGCTTCAGCTCGAATGGGAAATGAAGCTCTGTTAGCTTTGCAAAAGACCTGCTCCCAGTGGAGATTTTGTTTATATGGAAGAGTAAAGCTTCCTGGTTGGTTTGGTTTGGTTTGGTTCTTGTAAGGGGGAAAATAGCTGGAGGGGTCTGAGAAGTCCTGGTGGGAGAGACAGACGACATGTAGCACTGCTAGTCTTTGCAGCGTCAAATCGCACCAACCTGTGGAACAACGTGAAAAAATGTCACACCAGCTGCCACGACTCCCTTCCCTCTGTCCAGGGTTAGCTGCGATCCTCACCGGATGTTGTGAGCGGTTCCTGCTCGGTGATGTTGAAGAGGGGACTGGCTTGTTTTCCATGGCTTCAGAGACTAGGACTCAGGGCAATGGTTTCAAACTACCAGAAAAGAGATTCCATTTGAACATGAGGAAGAACTTCATGACAGTGAGAGCTGTTTGGCAATGGAAGGTGCTGCCCCAGAGGAGGGTGGTGGCGTCTCCTTCTTGGGAGGTTTCTAAGCCAAGGCTGGATGGCCATCTGTCGGGAGAGTCCTGTGATGGGGGTTCCTGCATGGCAGGGGGGTTGGACTAGATGACCCCTTAAGGTCTCTTCCAACTCTATGATTCTATGATTCTATGCTGGTGATTGGGATCCATTAGCTGCACAAAAGACCCGCTCCAAGCTGCTTGTGTTAACCCGTGTCCAGAACCAACCCAAGTTGCTTCCTGAGCTGAAGAAAATCTTGAACCTATCGGGGGAGGGATGAGGGGAAGGCCAAACAAACGAGGGCAGTTTCAGCAGCCCTGGAGGCTCCGGTGGCCACCAAAGCGGATCGGAGGCGCCCCGGGCGGAGTGTCAAGAAGCAGCCGTGTTAAATAGCCTTTCCTCGGATCAGGGAGGCAAACGCCTTGCCACAAAGGAGGAGTTGATGAGCATTAACGGATTAGAGGGACCACAGTCCCACTTATCGGACACCGAGCATTCCTGCACTGGGTTAAATAACACCTGTTTGCTCCCAGCCCTTGGCTAAGCCACTGGGGCAGACCGTGGGGTCTCCGTGGGGGCTGCCTTGGGAAAAAGGGTCTCCCGGGGGGGGGGCTCGGCGGATTCAGGACAGGGCCGGATTTATCGCCAAGCCAAAGAGGGTGGAGATTAAGCACCCTCTGGATTACGAGTGTCTTCTAAACACACTTTTAAAAAAACCCTAAATTTCAAGTTTGCCATCATCAGACATAGTTTAGAAAAGAACAGAGCACCCCGGTTTGCATAGGATCGCTCAGTCTCGCCTCTGCTGGTGATCGTTAGTTGTGGAAAGCTTGTGTTTCCTGGGGCATGATTGTGCAAATGGGTTTCTTAAACAGGACCGCTTCCTTGACACACATAAGAGAGCTTGGCAGATATCCTGGCCGCTGATAAAGCAACCACGGGGGTCCTAGGACAAAATTACACACACACACCCCAACAGCTGGTTGTTGCTGTGTTGTTGGCGTCGTTGTCGAGTAGTGTCACATTGCTTCCTGCAGGCGGCCACCCTAGAATGAGTTGGCTCCAAAATAGGTTCTTTTTACAGCCCTCTTTGGTTCTTCCAAAACCAAGCCCGTGGATTCCTTTTTGGAGTGCCTTCCTCTCACGTTCGGGCTCCCTCATCTCCCGCTGCCTTTGGGTCTTCCGAGCGTTAATTGTCTTCTCCAGCGAACCTTCTCTCCTCACGATGTGGCCCAAAGTTAGGACAGCCCCTGTTTTGTTGACTGTAAACTTTTCCTCACACAAGGCTCTCCGTCTTGGTTATCATCTCCCCAACTCCCTGGTACAAAGTTGTCTCATGGTTTTCAGAATTACGGAGGGACTGGGATGAACCAGGACGGTGTCGCGTCGTTGGCGTACTCCTTCGCTAATTGGCCTTTTTTGCCGTGCTGTTTGCTTGCAGGATGATGTCGCAGAGTGGCTATTTCTCAGCGGAAGACTGTGAGGGCTGTGTAAAGAGTGTGGGCTTTAACAGCCAGATAGCAGTCCTAAAATAAAGACGCAAACACAGCAGTGATTCCCATCACCAAGAACTGTATTTACAAAATATATACAGGTCCAGGAAAAATCAGAATTGGCAGGCATATAACCTCGTTAGCTAGATAGATAGACAGTCCAGTAGTCCAAACTATCCGGGATCCCAACTGACAGAGTAACGAGCTGCTTTTCCCAACAACACCCCACACCACAACTGAACAACTGAGCATGATCAGACTGTCACTGGACTTGACTAGCTGCCTTGCATCGTTCCCAAATTGCACCATAACTTGCCATAGGACAATTCCATTGTGTACAGTCCTTCACAATGACGATGTTGGGAAGAAGGGGCCCAGTGCTGCCATTTCCCCCTTGCGCGAATAAATAAATAAATAAATAAATAAATAAATAAATAAATAAATAAATCAGGGTTGGCTTTATACTCATGGGGGAGGAGGAGGAGGGGGGGGAAAAACACCAGTTTCTAAACCGTAAAACGGATTTACAAGGGAGAGAGGGCGTTGTGATGGGAGTTGGGGTGGGCGAGCAAGGGGGGGGGGTTGGGTGGGTGGGATGATGGACTCGGCTTTTCCCTCTAGACACCCCGGGTGTTAGGAAAGCGGCTTTGGTTAATTGGTTTTTCCAGCTGGTGCCGGATAATTATGGGGCCCGGGATGAGGTGTGTGTGTGTGTGTGTGTGTGTGTGTGTGTGTGTGTGTGTGTGTGTGTGTAAGAAGAGGGGTGTTCAGGGGGCAGGCAGTTAGGATGGTGCAGAGAGACGCTGGGGGACCACCCCCACACCCAGAGCTGCAGAGAAGCCACCATGTCGTTTCACAAATCAAAAACAGGGCCGTGACGAGACCCTGACAACAAGGATGCGTCCGGCGAAACTCTTATCGGGCTGTGTGACAAACTGCGTCCCATAACTAGAGCATAACTAGCGATGAACTGCTTAACTGTCACGAGGAGATGGCAGACCCTTGCTTCGGCTCTGATCTTCATCTCTTACCTTCAGACATTGACAAGGATGGAGAATTTTTTTTATTTTAAAAAGGGGGATTTCAGGCTGAGAAGGGCAGCCAGGAAGGAGCTAGGAAATATTTTAAAGGGTACGGATGGATCTAAAGAAGGATCGTTGTCTTAGGGTGGCACAGCCGGACGGGAACCTTGCCAGAGACTTGAACCACTGAATTATCCCATAATTTTAGGACTGCAGAGCAACCCTAAAGATCATCAAGTCGCAGCTCCTAAGGAAATGAACCTCCCAATCCCTGGCCCCCACAGCTGGACACTGGCACCACCGAATTAGCCATTCATCTTTTCTCCTTTCAGATGTACTCAGGTCTTGCAACAAAATCCTGGGGTTTCCTTTATCCTGTCAAGCTTTCCCATGGTTGGCCCTCCTCCTTCCCTGCGGCCTTAGGTCGTACCGATGAACTTTTACGAGGGGTGGAAACCAGTGCTCTTTGGAGCGATTCCTGATCCCCTTGAATGTTGAGGTGGTAAGCAGCGAAGTCCGGACTTTTCAGACCCAGGATAAGAACCTAAGAACCTAAGAAGAGCCTTGCTGGATCAGGTCAAAGACCCATCTAGTCCAGCTTCCTGTATCTCACAGTGGCCCCACCAAATGCCTCTGGGAGCGCACGAGACTAGAACTCTGTCTCCTGATACCACGCCCCTGCATCTGGCCCTTGAAGGACCCCGGTTTTAAGCCTGGAGATGACACATATCTCCATCATGGTTTGTCACCTGTGATAGACTTTTCCTCCAGGAATCTGTCCAATCCCCTTTGGAAGGCATCCAGGCCAGATGCCGTCACCACCTCCTGTGGCAGGGAGTTCCACAGACTTAACAACACGCTGGGTAAAAATATATATATATTTTCTTTTGTCTGTTCTCACTCTCCCAGCCTGGATCTCCTGGGTCCTCACACTGCCAGAGGACACCTCGGCTCCAGCTAGGCCCCACTCCGTACGTCCCCCGCGCACCAATTAATCCTGCCAGGATCTCAAATGTGCAAGGTCTGGGCGGCCGGCAGCTGTCCTCAATGTATCAGTTGGAATTACCTGGGTATTTCCAGCCTTCTGTTACCGTTAATCGCCTTTCCCTCGGTAACATCTTGTGTTAGCGTACAACAGACAGCAGACTCTAATTGACTTTGTCATTAAGCTCCCCAGGATCTCCCATGGCTGGGACCTATGGCTGGGACCATAAGCTGGCTTGTTCCTCCCCAGGGCCTATCTGGAAATAGATTGACGGGTGGGGGCTCGGGCAGCCCCGTTCGGCAAGTTTGTTGGGGGGGGGGATGTCACAAGCCAGGGAGAATGAGGACTAGCCGGCTACGGTTAAGTTTGAAAGGGTTGGCTTCGGATCCGTGCCGATTGTTGGCACGAAGGTTGCAGAGATAAGGCAAGACTCAAGTCTGCGGTCTTGCAGATCAACCCCGGAGGCTGGCGAGCCCCATTTGGAAAAGGAAGGAGCGGTGAACCAACCTTGCTTTATAGATAGATAGATAGATAGATAGATAGATAGATAGATAGATAGATAGATAGATAGATAGATAGATAGATAGATAAAGTTGGCCACCCAATTTGCCATCTGTGGAACTCCCCCACAGGAGGTGGTGACCAGCATCTCGGCCATCAGAAGGTCATTTCTTTATCTTTTAAACTACACACACACCTCCTTGGTGAAAAAGGCTTCTGGGAGTTGTAGTCCAAGACCATCTGGGGACCCGAGGTTTTTTCACCCAGCGCGTTGTTAGTCTGTGGAACTCCCTGCCACAGGAGGTGGTGACGTTTCGTAGCTCTGAAATGATTTTTTTTAAAAAAATCATTTCTTTATATTTTAAACTACGCACACACCCCTTTTCTCTTCAAAAAGGACCCAAGGAGGATTATCCTGGAAGCAGAGAACAGTCGAGTCAGAAGGGGCTTGTGTGATCACCTGGTCCTAGACCAACCCCGCACAATAGAGGGAACCCAGAGTGAAAATAGCCTTGTGTCCATTTGCTCCCAACCACGGAAACTCTTCTGAATGTGGCATGGTGGTTCAACGGGCTAAAGCACTGAAAACTGTCGGCTGAAAAGTCGGCAGTTTGGCGGTTCAAATCCTGGGTGCCACGCAGCAGAGCGAGCTCCTGCTGATCACCCCAGCTCCTTCCGCCCTAGCAGTTCGAAAGCATGTAAATGCAACTAGATAAATAGGTACCACCATAAGAAGCAGGAAGGTAAAACAGTGTTTCCTTGCAGCCATGCCGGCCATGTGGCGATGGACAACACTGGCTCTGCAACTTGAATATGGAGATGAGCACCGCCCCTAGAGTCGGACATGGCTAGCACGCATGTGTGTGTGTGGGTGGGGGGGGAACCTTTACCTTTTATCTCCAGTCTTGCAACTTCCATCCATTATCAAAAGTTCTACGGTCAGGTCCAGGAGCTGAAGTCGTAAGGATCTTCCTTTGTAGCTTAGTGCGCACACAAACGTGTGTGTCCCCCGATGGGCGGGAGCTGCTGTCCTAGAACGTAAGAGAAGGAGAAACATCAGTTGCCAAGAAAGACTGAAAGAACTAGGCATCGTTAGCCTTGAATATATATTTATTCACAAGATTTGCATCCCATGCATATAATAAGCCAGGACTAAGGTCGGCCACTGGAAAGTTTAATGCCACCCCCTTGTGGTTGGAGCCTTTCTCTTCAGGTCGTGAAATTTGCAAAAATCTCCAGATCTCCGCTTGCCAAGGCTTGCTTCGCTGTGTTTTGGTTTTAGATAAAATCCTGTGTCTTCTTTCTGTCCCGGAGAGTCTTTGCCATCACACCAAAACAGATACAGAATGTTGCAGAAAGGAAGCAGAACAATGGTCCAATGAACCTGAAACAGACACACGTCCCCAAAACATCAGCCTGCACACCGGAGAGGTGGTCTCTTCTAACTTGCCACTTATCTGGCTCTAAATTTAAAAGCAGTTTATTGGGGCAGCGACAGATGGGAAGAAACGTGATGCTATGACAAACAGATGCCTTTCTGCTCTCAAATTTAGTGCAGAGGGGAGACTAATGCCTTGAGCAGGATGGATGGGAAAAAATTCTTAACTGTTAGAGGAGTGCAGCAATGGAACCAAGGACATCGGAAGGGAGTGAGTGCTACAGCGCTGAGGAGGCATTCAGGAAAAAAAACCACTGGACCACCGTCTGTCAGATCTGTCTGACGTAGACTCCTGGCTCGAACAGGAGGGTTGGGTTGGATGGCCTTACAGGGCCCTTCCGACTACCTGATTTGAGCTGAGGCCTGACCGATTGACCACTTGGGCTATTTAATCCCTTGATCCCCCAAATATTTCTGAATCACAATCTTCTTACCAATACCTGCCACAAAGGACATCACCGCCAGAATTTGATTGTCCAAATGAAGAAAGTGGATGCGGAAAACCAGGAGTGGACCAGGATCTCATTTCTATTAGCTCGGAATATGCTCAGAGGCTAACAGGTCTTAAATCCTTTGTACTCCGCCTGAATGCAAAAGAAACAGACTGGTTTCTCCCCACCCCACCCCCTCGGCTCTTGGCATTCTAAGAGAGAGCCGTCCCGTCCTTTCTTGCTGCCTGAGGCCAAGGAAAAGGCACCGCCGTCATACTTCAGAGGCGGGAGAGGCTCTTTACGCCAACATCATGGCCGGCAGGGGATGAAATACTGTAAGGCAACCCAAGGGGAGTACGCCATCTCTCCCAGATAGGCACAGCGCCTTGAATACCGCCATTCAAGTTCCGGCCAAAAGCCGGAGCGGATTCCCTGTCAAGCCTCCACTCTGTGTGTGTGTGTGTGCGTGCACATGCACACGCACGCACACACACACACACACAGTGCAATTGGAGTGATTTAGACATGCAAAATTTATTTCAGACCCTTGGGTAGCATTGCACACCAATCCCTGTGTTGCAGACATCGAGAGATGAACCACTGAGCCCATTTTCTCACCCTACCTTCTGGCAGAGCCGGCCCCATCTTAGTAAGCCTCGTGGCGCAGTGGTTAAATGCCTGTACTGCAGGTAAAACTGTGCTCACGGCCTGGGGTTCAATCCCAGGTAGCAGGCTCAAGGTTCACTCAGCCTTCCATCCTTCCGAGGTTGATAAAATGAGTACCCAGCTTGCTGGGGGCGGGGGCAATGTGTAGCCTGCACACTGTAATTAAATTTGTAAACCGCCCAGAGACTACTTAAAGTGGTATGGGGCGGTATATAAGCAGAACACTTTTTTTTTTTTTTTTTTTTTTGCTTTAAAAAATACACCACAGATCTGATCTTTCCCCTGCCTGGCCTGTGTTCCCAGCCCCACACCAGCTGTGCCTCTCTTTTGCTCTCTCGCTTCCTCCCCCTCCGTCCTTTGAGAATTTAGCCATCTCCGTGTGACCATCTTGCATCCCATCATGTCCAGAGTTCAGGCTGGCCACGAGGGATCCAGCCAGAGACGGTCCAATTTCCCATGCGCACCCAACCTCTGCGGGTGACCCTGGCCTGGATGGGGGCGTGAATTGCTTGCGAGAAATTCACATTTGGTTCTTTAAAGACGGAGCCAAGTGGAAGGTTTAGAAAAAAAAGAGGGCCGAGAGGCAGCCGAAGGAGGTATTTCCACCGCCGCCACCCCGGCCTTTTTCTGGCTCATTTCCACACGGACGGCGGAGGGAAACTGAGGCTCAGGAGATCGTGAAATCGACCCAAACCAGACTCGGTGGATCAGGCCCTCTTGCGTCTCCAACCCCCCTCAGGCCCGCGACGTTGTGGAAAAGTCGGAGCCTGGATCTATTTCCAGGCCAAATTGCTTCCAGATGTTGGTCTGAACCTGTGTCAGCAAAAGAAATGAAAGGGGGGAAAGGGGAGTGTAAAACCGAGGTAATCAGGAAAGCAGAAATCGCAGCACCAAAGCCAGAGAGAAATACAAAAGACGATGAGCCAGAAAGAACGAAATTATCCTTGCAAGGCAGAGGTCTTTTTGGTAGGGGTACAGCTGAGACGAGAGAGGCTGGGTTTTTTTTTTTTTTTTGGACCACAGGGCTGGAATCCCGGACTAGGAAAACCCATCTGAATGAGGGTTGGCCTCTGGCGGCAGATACAGGGAGACGGCAGCCAGGTGTCGGGAGAGGCAGCGACTTGCCCCTTTGGGGTGTGGCCGTGGGTGATTTTTCACCCCCTCCCAACACTTTTGGGACTGAGCGTCATTGGGAAGGAGGGATCTTCTACCCCACATGTAGACTCTGCAAAGAGGCCGATGAAACTATCGACCAGATATTGAGTCGTTCGCAAGGAAATTGCTCAGACTGATTGCAAACAGCACCGCAATGTCGTTGCTCAGATGGTCCACTGGAATCTGTGTCAGAACTATCCTCTGCCCGTAGCAAAGAACTGGTGGGATCATAAGCCTGGAAAAAGTGATTGCAAGCAAGCAGGCAAAATTACTTTGGGACTTCCAAATGCAGACAGACAGGGTTTTGGAGCATCATTCCCCGGATATTGTGATTGTGGAGAAGAAAAAGTGTGGATCATTGATGTTCCTATACCAGAGGATAGTAGAGTCACCGAGAAACACCTTGAAAAAAATTTACCCGATATCAGGATCTGAAAAATTGAACTTCAGAGACTCTGGCATAAACAGGTACAGGTGTCCCAGTGGTCATCAGCATGCTGGGTGCGGTGCCTAAAAAGCTAAGCAAGTATTTACAAGAAATTGGGAGTTGACAAAAGTCACCATCAGTCCGTTGCAGAAAGCCACCTGACTGGGATCTGCTTGCATAATTCGCCGATCCATCACGTAGTCCTAAACGCTTGGGAAGCGTTCGACTAGTGATTGGTAATACAAAATCCAGCATAGTCAGCTGCGTGATAATTTAATAATAATAATAATAATAATAATAATAATAATAATAATAATAATAATAATAATAATAATAATAATAATAATAGGGAAGCGGGTTCAACTAGTGATTTGTAATACAAAATCCAGCGTGGTTATCTTGTCTGCTGTGTGATAATTGGATGATGATGATGATGATGATGATGATGATGATGATGATAATAATAATAATAATAATAATAATAATAATAATAATAATAATAATAATAATAATAATAATAATAATAATAATAATAAATCTCATCCCAACTGCCAAGCTGGCATTGGCCAGAGGGAGGCACTGTTTCTCTCTCTCTCTCTCTCTCTCTCTCTCTCTCTCTCTCTCTCTCACACACACACACACACACACACACACACACACACACACACACACACACACACACAACCCCAAATTCCTAGCATGTAAGGTATTTCCCCCCCCTGTGGCCTGCCCTCCTGGCACCCCTGCGTCTGTCTGACCCTCTCTGGTTTTTTGGCTGCCACTGCCAAAATCCTCCTTCACCAAAGACACGGCGTGTGTGGGGGGGAGACAGTGAGGCACATGCATCAGCCAAATATTTCACTGACACAGCTTTTAAAAAACCCCAAAGATAATGGGATTTTTCTCTATCTCCTCCCCCTTCCTCTTTGATTTTTTAATTATCGGTGTCTGTGTGTGGGGGGGCTGCCCTCGCGGCAAGACCAAATGTGGGCACGATAAGCCAGGCCAGAAAACTAAGGGCCAAGGAGCCATGGGGAATGTGTGGAAGGGAGGCAGCCACCAAAGGGGGAGGGGGGAGACAACTTTGTCTCCCAGCATATCTCATTTTGAAGGTTTTTCTTCCTTCAGGGAGGAGGCACCGGTGGCGAAACAGCAAAAAAATCAAATTATTCTCTGCCTTATCTTTATTCCCCCCCCTCCGCCCCTGGTCAACTCATCCCTTTGAGGTGGAAGGAGGCAAGTGAAGGGGCGGGGGGGTAAAGGAGGTAAAATAGTGTTTTGGCTCAAGACATTTTCAAAATCTAAAGGAAATGCTTAAGGAAGGCATCTAACATTCTGAGAGACCCCTTCTCATCCTGGCCACCATTTTTTTTTGAACGGTTGCCGTCTGGCAGGAGATCTAGGACTCTTAGGTCAAGGACAAATAGACGAAAGAACCATTTTTATCCCAGAGTGGTATCTAAGTTAAATGCGACAGTTTTAGCACCATCCTCATCAGTTTTTAAGTAGTGTTTTAAATTTTGTAAGCGGTTTTAAGAGTTTTTAATATCTTGCATGGTGTTTTATGTGTTTTATGTATTTTGTATGGTTCCTTGTTTAGAGTGTGTAGTGGAACAGCACTCTAGTTTTGTTGTGGATATCTTGCATATGCATAAAGACAATAAAAACTCTATTCTATTATCTATTCTCCCTCTCTTTTTTTTTTTTGGCCTGGCTTCTTTGTCTTGTGTTACCAGGGGGGGTTGGAGTGGGGAACGATGGAACGGCAGCAGCTTAGACTTAACCAGAAGCTGTTGCATAAAATCCCCCTATTTCTTAATGTTTTGTATATGCAATCAGAACAACGACTTGGTATTCGGCCACCCCACCCCCACAACCTCCATCCTGCTTCCTTAGAGATCGATTGGACTACAATCCCCATCAGCCTCAGCAGCTTGGAATCTGGAGCGTTGTGGAGGCTGGCCGCTTGGAGTTTGCATGGTGTGCGCTCCCAGTTTCGATCCGAACTCCATAGAGTGCTGCTGATCCCCAGAACAGGTTCAGGACCTCGAAGAGCACCTTGAAAGCCTAGAGGAAAACCTGGAATGGAGCCTCCCTTCTCACGGAACTGGATTCGCCACCAGGACCCACCACTTGTCATTGTAGCCCTCTGGAGGGGGATGCTGTTGATGACAACGGCATCTCTGTCGTGTCCCTCAAAATCTGCTTCGCTACGTAGCAAGGCTGAGGTCTTCCTGGTTGCGCTGGCAAAGTTACGGTGCTGAGTCCACATCGAAACTTGGAATTGATTTCCAGGCATTCCTCCATTTGATCACTTTGATTTCTGCCATTTCCCCCCAAAAAAAAACTTTAGAAGTTATTTCCACAATCTGCATCGGTTTCCCAGGGTTTGCAGGGGCAGCTTTGCAGATATTCCTACCGGTTTTCTGTGTCCGCATATGGGGCCGGGGAAGGGGGGGGATCATATTATTTTCCTTTCTTTTCTGTTTTTTCCCCAGGGATCTTTTGAAATCTGTTCGCAGCTTCTGGAAGTCTGCCTCCTATTCCCAACCTTCGATTCATGTTTGACTCCTTTCTGGGTCAAGATGTTGCCCTCTTGACCGGAATAAAGGGCCTTCTGTAACACACTCACTCATACACACACACAAAGGGACACCATGAAGGAGTCCAGCTGTCTTTCGAGTTCTCCCCTCAACTTTTCTCGTCCTCCACAAGGCACAAAAAGAACCTCAGAGGAATTTCCTGTGTGTCAGCAGACTTCACCGGGCGAACCGTTGACTCACCAGGGACTAGGCGCGTGAGTTATTCCCCTACTGGATCCTAAGTCTGACAAGGGGGCGGGGTGTCATCGGCAGACCACCAGCTTTGCCTGCTGGGAAGTGCCTTTTCCCACCGGCAGACCCTAAATAATGGCTCATTCGATCTCAGAGCGGGACCCCAGATGTCCTCCATCCCCATTTGAAGAAGCCCTGTTCTGTCACTGCCCAGTTGCATAAGAATAGGACACTTTGCCAGAACAGCCTGGAACATCCCAAAAAACGCAAGCAGCCTCTTCCGTTTCTGAAAATTCTTCAAGATTCTTGGAGGCGTTTGGATTTCATGGCTTCCTTGGCCCTGGGAAAAAAACACTCCAAGAACCTCTTGGTCCCATGAGACCGAACCATTGTGAGTATGCTTTCAAGCATCCAACTTTGGCCCTCTTGATGTTTTGGACCACAACTCCCAGAATTCTAAGCTTCGACGGCCAATGGCAAAGGACAGTGGAAGTTGTGGTCCAAAACATCCGGAGAGCTGAAGTTTGGACATGCCTGTGAGGACTAGAAACTTGATGTTAAAAAAAAAGACATGATAAAAAGTTTGCCATGAGGGCTAGGCTAAATCATATATGATGGGACTCACTTGTTGTTGTTCAGTCGTTCAGTCGTGTCCGACTCTTTTCATGACCCCATGGACCAGAGCTCACCAGGCCTTCTTACTGCCTCCCGGAGTTTGGTCAAATCCATATTGGTTGCATTTATGACACCGTCCAAACATCTCATTCTCTGCCGTCCTCTTTTCCTTTTGCCTTCCATCTTTCCCAACATCAGGGACTTTTCCAAGGAACCCTCTCTCCTCATGAGGTGGCCAAAGGACTGGAGCCTCAGCTTCAAAATCTGTCCTTCCAGTGAACATTCGGGGTTGATTTCTTTCAGGATGGAGAGGTTTGATCTCCTTGCAGTCCAGGGGACTCTCAAGACTTTCCTCCAGCACCTCAGGCTGGGTGAATCTCTTCAAGGACAGTTAATTAAGCGGTTGCCACATTTGGCCCCTGGGGTGACTAACGGTAGGCACAGCAGCTGTCCATGTCAGGGGGACCAAAATCCCCCCCCTGCCAGCTGTGCCTTGCCCCCACCCCGCCCAAACGGAGCTGCTGAGTAATTTCCAAGTGGGAAGGGAGGTTTTGTTCCAGCATCCGTCCAGTGTCCATCGGGACCGTTTGTGGCTTCTCCGTGACCTTGGTTAAAGGAAGTCTCAGTTTGCTTAGCAGCCAACTTGGCTAGCAGTTGCCAGGAGGGCCCAGCCACTGCTTCAGATGATGTAGCGCAGAGGTCGGAAGCAATACGTTAGCAGAAAAAGAAAACAAGAAAAAACAGGCACACCAAACCAGTTGCAACTCGTGTGCAGCTCAAGCCAGAAACAGATGGGAGGTTGAGCTTCGCCATTAGAAGGGGATCAAGAGTCCATCGTTCTAAGCACGGTGGTCTCGAAAGTGGGCCACGTTCTTCCTATCCACGGGGAACAGCGCCTGAGATTGATCTCTTTGACTCAGTTTTGCCCATGGCAGAATTTGGACTTCCTGCTAGGTAGCTTCTGATTTCCCTTAAGGCAAGATGCTGTCTTACTGCAAAAACAGCACATGGCCTTCATTAATGGACCACAGAAAATGGCAATTGAACGTTGTGTCCTCCCTGATTCCAGGACTCGCTGGCAATTATTGATGGCACAAGTGTGTGCCCGCCAGATGGTGGACGGGGAGATACTGGCAAACAGATTGCTGTCCCATTGAAATTACGGCTCCAGGTAGATTGCCTGATTCTATTTATGTATTGGTGTGTTAAAGTAACAGTCGCTGTTTAACCACAGGTAGGTAAATGTTAAGGATTAATTAATCAACAATTATTAGTATTTGTTTATTTACACATGCATATAAACAGAAGGAAGGAAGGAAGGAAGGAAGGAAGGAAGGAAGGAAGGAAGGAAGGAAGGAAGGAGGATGATGATGGATGGATGGATGGATGGATGGATGGATGGATGGATGGATGCAACAATGGACTGGAGTCCAAACAAATTTCCCACACTTTGACTACACCAAACAGTCCAAGAGTGCTAGGCTTTTTAAAAGCAGATTTTAAAAAAGCAACTGCAGAAATTTCAAAGCATAAACCTCAAAATCAAACAGAAATCAACAGTCCTATATCAAGCCTGCTTTGTTTCATGCTTGCCCCACTGAATCGATGTACTTTTGCCCTTCGAGTCATTAATCCTTATATACGGTCACACAATTCAATCTGCCTGTAGTTCATTTTTTTTATAATATCCAAGTTATTTTGCTGTTCTTGCTTCCTCATCAAATCTGTGGTCGGAAAACGGGTAGAGTTTCAAACACTTCTCTCCCCCTCTTTTCCCTTGTTGAGTGCTTTTAAAGTTTCTGGAAAAGTTCACCCGTTTGTGTATTTCCACTGCAATGGCTAGTTTCCAGGGCAAAATAAGCAGACCCATTTTTTCCCAGGTCTATCAGCTTCTCCAAAATGCATCCCCCCCCCTAAGTGCACATTTCCCCCCACCAACTGCCCCCCATTTTTTCTTGACTGCACTCTTTCTTTAATAAAACCCAACTAATGCCAACTCAGAAATCTGTACCGGTAAATGGACCCTTTTAAGCCAACAGGTGATTCGAATCCGCTAACCCCCCCAAAGAAAAAAAACCCCTAAATATGAACTCAGAAGGATGGATTCTGAAGACTGCAACTACCCTATAATTATTGTTAGGATGACACTCCAGAATGCTGGGTTTAGATTGTTCCTAAGTGGTTTTTTGCCCCGGAATAAAACAAACACACACACTCAAATACAATTGAAGTGCAAAAATGCACCCCATAGTTTCTTTTGCATCTAACTGACTTAGGAATTGTCATCACCTTAAATTTATTCATCGCTATTCTATTTGTATATTTCTCAACATTGGGCTGAAACTGGGCCTCTCCAAGTCTTAACTGAGAAAGGAGGAATTTATTGGGGGGTCCCACCCAAAGGCTGCAAGACTCCTGCCTCCATTGTCCCCGGCCATGGACTGTAGTCCCTGAGGCTGATGGGAGTCGGAGTCTGAGGCCATTTGGAGAGTCTGGGCATCTGGGATGACTCAGCCAGCTGTGCAGAGAATCGCATGGGCCCTTCACACAAAATCAGCCACATTCCTTCACGGAAGCAAGCAGGGAGAACATTTAAATTAAAAAAAAAACCAAAGCAGAGAGATTTTGTGACAGAACTGAACGAAATGTCTGCTTTCTGTCTGTGCCTTCCGTGGGAACATCAGCCGAGACAGAGTATTCCATTCTCTCCTTCAGACAGTAAGAAATTCAAAATGCATTTTTTTCCCAACACCGTGGGACACACTGGCGCTCCCCATGTCTACCGTAAACATTAAAGCAGTGGTGGCCAAACTTCGGCCCTCCAGATGTTTTGGACCACAACTCCCAGAATTCCAAGCCTGTATTGCCAATGACAAAGGGCTGTGGGAGATGTGGTCCAAAACATCTGGAGGGCCGAAGTTTGGCCACCACTGCATTAAAGCTACAGAGAACATGCAAAAAGAAAAAAACATGCATTACGAGGGGTGGGAACAAACATGGAGAACGCTGGTGTTCTTATGCGATCCGTCCATGCAATCATGCATGGTAATCCATATAAAAGTCACATAAACATTACAATGTAATAGAATGCTTAATATTTTATAATTATATAACATTATATATATAACTCCAGGCACATCCATCTGGAGTTTGTAAAACTTACTTTCATAGATCACAACTTCTCAAATTCCCCAGCCACTGGCCATGCTGGCTGGGGAATTCTAGGTGTTTCTATCTGGAAAAGTAAGTTGTACAAGTTTGGCAGAGGCTAATGGCCCCTATCTTCTCCTAAAAGCCATCAAATGGTCAGTATACATTGGAAGTAGAGATGGGCACGAATAAAAAAAAATGGCATTTCGTTTGTCGTTTGTTGTTTAGGGGGTCCGTTTTGGTTCGTTTCCGTAGTCCCTTGTTCAGGGAAAGCTTGCCTGAAAAGGAAGGTTTTTGCCTGCTTCCAGAAAGTCAGCAGAGAAGGGGGAAGGCTTTCCTTGCTCACGACAACCCTGAGGAGTAGGCCAGGCTGAGAGAGCTGGTTCCCAGCAATTCTCACAACGCGTGGTTAAAGGAGGATCTGACGATTGGCATCCGTTTCCTTGTTTTGGGTGGGCTGGTGGGTTTATGTTTTGTTTGTTTGCTTGCTGAGGCAAACAGTTGAATTGGGTGCGATTCTATTTAGACACAGCTTGGTAAGACAAAAAAACCCACAAAAAACAGGGCGCCAAACCCAGAGTCGCAGTTGGCTCCGGAGAGAAAAAAGAGTTCATTCCCCCACGCCCACCCCAAAAAAGTCATTAATTTTCAAAAAACAAAACAGATTGATATTCTAGCTTTTATTTCTTTTGTTCAATGCTATTTCAGCCGTAAGCTGCTTTTACCAAAGCTGGGTGCCAAATTTGTTTTGTTCCTCTGGCGCCTCTCAGGACGATGTTTCCTCTTTCTTTATTCCAGCGTTTTAATCTGTCAGAAATTAAATTTTTTTTTTACTTGTTTGGCTCATTCTGGTCATACACGCGCTTTGATTTATTCCGCCCAGTGCTATGAAATCGAATCGTGTGAATAACGTTATTTGAACTCTTAAAGTAAACACATCCATCGGGGAAACAGACCAAAGAACAGGACTGAAAACCAAACCAGAAATGGAACAACATACTAAGTGAGTGACAATAACTATTTCATTGATCGGGCCAATTTCATTCTGTCTCTTACATGCCACACAGCTGTCTACAAAAGGCCATTCTCCAGATCCATCAGATTACAATCACCATCGTCCACAAATCTTGCCCGGGGGAACAGGGGGACGGGGAATGAGCGACTCCAAAGTAAGGTCTTAACTCGAGATCTTAACCTGGACGGAGCAGGGGGTTGGGCTGGATGGCCTTGCAGGACCCTTTCGACGTCCCAATGCTAGGACCATCCTGTCGGGAAAAGCGGGAGGCTGCAGGAGAAGAGGGAGATCCAACGCACGATGGAGAGACTCCCTCAAGGAAACCACGGGTTTGAATGTGCCGGAACTGAACAGGACGGCTGCGAGCCAGACATTTTGAAGGTTGCTCTTCCATGAGATAACCATTAATCAGAGATGGCTCCAGGATGCACACCCCACCCTGCACATGCATGCTAGTCATGTCTGACTCTAGGGGGCAGAGCTCATGTCCGTATTCAAGCCGAAGAGCCAGTGTTGTGCAAGTCTGTGGCCACGTGGCCGGCAAGGCTGCACGGAAACACTGTTTTACCTTCCCGCTTTTTACGGAGGTACCTATTTATCTGCTTGCGTTGACATGCTTTCGAATTGCTGGGTTGGCAGGAGCTGGGGTGATCAGCGGAAGCTCACTCCGCTGTGTTTCCGGTTAAGATCTCGAGTTAAGCCTTAGTCCACTGAGCCACCATGCCCCAAGATAGATAGATAGATAGATAGATAGATAGATAGATAGATAGATAGATAGATAGATAGATAGATAGATAGATAGATAGATAGATAGATAGATAGATAGATAGCAGAAAGTCATGGAGCTGCTGCTGTGGACTGCAATCTCGCAATCATTTTAGGGGCTTTTCTCCAAAAGCCGCTGCGGCTTACGGAGCAGAAGGAAATCGGCAACAGGGAACTAACCCGTGTTACCCAGCCAATTCGCCCTCCTGCCTCTGTTCCCTTCCCTCTCTTCCCCAGGGCTGAGTTCCAAGCAGAGAAAGCCCTGGCTTCCGAGAACCTCCGAGTCAGGGTTCTTGGCCAGGCCTCGGGAGACGTCACGGGTGCCCTGGGACATGGAGGCCTTGCCTGGCGGGTGCCCAAGGACCTTCTCAATCCCTTCAGCTGCCAGGTTGGCTTGCAAGGAGGAGACAGAGACAGAGTGAGTGCGAGAGAAAGAGAGAGAGAGAGAGAGAGAGAGAGAGAGAGAGAGAGAGAGAGAGAGAGAGAGAGAGTCAGTTCAGCATCATGCATTTTTTAAAAAGGCACATGTTATCTGCAGGCTTGGGGGAAGGTGGCCACTTGGAGACAACAGCAGACTTCTGGGACTGTGGTTTGGTTTTGGGGCTTCTCAGTCCCACAGCCCACCAGCTGGCCTGGCCAGACAGTAGGGATTTGGGGGTGCCGCAGCCCTAAAGACATCGTTTCGATGGGAACAAAACCCTTTTGACTCCTGACTCTGGAGGTGACCGGTTGCGTCAGTCGCTGACTTTGGGGTTTGGCTGGCCAAAAGGAACTCCGTTGATGTTTGTGTCTCGCATTGGCTTTGGACAAAGAACAGGAAGGAAGGAGCTGATGATGGAGAGAAGGAAGGAAGGAAGGAAGGAGCTTATGGTGGATAGAAGAAAGGAAGGAAGGAGCTGATGATGGATAGAAGGAAGGAAGGAAGGAAGGAAGAAAGAAAGGAGCTGATAATGGAAGGAAGGAAGGAAGGAAGGAAGGAAGGAAGGAAGGAAGGAAGGAAGGAAGGAAGGAAGGAAGGAATGTTAGCAATTTAATTACATTGGCTACCAGCATTTTGCCAACCTCTGAAGAATGGAAGGCTGAGTGAACCTTGAGCTGGCTGCCAGGATCACATGCTGACCATGAAGAGGGGTTTGCCTGTAATGCTACAGTTTAACCACAGAGCCAGGAGAAACAAAGAAGGAAACTAAACAAAAGAAAGACTCTGCTGAGCTCTGCATAATTTAAGCAAAAGCCCAGCGAAAATCCGTGCTCTCAGTAATTTGCATCCTGTACTGCATGAGCTATTTTTTTCCCTTGCAAAACCCAGAATGTCCTCAATGCACGCAAGTTGCGGAACCCGAATCTGCATAATGGCTGCAGCTCACCGAATCCTGAGAAAAGTTCACATTGAAGAACCAACTCCCTGCAAGTTCATCGTACACCTTCAGTCCCAGGCGCACTACAAGGCACACGTCACAGCATCCAGGAGAGACCTTGTTCAAATCAATTCCTTGGGATAACCCCCACCCCCAATATATCCCAGCCACTAGGCCTGCTGGCTCTGCTGATCTGAGGATTCTGGGATCCGTAGTTGAAACGAGATATAAAGAAAAACCCTGCCGAATGTCGATCTTCCTTCTGCTACGGCTTCGACTCAAAAACTGCTCACTCATATAGGGCCTTTTTACACGACCCCTAAGATCCGCTGGCCACTTAAATTCGGACCAGAGATCTTAGGGGTTCCTCGCTCTTCCTGCTTCCCCACCCCTCCGCACTTCCTGGTTGCTGGTTGCCTGAGGGAGGGAGAAAAAAGAAAGAAAAGAATGCCGGTTTACCTCCGTTTTGTTCCCGGCAGCATTCAGATCTCTTAAAGGGGCGGGGCGCAAAAAAGAACAAACAGAAGCCAGGAGAGCCCCGCACTCACTATCCTTACACCGGATCAAATATTTGTCACCATCAAAGACCAGGTACAAGAAAACTGCTGTTTGGTCATGCTAAAGTGGGCGGGGTCGCACTTAATTGTCTGCAAAGTCCGGAGCTGGTGGGTAAACATTTTTAAGGTCCGGACCTTGCAGCCATTTGCGGCGGAGCTTAGGGGTCGTGTATAAACGCCCATAGAAGCAGGGAACTGGGATTCTTTTGTTTGGCTCGATTTTATTTCAAGCACATTCAAGGCCTGGCCTGCTCCATCCCTAACGCTTGTGGTTTTCTGCTCCTTTTTAAAACCCACCCGGGCGTTCCAAATGTTCCTTGCAAACCAAGCCATTTTGAGTCATATAATCAGGAATCTCGGCCTCTAACCAGCTCCAGATGGGTCCTTCCAAATTAAGCCACAAATCATTGTTGTGAAAGGCACAGCCAGCGGGGTTCCCCCCCCCCAAATTTCTATGCCTACCCATTGGAGTTGGCCTCCCAACTTCTTCTCCGGTAAAAAGCAACGCGCGGGGGGGGGGCGAGAGGTGGGCCAGGTTTCCTCTTCCGCAGCCTGCCGGATGCAAAACGGTTCTGCAAAGGCCGAAACAAGAGTGCCTCTGAGGATGCACAAAGTGCCTCACGCTGCAAAGCGCCGCAGGGTGCAAGAAAGGTCACCGTGAAGGCGAACATTTGGGGGCAAATAGCCGGGGTTTCCACTTAGCCAGCTCACCCTCCCCTAATATATAAGCAAGGTTGTGAAATCCCACTGCAAAGTGGGTTACCGAGGCATTATTGGGAAAAGGAATAAATTACAAATAAGTCGTTCTTTGTAACTAGTTACTTCCGAGCTCTTGTGTGGGGGGTGCCAGCCACCCATGAATGGAAAGGTGAATTCGGAACTTCCCAGTTTGTGACCACTCGCCACACTGTCCTCACAGCCGTTTAAGCTTTTTAAGAGCTGGGGGGTGGCTTTCTCTTTCTCCCCTCAAGGCACAGATGGAGAAATAGTTATGCCTTTTGTGCTTGGAAGAGGAAGAGCAAAGCTTGCTTTGCCAAGACAGAAATGTTGCCCCCAAAAGCAACTCCCCCCCCCCTTTTGGCTAAACGCAGAGCTGATCGCTGGTTTATTTATGCACTGTTTACATCCAGTTTCATTTCAGGGCCATTAAGAAGGGCCAGGTTTCTGGGCGTGGGGTTTTTCTGGACCATTTGGGCACCCCCCCCCTCTGGGGCAACATGTCCCTTTTACACGGAAAAAGAAAGAAAAAAGGGTTTTATTTCATTTGCTGGATCGCTCAGTGATTTAGGCCTCTGACTGCAGAGCCAGAGTTTGCTGGGGTGTGGTGTTCAATTCCCTGATGGTGCCTCCCCAAAAGGGGCTCTACTGGATGATCTCAATGGGTCCCCTCCATCTTGGCAACTCTAAGATTATGGGATGGCACAGTGGTTACAAAGCCAGCGGCCGGGAGCTCAATTCTGAACCAATGGGTTGAAGCAGTGCATTCCTATGGGGTGGGGTGGGGGGTAGGGGATGACATTTGTGTGAAAGGATGTACACAACATCATCCCCATTATCCTTCCAACACCCAAATTATCGTCAGTCTGGATTGCATAGTATTCTAGAGCCTGTGAGTCTGTTCGCCACTACCACCCATTGGTTTGAGAATCCTGGTTTGTTTTTTTTTAAACATTTCTCGCTCCTTCTCTCTTTAACTCTAAAAGATCAAGTTTCTATCCCTTATGAGGGCGGTAAGCATTGGATGCCTCGTGGGGCCACTCCCCTTAGATTCCTCTTCAGCTTGAAGACCTAGATTGTGATCAAATGGCCAGGAAGGTACACATCTGAATGCACCGGAAAGCGTTCCGACTACCAGGGAGTCACGACAGCTCCCCTCCCCCGCCAAGTCTTACAACAGCACTTTTTAAAGCTGCACCTTACAATAACCCCCCCTCCCAACATCTCCACAGGCTCAGTATCCACTGATTCACTTACCCATGCTCTGAAAATATTAAACATATTAAAAGAAAACAATCCAGGGGGGGGGGAACAATTTTCACATGCATTACCAAAACTAGCCACTAGAAGGAGACAGAGACTGTTCGTGAAGAATTCATTGCATGGTCTCTGGCGGCTTCTAGTGGCCGGTTTTGGTAATGCATGTGAAAATAGTTGTTTTTCTGGATTTTGTCCTTTTACCGTGCTATACAGTGGTGCCTTGAGTTACGAATGCACCTAGATGCGAAAAACTCGAGATACGAAGGGAAATCCACCTAGGGGGCAATACACCTTGTGGAGGGAAGACTTCTGCAAAACCTCAAGATAAGAAAATTTTGCAGAAGACTTCAATGCCCATGGTACATTGCACTCTATTCGATTTCGGGTTACCAGAATTTCAAGAGATGAACCATCACAACGAACAGATTCACATCGTATCTTGAGGCACCGCTGTTCAGTGGTGGCGAACCTTCGGCACTCCAGAAGTTTCGGACCACCACTCCCACAGTCCTTTGTCACTGGCAATCTAGGCTCTGCATTCTGGGAGTTGTAGTCCAAAACATCTGGAGTGTGGAAGGTTTGCCTCCAAAGATATATATCATGTGTTTGCCATTATCCACAGTTTTCGGTATCCGCGGTGCAGATTGGAAGCGAACCCGAACAGATATGGGGATCCGACTGTACTTTCCTACCGGTTTAAATTCTCAGGAGGCTACCCATTTTCTAGGAGATATTTTACAAACTAGAGGTGTGTGTGTGTGTGTGTGTGTGTGTGTGTGTGTGTGTGTGTGTGTGTGTGTGTGCTTTTTTAAATTCTTTTTTCTTCTTTGGCCTTTCAAAATGGAAATCATGACTGATTTCCCCCTGTCCAGCCTGTGTGGAAATACAGACATCATGGAGGTTATGAAGCAGGAGGTTTGGCGGGCGGGCGGGGATGGGGGGTTTCTGTATAAGAAGAGACAGCAAAATTAACGCCGGCCCTCGTTTAAGCAAGGTCATCATTTCTCCGGTCTCCCGGGGGCTAAATGAGTCAGGACTTCGTGGGGGAGACGGATTTCAGCTCCCCCTGTGCCTCAAATGAGACTAGAAACGGTACCACTGGAATCTTGTCTCGGTCTTTGGGTTGCATTCCACGGCTCACTTTTGGTACCTAAGGAAGGCCGGGCCTTTAGGGGAATCCCAGCTCTGGAACGAAAATAAAGCAGAACCTTAAAATCTAGCTAAGATTGGGGTTGGGGGGAGCTGAATTTTGAGCAGAGCTATAAATAGCTATCTTGGCAACCGGGACACAAGCATTGTTGGCTTCTTCCCCTGAGGCAGGGGTGTACCTTACCAAGAAAAGAAGGAAGAGAAGGTTAACCTCCCCCCACTCCCCCAAATGAAAAGTGTGTATATTCCAGACTGGTGGTTTTTAAATAGTCATAAAGCGACGTGTGGTGTGTGTGTGTGTGTGTGTGTGTGTGTGTTTAAGACATCCTGGGGCTGGACGTTGCTCTTTTCAAATTGGTCCAGCACTTTTTTTCTAAACGGCCAGCAAGCTAGATATACAGTATATTTTTTAAATAAATCTGGAGACTCGGGGTCTCTCTTTTTAATCTTAAATCTCGCCACGGATACTTTCTCGACGTGGGGCCTGCGGACCACATGGCCATCCGCTTTGAAGTGGCCGGGCGGAAAGGTTGAAAAAGTTAGACCAAGATCCTTCCGATTTGCTCACAGAAAAAGGGACCTGGTTGTGTTTTAAACTTTTTGCTGTGCCTTTGCTGATGCTGTTGTTGGTGTGTGTGTGTGTGTGTGTGTGTGTGTGTGTGTGTGTGTGTGTGTGTGTGTGTGTGTGTGTGTGTGTGTGTGTGTGTTTTCCTGATGACACAGATAGATGAGACCCTCTGGCCCAGGGATTCAGGTTATCTCAAAGGCAACAAAAGGACAGCACAATTTTAGAACGCCGTCCAGGTGCAGAATCAGGCAACCTTGCCTAAAAATAAAATTAAAAAAAATATCGTATTTCCCCGTCTATAGGACTCCCCCATGTATAAGACGACCTCCAATTTTTTCCAGCCCGAAATAACAGTTTCTCTGTGGTGTGTTTCTCCCGTTGGCTTACCTCCATGTATAAGACGGCCCTAAATTTTTAGCCTAAACAATTCTAGTAAAAAAAAATAATCATCTTATACATGGAAAAATATTATCAGCCCACTTCTTTTTGCCTAAGGCACGTTCCGTGTCTGATTCCCAACACTCTTTGCCGGGCACGGCGAGGAAAGAGTTCGGCCTAAAACCCAGGACGGGGGTTGACCCTCTCAGTGGTTCCTTTGCCACTGGCCAGGCGGAAGCAGGGCCGCAATGCTTGACCAGGGCTTCTTACAGCTGAGGGAGAGGGTGAACTGAATCGCCCAATGAGGCTTACAGCCGTCCGCTGAGAGAAACCCTTTGTCAGGGACTGTTTCCCCCTTGCGGGGCGGGCTCGGAGGAGAGGGAGGGGGGGAACAGGCAGGCACTGGATTCTTTCTGTTGTTCTCCTTGGCGCCTTTGTTTCCCTCTCGAGCTTATCAGAGGCTCTGTTTGTTGAGGCCCCCTTGTCCAGTCCTCGTCCTTGCGACGTCTCCTCGAGGCACAGGCCTCCCATCCCCTCGTCGATAACCTCCAGTCGCCTCTCCGTGCAGGGAGAGAACAGGGAGCCGGCCCTGCCGTTGGACAGGGGGAAAGGTTGATTCCATCCGTCGCACTTGTATTTTTACTGCCAGGGGCCTGGGATGTGTGTGTGTGTGTGGGGGGGGGGGTCCGAGCCCAGGGGTTGCTGCTACAGCTCTCTTGCTCACACACTCTCTCACACACACACACACACACACACACACACACACACACACACACACACACACACACACACACAAACACACAACTACTATAACTGTGCGTGACTCCATGTCCATGGAGTTTTCTTGGCAGGAACTCCCTGTCCCAGGAGGTGGTGACGGCATCTGGCCTGGATGCCTTCCAAAGGGAGATTGGACAGATTCCTGGAGGAAATGTCCATCCCAGGCGACAAACCAGGATGGAGATGTGTCGTCTCCAGGCTTAAAACCGGGGTACTTCAAGAGGCAGACGCAGGGGAGTGGGATCAGGAGACAGAGATCTAGTCTCATGCGCTCCCAGACGCATCTGGTGGGGCCACTGTGAGATCCAGGAAGCTGGACTAGATGGGCCCTTGGCCTGATCCAGCATGGCTCTTTGTATGTTCTTATGTTCTTATGAATACTGGAGTGGCTTGCCAGTTCCTACTCCAGGTGCCTAAAGCACCTGGTGTTTCCTGGTGGTCTCCCATCCAAGGACTAGCCATGCCCAACCCTGCTTAGCTACAGGCATGCTCAGAAAAGTTGGCGGAAGCAGGGAAAGAGGAAGGGCAAACATGACAGGAATCGAGTCCATGAAGGAAGCCACGACTTTCAACTGAGCAGAGTCGTTGAGGATGGGACATTTTAGAGGCTGCCAGCCACGACTTGACGGCCTGTGAGAACAAATGTCACACTAACTTCCAGCTTATGAGGGGGGGGGGACAAGAGTACAACGGTCTACTTCTTAGAAATTCAGGAATCCCGTTGCTATTTAGGAATCCAACGTCTTTCTTTCACCCGCTTAGGAGGCCTGCCTCTTAAAAAATAATCGGTACCAGCCCTCAAAAGTCTGATTCCATGCACACACACACACACACACACACACACACACACACACATCCTTAGTCTGATTTATGGTGTGCATTTATTGGTCTGGTCTCTTGCTGGTCTCCCCACTGCCTCCGCAGCCACTGCATTTTATTATTATTTTCAGGGGTCTGTGGGATGGAAACAGGAGAGGCTCATTCTATCAGAAGGTCCTGCCAGCCTCGCAAAAGATAAATAAAAATCCTGGTTGGAGGAAGGAAGCCAGAGGTTGGAGCCTCTTTCTAAGAATGCATCGAGTTTGTGGTTGCTGCTTCCTTTATCTTTTCTGCTTGTTGTTGTTTTTCCCCAGCGCCCAGTGCTTTTGGGTAGGTGACAAGCCTCCTTTTCTCCCTGTGGAGGAAATGATAATTTATTTATTTATTCCTTTATTGGATTTTTACACCACCCATCTGGCAGCAAGGTCACTCTGGGCGGGTTACAACAATCAATCATTTCAAATAATTTATTAATTAATCTTTCCATCCTTCCCATTCCAGTTCCTGCCGAAACCCTAGTCCTTAAACTTGGATATGTCTTAATTGTACTCGACTGCATATTGTCCCTCCATGCTGTAAAGCCGCCTTGGGTCCTTTCCCAAGGAGAAAAGCGGGGTAAGAAAAAAATACTCATAAATAAATAAAATAAATAATTTTACATAAGAACATAAGAACATAAGAAGAGCCATGCTGGATCAGGCCAAAGGCCCATCTAGTCCAGCTTCCTGCATCTCACAGTGGCCCCACCAGAAGCATTTGGGAGCGCATAAGACTAGCTTTCTGTCTCCTGATACCACTCTCCCTGCATCTGGCCCTTGAAGGACCCCGGTTTTAAGCCTGGAGATGACACATCTCCATCATGGTTTGTAACGTGGGATGGACTTTTCCTCCAGGAATCTGTCCAATCCCCTTTGGAAGGCATCCAGCCCAGATGCCATCACCACCTCCTGTGGCAGGGAGTTCCACAGACTAACAACGTGCTGGGTGAAAACATATTTCCGTTTGTCTGTTCTTACTCTCCCATCCCTCAATTTGAGTGTATGTCCTCTAGTTCTGGTATTTCGGGAGAGAGAGAAGATCGTCCCTCTATCCACTTGACTCATGCCCTGCATTATTTTGTATGTCTCAATCATATCCCCCCTCAGGCACCTTTTTTCGTCCGTACGATCTTTCTCCTGCCTACCTCTGAGAGCGAACTGCCTGGCTTTTTGAGCAAAAATCATCATAGCAAAGCGAGGAAGAGCCGTGACTGGGCGAGTGAATATACTTCCTGCTATATACGAGGCTGACCCATTTCCTTTCTTTTTTTAAAATTAGGGATTGCTCTTCCCGCAAAGGTTCGAGATAAAGAGAGGTGACTTCACCCATCCGGTTAGAACACCGGGCCGGCTCCATGCCAGGCGTCCCAGCCCAGAACACCTTGAGGCTTCTGACAACTCCCTCTTCCCCGAAATCTCTGTTCTAAAAACCTCTTTCCCCCCGCTGATTAAGCACACGTTGCTCTTTTTCACCCTGTAGAGGAACTTAACTGAGACGGACATGTATCATGCTTCCGCCCCTTTTCCGATCTTGGCACGGCCAGTGCCAATAATAAAGTAGCAAAAATAGCATCACCTCCTGTAGCTTGGGTTGTTTTTTTTTTTTTAAGGTATCCAGAGTTGCAGGGAACTCCTAAGATTTCCAGAAGCGCCTCTTGAAAAATCCCACACAAGCTTGACGCTACGAGATGAGGGGGGTGGGGTCGGGATGGAAGACATCTACCTCTAAGGTTGTGTCTTAATTCCCCCACCACCACCACTTGTTAGGAAAAGGTTCGGGTGCGGAGGGTTCCTCCATCACGGGTGGCTTGACATGAGGACGGAAACTAACACCAGGGGGTTCTGTTAAAAAATAAAAGAAGTTTAGGGGTCTTTCCTCCTGCTCTATCTCTGAGTGGATATCTCCCCATACGGTACAAAAAGCGAAACCTTTCCCCTGTCCTTCCTCCTTGGCAGTTGCTCGCCCATCACCTGGGCATTGCACGCTGCCCACAATAAATGCCAAATGAACATAAGAACATGAGAAGAGCCATGACGGATCAGGCCAAAGGTCCATCTAGTTCAGCTTCCTGGATCTCACAGTGTCCCCACCAAATGCATTTGGGAGCACACGGGGCTAGATCTCTGTCTCCTGATACCACTCCCCTGCATCTGGCCCTTGATGGACCCAGGTTTTAAGCCTCGAGATGACACATCTCCCTCGTGGTTTGTCACCTGGGATGGACTTCTCCTCCAGGAATCTGTCCAATCCCCTTTTGAAAGCTGGTGCTGGAGGGGAGCTTTGCAGATGCGCTGGACGGGCAGACAAATGAAAGCAAAGCAAAAGCAAAGTGTTCTGTTTATATACCGCCCCATACTACTACAAGTAGTCTCTGGGCGGGTTACAATTTTTAATTACAGAGTGCAGGCTACCGGTGGTTGCTCCATCAAATTGAGCCTGAACTCTCGCTGGAGGCCAAAACGTTGAACTTGAGGATGTTCTACTTTGGGGCACATTTTGAGAAGACACGATTCCATGGAAAAGACCCTCACGCTGGGAAGAGTCTGAAAGAGCAGCAGGGAAAGAGGAAGGCAAAAGATGCGACAGACAGACTCCCTCCAGGAAACCACAAGTTTGCAGTTGAAAGAGCTGAGCAATGCTGTTGAGGACAGCACATTGCGGAGACGACTTATCTCGAGGTGACTTCACTGCCCATTACAACAAGCTTGTTATTCAGAATTTCGCATTAATTCTCCATACCAGCCATTTCCTCCTGTTCCCCCTCAGATCTCTGCTGGACTTGGCTGAGTCACATTTTCCTGTATGCCCTTATACGGATTTTTTTGGTTGTTGTTGTAAAAAAAATAAAAAATAAATGTATGTGTGCCGAACAGCAGGGCCACAAACGGAAGGAAGGCCTGGCTTCATGAGCGGATAGAAAGGATTTAGTCTCACGGCTGTTCGAACAATCATCGCCCTCCCCTCCTCCATCCTTCCCTCTCCAAACGCTCAATGGAAAAATACAAAAAATAAAAAATAAAATAAGTGGAAATGATTCTTACAGGTTCCATTCTCTTGACCTGGCTTCTGTTCCAAATACGGCGGACCCTCGTATAACAAATGGTTCATATAACATAAAAATCTGTACAACATAAAACATTCTGGAGATGGGAAATTTGCTTAACAGAATCGCCTATGAGGAGAATCTGTACAACATAAAAAACAGTCACGATGAGGGATGACTCTGTTTTCAATGCCTTCTTATGGGAAATTTGTCTAAAGGAAAATTTGCTTAATAGAATTTCATTTGGAATGAATCGATGCCTTTATACAAGGTACCACTGATATAGGGCAATAAAAAAGACCGGGGGGGGGGGTAATATCATATTGGCTGCCCCCCGGGGGGGGAAGAGGGGAGAACCCACAGGTATCACACAAACCTCAAGAAGTGGTAACCTGGTTCTGCTTCAGAATGGCAGTCCATCGCAGAGAGGGGCCTGCGGGGCACCTGCTGACCTTATGCGACATCACGGAATGTTCACAAACAGCCCAACTTCTCGGGGCAGCCGTGCACAGTGGGATGAAGGCAGGAGATGGCCCGTAGGTGGCTGCTCGCATGCCAAAACAAAGGGAAGGGGTTGTGAATCAGACACAAACACAAACACACACACACACACACACACACACACACACACACACACACACACACACCAAAATCCCGTCTCTACCACAACACTGACAGAAAAGCACCTTCGTACAAAGGGCTACGCTCCCGGGCACGTCTTTCTTTCAGCACAGCTTTCCCAAGCTGCCTGGGGGTCTAAATCCTCCAAGCGTCCAAAGCTAGGAGTCTTCCAGATGTTTCGGACTACACCTCCCGTCATCCACTCCATCCGTGGAGCACGCTCCCTCTGTCGGAGTTGAGTCATACCACCCATGCCCGTAATCCTAAAATGTCAAATTGCCCCTACCCTCTGCCTGAAGCAAGACACAGCTAGGCAAATATATGCAGATATGCAAAGGATGTGGTTCCCTGATCATCCTTTTGCAGGGTGTGTCCCCCCCCTTTCATCTGGAGGGAGAACAGGATGGTGATTTTTATTTTTTATTTTTTTAAGGGAGAGAAATCACCCAGATCTGGGATCTTTGCACAGCGATATGACCGGGGCGGGGCGGGGGGGGGGAGAGAACTTCAGAAGATGACTTGAGGAAGGCCATAAAAAAACCTGACCTAGTTTCCTGGCTTTGGCACTTGGCCCCCAGCACAAAGGGTGGTGGCTGTTCTATCAGCAGATGGAATATTTTATTCAGGAACAGGAGGTGGGTGAGGAGAATCATCCAGGTTAGGTGGGAGGGAGGGTGGGCAGAACCTGTTTCCGAAATCTTGCTGAGACTCCTGAGAACTGTACTTCCTTTTCTCCAGAATGGCCAAGAAGTAGGTGGGACCCATCCGGAGAGGATGAAGGCGACCCCCCCCCAAGATCCTCAGGAGATGTTTCCTCTGGCAGGGCGGTTCCTCTCCATTCCGATTTTGCTCCCGATCCAACTCAAAGGCTTCGACTTCCCCCCAAGCCGCTGGTTACAGATGGTTGTCATTCCAAGCCCCACTGCAAAGTAATTCCTGGAGTAGTTCCTGAAAAAACAACTCTTTACTGTTACTTGAAAAGGAACTATAGTTCCTAAAAAGGAACTATTTCAGTTCCTTTTTTTAAAAAAAAGAATTCAAGAGCTTCCAGCCACAGGCCAGCGCTCCAAAATGGCCTGTGCCAGTCCTTCGAGCCTATGAGATCTCGCCTCTGGCATAACGAAAAAGTTGCGGTTTCAGACAAGGCCCTGAATCTGCCGCTTAGAAAAACCTAAGATGAGGGTGGTAGAGCTTCTGTGATGGTACAGGATTTTCCACAGGAATTGTTTCCCAGATGTAACAGTTGGGAAATGCATGCACAGGGCAGATAATCCGGCAGTGAGTTCTCCCTTGCTATCTTTTCAAAGATGCCAGGAAACACATTATTATTATTATTATTATTATTATTATTATTATTATTATTATTATTATTATTATTATTATTATTATTATTATTATTATTATTTAACTTCAGCTGAGACTCAGCAAAAGGGCAGCGCTCTGAAGGGAACGGCGTGATTCTGCGTTACATCACAATCATACTCTAATTTAGTTCTGCCTTCTTGGTTATTTTTATTTAAAAAAAGAAATCCATTTCCAGTGAATTATTCCCCCCCCCCCACTGGTTATTCATCACACGTTCCTTTCCAAAGCAGGAGCAGCTTTGTCCGTTTCGAACGTGGGCAAACGGGCTTCCTTGGTTTTTTTCCCACCCTTTCGCCGGGCTAGGAGAACAACGCAATTAACCGGGGTGGGGGCGGGGAGTGATGTAAGATAATTTAATATTAAATAACCATGGAACGGCAGAGTTGGAAAGGATCTTATAGATCCACGGAGGCGAACCTTCGGCCCTCCAGATGTTTTGGACCACAACTCCCACAGTCCCTTTGTCACTGGCAACACAGGCTGGGAATTCTGGGAGTTGTGGTCCAAAACATCTGGAGGGCCAGAGTTTCGCCACCACTGCCTAGCGATCGTCCGGTCCAAGTTCTGTCAAGGGGTGGAA
This sequence comes from Phrynocephalus forsythii, assembly GCA_029282475.1. Lineage (NCBI taxonomy): Eukaryota > Metazoa > Chordata > Lepidosauria > Squamata > Agamidae > Phrynocephalus > Phrynocephalus forsythii. Next base: position 7,820,470 of record JAPFRF010000019.1, read on the forward strand.
TCGAACTCTTAACCATGAGACCTCCACCACGGATCTATCCTTAGCATCAGCTATTTCCTGCCTTGAGTTTTCCCACCAGAGGGTGCCCAGATGCTGATACGGGCGGCGAATTTGGTATGGAAACAGTTACTTCTTCTGCCCGTTGTCCTCAAACCTTCCCCGCTACCCTGTCCTCGGTTTGGAGACGCGCCCTGGACTTCGGAGTCCGGGGAAGGGGGGGGGGGGGGAGGTTTGTGTGTGCTGGGCTTCAGGCAGCCAGATCTGTTTGGCAGCGCGCGGTTGGCCAGGCAGCTGTCCCAACTGGAACCAAGAGCCAAGGGAGAGCCAGCCCGGGACGGGGTTAGTGGAGGACAAAGAAAAGGAGGGAGGAAGAAGGAGGGACAGAGAACGAGAAAGAAAAAGTCCTATAGAATTTGCCCATTGTTGGAACGGCTTTATATATACAGAATATGACACTGAACGAGAATAGATTGCGGGTTTGGAATGCAACACACAGCCCATTGTGCTTATTGTTTCGAAAGCCACCACTGGGGTTTGAGCTCAGGGTTGCCACTGGTGATTCCTCGAGGGACGACCTGGCCCTGTCTCGCAGTTAGCAACGAGGAAATCTGCAGCGGATGTGATGAGTCCAGGGGTGTCCACAATGCCCATCGTCCCCGGTCATCTTGGACGGGGTTTGGCAGGCACTCGGGTGCCGCCACATCAGGGAGGCCTCACGTTGGAGGCCTCGTGGCTTCTTTTGCCTTGCGAGAAGCCACGGGGAGGGCCATCTGAGCTCATTGCGAGCCTTGCCCCATCTTGTGGCAGTGAGTCCCTTACATTAGTCACCCAGTGGGTGAAGCAACATTTTGTTCACCGTGCCTGTCAATCAGTCATAGTCTGAGTGACCTAATTTTTAGTATTAAAAGAGAGAGAAGGGCAGGGGGGAGGGGGGATCTGCCTATTCTCTCTACACCATTCTTAAATTAACTTTTCAATGCTCTCCAATCTCTCTGAGTGACTACTGTAAGCTACCTTTCAGTGCTACAGTGCCAGAGACTTCCAACATCCAAACGACGCGGCGCTCACCCTCAGCTGACACGTTACAAAACAAGAGCAAATTTGCTAAATGCAAATTAAGGCAAGCTTGCATTAGACCATTTATTTTCTATTAAGTGTGCACTGCTTCTGGACGCGGAATCAGCGTCTCACTTAGTGAGGCCCTCCTGGCAGGGCAGGGGCACTGGGAAAGAAGGCACTGGAGCCCAGTTTCCAGCATTGCTCTTAGCAGGCACACCTGCTAGAAAGAAAGAAAGAAAGAAAGAAAGAAAGAAAGGAAAGAAAGAAAGAAAGAAAGAAAGAAAGAAAGAAAGAAAGAAAGAAAGAAAGAAAGAAAGAAAGAAAGAAAGAAAGAAAAAGAAAAGCTGGCAGAAGCTGGAGAAAACATAATTGGCTGGCTCAGCTTTCCAGCCAAGACAAATTTTTCTCTCTGGAACTTGGCTGGATTGCTCCTCTCTTCCACAATTGTGATTATTTTGCAAAGGCTTAACCCTTTGCTGCCCTCAGCGTGGCCCTTTCTCCAGGCTTTCCCAAAGGAGGCCGTGTGTGTGTGTGTGTGTGTGTTAAGATGCTGTGGGAAAAGAAGACCGGAGGTTCCCAGAAGGCTCCTCCTTTGAGCCTGGGAAAAATCAAGGAAGCCCCGTCCGTCAGAGAGAGAGAAAAACGACAGACGCCGCTGGTCCCAGCAATGAGGGCAGCAGCATCACTGTTCCTGCTGCTGTCGTCAAGATCGGAGCACCACCTCGGAGACGGGCCAGGGGTTCATGATGATGGGCCTGGATTTCCCAACAGGGCAACGAAGGCCACCTCGCGGCCTTCTTACCGGTCTGGGGTGGCCGCTGACACACAGAGGAGAGAAGAAATGTGTCACCACGCACCCAAACGGCAGAGATTGCGCCTCAAAATTCCCTACGTTCATTTATACTGAAGCAAAATATCGTAGGTTGCACCCCCTGGGGAAGACTGTAACCTATTAACCCAGGCATGTCCAAACTTCGGCCCTCCTGATGTTTTGGACCACAACTCCCAGAATTCTAAGCTTAGGTTGCCAGGGACAAAGCACTGTGGGAGTTGTGGTCCAAAACATCGGGCGGGCCGAAGTTTGGACATGCCTGTATCAACCACTTGATAGTGGACGACAGCAATTTCCGAAACCCTCCTGGCCTCTCGTTTCGGCGAGACAACGCTGACAGCCGCCACGGCGTCCCTCAATCTGGCGCCGTCTCAACAAGACCGACTGCAACTCCCATCATCCCCACGCACGGGCCCCACAAGCCAGGGCAGCCGGGGAGGAGGTGTGCTGGGTGGGGCTCATTGTTTCATGGCGTGGGAAGGTCCCCAGAGGCTGAATGAGAGGATAGTCCCCGAAGAAGGGACACCCCCCCCCTAAAATTTCACCCCATTCTCCCCCAAGCTGCCTCCGATGGCAATATAAAACTGTGACACGGGCCCTAGTGACATCCTAGCTAGACTACTGTAAAGCGTTCGATGTGGGACTTAGATGAAAAGTCTCGGGAAACTTCAAGAGGTCCAAAATGCAGCAGCCAGACTGCTGACTGGGGTGGGATACAGAGATCACATTACACTCCTATTAAAACAGCTCCACTGGCTGCCAATCAGCTATCGGGCACGATTCAAGGTGCTGACCTTGACCTACAAAGCCTGGTTACGACCTGGGTCCTAGCTACCTCAAAGATCGAATCTCACAGGATGAACTGACTTGGGTGTTAAGGTCATCAGGAGAGGCCCATCTCTCCATCCCGCCACCCTCACGGGTACATCTTGTAGGAACCCATGAAAGGGCCTTCTCGACTGCTGCGCCCAGACTCTGGAACTCCCTCCCACTAGAAGCCACGACTGCCTCATCTCTGTTGTCCTTCCGGAAACAGGCAAAGACCTTCCTCTTCGGGGAAGCTTTCCCTGAATGAGGCACAACTATGTGTATTTTATATGAATTAACATACAGTGGACCCTTGTATAACAAACAGCTTGTATAACATAAAATTTGTACAACATTAAAAAATTCTGGAGACAGGGGAAATTTGCTTAACATAATTGCCTATGGGGAGAATCCATACAACATAAAAATGAGATCACTCCGTTTTCAATGCATTCCTATGGGAATTTGTATAAAGGAAAATTTGCTTAACACAATTTCATTTGGAACGAATTAATTCCTTTATACAAGGTACCTCTGTACATGGTTACAAAGACTTTTTGTGTTTGCAACCACTTATAACTTGGTTTATATCTCTCCTTATGTGATTGCATTGCTACTCTGTTATCAATTGTTAATTTCAATGTTGCCTTCTAATGCTGTAACAAGATAACCCCTCAATTTCCTCTTCCTCAAACTGAATGTGTGTGATTGTGTGATTGCACTGACACTATGTTATCAATTGTTAGTTTCGATGTTGCCTTATAATGCAATTCCCTGGTCCTCAAACTGAATGTGTCTTAAGTATGATGGGCTGTATATTGTCTCTCCTTACTGCAAGCTGCCTGGGGTCCTTTTTCCGAGGAGAAAGGCGGGGTAAAAATGCTCACAAATAACAAACAAACAAACAAACAAACAAACAAACAACAAAGTTGATGTCTTGAAGGAGGTTCAGTCTCTTTGGAGTGTAAGGGAGGTTAAAGAACACTCGAGAGCGGTAGGGAATTTGGATGGTAAACGAAAATTATCTGGGGTTTTCCTGGCTTTTTTGTCTTTCTGTTTTTTTTTTTTTTTTAAAAAAATGTTATTTTTTTTTTTGTTTCAAAGCGCTGTGTCAGAATTTGGCAACTCCGCTCTTTGGGGAAAGCTAAATCATCACTTCCTTGTTAAGCCCTTCCCATCATTTCAGAATAATTTTTCTTTTTTAAAAAGGAAAAGAGGCGGGGAGATCTCAGACTCAGAAGGCTTCATCATACAGCTTGCGTCTGTATGTGCATCAGCATGCGCGCACGCACACACACACACACAAAAGTGGCGGGGGGTGGGGTGGGGGTTCAGAGAAAAGGAAGAATATTTGTCCTCTCCAGCCAATCAACAGGAGCCAAAAAAACAGCTGTTAGAAGGAGTCTACCCCTTGGCTGGAAGCTGTTAAAAGCAGTGCCCTTGGCTGGAAATTTTAATATATACACAGACACACACATCTATACACACAGTCTCTCTCTCTGGAACTCCCAAGTTCCCAAGGATTATTAGAGAAGAGAAGAAGAACGAAAATACAGCTACCGGACTTGCATGTAAAAAAATTTTCCCTCTCACCCTTGGGATGTTTCTTTCCTCTGTCTTCAGTTTTTCTCTGAGGAAACAGAGCCTTTGAAAATCTATTTATTTCTACTGTATTTGTATTTTATTTTTTTAATTGTGGGAGAAAGAGCCTCGCTTGAAAATTGCCGGGGTTTTTTTTTTTTTTTTGAGAGCACACAAAGAGAACAGAGGGAAGCTCTCGAAAAATAAAATATTGGCAGGGAGAAGAATTCTTTTCCTTGTTCTTTTTAAATATCCAAACCTCGCCGTATAGTTCTGGAAAGAGGCTTTGGACTCTTTGGCTCTCAGGAGTGAGCGTCTCAAGCAGCTGCCGCGTGTCAAGCATGCGAGGGGATGAGAGAAATCACATTTCCGTGGCAGCCCATCCAAAAGACACAGAGTGCCACTTGAATTAGGTGATCGCCGAGGCGGGCTATCAATACTCTGTCTTTATCATTTCCATCTTTGGTGCAGATCCTTGGATTTTCTATTTGCTTTTTCTTTTTAAAAAAGAAAAATCTCAGGGGGAAGGGTTGTCCCTTTTTCCTGGAAAGACTCCTGTCCTTCCCACCCTCTTGCAAAGAAGTGAGCTGTTCCCAAAAAAGTATCCCATCTCCCATGTGGCTGCTCTGGGTCGCCACCTGTTGCCACCTGGCCTTCGCAGCGGACAACCGGTCTCGTTTTGGCAGTTATGGAGAAGAGGTGGTCTTTCCCGAGAGGCTGAATGCCAGCTTACACCCTGCAGGTCCGGACGCGGGTGGCCTGTCTGAGAACAGTCTGGGCCACCCCGGAGGAACCGCGGATGGGCGGCTCGCCTACCGCCTCCGTGTTTTTGGCGAAGACCTCGTCCTCAATTTAGAGAAAGACCCCAGCTTTTTCACCGAAGGCTTGACGGTCCAGTATTTGGGCAACTTTGGGCCCGGCTTGGCCGGCCTAGCCGAGCGAGGCGCCTACTACACCGGCACGGTGAACTCTGACCCCGAGTCGATCGCGGCCATCAGCTCCGACGAGACCTCCTTGATCGGGGTGATGCAGTACCGCGGGGCAGAGTACCACATCCAGCCCCTGGAAGGGGGGAACCCCAACACGGTGGCGGCGGGAGCCGGGGCCCATGTGGTGAGGCGGAAGATGCCGGAAAAAGCTGATGGGCCCACGTGCGGTGTCGGTTCGCCCGCACCAGGCAGGGTGCCGGTGCCGGGAGGCGAACTGTGGCCCAAGGAGGACGGATTTCCAAAGAGAGCAAAGGTATCGTGGGGTTATTTTGGGGGGAGGGTTGGGTGGGCTGAGGAGAGGAATGAATCCAATCTTTTCCAATAATACATCTCATAGATCATGTTGGTATGTCAGCTCTAATCCCGTCCTCTGGATGTATCAGAAAATGCATGCTCCTTTGGGTGTTTCTTTCTACTGGTTGGCGTTTGGGTCTCCTGGGGTCTCAGGCGGGTCTCAGCGCTTCCAGGCTGTTCTCAGAGGGTGTTCAAGTCCAGCTGCCCCACGTGGTCTTCCCTTTCTGAACAGGTTAATCTTTTTGCCCTCTTGTCACTGCCAGCCTCTTAGGGACATAAGAAGAGCCATGATGGATCAGGCCAAAGGCCCATCTAGTCCAGCTTACTGTATCTTACAGAGGCCCCATCAGATGCGTTTGGGAGCACATGAGACTAGATCTCTGTCTCCTGATCCCACTCCCCTGCATCTGGCCCTTGAAGTACCCCGGTTTTAAGTCTGGAGAGGACACATCCCCATCATGGTTTGTAACCTGGGATGGACTTTTCCTCCAGGAATCTGTCCAATCCCCTTTTGAAGACATCCAGGCCAGATACCATCACCACCTCCTGTGGCAGGGAGTTCCACAGACTAACAATGCCCTGGGTGGAAAAGGATTGGTAGTGTGTGTCCCCTCCTTGGTTCAATAAGTGGGAGACAGTGGCCACACCAGAGCTTCTAAAAAAGCATTTGAAACCAGGGCCAAGTTTTTTGGCCCTTGTGATGAAATGGGTGGGCAGAGAGGCGTCCAAACCAGCGTCTAAAATTAATCAGGATTGGGAGCAGATGCCCCTGGGTTTGTGCTACCAGCTAAGCACAGTCCTCAGCTAAGATTGTGGGGAAATGTTACTTTTGGGGGAACCACAGCTGCTCATTCAGCCATGCTGGCTGGGTGGACAATGGGACATGCCCTCCAACAAGGACAGAGACACAATATTCCCAGAGTTCTGTATTTTTTTGAAACTTGTTCAAGTTTGCTCAGTAAGATACCTGGCTCCAGTTTTATCTGCCCTGACTTTGAAAATGCTTAAAAATCATCCTGTTTTTTTGCCTTCAGTCAACAGTACAACAACAAAACCCATCTCGCCTGGTAAGATTATCACCCCTCCATAAATCCGGATAATTACAGATCATTATGTGCAGATTTTCAGAAATGTTTGGGGGAATGTGGGGCACCGTAACCTTCCAACCAGCAACACCATTCGCCATGCTGCTTAGAGGATTTTGGGAACTGGAGTTGGCACCAAGTAACTGGCCCAGACTCTGTCACTCAACTCTTCCACCCTCAAACCCAAATTTCAACCTCTTTTTTAAACAGAATCCTTCCACATCCAGGTCATCCTTTTAAAACTCTTCTAATCTGATATTTGTTTTTTTTAAATATGCCAGACACGTGCAAAATAACACCAAACAATAATATTGCTCCCTTATAGTTATAGACTGCTGAGGGCCTGGGTTGTTCATTCTGTACGTTGCCAGTTTATTCCTGTATAAGCACGCACTGCCAGCCCATGGGGAATTTAAACTTCTTTTACACAATATGCTCTAAAGCAGTGGTTCTCAACCTGGAGGTCCCCAGATGTTCCCGGACTGCAACTCCCAGAAATCCTGGCCAGCTCAGCTAGTGATGAAGACTTTGGGACTTGTAGTACAGGAACATCTGGGGACCCACAGGCTGAGAACCACTGCTCTAAAGGCATCTCTCCCACATCTTAGATGCTCTGCCTGTTTTCTTCTATTACCCCCTCAGGGAAAGATCAGAACGGCACAGATGGAGCCTGGGAAAGCTGAACTCTGGGGGCAGCTGGGCACCTCCGTCTCAACCCTAACCCATAATCCTGCCCTCTTGTGGATGCCGTTCTTTTGCACTGGCATCCACCGGGCATGGGAACGATTGTGGGCAGAACCGTGCCAGGGCTCAACACATCCCGAAAACACAAACCGACTTTCTCCCTGGTTGGGCCGTTCACTTATGCCAGAAATGTCACGGGCTGCATGTCTTGAAAAATCCCACGCACAATCTGATGGATTCATATCAGCCTTCCTCTACATGTTCTTCTCCTTCTGGATCACAACTTCCATCATTCCCCACCCGCAGTCTTCCGCCAGAGACTCAAAAAACTAGTTTTCAGCAATGCTTTATCCACTCTGGATCAGAGCATGGATAATGAAGCAAATATCAAACCAGGGACAGGATGGAATGTAAGCATTCAGGTAGACCAGGTAGATTTCCCCTTTTATAGGGTGATAGCCTATAGGTGCATTCTCACCTCTTTTCTAGATCTGCAAGCAGATTGGTAGATTTCCTTCCTGAGATCTACTCCTTGCTCCTTCTAACTAGAATAAAAGACAGACTTGCCCGGTTTCTCTGCAGCAGCTGAGCGGCTTCCATTCATGGAACTCTGCTTTTAGGGGGTTCTGTAGGTCTCAGCTTCCGGCACTGTCCCTGGATCGCCCACCCTAAAACAACAAATGCATGCAGTTTTTTCTCTCCATTTTATTAAAGTGGTATTTTTACAGGTGTGAGGTTCAACTCTGACTTCCGAAGCTCATCTCTTCTTAACCCCGTCCCCTTTTATCTTCCCTTCGCAGCGGTTTGCATCTATCCTGCGCTACGTGGAGACCCTGGTGGTGGCCGACGAGGCGATGGCCCGTTTCCATGGGGCAGGCCTCAAGCCGTACCTGCTCACCATCATGGCGGCGGCCGCCAAGTTCTTCCGGCACCCTAGCCTCAAGAACCCGGTCAACGTGGTCGTGACCCGGCTAGTCATCGTCGGGGAAGGCGAGGACGGCCTGCAGGTGTCGTCCAACGCCGCCGAGACGCTGAGGAACTTCTGCGCGTGGCAGAAGGGCCTGAACAAACCGGGCGACCAGGACCCTGAGCATTTTGACACAGCCATCCTGTTCACCAGGAAGGTACGGCTCCGTTCGGCACCCGCGCGCGTCACCGAGCGGCTCCCAACGCCACCGATTGCATCCGTTGCGCCCCTTGGGCATTTGACATTTGCGCTCCTGTTGCTTTGGCCAAACAGTCTAGGCACCTCAGATGCTGGAGGCCCTACGTTTCCTTAGAGTCCTGCCCAAGACCCTTGGGAGCCACTGCTGGAAAGGCAGCGTGGTGTAGTGGTTAGAGAAGCCATCCCCGGCCCCACAATCCGGCCACGAAAACTATATGGGTGGGATCTCCCCTGAAGGACCGTCTCCTTCCATATGAACCTACCCGTCAATTAAGATCTAGCCAAGGGGCACTCCTGAAAGAGCCATCCCTCAAGGAGGTGAAAGGGACGGCTTGTAGGAACAGGGCCTTTTCGGCAGCTGCCCCCAGATTGTGGAATGGCCTCCCAAGCGAGACCCGCCTGGCGCCAACGTTGATGATATTCCGGCGCCAGGTAAAAACATTCCTGTTCCAGAAGTCTTTCTTTAACTGATTATTGTGGGTCCTGATGGCAATTTTAGTGTTGTATTTTAATATATTGTATTTATTGTATTTAAATGTTTTGTTGTTTCAATTTTATTGCCATTTGATGTTTTATTTATCTGAATTGTTTACTTTGATTGTGAGCCGCCCAGAGACCTTTGGGTAGTGGGCGGCATGCAAGCTATATAAATAAAATAAAAGAAAGAAAGAAAGAAAGAAGGGCAGGATGAAAAGAAAGAAGGGATGAACATTGCAAAAAGCAGGGTGTCTGAACATCCTGCTTATTTCTATAGCAAGGGGCCCATAATCCATGTCATCGGTTACTCTGTCGGCAAAACAATACCCCCGTTGAATAGCTGGCGGCTTCCGTATGACCGTGTTCCTTCTTCCCTGCCAGGATCTCTGCGGGCGTTCCAGCTGCGGCACCCTTGGCATGGCAGACGTTGGCACTGTGTGCGATCTGGCACGCAGCTGCTCCATCGTGGAGGACGACGGGCTGCAGTCGGCCTTCACCGCGGCGCACGAGCTTGGTAAGCGCAAGATTCCCTCCGTTCGTCTACTAAACCAGATGAGGCTGGCGGTCGAGATAGACGCCACCGGTAGCTTTTCACCAGAAGCCGAGCTCAGAAATAAAAAAACGTTTGCTTATCCTGTTACGGGGTTCCCTAAATCGCAAAACAGACTCCTTCAGGATCGTGACTGGCCAGCGGGAACGTAAGCAGGAGGTTTCGTTGGCATGCACAGCTGCTGAAGCCCAGCAACTTGGAAGGAATACGTATCTGGAGGGGGAAAAGCTTGGTCAGCATCTAAAGCAGTGGTTCCTCACCTGTGAGGGGTCCCCAGATGTTCCTGGACTGCAACTCCCAGAAATCCTGGCCAGCTCAGCTCGTGATGAAGACTTCTGGAGGCACACACCTCCGTATCAACATGTGTGCCTCCAGAGGTAATCCGGGCGTGATCGGATCTAGCAGCAAAGCTCTCTTGCATGAAGAGGGCCTCAGAAAGCTGTGCCACTCACCCCCACCTCTCTCTTTCATTCCCATTGACAGGCCATGTCTTTAATATGCTGCATGATGATGACAAACACTGCCGGGAGCTGAACCGACACAGCACCACCCGCCACATGATGGCCTCCATTATGTCCCCCGTCGACCCGGAGGAGATGTGGTCCCCCTGCAGCGGCCGCTTCATCACCGACTTCCTGGACAGCGGCCACGGTGAGTTTGCGCGGATGTGTCTCGCTCCAGGAATCAAGGTCCCCGCAGCCCGTGGCTTGCCGCCGGGTCCTCCCTACAACAAACAAGGAGGAAGCTTTAATCTGGATCTTGGCCTTTCAAAATCTCCAGGTGTGAAAGGAAAGGCAGGCCGAGAGTTTGTGAAAAGGCTTCTTTGGGAAATCTTTCATGTACCCAGCCTTCCTCCTTGGAAGAAGGAACCAAATATCTCTCTCGGAGAAAGCAGGACCCAACGTTTTATTAGTCTTGAGGATAACACAGAACTCTGCGTCAGTTTTGGCACTCCGGAAGAGTGGCGTGCATTAAAAAGGATAATTCTGCATAAGTAACGGCAGACTTTTCCTTTTAACGGATCGGGGTGCCTTACGGCATTTGAACGCACTTCTGGAGTTGCTTTTGTTTGCTGTCTTTTATTCCGGCCTTTCACTGTTTTATATGTGTATTTGCTTGTTTTTAGCATCCACTGTTGTCTTTGAATGCAGTGAGCCAGCCACCTTGGGTCCTTCTTAAGGGGAAAGGGAGGGTTTAAAAAAACCATCTTAATCTCAGATTTAACTTTAGAACTGTGGAGTTCATGTAGAGATGTAAGGATTCAATAACATGTGGGGTCAGATATGCAGTGTTTGATTCCTCCCCTCCCCAGTGACGGTTACTTCACGTCCTTCCTCGTTCCGCGACTAGTTTTCTAGCGTGACACCATTGGTCGCGATCACGTGGTTTTGTCCCCGTTTCCATTTTTTCACCGTCGTGATAACTTGTTTCGTGACAGCTGTTATGTCACGGCCTTGTTCCGTGACAAATTCTGATTTTGTCTTGCTTCTTAAACTTTTTGTAAAAAATATCGTAAATAATACTTTTTTGATATTTCGACTTACTGGTCTTCCGGGATTTACACGTCAATGCGACAGAACGCTCAGTACTTTCTTTAATAAACATTGGCGCTGCATGGTGTTTCCCATAGGGAAACTAATGTCCCATGCCGCTTCAGCCGCTGACCACTAGGTGGCAGTGGTTGTTGTGTGACAGTTGTTACCGCACGGTCCCTTGTCTCGGAACAGAAACAAACCTTGACAAGAGAATACCCCAACCCAGTGCCAGGTACAGTATTGTCACACTCTGATCCCGCTCCGCAGCGTGGTCGAGACAAATTTCAGCTGTTGTGTGATGGACGTGAAGTAAGATTATTTTTTCTGTACCGGTCCAAAGCGCAACACTTACAGAGACAAAACGGACGTGAAGGAACTGCCCTTGACTGGAAAAGATTATTTCTAGGGTCCCTTCCACCCCGGCTGTTCTAAGACGACTTATATAGAGATTATACCTACGTTTCCTTCTCGTCCCCAGGTTTCTGCCTCTTAGACAAGCCTCACGAACCCCTGAGCCTGCCGGCGGTCTTCCCAGGCAGCAGTTACGATGTAGACCAGCAGTGCCAGCTGAGTTTCGGGACGGACTCCCGCCACTGCCCCAACATGCACCCTCCGTGTTCTTCACTGTGGTGCACGGGCCGGATCAACGGACAGTTCATGTGCCAGACAAAATATTTCCCCTGGGCCGACGGGACGCCATGCGGGGAAGGGAAGAGCTGTATGAGCGGCCAGTGCATCAGCAAAGTGGAGCTGAAAGCGTACGGCGTAAGTGGCCGAATTTTTGGTCAAAGACCTCTAGTGACATAACAGAAAGGCAGGGATCTAAAGAGAAGAATTAGCTTCTGTTTTCCCCAGAGGAGACGATCCCCTAGTTGTCTCATCAATCGGCGCTTCCGGTCTCAACAACTCACTTTGGTAAGAGAAGGAATAAAAAGGTTCCAACGACTCGCAGTTGAGCAGATCTAAAACAGCAGACTATTAAAAAAAAAAAGAAAGCATGCTTCCAGCAACAGACTCAACAGCCACTTTCAGCAGACTCCTGGGGATTATATTCTATCAGCGCTTAGTGGTTGAAGGTTAAAAGAGAAGGGAAAAGATATATAAGCAGAAGAGCGTGACTGTCTTTGAAGTCAGAGGCAGGAAGAGAACAATGGGTTGTTACTGGGTTGATTGACAGCCACCCCGGCACTGAAAGGCCCCTCCCAGCCAAACCTACTACAGGCTGCATGCAGAGTTGCAATGACTCCAACAGTTAGCTCACACCCCAGACCTCATCCACATAGTTTTGATTATATTTATTTCCCAGTTTTCATCCAAAGATCTATGTTCTGCTGTGAACTGTTTTGGATCCAATCGGTTCAGAGTTCCTAAAACTGCCCGCCTGATTTCTTGGGAGTATAACTTCCCGAAGGTGCACAAAGCAGAGAACGGCTGGATAGCCCAGTGGTTAGAGCACCTGGCTGGGGAGCCCGAGGTCCCTCCCACCTCTGCAATGCTAAAGATTCTTGTGATTTATGGATTTATCGATCAATACATCTGGGAACCCCCAACTTGTATAACCCTTGCCCGAGACCCGCCATTCCGCTCGCCCTCAACAAGAAGTTGGCAATGAAGGGGGCAGGGAAACAGAGTAATAATACTCATCATTGGCATCCTTCAGTCTCGAAAGACTATGGTATCATGCCTGGAGTAGAGATCCTAAAAACAACACCTAGTGTGACTAAATAGACCAATTTGGGAATGGCAGTCTCTACCGCACTGGGGACAGGGGACAGTAATAATACTGATCACACACTAATACAGGGTTACTAGATATACACCATGGAAAGGTGGTGCTCCAGAATTGCAGGACTCTTGTTCCCATCAGCCTCAGACAGCCATGGTTGGGGACGATGGGACCTGAGATCCAGTAACCTCTGGAGGGACACAGGCTGCACATCACAACTGTGAGATTTAGTAGATCAGTGACTTATGCCTGGAGCCTGAGATTGGCGGTTCAATTCCCCCCTGTGCCTTCTTGACGGGGGGGTTAGACCCGATGATCTTTAGGGTGGTCTCTGCAATTCTGCAATTATTATTCTACTATTTCCTAAGTGCTCTGAGCGAAACGGCTCTCATTTATCCCCCCCCCTCTCTTTCTCTGTCCTCATCCACAGGTTCCTCTCCATGGCGGCTGGGGTCGCTGGGGGCCGTGGGGGGAATGCTCGCGCACCTGCGGAGGCGGGGTCCAGTACTCCACCCGGGAATGCGACAAACCCGTGCCGCGCAATGGGGGCAAGTATTGCGAAGGGAAGCGCACCCAGTACCGGTCCTGCAACATCAAAGCCTGCCCGGATGGAAACGGTAAACGTCGTTTTTCTCTTTTCTCTTCTGGAGCCATCTGGGTGTCACGCCAAAAGAGGTGGAAGAGCAGATAATGAAAACCATGGATAAGAGAGAACACATGCCCAACCACCCCCAAACTGCTGTTTTCTGACAGTAGCTTGCTTTATGAGGGCTATTTTGAGACAGCAGCTTGCTTTAGGGCTGCTGTTTGTGACAACAGCTTGCTTTGTGGCTGCTGAATTATTTAATTTTTTCCTCTGGCAACTGTAGATAACTGAATCCGTGGATAATGAATCAATGGATAAGGGGGTCCTACTGTATGTTTCAATTTCGGTGGAGAGACGTTTGCATAAACGACCGTTGCAGAAATACAGATCTCTCTTGAGTCCCTGTTCTCTCCTGGGATACACTGATATCATCATCATCCTACCTTAGCGATAGCATTTGATCCAGGGGTGTGTGTGTGTTTTTCTTTCAGCTTTGACCTACCGGGAGCAGCAGTGCGCCGCCTACAACCACCGGACGGACATGTTTAAGGACTACCCTGCCCCTATGGACTGGGTCCCTCGCTACAGCGGCGTGGCTGAACGGGATCAGTGCAAACTGACATGCCAGTCTCATGTGCTGGGCTATTACTACGTCCTGGAACCACGGGTGAGTGTGTGGCCACGGGAACGAGGCCTTGTGCCCCCCCCCGAAGCCTCCGAAGGCGAGGTTGCAGGAGAGGTTTTGCTTAAAAGAAACCAGTGCCCATTTCTTGTGGCTTACGGGGCAGGCGAGACCCTAAAGAAGCTTGGGAGAGGTCTGACTTCGAAAAGCACTGCCTTTGGAAGACGGAAACTGACTCCCGCTTTGCCCTTAGGTGACGGACGGAACACCCTGCTCCCCCGAATCCACGTCGGTCTGCGTCCAGGGGCGGTGTGTCCACGCCGGCTGCGACCGCATCATCGGATCCAAGAAGAAGTTTGATAAATGCATGGTCTGCGGGGGAGACAATTCTGCCTGCTCCAAGATCTACGGCTCTTTCACCAAGCCTCAGTGAGTGACATCTTTGGCTTACGGCATTTTTAAAAAAAAATATATACGAGGGGGAAACCCCGCCGGTTCCCCCAAAACCGTCTGTAACGTGACTTGACCAAGGCAGGTTCCCCCCAAAAAATGATTTTAACCAGAATTATTGATAGGCCCGTATAAAATAAGCACCTGCACGCATGCCATTTGCTTGCACGCATGGACCAGGCATCAAAGCACACCCGTTGCAGGGATTTTGGCTAGTCTTTGAGTGCAAGTCCTAGTCCAAACCTTTGGGACTAATGGCCAAGTTTGATTCTCGATTAAAAGCATGCTTTTTCTCCCCAGAAAAAAAGGGAGGAGTGGATAGGTCCCAAATCAAGGTGTGTGTGTGTATGTGCATGACCGAGCTGAGTCGAGTCACCAATGCAACTTAAGTCCAACAGTGAGTCTCCATCCCTGGTCCTTAGAAAAGGCCCATGATTGAGAGACAAAAGCTGTCTGTTTACCCTAACAAGTCTACAAAACAGCTTGATTCTTGCTCTGTGATTGGCAGCCAGGAGGTCAGCACGGGCCTCCTTGGCAAGCCGAGTGCTCCTGCGCGAAGCTTGGAAGGAGCGACGTCTCTGGGAGGAAAAATAGAGCAACCACGCGGTCGCTTCCGAATCAACCGAACGCATCCTCCCCCAAGGTTCAGT
This sequence comes from Phrynocephalus forsythii, assembly GCA_029282475.1. Taxonomy (NCBI): domain Eukaryota; kingdom Metazoa; phylum Chordata; class Lepidosauria; order Squamata; family Agamidae; genus Phrynocephalus; species Phrynocephalus forsythii. Next base: position 7,835,562 of record JAPFRF010000019.1, read on the forward strand.
TTTGCCATTCCGCAGCAGTTCCCAACTTTGGCTGCTGTTGGACTAAAACACCCACAAACCGTCGCTGGGATTTCTGGAAGGTGGCGTCCAGGCACCCGAGGTTGGGAAGTCACTCTTCAACTAGGACTAAATTCCCCAATCTGATTCTGTATCCCTGGATGATGGGCTTTGCAACTCCATCCTCTAAGGCAGTGTTGGTGAACCGATGGCACGGGTGCCCAAGGTGGCCCTCGGAGCCCTTTCTGTAGGCACCCGACCCGACATCGCCCCTTCACAGCCACCTGGATTCAGGTTAAATGGCTGTATTGGCACTTTGTGGAAAATTAGTGGGTTTTGAATCGCAGTTTGGGCACTCGGTTTCTAAAAGGTTCGCCATCACTGCTCTAACGGCTAGGGCGAGGCACTTCTCGGCTGCCACTCCCCTCCCCCCCGATGCGTCTTGCTGTTTTATTGTGCCAGTTTGTGGTTTTTAGCCATTTTATTGTAAACCGTCCTGAGTTCCTGAATGGAAAAAGGTTTAGCGGTATACAAAGGCTCCAAATAAATAAATAAATAAATACATTGTGTCTCTGACTGCCAGGTACGGGTACAACGACGTGGTCACCATCCCGGCCGGAGCCACGCACATCCTCATCCGGCAGAGCAGTGGCGCGCTGTCCGCCAGCGATGGCATCTACTTGGCCCTTCGCCGGAAGGACGGCTCGTACGCTCTCAACGGCAACTACATCCTGGTCCCCTCGGAGCAGGACGTCCACGTGCAGGGCGGCGTCACCCTGCGCTACAGCGGGGCCACCAAGGCCATGGAGATGGTCACGGGCCGCGGGCCGCTGAAGGAACCGCTCACGTTGCAAGCCTTGGTGGTGACCGATCGGAAGACCCCTCGCCTCAAGTATACGTTCTTTGTGCCCAAGGCTCCCAAGAGACTGTCCCATCAGTGGATGAAGCAAAAGGCCCGCATCTTAGAAGTTTTACAGAGCCGGCGAGGCCGCAAATAAAAAACAGCCAGGGAGGGAGGCTCGTTTTGGGTCACGGAGAGGACCGGCATGGCACCCAAAACGCCGGCAAGGACGACTCAGAATCGGCGCCATGCCAGCCGCTGCAGAAGCGATGCTGCTGTCGGATCTGTCCAGGACTTTTTATCGGTTTCCCCCCCTTCCCACTGGGTCCCCTTGGCAAAAGCTATTCTGAGCTTCCTCAGCCGTGCAGGACGCCAAACCAAGGGGACGGGTGGGTTGGAAACCAAACCAGAATGGGCTGACCCTCCCTCTGGCTGGCCTTTCTCCTTCCTCTCTGGAGAACCACGAGTGAGAAACCAGACTCTTCGACGGAATCCAAGGAAGAGCGGGGAAAGACCTCTGCTTCCAGGTTTTGCGGATGCCAGCTCCCGGGTCAAGTAACCGGACACCGGTCAGGAAAAAAATGAACTATCATTCTGGCTGAATTACATCTGGGTCAGCCGAGGCCTTCAACCAGCCACCCGATCCTCGGTGGCTTTTTTCCTGTGGCGTCCTCGGTTTGGGTCCGCTCCTACACTGTATTTATTATTGCGGGGTTTTATTTATTTATTTTTGCCGCTCCGGGTACACGCAAGGGCTTAGCCGTCGGGCAAGGTTTTATCTTCTAGAAGTAATTCCTCCACCCAACCCTCTTTTTTTTAAAACAAAGCAGAACAACAGCACATAGGGAGCAACCCCTTTGGATGGTTCTTTGCTTTGAGGTCACGGAAAGAAAAATGTGCTTGAATCAGCACTGTCTACCTCACCCTCTCAGCGCCTCTTTCCTGCACACAAGTAAGTCTTCCCTCCGCCCTCCTGGCAAATAAAATAAAATAAAATAAAATAAAATAAAATAAAATAAAAGGCCAAGCCGCTGCGGATTTCTGGCACGGAGGACCTCTCCTTGCGGCCGGGGTGAGGCACCAGCGTAATGACAGGCCTGGGGTTGGTTGACGGGGTAATCCATCCCGGGAGCGGTCATGGATGAGGGCTCCTCAACTTGACATCCTGACCTCCCTGTTCCTCCGTCTGCTGAAGACCGGTGTCGGAGAAGAGAGCCAGATCCGGGCAGGCCTTCACACCCAGGGCAGCCAAGATCCCCCAAAAAAGGCACCTCAAGGTCACAGGTAGATCAGGGCTTATCCGGGCGGGTTCCCGCTGGCCCGGACTGGGGAGATTTCAGAGCCCGATGGGGGTAAGGCAGGCGTGAACGCTGGGATCAGAACGGGAGAAAAATCCAGTAACTGAG